>OZ016479.1:11551324-12151324 GCA_963966605.1 Caenorhabditis sulstoni
AATGGGCCGCGAAGCGGCCCGCAAAACTCTTTCTCTTTTCTCTTATCTTTCTCCACTTTGTTTCTTAACCGAAACAACAGGTCCATTTGGGCTTTCATCCTCAAAGCACCCCCTGTCCCTACGCCATGCTCAAAGCACCCCCGTCTTGAAATTTGCTCCGCTCGCTTCGCTCGCTCCGCCGACAAGCCCAAATTCGACACCCTTCTTCGATGGCACAGAAATAGGAGACAAGTTTTTGCTTTGTCTTGGCCTTCGCAAATGGGAAGCCACAGCCAACTCAATGGGTTCTTTCTCCTAAACTGACATTCACTTGCAGCCGCGGAGCGGTTAAGAATGCGTCACATTTTGTTCGTTCTCGGACATTTGCCTATTCCACATGATGAACCATCGGCTGTGAACCTGTCAGACATACGATGGGCACCTTGCAGCAGTGCTTGACGTTCGACTAAATTAAAGCAGCCGCGTAGCGGCTCAGAATGCGTTCATATGAGATCGAGCCTTGTAGGGAGGTTTGTATCCAAAAATGTTAGTGCGAGCGCGCAGCGCGAGTACTAACATTTTTGGATACAAACTTCCCTACGAGACTTGATCTCATATGAAGGTTACAATTAACGACGAGGTTAATGGACAAGATAAGAAGTACTGCCAGCGCCTCAAGTGATAGGATCACGTAATTCTGTGCTATTGGAGAGGGGTGTCGAATTTGGGCTTGTCGGCGGAGCGAGCGAAGCGAGCGGAGCAAATTTCAAGACGGGGGTGCTTTGAGCATGGCGTAGGGACAGGGGGTGCTTTGAGGATGAAAGCCCAAATGGACCTGTTGTTTCGGTTAAGAAACAAAGTGGAGAAAGATAAGAGAAATTAGGCTTAGGCTTAGGCTTCGGCGCAGGCTCTGCCTGCGCCATTTGGGCTTAGCATAAACAGCCTTTTTCTCAAAACCCCCTATGTATGCACACCGTTCGAAAGAGCAAAAAATTTCATTCGACACGTGTCCGAGGGTTTTGGCTGAAACTGCACGGTGTTCCAGAAAAAACGGTCTGAAAGTCAAAATTTCGACTTACGAGGTTGCGATATCTGGCGAGCCAGACATACAATCGCCACCAAAAAATTATGGAATATACTTTCGGACACGCCTATCAAACTGAGCCTATGCACGTATTTCCTAGATTTTTTTCAAAATTTATAAAATTCGAAAAAACTTTCAAATCGCTATAACTTTTTTCCGGATTCCAGGTTGACATGTTGAAAAAATTACCACAGACTTGTATTGTCTAGATACGTACTCAGTTAACTCCGCTAAGGCTTTTATGCGGCCAAAAAAAAGTTGACTTTTGAAAAATCGTATAAAATCAGGCGTTAGAGATGCGGCTTTGGTGTCAACTACAAAAGTGTAGTTCAGTGTTCACTCTAGCCGGGAAAAATGTTTTCGGATTTTTTGGGTCTTGCTCCGAGCCGTGAGCCCATGGGTCAAAAAAACGGTACCCAAGCCGAGACACGGGAGTATTTTTATAAAAAACTAGACCTCGAAAAATGGCCATTCCCAAATTTTAAAGAAAAAAATTCGAACAAATTTTGAGAAAAAAATTTTTGAAATTTGAAAAAAAATTTTTTTTTGAAAATTTTTAGAAAATTTATTTTCTATTTTTGACAGGGGGTTCAAGAGGAAAAGTTTGCTGATATGGTGAGAGGCATTTTTGTGAATTTTTTCAGAATTTTTGCTCCGACTGCCACGTCACAGCGAGTTTAGTGCCGGGTATTTTCGGAAAAAAATTTTTTGTAAAAATTTGAAAAAAATCTCAAAAATCAAGCGTGTTTTGTTATGTTTGTTCCCAAACTTTCGATTTTTTCTGATCGGTTTTGGCCGCGCTGGAATTTTCAGACCGTTTTTTTCGAGTCAAGTGAAATAATTTTTTCAGAAAATTTATATGAATTTTATTTTTTATTTTGGACAGGGGGTTCAAGAGGAAAAGTTTGATGATATGGTGAGAGGCATTTTTGTGAATTTTTTCAGAATTTTTGCTCCGACCGCCACGTCACAGCGAGTTTAGTGTCGGGTATTTTCGGAAAAAAATTTTTTGTAAAAATTTGAAAAAAATCTCAAAAATCAAGCGTGTTTTGTTATGTTTATTCCCAAACTTTCGATTTTTTCTGATCGGTTTTGGCCGCGCTGGAATTTTCAGACCGTTTTTTTCGAGTCAAGTGAAATAATTTTTTCCAAAAAATTCTGTGAATTTCATTTTCGATTCTTGACAGGGGTTTTAAGAGGGAAAGTTTAATGATATGGTGAGAGGCATTTTTGTGAATTTTTTCAGATTTTTAGCTCCGGCCGCCACGTCACAGCGAGTTTAGTGCCGGGTATTTTCGGAAAAATTTGTTTTGTAGAAATTTGAAAAAAATCACAAAAATCGAGTGTGTTTTGTAATGTTTGTTCCAGAACTTTGAATTTTTTGTGATGTTTCTTGGCCGCGCTGGAATTTTCAGACCATTTTTTCGGGTCAATTGCATTAATTTTTTCCAGAAATTTCTGTGAATTTTATTTTCGATTCTTGGCAGGGGGTTCAAGAGGAAAAGTTTGATGATATGGTGGGAGGCATTTTTGTGAATTTTTCAGATTTTTAGCTCCGGCCGCCACAACACAGCGAGTTTAGTGCCGGGTATTTTCGGAAAAATTTTTTTGTATAAATTTGAAAAAAATCTCAAAAATCAAGCGTGTTTTGTAATGTTTGTTCCAGAACTTTGAGTTTTTTCTGATGCTTCTTGGCCGCGCTGGAATTTTCAGACCATTTTTTCGGGTCAATTGCATTAATTTTTTCCAGAAATTTCTGTGAATTTTATTTTCGATTCTTGACAGGGGGTTCAAGAGGAAAAGTTTGATGATGTGGTGAGAGGCATTTTTGTGAATTTTTTCAGATTTTTAGCTCCGGCCGCCACGTCACAGCGAGTTTAGTGCCGGGTATTTTCGGAAAAATTTGTTTTGTAGAAATTTGAAAAAAATCTCAAAAATCAAGTGTGTTTTGTAATGTTTGTTCCAGAACTTTGAATTTTTTCTGATGTTTCTTGGCCGCGCTGGAATTTTCAGACCTCTTTTTTCAAGGGAGGTGGGCGGTGTTACCGAAAAGTTTGTGGATTAATTGGCTCCTATTTTTGGGAAGGGGTCTAAGAGACATTTTTTATTTGTTGTTTGGTTCCTTTTTTTCGGCACGCCTTTTTTCTTAAAAGTTGCTCCTTTTTGCCTTCGTTGCCAAACACAGCTGGTGGGCTCCGCCCACTTGACCTGCCGGCTGTTTCCTGTTCTCTTATTTGTGCCCGGCGCCTTACATCTTGTAGCTTTTTTTGCCCCTTACTTTACATTTCGTTTTCCCCGTTTTTTCCGGACAGCCCTGTTCTGAACTTTGAACGTTTTCCGCAGCTTTTTGACCACGCTGGGATTTTCAGCTCGGTTTTTTCTTTAGCTTTTCTGTTGGTTTTCAAGCACACTGGAGTTTTCAGACCACTTTTTCGAATCAAGGGGACAATTTTTACCAAAAGTTCTTAAACATTTTGTTTCTTCTTTTTTTTTTTTTTTGTGACCTAAGAGACGTTTCTTCTTAGTGGCTAGTGCCGATTTTGGTGCCGCGCTTTTTTTTCAGAAGTTGCTCCTTCTTTTCCTCGCGTTGACTAACACAGCTGGTGGGCTCCGCCCACTTGACCTGCCGGCTCTTTCCTGTTCTCTTATTTGTGCCCGGCGCCTTGCATCTTGTAGCTTTTTTTGCCCCTTACTTTACATTTCGTTTTCCCCGTTTTTTCCGGACAGCCCTGTTCTGAAGTTTGAACGTTTTCCGCAGCTTTTTGACCGCGCTGGGATTTTCAGCTCGGTTTTTTCTTTAGCTTTTCTGTTGGTTTTCAAGCACACTGGAGTTTTCAGACCACTTTTCCGAATCAAGGGGACAATTTTTACCGAAAGTTCTTAAACATTTTGTTCCTTCTTTTTTTTTTTTTTGTGACCTAAGAGACGTTTCTTCTTAGTGACTAGTGCCGATTTTGGTGCCGCGCTTTTTTTTCAGAAGTTGCTCCTTCTTTTCCTCGCGTTGACTAACACAGCTGGTGGGCTCCGCCCACTTGACCTGCCGGCTGTCTCATGTTCACTTCTTTCTGGCCAGCACCTTAATTCTTTTCTCATTTTTTACGACTTTTTTCTCTCACTGTCCCCCCCCCCCAAGTTGAGCAGTACGTTTTTCATTGTTTCGATCTGATGGAAGCGCCACTCTTTCTTTTCGTTGATTTCGTTCCCAGCGCTTGTTGCTGCCCGTCCGTGATGTTTTACTTTTCGTTTGCAGAAAACCGACTGTCTTGCTAGAAACCGCACGTTCCAAAGATGAATTCATCGAACTCCACAATGTAAGTTTTGCCACCTGTTTAGGCGATGAAGAGAGTGATGCTTAATAAGACGTCCGCTTTTAGGCGCTCCTTCCCGCTGTGGGGTCTCCTCGGCGCGCTCGAAAAGAGAGGAGGATCTGCTGCCGCAGTCGTCGATGTCGTCATCTTGGCGGCTCAAGCTGGCCCTGTTCCTGGAGATGTTGGGTGCCTGGTGCGGCGGGTCGACGCGGTTACCGGTCGAAGACTGTCCGGAGGTGATCTGGACGCGGTCTGTGCTCTGCTCGAAGCGCCCCACGGATCGCCCCGGTCTCGTCAGATGGTGCAGGAGCTTCGCGCTCGGTTTGAGGACACTCGTGGCGTTCGTCTCGATTGTCGAGGAATCGGGCTTCGATTCACCAGTGGCTACGTGGAGGAGGTGATGTCCCGTCCCTCGCGGGCTGTCGAATGGATTGAGGGTCTTCGGCGGGATACAGGCGAGGTGCTCGTTTTCGACACGGAGTCCGCGCACAGTGCCGCCCCTCGCGTCCCTTCGCATGGAAGAGGGCTGGTGGCTCTTCTCCAGATTTTCGAGCCGTTGCGCGATGTGGTCGCGCTAATCAGGATCGATGAGATGAGTTCTGCTCAGGTGGATCGGATTGCGGAAGCCATGCGCGAGGTGGGACGTTACCGAACTTTTGTCCATTTTGGAGCGGAGCCTTTTCTGTCTGAGTTGGGTGTTCGTCATCGTGACGTGCAGCCGACGGAAGAGGTCCGGCACAGAGACGGACGTTGGGGCACGCAGGCCGTCAGCTTGGTGCGAGCTGGAGCAGGAGAGCAGATCCGTGTCGTCAAGACTGAAACTCTGAGCGACTGGACGGCTCCTGTTCTACGAAGCGCCCAGAAACGGTACGCGTGCCAAGATGTTCTCGTTGTGTACGACCTCTTCCGTCGTGTTGGTTTCTAGCTTGCTTGTTCATTCTTTTGTTCTTTCTATTTTAAGTGTGCTCTTTTTTTCCTGTTTTCGAATAAACCTTTTTTTGTCGACGTTGCTCGAAATTCGCTCAACTGTTTTAACATTTTCCTACCTGTATGATGCCGATTTTTGTTAATCATAGCACTCTTCAGCTGTTTGCAGGCTGCGAAGTAGGAATCATGAGCCCATATCTTCTGTTTTTTCTTCTAGCTGTCGTGTTGCCGGTAACGCCGTTCAAGGTGATACACTCGCGGAATGATGGAGAGCTTCTTCTGTGGAGAGTGCCAGTAGACGATGGCATGTTGGAATTGGAAGCTTCTGGAATTAATGGAAACGACAGCTTTTTCGAAGGGAAAATGTACAGAGTGAGTGAGACCTCGCCATGCCAAGAAACAATCATAGTCGCAGATAATCACCGGAGGAAGTTTCCATTACGGGTCAGCTTTGTACAAGACGGTTGAGCCAGAAGAGTACGAGTATGAAACAGCAACACTCACACTACCTCTGAAATCTTGTCAAAAAGCCGTAAGGAAAACCGGAAAACATATGGATGAGAAGTTTTCAGGAAAACGGCATTCATTGGAAGTGTACGCCGGCCAATCAGACATGCACAACAGAGACCCTAGACAAATGCGAACACATCATCAGAAGGACAAACGGCGCCGAAGTACAGGAAGTTTTGGAAGGGTATTACGTGGAGACAACGCTGGACGTGAGTAGGAGGGATGAAGCTTTTTTAAAGTGTGGTGTTGCAGACGTTTGCAATAGAAAGACGAAACGAGACGGTCGAATGCGACGTTACAAACCCCAAGTTCTTCTTCTATGTGAACCAATCGGAGGTAGCTTACATAGCCGAGTTTCTTCTGGAGGCGAATGCGCTTGATCGTGAAAAATACAAAACAGTAGGATTGGACACAGCAGAAGTCAAAGCAAAGATAAAAGTTGAAAATGCTTGAAGGCTGATTTCTGAACAAAAAAGTTTCAGATCGACCAGCTTTTCACCGAAACCGAACTGCTATATGTGTTGGAAACGTTCGGCTTCATTCCCGAGAATGACCATCCAATGGCTGCAGACTCGGACGAGCTCTTAGTAGCCATAGTCGTTTTCAGCGCCATGCTGGCTGTTTGTGGCAAGTATTTGCAGAAAAAAAGAAGGGAAGCAGAAGAAAAAAGAGGTGGTGAAGATATCGAAATGCGTGGCTGAATAAATGTTAGCCTGATTCATTTCCGATGTGTTCTTAAACCGGTCCATTATACCGTCGAATTATCTTGTTGATGAAAAATTGTCCGTTTCTGTATGCCTCCTGACAGATATGAATATGACGTCGATCTTCGTCGCGCTTTTTTTGGTGGTCAGTCTTGCCGCTGAGCTAATGCATTATCGAGACGGAAGACAAGCAAGGTACGAAACGACGGAAGCAACACCTAATATGCGAATTTCAGTTTTACCGACCCATCTGAAACGCGAATTTGTTGCACGTATGTTGACTTTGTACCGCGTGAAGTGGTGGAAAAAGAAGTGGTTACCGAGATATGCAAAAAAGGTAAGAGGTAGCAGAACTTAGACGATGATTACAAAATGATTTTCAGAGGTCGTCAGACAAAGAAGGAGCTGGGCAGGCAGAGTCATTAACGTCGGATCAGCTGTCGTGTCTACAGTTGCTGGTGTCTATACTTATTTTGCTGATAAAGAGATGGACGCTGCGGCTGAAAATGCGAAGGAGCTGAGGAGGAACGACGAACAGATGCGCCACTTTAACGCGTTAAACAAAGCGCTCCGGGAACCTTCACGTGACACAACCGAGGCCGTTTTCTCATTCAACGAGACAGTAGGTTGTATGAAACGACGAAAATTCTATCGGACCTCACAGAAACTCGCCGAGATGTTCGGCTGGAAAGTGGCGTTTGTCGAGGACATGTTCGCCGCTTTCACCCTCTTTGCTACGACATGCACCGCCGATGGAGGATTGAAACTTCAGATATGTGGGCCAAAGAATTTGAATCGGCAGTACGGAGAGCATATCCACGTGAGCTTTGTTTTTCTTCAAAGAATAGCTAGTTTTAACGAACAATGTAAGGGTCGAATTAATTAAACAAGAGATAAGATCTTGGATAGAAAGAAATGGACGGGCGGCAGCCTTCAGGTCAAGTGGGCGGAGTCGAGCTGCTTTGGTAAACAATGAGGGGGACAAAGAGAGAGAGAGAGAGAGAGAGAGAGAGAGAAGCTGTTAGAAAAAAAACAGTGTAGTACGAAAAGTGGCAATATTTAATAGGAAATGATCCAAAAGGTGAGTCTTATATGTGTTTCTAGACTTTCCATCGTGGAAAGTTCGAAGGAGACAATAAGTACAAAACGATCGATTTTCCCGAGCATGCTGTTTTAGTTAATCGGAGAATGGAGTCGGCTACATGCAAGTTTTTGGTATTAGAAACTAGCCAGCAACACGTGCACAAAAAAGTTTTCAGAAAACTATGTGGGACTGCGCCAAGACGGCCAAGAAAGCATGCAGCATAAACAATATGCAAGCGTGCAAACCGATTACAGTAGAAATAGATGATGATATCGCTATTAAGAAAGATCTCCCTGATGGCACCTCTTTTCTGGCATCTCGTCAAAAGGTAAAATCGGTATGAGACCACACTAACAAAAATTGCAGACATATACGCTTGAGCATTCAAATGGGACTTTTGAGACGAAGACCGTTCCGGATCACCACCACTTGTTGCTAAGATTGCCTGTTGGTGCGCAAGCGAAATTCGGGGAATCGATCTATGACGGAAGACAGCTTCGTTTTGTGGATGGTATGGAAGGAAGGATCAACATTGTAAGTGAATCCAAGCATGACACGTTAGCACTTCCAAGAAACACAGAAAACAATGAAGCTGAAAACAGAAGCCGAAGAAGCGTACGAGAAGGCTATCGAAACGCGAAAACGTATGCAAAGTTTGATTCGAAAATGTTTCGATTGGATGACGAATCATGTCAAAGAAGCGCTCGCCATCATCGCGGCTCTTGCAGTCTTTTTCATTGTGTGGAGAGGGTTGAGCTGTCTGAATCGGCTAAAGAGTTGCCTTTGCTGCTGCTTCAAGAAGGAGAAGAAGAAGGATGGAGAAGAAGATGAAAGTATTTACTGATCGAAAAAAGTGCCTTTCCTTCCAATTGTTGATAAATCTGAAAAATGTTTACGAGATTATCGGAGCGTTTTTTTTTTTTGAGAAGGTTTTGTGGCGCCTTTTTAATTTTCTGGCATTGTTGTTGGTAGCTGCCGTCGTTTGTCCGTTATTTTCTTATTCCGTTAACACATGTTACAGGCAGACGTTGCTCTTTTGTGTTCACTTGTTCTACAATGGCCGGAAGGACCGGATTTTTCGATGTCGAAGCAACTGCTCCGCTCGAAGAATCCGATGACGAGTTTTCTGGACAGATCATGGTAGAACCGTTTCATCGATGTTTGCTGATGGAGTCACTTTCAGGATTTGGCTCCAGTTTCAGTAGAGAGTCGCTGCCAAAGACTGTGGAATGTTTTAGTGGACCGATTTTGGCCACCGCCGATCCTCATGACCCTTCTTTGCCTCGCTCAGGCAAGTTAGACCGGTTTTTTTGAACCAAATTTAGACATTTTCAGATATTTGTTTTCCAGCTTTTCTCCTTCCTCACACCGCACTCCTCTTGTCCGGGCTGCCTCAGTGTGACTTCGGACGGCACACCCGGAGTTCTCGCTTTTGTCCCGCAGTTGGCGAATGAGCCGTGGAGATTGGTGTCTTATCTTCTCGTGCACACTGAGTGGCGTTGTAAAAGGAAGGGCCAAAACATTTCTGACATTTTCAGCTCATCTCACTTATTTCGCAACATTTGCATTCATTTAACAGTTGGTTGGAAACTGGAAAAGTGTCATGAGACGGTTTCTGTTGGTGTTCTCTACTTTCTCGGTGTCATAACGGGCGCGATGTTCCACTACGTGTTCAATCGAGGAGAGCTACTTGTAGGCTCGTCTGCCGGATCGTTCGCATTGATTTTCGCAATGGTGGCGCATTTTTTCCTAGTAATAGTGATTTTTTTTATGTTAGTTGGAATCTTCAACTTTCAGAATTTCGATGAACTTGTTGACACAGGGTTTGATGAGGTTGTGGCTCCTCTCGGCGGTTTCTATGACCTAGGGAGGAATGTTTTTGGTCATTTTGTTTGGCATGAGTGTCTCAGTGGGTCCTGGATAGCGCATGTTGGAGGAGCTGTCACTGGCGTGCTTGTTGGTTGCTCCGTGCTGAACAACATCGTGGAACATCGCTATGAGACTATTGTAATTCGCGTTTCGTTGTTTCTTTTTCTTTCACTGATGTCTGTTTTCATTTTTATGGTGCGTTTCACCACTGAGTTTAGTCCGTTGTGCCAAAGCAGAAAATAAACAGGAACCTGTCAGTCAGTTTTGTAGGCCGCGAAGCGGCCGCCAACTTTTTTCCGCTTTTTTTGTTCCTTTTCTTTACAGACTCATTCTCCACGTGGCTCACTAGCTCCTTTTTTGTAGGCCGCAAAGCGGCCGCTCAACTTTTTTCGCTTCACCATTTCTTCGCTTTGTTTCATAAATGAAACAAGAGGAACATTTGGGCTGCCATCCTCAAAGCACCCCCTGCCCCTACGTCTTTGATCGAAGCACCCCCTGCTCCTCAAAGCACCTCCGACGTGATCGAAGCACCCCCTGCTCCTCAAAGCACCTCCGACGTCGTGTTTCTTGCTGTAATTTGAAGTTTTTGTGATGCGCTTTGACCGCACTGGAATTTTCGGACCACTTTTCAAGTTAAGTGGACGATTTTTCCAAAAATAAATAAAACATCTAGTACTTTTTTTTGGTCCGGGGTCTAAGAGACATTCTTTCTTTGTAAGTAGTGCCGTTTTTTCTGTCGCGCCTTTTTTAAAGGTGCTCTTTCTTTTCCCCGCGTTGGCAAACGCAGCTGGCGGGCTCCGCCCACTTGACCTGCCGGCTGTTTCCAGTTCTCTTCTTGCTGTCCAGCTCCTCCCTTCTTGGTCCATTTTTCGTCTCTTGCAATTTCTCTCGCAGCGATACGTTTTGTGTTGAGGAATAAGTTTTGCAGTGCTTCGATCTGATGGGAGGCGCTCCTCGCTCTTTTTGCTCCTTCTTTTTTTTCGTCACTTGTTGCTGCCCGTCCGTGATGTTCCGTTTTTCCGGTCAGCCCTGGTTTGCGCTCCTCCTGGCGTGGAGCGCCGGGACGCTCAGAGATTGATGCTCGTTCCTACTTTTTTTCTTGTTTCCTTTAACATCCTTTTTCTTTTTAATCGGTTCTTGTTTTAGGTTCCATGGAGCAGGTTGTGCCGTGTGCTGTAGAGTTTTCGGATTTTTCTTTGGATTCTTTGGAAGTTGAAGGAATCCTTTTTTTTTCGGACGAGTTTTTGTCGCGCGGAGGTGGGCTGTTGACGTATTTTTGTCTCATTTCATTTTTCAGTGGGGGATTTTTCTTCTGGGATTTTCCTTGAAGCTTTCTCCTCAGTTCGTGACGTCTCGCGCAGATTTGCCGGTGGGAGCTGTGTGCCCGGGTCCTGTTTCCCTGTTGAAGGCGGTCGATGTGGAAAGCAGAGTGTTAGAGGTTTGTTTTCTTTAGCTTTTTGTCAGTATTTTGGTTATTTCAGGTCTCTTTTTGGGTTGCCTGGCCGCAGCTTTCTCCTCGCCAGTTTCGGAAGAGAGCGCCGTGCGGGAGATCTATTGGCAGGCACTTCGTGAAGCTGCTTCGTGTGGGTATTCCTCGATTTGTTTGCCTCTGCATTCGCATGGAGACGAGCTTCAAGCTTCTACGACAATGGGGCGTCTTCTGCTACAGACCGTCACTGCTTTTGTGTTTCTGAACCCTTCCACAGTAAGTTTTACTGTTTGTCAACTGTTTACGTTCCTTTTCAGTCACTGAAACGCGTGGTCCTTGCCTGTGCGGATTCACGCGTTCGTGAACAGCTTCGCGCTATTTTGCTTTGGCCCGATGTTGCTCGTAGCCGTGTGCCGCTGGGCGCCCTTAGTTTCGTTCAGGAGCGTGTCGAGGGAGCGGCTGATTCTCCTGCCGATTCCTACTTCATGTGGAGCCCTCATTCGGAACCGTCTCTGAGGATCAGCCTTCGTCGTTTCGCGTCTGGTGCTTCCGAGCATCGCCTTGGGCTTGTTTCGTATGTTCCTTTGGGGCTTGGGGGAGCAGGGCGATGCCTAAGGAGGGGGTGGGGGGAGTTTGGAAGGTCCGTAGGAAGGATGGGGTTGGGGGAGGAGGGACTGAGTGATTAGTAGGTATTGTGAGAGGGGGAGTTGGGAGAGCGGTGTGTTTCTTGGGTTTTTCGTGTTCTCGTTATTTTGTTATTAATTTTTTTTTGAGGCTTTCGTTTCGTTTTTGGGTGTGGTCCTTGGTAATTCTTCGTTTTTTCAAGGGACGAGATGGAATTGTTACGCCGCTTTTCGACACTATACTTCGATTCTTCACGGAAGAGTCCAGAGGAATTGCCTAAAAGCCATATGAGATATAGGGTTCGTTCACTTCTATTACTTCGCTGAAACGATTCTTTCAGAGGTTTTACGGTTCTCGGCTTTCTTTATCCGACCGGGAGATGGGCTTTGACTCGCTTTTTTCGTTGGATGATAGCGATTCGATTCTTATGCGGAGCTGCTGTCGATTGGTCAACGAGACGTCGGTGTTTCGCCTTCTTTACAAGCGGGTTAGTGGGTTTGTTAGTTTTGGTTTTTCCTATGTGGTTTTTTAAAGGTTGGCGAGTTCAACAACTCTCGTAGTTGGGGTGGATCTGTGTGTTTACTTCATCCGTCTTGGTTGACGCGTGCTGGTCTTGTTGGGGTGCCCGTTCAGGAGGTGTTCCTTGACTTTGCTTCTTTTTTCCATACCTCCGTGGTGCGGTTTTTGATACCAGTGTACCATGAGCAACATTTCTTCTTGTTGCACGTTGGCAAAGTTTCGCCTACGTCTGTTGTGGTGCATTATTTGGACTCTTCGTTCTCGTTTTCTCTGGACCGCGTCGTGGTGGAATCGATCGCTCGTTGTGCGTTCCCTTCTGTCGTCGATGTGGTTGTGAGCCACGCTACCGTTGGAGATATTCAGAGGCAGGTCGAATTGGATTGTGGAGTTCAAACAGTTTTGAATGCTGAATGCTGTTTGCGCGAGGACTCATTCCGTTCTGAGCTTCCTTTGTCTAGCCGGCATTTCTTGGAACCTCTTCGCACCACTGCTTTTGTGGCGTCAGTGCGGTCTCGTTTTGCTGATGAGTTGGAATTGTTGCGCGAAAGTGATGCGTCTTGGCTGGATCCGGTCGCAATTGATCGTGAGGAGATACGTGTTTCTGCGGTCACCTCGTCCGCGCCACACGCCGAAGTAGTCGGGAGATGCAAGGTTGATTGTGTTTTTTTCTTCAAGCATTGGTTTTGTTGCAGCTCTCGCCTGATCTTCGACTTTCGAATCGTCGGATGGTGGCCCCCGGGTGGAATAAGAAGAGTAAGATTGCGAATTTGGCGAGAGGGGGTGCTTCTTCGGAGAAGGGTGGCACGTTCCAAACACCTACTCGTAGTCCCCATCGACGCCTTGCTGATGGTCGGTGGAGCTCGGAAAAGAAGAAGGTTGCTGTTTTGGAAGGTGTTTTAGACCTCGTCGGTGATGCGTCGAAATCCTTTTGTCGCGTGAAGCGAAAGTACAGGATCCACTTATTGTACCCTTTCACCGACTTTTTTCAGCCTTTTCTCCGCCTCCACTAGCGGGGATTCGACTCTCGTGAAAGAAGTTCGAGTATTATTGGATTTCCTTGTTTCTGGCATGCGGAGGATTCGTGGGTACCAGCAGAAGCAGCTCGAGTTTGAAGTTGGTGGTCCTCGTGGAATGTCACCTCTGGAGATTAAAAAACGACAACTGTGCCGTCTGCCTATTCATATTAAGGATAAGGGTCAATCGGATGGTCGAGAGTACGGACCTCTAGTCGATGTTCACCGGTCTGCTTGGACGTTGTTCATGGGTTTCGACGTTTCGCCTGGTCGCATGCCTGTAGATCCCAACCCGGCCCTTGCTCTTCGTCGTTTGTGCAACAGCAGTGGAGGTGGCAAGGAGTACGCCGCGAAATGGTTGGGTCACGACGGTCCTGCGCAAGTTGATGAGGATGGAAGCGTCTGCTCATTTGACGGGGAGCTCCCGCCTGCTCGATCTTGGCGTATTGACGAAGAGAGAGACGATTCGGAAGTGGCAACGGTGAGCAGTGCTCCCTTGCGGCAGGCTGCTCCAGAGGCTAGCGACGTGCAGCAAGAGGGTGTTGACCCTGCTGACCTTGGCGAAGTTCTCGAAAGTGTGTATGGCCATGGAATTGAAAGGGCGGCTCGTAATGGGGACGAAATCGCTGGCGCTGTCGCTGAGGCTTTTGCGGAAGCCAGACTGTGCGACTCTTCGTGTCCTCCTGTGGTTTTAGAGTGGGTTCGTGTTTCTCGGTTTTTAGTCTTCTTTTTTTTTAGAGAGGCTGCTGCCGTCCACCGAAGCATTTTGGACTGTTTGAAGCTGCAAAAGCAAAATCCGCGAAGTTTCACACTGGACTTTTTGGAGTACTCTTTCAACGGTTGTACTGCCAAGGTGTCTCGATGGCTCTCCACTTACGAAAGCTGCTTTCAAGGCGTTCGCTCTATGAAGCGCCGATTTGGTGAAACTGATGCAATCGTCAGCCTGTGGTCGAAGTGCAGCCGTGCGTTGGAGAGCAAAGATGTTGCTAAAATGCGTGAAGTTTTGAAGCTCGATGGATTGTCGGATAGGTTGCGTGAGGAGTTTTCGCGACTTCATTGCGGTGAGACGGATCTTAGCCACCACGTAGAGAAAGAGGTGCGGAGGAAATGGTCTGCGACAATTGATTCTTTCAATGCGGAAGCCGGGAACGTCGAAGATGCGATTTGCGAAGTTTGCGGTCTTCTAACGTCGAGGAAATATGTGAAACAGCGCTTGGCTCTCTCGTATCGTCGTTTCCTGCAACCGAATCATGCGTCTGACGATGACTCCTCCTCTTCCTCTTCGCTGTCTTCTTCTTCTTCCCCGAGCTTCTCCGGCGAATCAAATGCTGCTGAGAATAAAGCCCGTTGTTCCTCGAAGAGGGTAGGACGGGATGCCAGCCGACGAGCTGAAAAGATTTTGTGCTGTGAGATGTGCCACAAGTCGATGTCGTCGCGAGTAGTGGCGGCTCGCCTTCCCGGAGCTGCAAAACTCAACGGTTTCGCGTTGGAGCCTGTACCCGAGGTGTTGGCGATGCTGAATCCGATCGAGAAGATGCTCATTCAACGAGCGAGACCGGTGCAGAAAGTGTGCTTTTTGCGCTCTATTTCTGGGAAGAAAACGCTGATGAAGGCGTCGAATGCGATTTTAACTGTTTTGCCGACCGAAATCGGAGCTACAGTGGACCACGTCCTGGATACGCTCCCGTCTGCTTCCAACCTGATCCTCGATGTGCGAACGAGCTGGGCAATAACCACGAAAACCAATTTTTCAGCGTTTTCAGCGTTTTATCTGGAAGTCTGAAAAACGAAAAAGTTTTCAGCCTTTCTCATTTCTCATTTCCAGTTTTTTCCTTTTCAGCTGTCACCCGCTGATTGAGCGAGAAAGCGGGGAGGGGGGCTAGCCGACTCTGGCCAACGTCGATTTTTCGATGAGAATAGTGGACGGTCGTGTCGGACTCGTGTCACACTTTCCGATGCCCAAAAAGTCCACGAGGTACACTTGGTACGGATCGTAGTACAGAAAAAGTGTGACCGCACACGCGGTCGGATGGTTTTCCGAGAAGAAGTCGATGAAGTAGGTGAGACCCGGCACGTGGATGTTGAAGAGGACCGAGAATGGGATCGAGGCGAACGAGAGGTAGATCAGCGCCTGGAAAAGCGGCCGGGTTGGTCGGCGCGTTGCGGTCGCGTCGCGGTCACCTGGAAGACTGTCCGCTGATTGAACTTTCGGTGCATATTTTTAGTTGCCTCCGACTGATGCGTCATTCTGCGTGACAACAACCAAAACGCGATTCTGGCCGACGCGAAAATGGCGACGCCGATCGATATCCAGTTGATCAACGTCAACACGGCGATCCATCCCTCGCTTTCCGCATTCGGATCACTGACCACCACCGCCACCGTATCCCACAGACAATCCGGATAGACCGGCTCGTCTTCTCGCTGAAAATCCAGGTCACAGAGAAAAGTGGAGCTTTTTTGTTGATCTACCGTAATCATGACTTGTTTCGCGAGATTCTGATCGGGAATAGAGTAGACCGCCGTGATAATGGGCCAAAGACCGAAAGCGCTGACTGTCAGGTAGATCAAAAACTCGGCGAAGAGACGTTGAGCCGATCGATACGGGCGGTACATGTTGACAATCATCAGAAAACGACTCGTGAACAGAATCAGCGCCGACGTCGAGGTTACTGTAGTTTTGAGAAGCGTTTAAATCAAAGTTTCAGAGTGTCTCTCTTGAAGTTCCACTTTGACAGGGTATAACTCGGAAACTGAAATAGTTGCAAAAAAGTTGTCAACTATGAAAATATGGGGAATTTTACGCTGATAAAGTATGTAGTTGACAACTTTTTTATAACTTTCCTAGTTTCAGTGATATTTTAGTTTGAAGTTCAAGTTCACTAAGGCACTTCTTTGCTTCACGGTACGGTAGACGGAGGTACAATAACCCATCCTAACGTTTTCGTGGTGAGACCTGCATGGGGCACAAACTAAAAATGAGCTAGCTTCTGAGCACTTTTGAACATTTTCCAAAGACTCTTCTCAAAAGAGTCATGTGGTTCCTATTCCAAAAAAGATGGAATTCCCATAACTTTTTTCAAACTGAAGATTTTCAAATGCTCGTTGGGCCATTCGAAAGATCTCGAAAACTTCTTCATTTTTTGTAATTGTAACATTTCTATAGGTCTTCGCACAAAAAAGAAAGGACGATTTTCAGTTTTTAAGACTCACCACATAGAGTTGCTCACCTTGCTCGATCCAAATGTAGACCAGATACAGTGTGACCGAGTCAACACTCCGGCTCAAAAACCCGTCCAACTTGATCACGACCGACGGTTGAAAGTCGAAAATGTCGATGAGAAACGCGTTGGAGAGCCATTCCAGCGAGATGCAGCACGTGTGAAAATAGATGATCCATTTCAGTGGGCCGAAACTTTTCGGCGATTTTCGGAGCACACAAAAGTGCGCGAACGGGTAGATGATGGTGACGAGCGTCGAGTAGACGCGTTTCGACCGAATGTAGAATGTCGGATTCTCATTCCAGATCGAATGCGACGCATTCATCACTTCTTCTTCTTCTTCTTGTGTTTTGTGTCGGTTCTCTTCGATTCCTTCCCCCAATTTCCACATTCTCACAATCTTTCTCAAGAAAACAACGGCGGCATAACCTGCGGCGGCATAAACTATGCGTTTTCTCTGCGTCTCGCCAAACAAACACAGCATAAACTATGGAATCGCCCTCTCGCGGAGTCATATAAAAAGGGGGGAACAGAACATCATTGTGAGCATCGGAAAATGCTCGTCGTCCTGTTTCTGTCGGTGCTCACCGTCTATCTCTTCAACGAACTCTACTGGAAACGTCGGAATTGGCCGCCCGGACCGTGTCCCGTGCCGATTTTCGGCAACTTGCTCTCTCTCAACAATCCGCCGCCCGGCTACGCGGCTTTCCAGCGATGGACCCGACAGTTTGGCGATGTTTACACGTTTTGGCTAGGTGGGCGGTCGTCGTCGTCGTCGTCGCACGCGACGCGACCGCAACGCATCCCGATGTTTCCGTTTGCAGGCAGCTGTCCGTGTATCATGATAAGCAGTTATGAGACTCTCAAAAAAACGTTCATTCGGGACGCCGAGAACTATGTGGACAAGAAGAGCCAACCGATGATGCAACTGTTCCGTGGCGGCGAGTACGGTGTGATCGACAGCAATGGCGCCACGTGGCGCGATCATCGGAGGTTCGCGTTGAGCAGCCTCCGAGACTTTGGGCTCGGCAAGAATCTGATGCAGGAGAAGGTGAGCATTTTGGGGGAGCAGTGCTGCGGAGCATCCGGGAGACATTATAGAGAACGTCCCATATGGTTCTTATAGCGTGACATGTTTCAGAACAGACGAATCGATTTGGGATTCGGAATTTCAGACTTTTTTTTCACTACCTGAAACACTTTCCTGAAGTTCCAGAAGTATCAACTATAGTAAAAGTTGGGATTGAAAATTGATTTCTGTAGAACGGACGGTCTTCATTGCCAGGGCTGTAACTTTTTCGTGCTCCGTTCTAGAAAATTGGTCCAATTACAAAAAATGTAGCGCGTTTTAAGATCTATCAAATGAATCAAAGAACGTCTGAAAATATTGATTTTCAACTGAGTTGTGCAAGTTTTTCTGGCGCTACCTTTGTGCTTTCAAATTTGCGTGACTTGGTGAAAAGTTCTTCCACGAATTCAAAAGTGATTTCAGATTCTCATTGAAGTCGTCGACGTCTTCAAGAAGTTCGACGCTTCCGAGGGCGTCGAGATTCAAATCCCGGACGTCTTCGAGAAAGCCATTGCCAACGTCATCAACCAGGTGGTATTCGGGTATCGATTCGATGAAGTGAGTCGGTTATTCCGAACACTTTCCAGTCTGAAAAAAAAAACAGTCGGAATAGTTTCAGACACGTGAGGACGAGTTCAAAACGCTGAAAAAGATCATCGACGCGCCGCAAGAGGTGTTCAGCGGATTCCTCATTTTTCTCGCTTCCAACATTCCAGTCTTCGCGAAAATTCTGCCACGACGCTACTTCGAGAAGCCGTTCGAGGACTTTCGCGATTCATCGTTCGGATTCTTCCATCGTCAAATCGAGGAGCACCGCCGCAATATCGATTTTGGCGCGTCGGAAGAGAGCACCGACTTCGTCGAGGCCTATTTGAGGGAGCAGAAGAAGCGGGAAGCCGGAGGGGATAAGGAGTCGTTCAGTACCCACCAACTGTCGAATATCTGTCTGGACTTGTGGTTCGCCGGTCTCGGAAGTACCACGAATACGGCGACGTGGGCGATCAGCTACATGTTGAACTATCCGAGAGTGCAGGAGAAGGTGCACGAGGAGATGGACAGAGTCATCGGATCCGATCGACTCATCACCACCGCCGACAAGAACGATCTACCCTACACGAACGCGTTCATCAATGTGAGTGGGCGTTTCGAGCTGGGAACTGACTGAAACAGATTGACCTATGTAATTCAGAATCTCCCAGTGGAGTGAGGGAGTGGGTGTCCCGTCTGTAACGATTATTCGTTTTCACGTCCAGTCCCGTCCCGTCCCTTCCCGTCACGTCCCGATTGTCCCATTTAGTCATTCAATTTCTGAAAAACTGCCCACCCGCGTTTCCTTGGTTCAAATTCTGAAAAGAAACATGCTCATTTCAATGAAACAATATGCAATTTCCCACCATTTTTCAACGTATTTGGATTAAAACTACAGAAGGTTAGAGAACGATCACAGTTTTAGAGCCAACTTTGAGTAGTACTGAACTCTATCGAAACGGTTTGAATGGAAAAAAGATAGGGACTTTTGACTTCTTCCAATTAAAAAATGTTTGAAAAAGTACTCTTTCACGACCAAACTAGTTCATGGTCACGATTCCAGGAGACGCAAAGATGCGCGAACATAGTGCCGCTGAATCTGCAACACGCGACCACTCGTGACACCGTCATCAATGGGTATCGTATCCCAGCGGGCACGGGAGTGGTGGCCCAGATCAGCACAGTCATGAACGACGAGAAGGCGTTTCCGGAGCCCGAGAAGTTCAATCCGGACCGATTCGTGGATGAAGACGGGAGACTGAAGCGGGTCGACGAGCTCGTGCCGTTCTCCGTCGGCAAGAGACAGTGTCTCGGCGAGGGACTCGCCCGCATGGAGCTATTCCTCTTCCTCGCCAACTTCATCAATCGATATCAGGTGATCCCATTCCATTCTAGTCTCGTCCCAGAGATAAGAAAACGTCCACTTCCAGTTGTCACCCTCAAAACAAGGACCCCCTTCACTGGAGAAAAAAGTCGGCGCCATAATTGCACCACGACTATTTTCCGGCGTCGTCCACCGAAGACGTCGATAACACTTTTGATCTTTGAAATTTGTGGAATTGATCTGACCGTCGAAATTAGAAAAATAATCTTCTCTCTCTCTCCCCCCTCCTTATCGTCGCAAAAAACATGCGCACAAACTCCAGAACACGTCTCTACGTCAAACCGACGTCTGCGTCTCTCCCGCACCCTCTAGTCTCTCGTTTCTGCCCGATTCTCTCGGTCACAAAACATAGAATACACTCATTGGGGGCTGGTATAAATGAACAAATCGTCTACCATGACCAGACAACAACATGTTCGTCGTTCTGTTTCTGTCGGTGCTCACCGTCTATCTCTTCAACGAACTCTACTGGAAACGTCGGAATTGGCCGCCCGGACCGTGTCCCGTGCCGATTTTCGGCAATTTGCTCTCTCTCAACAATCCGCCGCCCGGCTACGCGGCTTTCCAGCGATGGACTCGACAGTTTGGCGATGTGTACACGTTTTGGATTGGTGGGGTGTCTTCGTCGCGGTCGTCGCACGCGACGCGACCGCAACGCATCCCGATGTTTCCGTTTGCAGGCAGCTCTCCGTACATCATGATCAACAGTTTCGAGCGCATCAAAGAGACGTTCATTCGCGAAGGCGATGTTTATGTGGACAAGAAGAACGTGCCGTTTTTGGAGCTGTTCCGTGGCGGCGAGTACGGTGTGATCGACAGTAACGGCGCCACGTGGCGCGATCATCGCAGGTTCGCGTTGAGCAGCCTCCGAGACTTTGGGCGCGGCAAAAATCTGATGCAGGAGAAGGTGAGCATTTTGGGGGAGCAGTGCTTCATGCCGAGCATCGATTCAGATCCTCATCGAAGTCGTCGACCTCTTCAAGAAGTTTGACGCTTCGGAGGGCACCGAAGTCAGTATTCCCCTGGTGTTCGACAATGCGATCGCCAACGTCATCAATCAACTTTTGTTCGGTTATCGATTCGATGAGGTACACACCCCCCTGGCTTTCAATCGAATTTCCGACAAGCGCCGAGACTTTCAGACGCGTCAGGACGAGTTCACGCGTCTCAAGAAGATCATCGACGCGCCGCAGGATTTGTTCGGCAAATTCCACATGTTTCTGGCCATGAACGTGCCGTTCCTGGCGAAAATCGCTCCGAGACGGATGTTCGTGGATCAGTTCGAGGCGTTCCGTGACACCTCGTTCGGCTTCTTCAACTCGCAAATCGAGGCGCACCGCAAGAAGATTGACTTTTCCGACGACTCTGGAGAGAATTCCGATTACGTGGAGGCGTTTCTGAGGGAGCAGAAGAAACGCGAGGACGAGGGCGATAGGGAGTCATTCTGGTGAGCTCACTCATCCAGACACTACATACAATGAGAGTCTGGAATTCCAGCGACCAACAACTGTCCAACATGTGCATGGACCTTTGGTTCGCCGGTCTGGGTACCACCACGAATACGACGACGTGGGCGATCAGCTACATGTTGAACGATCCGAGAGTGCAGGAGAAGGTGCACGAGGAGATGGACAGAGTCATCGGATCCGATCGACTCATCACCACCGCCGACAAGAACGATCTACCCTATCTGAATGCGTTCATCAATGTGAGTTGGCATTTCGAGCTGAAAACTGACTAAATGATCATTGTCCCACTGGAAACTACTGTGAAATCGCAACTTTTATCGTAAACATTCTTGCGAAGTTCTTGCGAATCTGAAATCGCGCTTCTTTTGAATGCGAGAAACCTCGGCCGTGGCCTAGAAATCCACAGTCTTCTTCAAGCTTTGAAGCTTCCACTCACTCACTCTGCCTTCCGTCCAGATTCTGATTCTGAAGACGTCAGGGCATCCTCCGATTAGAGAATCTCATCAAAAATTGTAGAGTCAATCAAGTTATCAGTCTGGGATAGCTTATAGAATATCGATTGTCACAGAAAGCTTCTTCGTTTTCACTGTCAAAATTGAGATGTACCTGGACAGATTCCAAAGGAAGTCACGAATTTGAAATCAACAACGTTTCTTCCAAAAGCCTTGAGACTTGATCGAATTCGAATCCGCAAATGTTTCCAGGAGACGCAAAGATGCGCGAACATAGTGCCACTGAATCTGCAACACGCGACCACTCGTGACACCGTCATCAATGGGTACCG
Source organism: Caenorhabditis sulstoni (assembly GCA_963966605.1). NCBI lineage: Eukaryota > Metazoa > Nematoda > Chromadorea > Rhabditida > Rhabditidae > Caenorhabditis > Caenorhabditis sulstoni. The sequence continues at coordinate 11,572,830 of OZ016479.1, forward strand.
TATCCCAGCGGGCACGGGAGTGGTCGCTCAGATCAGCACAGTCATGAACGACGAGAAGGCGTTTCCCGAGCCCGAGAAGTTCAATCCGGACCGATTCGTGGATGAAGACGGGAGACTGAAGCGGGTCGACGAGCTCGTGCCGTTCTCCGTCGGCAAGAGACAGTGTCTCGGCGAGGGACTCGCCCGCATGGAGCTATTCCTCTTCCTCGCCAACTTCATCAATCGATATCAGGTGATCCCATTCCACGTCCCAGAGATAAGAAAACGTCCGCTTTCAGTTGTCACCCTCAAAACAAGGACCCCCTTCACTGGACAAACAATGCGGAAACCTGGTGGCGCCGCGGGTCTTCAGCGGAACAGTGAAACGACGTTTATGCTGAGCAATACACACCCTTGCTAACCCTAATGTTGATCATTGTAAATAAATATGTAAGACATGTTTGATTTCGACTTCTCTAAACCTCTCATTTCAACCACTAAAACATTAGTATCACATTGAAATTGAAATGATTTCTGATAAAGAATCGAAAGGTTCTCCCCCGCCAACTCTCGTCTCAAACAAACACTTCCACCTCGCTCTCGCCTCTCTCTCTTTCGGTGTCTGCGTCTCTCTCTTTTCCCCTCACACATCACATGACCAGTGAATAGACCAATAGTTCAGAAATAAGCAAGAAGAATGGTTCTGAATGTGATTCTTGTCGTTTTCGTCGCGTGGCTATTTCATGAGCTCGTCTGGAAGCGCCGAAACTATCCGTCCGGTGAGTCTGTCACGTTTTATGATGCAATTCATCTTATCTTCTCCCTTTTTTTCCGCAATTTACGTGTAAAATTGGAAATTGAACGAGTTAGAGTTGATCTTTTGATCTCATTTTTGCAAATGTGGCCTAACAAACTTCGACAAACTTCGACACGAAAATAGTAAATTTTTCTATTCCGAAGTCGAAATCGCTTTGCAAAAGTTAGGCCACTGACTGTCCACAAAACGTGGCCTAGAAATCGCAGTAATCGAAAAGTTAGGCCATTGAGGCTATTGAATGTTGAGAATATTGGAAAGCTACGCCAAAAAAGGTTGTTTGACCTAGTTATCTGAAACTGCGAAACTTAGGCCATATATTGAAATTTATCAGAAAGCGGGAAGTGGCCTAGAAATCCCGGAAATTGAGAAAGTTAGGCCACAGTCTATGAGCCAGACATGGCCTAGTAACTCAAAGTTAGGCCATGTGCTGTAATTGAGAAACCTAGGCCATAGGAAGTGAAGGCCTAGAAATCCCTAGAATCCGGAAGTTAGGCCACTTGATGTGACCAAGATGTGACCTAGAAATCCATGCAAACAAACCAATGGCCTAGAAACCTCGAGTGAGAGAAAATTGGAGCATAGAAAGAGAGAGAGAGAGAGAGAGAGATGGCCTAGACACACGCGAAAAAAGAAAGTTAGGCCACCGGACACTTGCAGGTCCCACACCACTCCCTCTAATCGGAAACCTGCTCTCACTCCGCAACCCGGCACCCGGCTACGAAGCGTTCGCGCGATGGCGACGACAGTACGGCGACATCTACACGTTCTGGCTCGGCACGCGTCCCTATCTGCTCGTCTCAAGTCTCGACGCCCTCAAGGCGACGTTCATTCGCGACGGCGAGACGTACGCCGACAAAAAGCCGATGGCGTTTCAGGAGGCGTTCCGCGGCGGCAGCTACGGCGTCGTCGAGACGAACGGCCCGTTCTGGCGCGAGCATCGCCGCTTCGCCCTCCATCAGTTCCGCGACTTTGGGCTCGGCAAAGATCGAATGGAGCAGCGGATTGTGGCGGAGGTGGAGGACATCTTCCGCACGTGTGACGCGTCACGCGACACCGTCAATCTGACCGACGTCTTCGATCGAGCCGTCGGCAACGTGATCAATCAGATGCTGTTCGGCTATCGGTTCGACGAGAGTCGCGCCGACGAGTTTCGCACGATTCGCGCCTTCTTCAACTTCAACTCGGGCGAGTTCGCGTCGTTCTCGATGCGCGTCCAGTTCTTTCTGCCCTGGATGGGCTACTTCATGCCGGGACCCACGATTTTGGAGCGATTCAAAAAGTATCAGAAGGGGTTCACCGAGTTTTTCGGCAATCAAATTGCCAATCACAAGGCGGAGATCGATTTCGATGAGGAGGACAACAAGGACTATGTGGAGGCGTTTTTGAAGGAGCAACGGAGGCGCGAGGCGCAGGGCGACTACGAGACGTTCAGGTGAGTGTTGCGTTGGCGGGGCGGGGCGGGGCGGTCGCGTCGCGGCTCGTTCTCACCGTTTTCGTTTCCAGCACAAAACAATTGTCAAACATGTGTCTCGACCTCTGGTTCGCCGCCCTCATGACCACTTCGAACACGATGACCTGGGGATTTGCGTACGCGTTGAACTACCCCGACGCCCAGAGGAACGTCCAGAGAGAGCTGGACACAGTCATCGGAAGCGATCGACTCATCACCACCGCCGACAAGAACAATCTACCCTACACGAACGCGTTCATCAACGAGATCCAACGAACCGCCAATCTGGTGCCACTGAACCTGCTCCACATGACCACCCGTGACACCGTCCTCGACGGACACACGATTCCCAAAGGCACAGGTGTGGTGGCGCAGATCAGCACGGTGATGTACGACGAGAAGGTGTTCCCCGAGCCGTACGCATTCAATCCGGACCGATTCGTGGATGAAGATGGGAGACTGAAGCGGGTCGACGAGCTCGTGCCGTTCTCCGTCGGCAAGAGACAGTGTCTCGGCGAGGGACTCGCACGCATGGAGCTATTCCTGTTCTTTGCCAACTTCCTGAACCGTTACAGAGTGAGCTATTATTGATTTCCGTCCATCTATGTAGTATATACAGTTTTGGGGAAGTTTCGGGAGAATGAAAAAAGTTAGGGGGAAACTGTTGATGCCATTCGGCTCAGGACGCCAAAAACAGTACTTTCCAACTTTTCCCTGTGTACCTATGTACCTACTCCAAAAATAAGTGTAGGATGGCAAAAATACCACATTTTCAAGCGGTTCACAACGCATAGAATGAAATGAAGTGTCGATTTACGGAGGAGAGTGTCGTAAATCGACACTTTATGAGTTTGAGCAGTTTCCCAGTTTAGTCGATAAAAAGTGATTAGCTAGCGGCTGGTCTCGCGACGAAAACGCAAAGATTAATGGTATGCGCCTTTAAACGTATTTTGTGTTAAGGTATTCACTAACTTATGGTTTTTCATAAGTTCTTCTTGTTTTTTAGGACATAGCAGATTTCACCAATTCTCAGCTACCATGATTTGTTGTGTACCGTAGTCGAAAGAGTTTAAAGGCGCATACCTTAACTGAACTGTTTTTGTAAACGAACACTGCGGAAAAGTGAGCCCAGGGCTGGAAAATCTGAAAATGTGATTTTCAGGTGCTACCGGATTCAAATGGTCCACCATGCATTGACAAGGCAATTTTGGGCGGCATGCACACGAAAGAGTTCCACGCGAGACTGGAACGACGTCATTGAATTTTTCTCTCTGAAAAACGATTTCTGTATCATTTTAAGTGGAAAACAAGGAGAAATAAACATCTTCTGAAGTACCCTGAACCCCACAACGTAAGAGCCTCGAGTGGTGAACTTCAAACTGGAATATCTCTGAAACTAGAAGAGTTAGGAGAAAGTTGTCAACTACAAACTTGATTAACATAAAATTTCCCATGTTTTTGCTGTTGACAACTTGTTTGTAGCTATTTTAGTTTTCGAGATATACCATGTCAAAGTTGAACTTCCATGGCTAGAAACCGTATTATCTCTCAGACAAGGAAACAGTGTGTAGCTGACCAATGCTACACACATCTTATCGATAATCATCACCTCATTCCTTTTTTAATAGTGACAATGATTGCAAACTGATAATTTCCTAATTCCAGAAATTTATATCACTTGCCAACCGGATCATGGCGGTACTTGGTCATTGAGCACTAACAATAAATTTCAGTTTCAGCCCGTAACTTTGCTCATTTTATTCTCACATTCACTTTAATATTTTTGTGTGATAGATTGAATCCCGAGGATTCGATTGATATCCCAACTTGACTGTTTTGAACTCAGTGGAAAAATGAAAACCATAGTTTTTCGAAATTCCGAACTTTGGGAGCTTGTATCTTTTTTCGGAGAAGTGCAAAATGGTCAAGTTGGGGTAGCAATCGAATCCTCACAAGTTGGTCTATCACGGAAAAATTTCAAAAACAGCGTACAAAAGTTATGCGCCAAGTTTTCCCTATAAAAGAATTCACAGCTTTGTCAAATTCACCCACCTGACTATGAGACCAACTTCTTCATCGAATTTCTCGCTTCCAATCGCCAAACAGATCAATTTTGCATTAGAAAGACGAGTCAATCTCAATCATAACCAATCGATATCGAACAGAAGGTCTCTTCGGCTACATTGTAGCCTATCTCTCCGCTCGTCTCTCCCGCCGCCGCCGCTTTTCGCTGTCTGCGTCTCTCGATCTCTCTTCCCTTCCCCATTTTCTTTTTGTTGCTTTGATTCTCCTTGTTTTTATTGTTCTCCATCCGAGAAAAAACCCATTTATTTTATCAGTAGAATAGGTAGAATCATGACGAATTCAACGCGTTCCACTAACGCCACAAGTTGCGAGGTGTGCCACTCGAAAACCAACATTTCGTGCAATCACTTCGGAGCCAGGACGTGCAAAGTGAGTTTTTAATGCTGCGAAATCGACAAAATCTGGAAATGCAGGCGTGCGCCGCGTTCTTCCGCCGTACCATCTCGATGAAGCTCGATTACACGTGCATCGAAGAGCCCGACTCGTGCCGAGTTCACTGCGGCTCCAAACTCATCTGTCGGTACTGTCGACTCCAGAAGTGTCACGAGGTCGGAATGAAGGCGTTGAGTGAGTTCACTTTCAGATGCTGAAAACCCCTCTAATAGAAGGATCTTGAAGTGGTAATGCTTCAAACTGGAATAACTCTGAAACTGGCAGAGTTATGAGAAAGTTGTCAACTACAAGCATGATCAGCGTAAAATTTCCCATGTTTTTGTAGTTGACAACTTTTCGATAACTCTTCTAGTTTCGGAGATATACCCTGTCAAAGTAAATGGTCAGGGAGCTCTGTGGTATTGATGGTTTTTCAGTGGTCAAGTCGAAAAACGAACGGAAGCGATACATTCGGATCTCAAAAGGGTTAGTGGCCAAAAAGACGCCGCTCGGCTTCTCGCCAGACGAAGACGTCGTCGATTCGGAAGAAGACGCGCAAGAGAACGAGGTCCGCAATCCGGTGGCCTAGAATTCCGACTCTCAACTCGCACCGTTTTCTAGGCCACACCGGGACCGTCTTTCGAGCCGACAGTATCGAACGAGGTCGTCGAGACGATGAACACTTTCATCAAATTGGAGACGGCGATGTGCGATCGACGACGACTTTTGTACGCCGAGACGCCGATTAGTATCGTGTTGGAGGGCGGAAAAGAGTGGGTAAGGATGGTGGCCGAGGAAATCCGAATTGTGTGGCCTAGAAAAGCTGAAGAAAATCGAAATACTGTGGGAGGGCCTAGGACATCACTTAGTCTGTGCATGGCCTAGAAATCTAGATTGCACGGCCATGGCCTAGAAATCCAGATTGCACGCCCATGGCCTAGAAATCCAGATTGCACGGTCATGGCCTAGAAATCCAGATTGCATGGTCATTGCCTAGAAAACCCCGAAAATCAAAAATCCACGGTACGGCCTAGAATTCCATTTTCAGTGGCCTAGAACTTTCATTCTATGGCCTAGAAAGCTTGGGTGACCTACTAATCCGGGTGTGGCCTAGGAATGCGTTTTTGGTGGCCTAACAAAGTGTAACAATTAAAAAAAAAACAAGAACATGGCCTAGAAAACCACTCTTCTTTCTTTCCATCCAGCCCTACGAGAGCCATAAACTGAAAATATTCGACTACAAAGCGAGCCAGGGGATGTCCAAACAGGACTTTGTGATGATAATGGACTACGCGCGCGGGATGCCCGGCTTCGACGAGCTCAACTACGGCGACAGTGTGAGTGTGTCGGATCCTAGGCCACCGACATCATTCTTCTCCCATTCAGGTCTTCTTCTACCGCGTCGCGTGCGGCGTCGACTTCGTCGTGAACTCGGCGTTCTACACTTTCAAGTGAGTCGTGAGAGACATACAAAAAACATGAGGTTTATTTCCCAAAACTTTATCCCCATGTCATAGACAGCAATCGCATCCGCTGCACCGGCACTGGAACAGTCGATGTTGCAATGTGTCAATCTGAATCGTTTCTTTTTCTTTGCTCATTTAGAAATAGGTGCTGAAATTCGAGTACCAGACTGTCACCCAGACAAACGTCAGCGCACGTCGCATTCCCAATGTCCGAATCCAAAATTTGGCAACAATAGTTGGAATTCAAGCTGTTAATGAAAATACAGTTGAACCAGGCAGTGTGCGAGCACACAACTGAAATTCGTTTTCACATTGAGGTCACACACACAAAAATCAATAATCTTCTTACCAAAAGTCAGCAATATGAAAAGAAGACGAACGAAAAACATTTCGTTTTTTTTTTTTTAAATTGTAGTTTTCAGCTTTTATGTGGAAATTTTTTGAAAAACTTCCGTGTGTATGTACATATTTTCGATTTTTGAAAAGAAAAAAATCAACTTTTTTATTAGGCCTACTATATTATTGGAATCATGTTTTCGTTTTTTTTTTATTTGAAAATATTGAGCATTTCATCTATGAATGTATTGAAATTCTCATAGAAATTTTCATACGACCCTCATTTTCATATGACTTACCGTAAAAACTCAAATCCATTGAACGGCGTCTTAGTGCGTGACCTTGAAAGTTGAATATCTCTGAAACTAGGAAAGTTATAAGAAAGTTGTTAACTACAAACATGATCAGCGTAAAATTTACCGTGTTTTTGTAGTTGACAACTTTTTTGTAGCTATTTTAGTTTTCGAGATATACCCTGTCAAAGTTGAGACTACAAAAAGAGCCGGTTTATAAGAGTAAGTATGTATAGGACACATGATGTGAGTCGTTTTCAGCACTTGTTCCACATTTTCAGACGCGGCATTCAGTACGATGAGCTGGTGCTGAACGACGGCTCGTATCTGCCGATGCAGCCGATGCCACTCACCGGCTACGAGGCGAACGCCGGCCTTCTGTTCCACAACGACGACGATCTGATGAAGTTCCGCACTCTCATGCCCCTATTGCTCGAACAATGGCAAGTGACCCGCGCGTTCGCCACTCTCGAGCCCACTTTCGAAGAGTTCTGCCTTCTCAAAGCCGTCTGCATCTGGCACTCGTGTAAGTCGACACAATGGCTCTACCGTGAACCCTGGTGAACTTCAAACTGAAATATCTCTGAAACTAGGAAAGTAAGGAGAAAGTTGTCAACTGCAAACATGCTCAGCGCAAGTTTTCTCATGTTTTTGCAGTTGACAACTTTCTTCTAACTATCTTAGTTTCAGAGATATATGAGATATGTCCTCAGGATTCACAGTAACTAACTTTGGCCTAACCCAACGGCCTATCTTCCAGCCTACTATCGTCTCAGCGAAACGGGTCGTCGCGTAGCAATGGAGCAACGCGATCGGCTCATTCGAGCCCTTCACCACGCATGTCAATTGAGAAACGAGTCGCTACTCTCTCGAATCGACGATGAGTGCACCGACGAGGACGTCGGCGAGCGATTCGGAAACGCCGTTCTCGGCCTCAGCTCGATCATGGTTCGGTGGCCTAGAAAACCGCTGTTAGTTTTCTCTTCCAGGAGCAATTCCGCAACGTGTGCTGCTCGTTCGTCATGATCTCGTTCTTCGGCATTCTCAACGTCGACAGCTGTATGATTGATGTCACGAGTTTCTGGTAGATCAAAGCGTGTCGGTCTTTCTTTTTATGTGTCTATATGAAAAGATGAACAATTTCACAAAGGACGTCGATTTCGCAATATGACCGATGTTCCGTGTAACGGCTTCAGAATCAGCTCGGGAATCGGTATCTCGTCGGGCCAACGCGTCTGCGACTCCACCGAAAACAGACGGAACACCCACGAGAGGACCGCTTTCTCCTCGAGCAACGCGAACTTTTGACCTACAAAAATGCTCCGGATGCGAAAAATTTGACCCACTTCGGACGCACCTATACAATTTCGGGGACCTGCGGAGAACGGGACGTAGGCGAACGCCTCGCGAGCATTCACTCGTTCCGGAGTGAAATGCTCCGGATAAAACTCGTAGGGTCGCTCGTAATAACGAGCATCTTTGAGAATCGACACAATGTTGATCATAATGTTCATTCCGGCTGGAAGAATGACGTCGCTTTTGGTGGGATGCGCTGAAAAATGGAGAAGTTTGTGCAAAATTCGGTCAATTTTTCGAGAAGTAGGTCAAATTCTACGGAAAGTAGGTCATGTAAGAGGAAAGTAGGTCAAACTCAAAGTCATACTGGAAATAAGGATGGTATTTTGAAAAAGTAGGTCATGGTCTACAAAAAGTAGGTCAAAGTGGTAGTTTTGCAAACTTCCACCAAAATAGGTCAAATTTCAGGAAAGTAGGTCACACTGAAAGTTGATACTACATACTATTCATAGTTCAAGGAAACCAGCTCAACTTCTGTACAATAACAAGCTTTCAGTAAAAGTAGGTCAAACTTGAGAACGTTGGTAGAATAACGCATAGAAAAAGTAGGTCAAATCCCTGGAAAGTAGGTCACTCACGAATTCTGACGTCTTCTGTCAGTTTTCGCGACACAAACGGCACCGGCGGCGTGATTCGGAGTGTCTCTTTGATGCACTGCTCCAAATAGACCATGCGCCGAAAGTCGTCCGAGTCGGGACACCTCTCGTAGTCCTCGCCGAATATCTCATCCATTTCGTCGTGAACCCGCTTCTGATACTCGGGATTCTGGCCCAGAAACCAAATGGCGAACGTGATGCCCGACGACGTCGTGTCATGCCCCTCGAACATGAAAGTGTCGACCTCCTCGCGAATGTCCTCGTCGGACAGCTGCGAATCGTCTTGCGCCCTGATCAAAAAGTCCAGAAACGCCAACTTCTTCTTGTCGCCGTCTGAAGACGTGCACGCGTCGGCGTCCGAACCGGTCGCGTGCAGCTCCGCCTTCCGATTCTCGATCACTTTTCGGGTGAAGTCCGTCGTCGACTTCACCTCGCGATCGAACTCGAACCCGTTTCCGGACAGGTACCAGATCGGTTTGAGCCAGTATTGCGGGCTCTTTTCGTACAGGAACACCAGCTCGCTGAGCCGTTTCACCGATTTCACGTAGGCGTTTTCAGAGTCCATCTGACTTCGAATCGAGCTTCCCATTGCAGTTTCTGGAGAAAAAAAAAGCTATGCGATAAGTATCATTTGCTGAAAAAGTAGGCCATGACCTAGAAAAATTGGATCCCACACTGAAAACCAAGTCAACTTTAAGAAAAGTGGGTCAAACTATCGAAAAGTAGGTCATGACCTAGAAAAATGGAACCAACATTGAAAACCAAGTCAACTTTAGGAAAAGTGGGTCAAACTTTCGAAAAGTAGGTCAAAGTTGTGAAAAGTAGGTCATGACCCGAAGAAAGTGTGTAACCAGCCCAAAACTGACCACAAATAATATCCAGTGTGCACCTTTTGACATACGGCATAATATCGAACGCGAACCGATTGTCGGCTTTCAATTTGAGCACCTCGACGAGCACCTTCCCCTGCGCACCGAACACCTTCTGATACTCTTTGAGGACGGCGAAGTGAAACGTCTGCGTGAGCATCTTGCGCCGAGCCCGCCACTTGTCATTGGTGCTGATGAGCAGTCCCTCGCCGATCCACTCTCTCAGCTTGTTGTACTGGCTCGATTTGGAAATGTTGATCGAACTGTCGAAAACGAGCTGAGAATCAATAGGAAACTGGGAAAAATTAGAGAAAAAAGTTTGGAATACCTTGGCGACCTCCCCCTTGTTGATTCCAACCACTGGCACTGGTCCGAACCAGAACTGAAATATTTCAGAAATTGCACAGATAATATCTCTGAAACTAGCAGAGCTATAAAAAAGTTGTCAACTACAAACTTGTTCAGCTCAATGTTTTCTACGTTTTTGTAGTTGACAACTTTTCGATAACTTTTCTAGTTCCCGAGATATAGCCCGGATTACGGTAGCTCTTTTCAGGACGCACTCACTCTGATCAAACCGGCTCCATCCGGAGCACACGAGTACTCCAGAAACCATTGTTGTGACTCTCTCGCAAACGCTACAAAAAATCTCCATTTTTACCCCAAAAAAATGAAACATACTGGTCGGATCTTTGCTGAAATACCAGGCGCACCCGAAAATCGGCACCCACGGCGGTCCGCGAATCTTCTCGAACTCTTTCTCGCAAATTCGTCTCACCCGCCAGTACTCGGAAATTTCGGCGCGACGACGGAAGAGAATCAATAGAAAGTAGGTCAAGACCAGGAGAAACGCAGCACTGAACACTGCCATCGTCAACAAGCCAACTCTCCCCCCTGTGCACTGCCGATGATGATCATTCTGTTTTTATTTTCATGGGTAGAGTCTACCGAGAGCATCGTAGACTACACTGTAGCACACGTCTTCGACCCATGTTTTGGCCAATTTTTGATGCTTTTCCGGTCATTTTTTTTTTGGAATGTATCACTACATTCTTATCGAAAAGAGCAGTTTCGGTGCGGTTTCAATGAAGCCACGTTGTTTGAAAGTCCAGCAACTGGGTCAAGTGTTGCTTTTTCAGTGAACATCGGAAAAAGTAGGTCATGACCTACTTTTTCGAGAAATCAGGTGAAATTCGATGAAATGTCGGTATCATCTCAAAATCTTTATTACTCCAACCGAAAAAAAAAAACAATTTTTATATATCACAGAAAGCAGAATTGCAAATCATGAGCCTGCGGTTTTTCGAGCATAAAAAATTTCAGAAAAATGCTAGAAAGTCGGTCGACCTCTTAAATTGTAGCTATTTCGAAGGCCGATTTGATGAGGATTCCTTTGGAAACTGCAAAATTACCAGTCCGTTTACAAGCCGCAGATTTTTGAGACGCACGCGAAATCGGACAAGTTTTGACCAAACTGCCCGCCAATACCTACAATTTGAGAGTTCGACTGACTTTCAAGTATTTTTTTTTTTTGAAATTTTTAGTGCTCGAAACACCGCAGGCTCCAATCGGCGCGTGGTTTGCAACTCTGCATGTGCATTGAAACGATTGTGTTTGAGAACAGATCAATCTGAAATTTTAATGAGAAGTAATGGGAATTTGGGTTTGCTTATCGAGTACCCGACTGTCTTTTCAACAACTCCACACACGCCGGATTGACGAGCCGCGATTCCGATAAACCGCAACAAAACGCAAAATTCAAGTGGTTGATTGCGATGCAAGAGCTCAAGAGTCCTGAAGACAGCTCGCAGAGAGCTGAAATCAGGTTTTCATTCGACTGAAATCAACAAAAAATGAAATGATATTACTCACCGAAGATCACAAAAACGACGAGAATGCGGCTGAAAAACATTCCGTAAATGGCTCTCGATACGCCATTGCTCCCTATTTCAACTTTTATATAAAATTTCCATCGGCAAAAAAACATGTTGTTATTGGAAACTTTTTGGAAAAATGGGAAAACAACTTCCGTGTTTGTTCCGACAATGAACACTTTATTCATGAATTCTTTTGGCACAGTTTTGCAAAACAGTGGCATTCAGGTGGTACGACGCTCCGAAATAACGGCTTCGTCTTATCGTGAATGCTCATCGTAAATCGAAAATGCAGACTAATTTTTTTGGCGTTTGAAATTTTTGGACAACAAGCAATGAGAGAAACGTGACCAAAGTGAAAAAGGGGGCGTGTGAAACGTGTACTTGCTTTGTTATCCGTGAAAAGTTGAAGCGTTAGATGATAAAATCGATATTTCCACGATTCTCGCCAGTTCGATCCGACTTTATCGAAGATTTTCGGAAAAGTGGTGAGAAAAAAACGTCTGGCTGAGGCAACCACAACTTTTTTATTTTCAACTCTAGAAAAACGGTGTCAACACAAAAAGTGTAGAAAAATTTGAGATCTTTGAAATGGCGTAAAGAACGTGTGATTATCTTTATTTTGAGCAAAGTTATAGAAGTTTTTGTGGCTGTAACTTGGAAATAGCATAAAACAGAACGTAACTTGGCTGAAAATCGATATTTTTACACGTTCTTTGCGCCATTTGAAAGATCCAAACAGTTCCTACATCTTTTGTCTTAAAATCATTTGTCTAGAAACTTCCAGAGGTGACAAGTTTCCAGGTGAATCATGAAACTAAACTCGCTGGGAATGTTGCTGCCTGTCGTCGCGACGCTCTTCGCCTCGTTCCCACTGACGAGCTGCTCTTCGCAACACGAACGATTCGTGCTCCGCGAGCTGCACACTCACCTGTCGACCGCCGTCCGTCTCGCGAACGTCGTCTTCCTGGAGTCGGGTCTCCGTGACGGCTCGATTTCGCCGCTGGAGCTGTCACGCCAAGTGCTGCGTCTGAATCTCGACGAGCAGAAGTTCGACCGTATGGAGGATGACGATTCGACGACGCAGCTGTTGGAGAGTATCGAAGAGTCCGAAGTGATTGATGACAAGGACTGGACGGCGCTTTTGAAAGGAATGGATGCGGTCGGGAAGTTTGACAAGGACGTCAGAGACACCATTGTCGGTTTAATAAACGAGGACTATGAGAAGGCGTTGGTCACGATATTCGACGCTCAAAAGGAAATACTGAGCCATCGCGCGCGTTTCTATGGAAACTACCCGCATCGATCGACCATCGCCAAACTCGAATGGTTTAAGAAAATTCGCGAGAACGCGCAAGCGCCGGACTTGCAAAGCGTTGCCAATGAGTTCGAACTGTCCGAACTGCCGGAAATCGCCACAGGCGACGATGTTCGCGACTCTTTTGCCTTTCTGAAATTTTTGCGCAACGACTTGAAAAAAATGAAGTTCAAGAAAATCGACACGGCTCGAATGAACACGGCTATCCAAAGGCTGTCGGAAGTGTTGTCGGGCATCGGCGCGACGCAAATTGCGACCATCGACAAACTGAAAGTGAGCATGAAGAATTTGGAGCGAATGCGCGACTCGAAAGCGGATGACGATGTGGCGAGTGTTTTGAGGCTGGTGCCCATGGAACCGGAAGCTTTGTTCGAGCCAAGTGAGACGCGCGATCTTTTGGTGGCACTTCCGAACGATGGCGAGGACATTGACAAGTGCTCAGCTGGCATTCGGTCGGGACTTGTGAGCGCGACGATGCATCAAGAAGGCTCGATTGTGGACTCAGTGAGACCGTTTCTGACGCTGGCCGACGAGCTCGAGGCCAGTCTGTTGGAGATTGAAGAGATGGTTCGCGCACTCGAATCTCCAAAGTGGAGCCTGTTCCTCAGGGAGTATGAAAAAATGAAGAGCAAGGTGAAGGCCGGCGACTTGTTCGCTGACTTTCAGACACTGAAGACGTGTTTCAAAGACTTGAAGGTTCCGCAGAATGTCAAGTTCACTGCCGAAAAGGCGGCGCTGTCGTCGATTGCCAACTATTCGAAAAGGCTCCAAGAGACGCTCGACTGGTTTTTCGAAATCAAGGGTGACGCCGAAAAAGTGGTCGGCGAGGATGTGGTCACGTTGTCAGACGACTGGGAGAGCTGGACGAACGAAACGAGCTCGTTGTCGTCGGATGAGGTGCTGAGCCAACTGATCGGAGACGATGCGACGTTCGCGACGATGCTGGCACACTTGGAGGCGCTCAAATCGGCACATGGTCGCATGTTGGAGTACATGAGAAAGGAGAAGGAGGAGATGGCGAAAAATGTCGAGGACAACAAAAAGTTCACGCCGACAGTGTTCGCCGATCCGTTGGATGCGATGGCCGATATGTTGCGGGCGACCGGGATCGGCGAGAAAATCGAGTGTTTTGGCGGCGTTTCGGGTGTGATTGCGGAGATGAAGAGCCGGATGGAGGAGGCGAGGAAGGTGTGGCGACGCGACGAGCTGAAGACGAATCTCGAGAGTGTGGTGCACACGAAACGACTTTTTAGAAGAGCGAAAGACGACGTGGCACGCGCCGAGAAGGCCGGCGATTCGATGAGAGCCGCACTGAAACAGGTGGGGAGGTGGACGGGTCTCGCTGGGAAACGCGAAGGTTGCAGACGATCAAGACGAGCAAGCAGAGTCTGAAGCAGCTGGCGGACGGTGTGCAGTCACTCGGAGAGTTTGTGAATGTTCAGGAGGCGTGGCAGTTGCTGACGTCGTTCACCTCCACGGACGAGGTGTTTGAGACTCATCAGGTGGGATAGAGGGCGGTTTTCGCGTGACTGTCCGATGTCACGCGGCTTGGTTTTTGCAGGAAACAGCGGACAAGGAAGACCATATGAAGTCGTGGGACTCGCTGCTCGTCGCCATCTCTGAATTCCTCGAAAGCATCTCCGCCAGCCTGATGGCGATTCGCCGTCTCGACGCGCTCACTCTCCGACAGCGCGCCGACGTCGTTCAATCGATCGCTGAGGCTGCCGCCGAGCCAAAGTTCTCGGCCATCATCGAGCCGCTGTCGACGTTCTTCGCCACGACGTACAGCGGCGCGTTCCAAGAGCGAATCGTCGCGAGTCTCGAACAGCTGAAACGATTCGAGTCGGAGTTTGGCGAGCACAAACAGCGAATGCTCGAAATGGGCCAGGGAATGGAGGAGATGGACGAGTGGGTCACGGGTGTGACAGGACCGGACAGAGCGCGGAGCAGCGCCGAGTGCGAGTGCTCGGAGGTATGAACTTTCAGTTACTCAAGAGTGGGTCACCTCGATTCCAGATCACTCACTTGGCGGATCCGTGTCATGATTTGTGCTACAGTTCCGCGGCCACAACTGATGATGGGTAATGGAATCTTACTGAAGATTAGGGTGTATCTCGGAAACTAGCAGAGTTGTGAAAAAGTTGTCAACTACAAAAACATGAAAAATTTTACGCTGATTATGTTTGTAGTTGACAACTTTTTCATAACTCTGCTAGTTTCAGAGATATCTCAGTTTGAAGTTCAGCGATTTTACGGCTATCAAATCGATGAATAATTGCATTTTCAGAGCACTCGCCGCCTCTTCTAGCACTGATTCTGCTTCTCAGGATTGATTTTGAAAAAGTCAATAATGAAGATATTCTGAATCTTATCAATTTTTTGATTTCCATCGTTTCCATCTGTGCCGCTTTTGCAGAGTTTACTTTCATTGTGAAGCCCGCCACTGGCGCTATTCCGGAGCCACTGGCGTCATCGATCCGCCACTGGCCGACTTTGGAGCGCCACTGGCGGTCGCGTATTTTGGCGTATGTCAAGCGGATGACTGGCCGATGCCAGGCGGCTACCCGCCAATTGCTTGACGTATCGGCCAATGGCCGAATTCGCCCACCAATGGCCATTAACCCCGCCAACCCTGCTGAGAAAGCCAAAATCTCCTGAGAAAGTATGATCGTCATTTCTAGTTTTCGAAAAAAAAGTAGGTCAAATCCAAGAAATATGTAGGTCAAATACGTGCATTTGAATTAAAATGTTCATTATCCCAAGAAGACGTTTCTCATTCGAAAAAGTTATGCAATTACATTTTCTCCCGTTATGTGGCAACATTCGCACGCAGTGCATCCACAGTGGAACAATTGATTTTGCTCAAGATCAATCTGTAAATGAGCATTTCAGAAGCATTTCAGAAAATGATGATGCGCTGTGTTTAGGCGATGAAGGAGAAACTTTGCTAAACACAGCGCATCGTCAGTTCGGAGTCTCGTTGAGGGATGACCCTCTTTAGTGGTATATACTTGAAACTGAAATATCTCGGAAACTAGCAGAGATATGAGAAAGTTGTCAACTACAAACATGATTAGCATAAAATTTCCCATGTTTTTGTAGTTGACAACTTTTTCGTAACTATCTTATTTTCGAAGATATATCTTGTCAATGCTGGCAAAGTTTGAATTGAAATGGTGCAATCGGCTTTAACGATCTCGGAAGTTTTAGAGAACGTTGATTACCGTACCCTGCTAGATTACTGTAACTATCATTGATTCTTAAGCTACTTTCGAAGTTATAGGTATGTCTAAATGGTTGCCGGGTGGGGTTACGGTAAGTGAACCATAGTTCACCCTTCCGGGTTTACAGTACTTTTATACAAAATTTCCGATCGAAAAACATGTTATTGATTGATCTGAACAAGCGCTTTTTGCTGAATCGAAGGGAAATTTCAGTACTTTCTTGGTACGACGCTCCAAAATAACGGCTTCGGCTCTGTGTTTATCGCAAATCGACAAATGCGCCACTGTTTTTTAGATTTGCAACTTTCGGACACGACGAATCGATAATAGTACGTACCAGGCTGTCCCCTCGACAAACTTCCGCACAAGTCGAACCTGAGAAATCCGCGTTGAGAAGGGTACAACAGACGTTTCGGTTCGTGCTGTTGATAAGAACGCATAGGTCCACGTCTCCAGAGATCGGTGAGCAGAATGCTGAAATTCAGTTGTTTTTCACATGGAATTCACTGAAATCTCACCGAGAAGCACAAAAACGACGAGGAGACGGCTCGAAAACATTTTTCGCGATGTTTCGATCTTTTTTGGTGAGCTTTTGTATGAGAATTTTCATCGAAAAACATGTTTTCAACTGATTGAAATGTTGTTTTCGTGATGAAAAACTTTCCATTTTTTTCGGTGAAAAAGCCAGCATTTGAATACGTTTTTATTAAAAATATGTTTTGCAAAAATGAACATTGTTAAAGCGTCATGGAAAAGGAAACATTTGAAAGTTGTGAAAACGAAAACACATTTTTAATATTTGAAATCGACTGAAACGGAAGTTTTTTACTATTCCATTAAAAAAATCAATCGATAACATGTTTTTCCGAAGGGAAGACTCAATATAAAAACTGAAAAAAAAGAGCTCTGAAACAAAAAAATCGATGATGTTTTCAACTCGTCTGCTCGTCGTTTTTGCGCTTCTCGGTGAGAAATCTCTATTCGAATAGAGGAATTTTGGAATGGAATATATTCCATTCCAAATTTCATTAATTTCAAATTTCGCGCGGCGAAGTTTCCGCTAAACAACGCGCGGCATGGCGAGAGCCGTTATTACGGAGTGTCGTACCGGGATCACTCCAAGAAAAAGAAGCCGATTAATTTTGTTTTGCTGAAAAATCAATTTCAGCGTTCGGTCTACCGACTCTCGGCGCCGACATTTGCGTGAATTTCGATTTGCGAGGCAATCATGCTCAAATACTGCGAGTGTTGCGGAGGTCTCGACCCGAATCTCAACTTGGCGTGCGGCGATGTTTGTGCGATCGGAAATTCGGTAATCGGCATTGTCCGGTGTCAATGCTTGAAATGGCGATTCGATTTCAGACGGATTTTGTGCAAAACCTGATATATCAGTGCAATTGTGGCCGATGCGACTGCTGAATCGCGTGCGCGCTCCACTTTTTTCCGATTATATTGGGAATGAACTTTTAATAATGGTGCAATGTTGTTTTCAAAGTCGATTGTGATAACCGGAGTTTCCGGGAGAACCACTCGCATTTGCGCTGAACGAAACGATATCTTGAGGAATCACAAAAAATCGATACGAAGTTTTATTCCGGGGGTACATACTCCCGAGTTTCCAACACAGACTTTTATTATGGGAATGCAAGAGTTAGGCCTCGGCCATATGGACGGCCAGAATTACCGAGGGTACTCAGGATATTTCGCGCCAGGGTTGGCGAGGTAAATGGCCATTGGCGCGGGTGAATTTGGCCATTGGCCATCAAGTCAGGCAAATGGCGGGTAGCCGCCTGGCATCGGCCAGTCATCCGCTTGACATACGCCAAAATAAGCGCCCGGACCGCCAGTGGTGGGCGTCACTACAATGTAGCTGGGTGAAGGTCGAGTTCGAACTGGAAAATCTCTGAAACTGGCAGCGCTATGAGGAAGTTGTCAACTACCAACATGATCAGCAAAACATTTTTCATGTTTTTGTCAAAGTTGAGCAACAGAACATTTCTCCTATTGAAGGGTTTACGGTACTTGAAGGCGGTAAAATTCTCCAGGGGTACCTTCTTCCTCAAAAACTTTGCTCCCAACTAGAAACGAATGATAGTGTTGACCCACTTTTCCCCGAGTCATTGCCCTTGATACTATTCTGGTTTTGTAGTTCTCCGCTAAATTTGAAATCACTTTTTCATGAGTATTACTTTAAAAACCCCAGAAATTTATTTAGGCCAATCGGTGATTTAGAGGCAGCAATCACACTGGCCGCATTTGCATTTGTAGAGTCTATGTTGAAAGATATCCAACTGAAATCAATTTTAGCAATATCTTAAAGGGGGGGTGCCAACTTGAAATAAGTTTGCTTTAATACAAACTAGAGGGGTGGGAAAATGCAGCGCACAAGGAGCGACGCTTTAAAAATAAGTGCAAGTATTTTTAATTATCGATTTTAGGCCAAAATTAATATTCCTGTGGCCGTGGCCTAACTGCTGCTTTTCGCGGGATTTCTTCGCGCGGCCTCGACGAATTTTCGAGATTTCTTCGCTAAAAGACGTGTCTGTAAGCGGAGCATCGAGCGGCCGAAAAATATCGCAAATCAATCGATGTCGCGCCTAGGCGCGCAACGAAATTTGGGTTTCTAGGTCACGGCCACAGGAACAATAATTTTGGCCTAAAATCGATAATTTAAAATACTTGCACTTATTTTTAAAGCGTCGCTCCTTGTGCGCTGCCTTTTCCCACCCCTCTAGTTTCTTTTTGAGCAAACTTTTTTCAAGTTGGCACCCCCCCCCCCCTTTAAGACATTCCTCAAATTTCTCAAATCACTGTCGGTTCTAAATGTCTGTTTTCCGAAAGTTTTAAATCTTAAAAAAGTACGTATTGTCGATTTACGATAAAAACAGAGCTGAAGCAGTTATTTTGGAGCGTCTTGTTTCCAAAATTATTTTCATGAGCCATTCAAATACGCATTTTTCTCTGTTAAAATACTGGAACTTCTCACACTAGCCATGAAAACGTCCAAAAAATGACTTGAAAATAACTCGAAAATAGTTCATGAAAGTTTTTTGGTACGACGCTCCGAAATAACGGCTTCGGCTCTGTGTTTATCGCAAATCGACAAATGCGCTCTGTTTTTGAGATTTGCAATTTTCGGAAATCAGACACGACGAATCGATAATAGTACGTATTATAGGATCGCGCGAAGCGCGGGTCTCGAACGGAATCTGCAGGTAAAAAACGAATCAAGGTGCCTCCCTTTAAAAACTTTGAACCGCGAAAATTGGAATTCAACACAAAAACTTCAAAGGGACACGCAATTTCACGTCGCGTGACGTCAATTCCGTTCGAGACCCGCCAGAGGGCGGAACTGTGGACTCCGCGCGATCCTATAATACCAGGCTGTCCCCTCGACAAGCGTCCGCACAAGTCGAATTTCGGAAATCCGCGTTGAGAAGGGTACAACAGTAGTCTCGGTTCAAGGTGTTGATGACAACGCATAGGCTCACGACTCCAGAGATTGGTGAGCAGAATGCTGGAATTCAGTTGTTTCATCTCACATGCAATTCACTGAAATCTCACCGAGAAGCACAAAAACGACGAGGAGACGGCTCGAAAACATTTTTCGCGATGTTTCGATCTTTTTTGGTGAGCTTTTGTATGAGAATTTTCATCGAAAAACATGTTTTTGGCAATCGCTTTTTCATTCACGAATTTTCAACTTTTTTTTCAAATTTTGGTTATTGATGTGACAATAAGAGTTGTTTTTATGAATGCTTTCGAGTTTTGAGTATCTAGAAATTGCAAAAAAAGATATCATATGTTATAGTTGGGTTCAATCATGGAAGTGAGTCGTTCGAAAACCAGTCTGTGCTGAAATTGAAAATCGATCGATACTTTCAAATAGGCGTGCACTGACCCTCTAGAGAGATGCAATAACCTGTTTCCATAGGGCGTCGCGCGATGAGCCACAATCGGCTCCAGTGCACTGTACGGGCGAATGCGTCCGTCGACCATCATCTGAAACGCCGGTATTTGGTTTCAGTCAAGACAAGCCAACGCGCTCTACCGCACTCTTCTTGTTTGTGCGATGAAGCGCGATTCCGCGAAACCACCTACCACCGGAGTGAAACTGGAACTGATCTTCTCTTCAACCGCCACCCGGACGCCATCAAAGTGTGCATGGTCGATGACGTGGCCCTGGAAAAAAGAGGATGAATAGCGATGGTTTAGGAGGTTTTCGGCACAAACCGAGTGGACTCCGGGATGCACCCGGTTCTGGAAGGCCATTATCACCGAGATGGATCTCGAGGTGTCGCACCTCCGATCGCACCGATCCATAGGCTCGGCCATGATCGGCAGATGGAGGGCGAGCACTTTTTGCGGGTCATACTGTATCAGCTTGACGTGTTTCGTCGGCTCCTGTTCTGAAAGGAAGATTGTTTGTGTCACGTGTCACGTGACCTAGATAGAAACTACGTTCTCAGAATCAGCACAAAAATAACTAAAATAACTAATCACGTGCGTGACTTTGAGGCGTGACAATCAACTCAACTTTCGCAGAGAGAATTCGGAGAAAGTACCGTAATCAAACTTTTTCTCGTATTCTGGCTTGGTGCCAAGTGTACGGTGGTACCCCCGTGGCCAAAAAGTTCCGAACTTTCTCCAAGACCCGCCCTAACGTCTTCCGAATCGACTTCAGAAGATCTCTAGCAGTTTCAGTGACTATCGCTTACCGTAGACAAAAGCGCGCGGCGCGTGACCCTTCAAATCGTACAAGTTGCGAAGATCGGCGAACAGCTCGTTCTTCAGAAACTTGCTGTCCCCTTGATAGCCGTCGGGTCCCGCTTTGAATTGCTCTGCGCTACAGACAGTCGATCGATTGTTTTCCATGTGTTTAAAGATAAACTCACATCTGCCGAATATTCTCCTCGTCAATGACGGTCCCGTTCTCGAGTTGGCGGCGAACGAATACGCAAAACTTTCGGAATCCTTCTCCCGAGTTCCGGTACTCTCGGGTGAGCCTGTGGAGGAGAAAGACTGGCGCGTGCTCGTCACAGAATCTCGCCACGTCTTCTTCCGTCTCGAACAGCTGCTTCTGGAAGGAGAGCTCATAAGGTACTTGTAGTTTAAAGGCGCACGCGGGTCTCGCCACGAAAACAAGATTAGAATCAAGAATTGAGCCGGGAATAGACTTGTTTTCGTCGCGAGACCTGCGCCTTCAAACGGAGAATCGTTTACCACACGATTTCAGACTATAGCTCTTGTTTCAAAATAGACCTATCGATTAGAAATAGTTACAGTGTACGGTGGCACATCTCACGCACTTTTGCGGACTTTACAATCTCATCAGCGCTAAATCGACAAGTTTCCCACCTGCTGATCCAACTCGGCGAACTCTCGAAGATTCTCGAACAGTGTCTTCGCGGTCTGTCGTCCGTTCAACGCCAGATGCTTCTCGATCAACTTGATTCGCAGCATCTTTTCCATCAGAAGTGCGTCGGCCTCCTCGATGCTCTGCAAATCGCCGTTTCTCCGTATTTTTTTTTTAATTTTTTTGTTGAAATACACGAGTTTTCAGTTTGTTGTCGAGAAAATTTCTTTTAAAAGTCTGAAAACTAGTGGTAGTACGGTAATGACGTGGCACTAGCTGACTATTACAAGGGTCTCGCAACGAAAACGAGCCTTTGAACTTTTCGGCCTACGGTACGCCTTCTCAATTATTTATTTCTTTTTGAAACCTTAGGATACCGTAGGCCAAAGAGTTTAAAGGCACATGCCTAATTTAGTTTTTCTTTTTTCGTTGCGGGACCCGCGACCCGAAGGCAATTAAGTTTTTGCGGAATTCAAAGCTTCTAGACAAATTCTCCTGTTTTAACGGTAAATTATCGATTTTTCGGTATTTTCAGATGATTTCCCCTACCTTTTCAGATATTTCAGCAAACTTCTTCACCGACTCCACGTACACTGGGTCCATTCGAAATTCGGCGCTGAAAATTTGAAAATTTCAATTTTTTCAAATTTCGCGGGCTCTCACCTCCACTTTTCCGGCTCATATTTGATGTGCGTAATTTCCTCTTCGAACATAATTTCTTGTGCGAAATTGATGAGATCTGAAAAATTCAAAAAAATGGGAAAAAGCGGTCGGCTTTTGAAAAATAATTGAAAATTGATGAATAGTTGAAAAGATTTGGTGCAATTCGCTTAATATTTTTACTTTTTCAAATTATTTGCAAAAAACAAAATTTCCACGATGAAGATCTGTAAAAATTAGTGGAAAAAACCTGAAAAATCAACTGTTTTTCCTTCAAAAACGTTCCGAAGTCGGTGTGCATTTGCGCGTCGAATTCGATGTTTGCGGACTAACACTTATTTCTTCGCGATTTCCTTGATTTTTTAGCGGAAAATAAAGTCAAAAAGAGAAGAAAAATCGATTTTTCATGTATTGGCAATGAAAATATTTGGCAATGAAAATTCCAAAAATTTACGTTAATCTTGAATTTTCGAAGAAAAATCGCAAATTTGCCTTGTAAAATTGATGTTTTTTTTTGTAAAACAGTTTTAGCAATGGATTTATTCGAAGTGAATTTGCTCGTGTGAGAATCATGCTAGAGGGGGATCGTTCTTTTCATTTGTGTCGTCTCTCGAGAATGGCGTCGAATTTCCGTGGCGTCACTCCCATTTCCTTGGTTTTATCGATGGATGGGAGTCCGCCACTGGCGGAGGGGCTGATCTGAAAGTGTTCGGTTCGATTCGAGAACCCTTCGCGCAGGTCACCTTGTATCGATTGAGAATGTTGGCGAGGAAGAGGAAGAGCTCCATGCGAGCGAGTCCCTCGCCCAGACACTGTCTCTTGCCCATCGAGAACGGCACGAACTGCTCGATCTTGCGCGCGTTGCCGTGCTCGTCCACGAATCGGTCCGGCTCGAACTTGTCCGCCTCCGCGAACACCGTCTCGTCCAACATCACCGTACTGATCTGCGCCACCACTCCCGTGCCCTTCTTCACCGCGAATCCGCCGATTTCGGTGTCACGCGTGGTCTGGTGGAAGAGATTGAGTGGAACGATGTTGGCACATCTTTGAGACTCCTGAAACCAAAAATGGATCGATACAGGCTTTCCTAATTGATCAAACTGTCTAAACTTCCGGGATTCGGGTTTAGTCTCGATTTCGATTCATATTATCAGTTATCGATTTTCTTTTTCATGTTGACTTATGCGCATAATCAATCAAACTTTGGGTTTTTTGTTTGTTGACAACAGTCTGATGACTTTCCAAGACTCTTTCAGTGAAGACGTTTTCCTATTTCTCATGGTCGGCTCACCGTGCTCCGTTTATGTACTAGCGCGAAACTTTGGAAAACGTGTGTTATCAACGCAAGAAACTTCAGCCATGATCTCGAAACCTGCTGTTAACTTTGAATTTCAAATTTTCGCGCCAGGTATAGTGGAGCGCAATTTATCCCACGGAGATTGAACCAGGACGGACAGGGCATTATCAGTTTGGGGGAGGACTCACATTGATAACAGCGCTGGTGTAGACGAGTCGGTTCTTGTCGGCGGTGGTGATGAGTCGGTCGGATCCGATGACTCTGTCCATCTCCTCGTGCACCTTCTCTTGCACTCTCGGATGGTTTATCACGTAGGCCAGCGACCAGGAGAGTGTCAAAGTGGTCGTTCCCAGTCCAGCCGTCCACAGATCCAGACACATGTTCGTCAGCTGTTTGTCGCTGAACGTCTCAAAATCGCCGTCGGCTTCCCGTTTCCGCTGCTCTTTCAGATAGGCCTCCGCGTAGTCCTCCGACTCTTCCGACTCGAAATCGATCTTCTGCCGGTGCTCCTCGATTTGTTTGTTGAAAAACGCATAGAACGCCGTTTTATACTCCTCGATTCTGAAAGCACACAAGTTTCCGGAAACCGCACCGCGATCAGCAACTCACAAATCTTTGACAGTCGGCTTCGGCATGTAGTCACTTAGAAACGGCAGAAACGCCTCGACAAATATCTTATAGCTAGTGTACTGGGTGGCCTGTCGTTCCAGAAGATCCGTCAGAATCCGACACTCCTCCTCGTTCCCCTCATCGAATCGATATCCGAAGATCAGCTGATTGATCACACTCGCCACCGCCTTATCCAACACTTTCATCATGTTCTGCTCGTCTCCCAGATGCTTGTCGAACTTCTCGACGACGTCTTCAACCTCCAGCAGCACCCTCTGTCCCATCACATCCTTCCCGAGTCCCAAGTTTCGGAAACTCGTCAGAGCGAATCTCCGATGCGTGCTCCAGATCGGACCGTTCGTCTCGATGATGCCGAACTTGCCGTCACGGAATCGATCGAGAAACTCGTTGGACTTCTTGTCCACAAAAGTTTCGCCGTCGCGAACGAACGTCTCCTTGATTCGATCGTACGATGAGATTATGATGTAGGGCTCGTTGGAGTCTGCGGAAATCATTAGTTACAGGTGTAACTCGCTTACCGTAACCCCTAGGCAACCCTTTAGACATCTTTGAAATCCAACAAAAAGTAGTTTGGGAATCGATGATAGCTACAGTAACCAGATCATTTAGGTCACCTGCTTCATTTCAATGAAAACCATGTGAAAATAGTGTAATCTTTCAAAGGGTATATCTCTGAAACTAGGAGAGTTATGAAAAAGTGGTCAACTATAAAAACATGGGAAATTTTACGCTGATCACTTTTGTAGTTGACAACTTTCTCATAACTTTCCTAGTTTCAGAGATATTCTGGTTTCAATCAAGATGACGTGGCACCACCATGTCACGGTTCCAAACTAACCAAGCCAAAACGTGTAAACATCTCCATATTGTTTCGTCCAGCGTCGAAAACAGTCATATCCCGGTTTAGGGTAGAGCATTGACAACCAATTGCCAATGAACGGAATCGGCGTAGGCCCCGGCGGCAAGTTCCTCCGTTTCCAGTACAACTGATGGAAGAGCAATATGGAAATGACGGTCAAAATCAGAATCAGAATCATTTTTCAGCGGGTTCCCCCCTGGATCGCAGTATTTATAAGGTTTTTTTTGCGTCACTGGTGTGTTTTGCGGAGCGACGAGACGCAGACACTTTTCGTATTTTGTTTTGTGTTGATTTGTGGCGAGTGGGGAAGTTTTCGGGTTTTTTAGTCGAATTTGCTTGACTATGATGCAAATTTTGAAGAATACTTCAGTCAACTTGTCCAGATTTCGAAAGTTTCAATTAGCCGGTCACACTTTGATTTCGCAATACCTTTCTGACTAGAGTCATGCGCCTTTTTTCTTTTCCCCCTCACTCTCTCTCTCTCTCTCTCTCTTTCGCATTGCCCTTTTCGCTTCCTGCGTCTCTTCTCGCCACTGATCTCTTCGTTTTCCGACTTCCTCCGTTTCTTTTTATACTTTTATTTCCCTTTCTACACTTATTGATCGCAATCATTGAAAACACGTGAAGAATGTCAGTGTCTTTGAGAGTTTCGCTGTGTCAAATTTGTGGCCAACTTGCGAGAGGAAACCATTTTGGAGCGGCTAGTTGTCGCGCGTGTGCCGCGTTTTTCAGGTTGGTGAGGTGGAATGGCACTGCCACGTCATCAAGTTGCACTGCCACGTCATAAAAATGTACTGCCACGTTTTGATATGGTACTGTCACGTCATGAAATGGCACTGCCACGTCATGAAATGGCACTGCCACGTCAGGAAATGGCACTGCAACATCATGAGATGGTATTGCCACGTCATGAAATGGCACTGCCACCTCTTAAAATGATCCCGCTATGAAGTTACCTAGTAATTTAACGCCGTGAAAACACACTGCCACGTCATGAAATGGCACTGCCACATCATGAAATTGTACTGCCACGTCGTGAAATGGCACTATCACGTCATGAAATGGCACTACCACGTCATGAAATGATCCCGCTATGAAGTTAAATCGTACTTTCACGTCGCAAAAGCACAGTGCCACGTCATTACTCGTCAAACCACCTACTACACTTCCAGAAGAGCCAACGGAAGCACCGACACCTTTTGTGCACTGGGAAACTGCAAAATCTACTCGAATGGCAAGTTCCACTGCAAAAAGTGCCGCCTTCGAAGGTGCTACGAAGTCGGTATGGACTCAAAAAGTGCGTTTCCCCTCGATAATCTAACCTCCAAACCCTCACAACTTCAGAATTCCAACACGATCGTGACCTCTCCTCGTCGACGACGTCTTCCGTGTCCAAAAAGCGAGCATCGAGCTCTTCATCGTTGATCCCACAAAGTTTGGCCTCGTTTCTCGGTCGTCCGTCGTTCATTTTGACTTGCGAGCCGGATCGAGCGTCCCGAGTGAAAACTGTCGTCGATGTCACGTTTTTGATCAATCAGGCCACCGAGATTCTGATGAAAGGCGATCAAAGGAGGTATTTGGCACACGACAGTCTCGAGAAGATGACGATGAAGTTTTGCGATTTGAAAAAGGACGCGGGCAATTTTAAAGTGAGTGAAAAATCCATGAAAGCTCATCAGAAACTTGCAAAATACGAAAATTCTCTTGTTTTTTCCTAAAATCCACCTTTGACAAGGTATATCTCTGAAACTAGCAGAGTTCTGAAAAAGTTGTCAACTACAAAAACATGGGAAATTTTACGCTGATTATGTTTGTAGTTGACAACTTTTCCATAACTTTCCTAGTTTCAGAGATATTCCAGTTTAAAGTTTCTGACTCAAAAACTGCTCTTTTATAGCGTTTAGAATCGGAATTTGAAGTCTGACCTACACCAATTTCCATGAAAACCTCTCAATTCTTTCAGGTGGTCAAAGTGCTCGGACTCAAAGAGTCCATGTTTTTCTGGGAGCGCGACTTTCTGGCCACTGCCACGTGGCTCACCCACTTTGACGAGTTCCAGCGACTTCCGTTGCCGGTCAAACTGCAAATTCTGAAAGTCGGATGGGTTTTGTGGGGACGGTTGGACAAGTTGGCGAAAACTGCCGATCACCGACGGCGGCGAGTGTTCGGCGACACGTGTTTCGTGATCGGCGACGACGTTTGTCTCGACACCGACGACTTCGAGGTCGACATCTCGTGGTGCTCGAATTACAGTCGAGAGCAGCTGAAATTGTGAGTTGGCGGCTGTGTGCCACGTCATAATCGATTCCATGCAGCTATCTGGACTGTCACCACGACCACACTTTCAACAAAATCGTCGAATCGCTCATCTCGCTGAATCCCACCGACATGGAGCTCAACTACATGCTCGCCGAGCTCTGTCTCCACTACGCCGGCAAAAAGCATCAGGGAGAGGTGCTGCGGCTCGCCGAGCACCTCCAGGAAGTCTTGTCCGACAATCTGCACGACTACTACGAAAAGCAGCGAAACGTGGCGAGCTACTCGGGGCGACTCGCGAGAATGATAAAAATCAATAATTTGATACGACGCGACTTGTGGGAGCGGCTCGAAAAACAGACGGTCGCCAAGGTTTTCAACGTTATCGCCGTCACTTTTTCGCATCCCGACATGTTTGGCGAGTCGGGAATTTGACTCTGTGATTATTATTAACACTATAATAGAAGAGCCTTTTTAGTGGTGAACTTCAAACTGAAATATCTCTGAAACTAGGAAAGTTATAAAAAAGTTGTCAACTACAAACTTGATGAGCGTAAAATTTCCCATGTTTTTGTAGTTGACAACTTTTTTCTAACTATTTTGGTTTTCAAGTTATACCCTGTCAAAGTTGCAAAACTTAAAGGGGGTCGTTCTATTCTAGGGTTTACCCTTGAACTTTGAAATAAAGTATATTCAAACTGCTCCAAAAACTGATAAAACGTGTCGATAGTGGTCACACACTCTCTCACAAAAAGTTTATTTGTTCTTCACCCCCTTCCCCCCCCCCCCCCCTTTCCGATCAATTTTCCCTGTTCAAATTTCAAATTCCCGCCGAAAACACAGATGCCAGCGCCGCTCTACTTGTCCGGACCGTGCGAAGTTTGCGGCCAAAAGGCGTTCGGCCGAAATTTCGGCGTTCTGAGTTGCCGCGCGTGTGCCGCCTTCTTTCGGCGAGCCGCCGCGTCCGCAAAACGAGAGCGTCGGCGCGAGGATTGCGAAATCGGCGGATGCGCGATTTTCGCCGATGGAAAGTGAGTTCTTTTTTGTGGGATGGGGAAGACTTGAAGACTTTCATAGAGCACTTTTCTTTTCCAGATTTCAGTGCAGAAAGTGCCGACTGAAACGATGCTACGATGTTGGAATGGATTCGAGTAGTAAGTGACGAGATTTGAACTACTTTTAGAGTTTTTCATGGGGTAGATTGGTATCCCAACTTGGTTGAACATTCAAAGATATTGATGACGTGGCAGTGCCATTTCACAAAACTCTAATTTTTAAAAAATCCCACTGTATCAGACTTCAAATCTTATGAAAATAGTGTGTTTTAATTTAACTCGGTGATTATTTTGGCAAATTTTAAGTTTGGCCTATAACTTTCATTTTATCGATTTGGAATCCGGTTTTTGTTTTACACCCATTTGCTCATTTTTCCATGGTAGATCAAATTACGAGGATTCGATTGGTACCCCAACTTGAGTGTTTTCAACGTTTAGGAAAAAAGTTAGCATTTTTTGAAATTCCAATTTTTTGCCTGGCTGTGATTATTGTGGAAATCTATCTACTATGTACATGTACAAGATTGCATGACGTGGCAGTGCCATTCCACAAACGTTTTTTTTTCCAGAATTCCAACAAGACCGCGATCCGATCTCCACATCGAGCAACTTCACGCGCAAGTCGCCCAAACAGACGCCCTCGCCTCCGACCCTTCCCGGTTTCCCCTCCTCCCTACCCACCTTCCTCGGTCGTCCCTCGTTCCTACTGTGCTGCGAGCCGACGCGCGCCTCCCACATCAAAACCTTCATCGACGTGCACTATCTGCTCGCGAAAGCCGAATCGACACTTCTGAAGCGTTCCCAGAAGCCGTACGTCGCCGCGAACAGTCTCGAGCGGCTCGCGTTGAGCCTCGCCGACATGCGTCTCAAGCCGGCCAACAAGAAGATGATGCAGGTGACGCGTTTCGGACGACGCGAATCGCTTCAGATGTGGGAGCAGGCGTTTCTCGAGACCGTCGAGTGGTTCGCCAACTTTGCCGAGTTCACCGCGCTGAAAATGAGTGTGCAGCTGAAAATTGTGCAAGTCGCGTGGCACGTGTGGACTCGGCTCGAACGTCTCGCCGAGACCGCCGACTTTCGGAGGAAACACGTGTTCGGCGACGACGTGTTCATGTGTGCCATCGATGCGTGCATGAACATCAAGGACTATCAGATCGACTTGTCGTGGTGCACTAACTACTCTCTGGAGCAACTGACGTTGTAAGTGCTCTTGTACGCGACTCATTTTCATAGGCTCAAACATTCGCATTTCGATCCGTGACAACTCTGACTTCAAGTCAATTTCAGCTACATGATGCCGGATATCGAGGTGAACTGGCGAGCGTGCACCCAAGAGCTCACCGATCTCAATCCCACCGATATGGAGCTCAACTTCATGCTCCTACAACTGTGCCTTCACCACGCCGGCAAAAAGTATCAAGGCGAGGTGCTCGAGGCGACCGATCGGCTCATCCAAATTCAAGCCGACAACCTCCACGACTACTATGTGAACACGATGAACACGCCGAACTACTCGGCACGGCTGACCCGATTGATGAGGATCAATCGGGGCATCGAGAGGGACGTGTGGGAGCGCAGGGAAAAGACGCAACTCGCCCGCGTGTTCAACGTTCTGGCCGTCGAGTTCTCGCATCCCGACATGTTTGAGGGCACTTGAAGCGCACCGATTCATATGTGCAGTTTTTGAAAATTTTGTATGTATGTATGTACATTTAAAACTTCGAGTGGCAATGAAATGATTCGGAGAGAGAGAAAGAGGGTTCTCATTAGTGTCGTTTCTCGAGAACGGCGTCGAATTTCCGTGGCGTCACTCCCATTTCCTTGGTTTTATCGATGGATGGGAGTCCGCCACTGGCGGAGGGGCTGATCTGAAAGTGTGTTCGGTTCGATTCGAGAGCCCTTCGCGCAGGTCACCTTGTATCGATTGAGAATGTTGGCGAGGAAGAGGAAGAGCTCCATGCGAGCGAGTCCCTCGCCCAGACACTGTCTCTTGCCCATCGAGAACGGCACGAACTGCTCGATCTTGCGCGCGTTGCCGTGCTCATCCACGAATCGGTCCGGCTCGAACTTGTCCGCCTCCGCGAACACCGTCTCGTCCAACATCACCGTACTGATCTGCGCCACCACTCCCGTGCCCTTCTTCACCGCGAATCCGCCGATTTCGGTGTCACGCGTGGTTTGATGCATCACGTTGATTGGAAGAATGTTGGCGACTCGTTGGCATTCCTGAAAAGATGACAGGTTCTCTTCTAGTGACTGTTCATAGTTCCCGACACTTTGATAAACCTATCTGACTCAACTGAAGACCATTACCCCAAAAGAATGTCACACACATGAAATCCTGGATTGGGTTGTAGTGTAGTGTCATGCTACGTGGAATCAAAGTGGACATATGTTTTTGACGCGCAAATACCTATGGTCACATCTTATGCTCCGCTACACTAAGCGTGAAATCTCGGTTGTCTCAGGGGGGCCACTCACATTGATAACAGCACTGGTGTAGACGAGTCGGTTCTTGTCGGCGGTGGTGATGAGTCGATCGGATCCGATGACTCTGTCCATCTCCTCGTGCACCTTCTCCTGCACTCTCGGATAGTTCATGATATAAGCAACCGCCCATGTCAGACTAGTGTGCGTAGTTTGAATTCCAGCCAAACAGAGGTCAAAGCACATGTTGGACAGTTGTTTGTCGCTGAACGTCTCAAAATCGCCGTCGGCTTCCCGTTTCCGCTGCTCTTTCAGATAGGCCTCCGCGTAGTCCTCCGACTCTTCCGACTCGAAATCGACCTTCTTCCGGTGCTTCTCGATGAGTTTGTCGAAGAAGCCGTAGAACTCCGTCTTGAACTTGTCCATCAGTTCCTCGAGACTTTTTCCCGGCAAGACTCGGTCCATCACCGGGACGAACACTCGCAAAAGTACAAGCATTCCGGTCAGTTCTCTCTCCTGGAACGCCAACAAATCTTGCAGATTCTGAAACTCCTCGTCGGTGTATCGAGAGCCGAATACCACCAGGTTGATGACGTTCGACACTACTCTCGCCATCACTTTCGGCAAGTCCACCTCGACGTTCAACTTGTCATCGAGTTGCTTGAAGACGTCCTGAACTTCGATCAGAATCCTCTCTTGCATCACATCCTTTCCGAGGCCAAGATCCCGAAGACTGGTCAGAGCGAATCGGCGATGAGTGCTCCAAACGAGTCCGTTCGTCTCGATGACTCCGTAACTCCCGCCACGGAACTTCTCTTGAAACTTCTGCTGCTTCTTATCCACATAAGTATCTCCATCGCGGACAAAAGTCTCCTTGATCCGATCATACGAACTGACCATCACATACGGCTCGGCTCCTACAAGAAACCCTTCAGTTGGCACTGCCACGTCACACTCACCAAGCCAAAACGTGTAAACATCGCCGTACTGCTTCGTCCACCGACGGAAACACTCGTATCCCGGATTAGGGCGCGTCATCGAGATCATGTTCCCGACGAATGGAATCGGCATGGGTCCCGGTGGCAAGTTCCTCCGTTTCCAGTACAACTCATTGAAGAGCCAGATGAAGATGACGGTGGAAATCAGAATGAGGAGCATTTTCGCGTTCTTCTGAGAAGCTAAAAGTGACGAGAAAACCGGGGGTATTTATTTGAGTTTCTCCGTAGTTTATGCCCGCCGAGGTTTGTGTCGAAGAGACGCAGACACGGCGCGTGTTTTCTTCCGTGGTCTTTCGAACCTTTCACCACACACACACACACACACACACACATATTATAACACCGTGTCACCGTGACATGTCGCAACACCGTGACACGTCACTGCGTGTTCTCGGGCCTTCGGTTGAAAAAAAATATATGCATATCGTAGCCAAGAGAGTTTGAAGGCGCATTGTTGTCTGCGAGGTGACACGATGTCGGGCGTCCACATGGAATATGTTCTGACTTTATTGGATGATTTCATTTATCAGTGTCCGACG
Source organism: Caenorhabditis sulstoni (assembly GCA_963966605.1). Lineage (NCBI taxonomy): Eukaryota > Metazoa > Nematoda > Chromadorea > Rhabditida > Rhabditidae > Caenorhabditis > Caenorhabditis sulstoni. The sequence goes on from OZ016479.1 coordinate 11,604,942, forward strand.
AACAGTTCGGTGTCCGAAAACTCGTAGCACAGCAAGTTCAGAGCGCTTATGACCTGACTGCGTTCGTTTCGGAGCCACGCGTCGCGAATCAGCACGTTGTTGATCTTGATCATTTTGGCGACTCTCGCCGAGTAACTGGCGCCCTTCAACGTCTTCTGATAGTAGGCGTGCAGATTGTCGGCCTGTATGTCGAGAAGCAGTTCGGTGAGTGTCGCGAGAGGCGGATGTCGTTTCGCGGCTATGAACAGACAGATCTGGCACAGCATGTAGTTGAGCTCCGTCTCCGACGGCTCCAGCTCCAGAAGCCATTTGACGATCGTCGCGAAGTTGTTGTCGATCTCCAATGGCATGATTCTGGAATCGATTTCTTTGGACTGCCTTCCATGAACTTCAAAGAATCTCACGCTGTCAACTGCTCCTTACTGTAGTTTGTCACCCAACTGAAATCCCAATCCAGCTTCTGAAAATCCACTCGGAATCCATTCGCACATACTGATCCCATATCCGCGATTCCGTGCTCTTTCATATATTTCGCAGTCTGAGCAAGCGGCTCCAACTTGTTCCATAGCAGCCAGCAACTTTTGATGATCTTCGTCTGAACGGCCATCGGCAGTTGACGGAACTCGACGAAACTCGTGAACCACGTGGCTGTGAGCACTATCGAGCTCTCCCACATCGAAAAGATAATTTGTTTATCGAGCCGAGTTACAGTCGTCGAATCCCAGTTCTGATCTCTGTCTCTTCTTACATTTTCAAGTCCTAATGTTAGAAATTGCAAACTATCCATTTCCAGAGAGTATGGCGTTGTAGAAGTCTGGAAAGAACCGTTTGATTTTCAGAAACTCATTCATGAGCAAGAGATAAACTTTTTTCAAAATGTTCTCAACTCTTGATAGCATGTGTGAAACATCGATGATCACTTTAATATGCGACACTTTGTCGGGCTCGCAGCACAAAATGGAAGTGGGACGGCCGAGAAACGTGGCCATACTCTGCGGTATTCCGATTTGGCGGAACTGCTTTCGAGTCGACTGGAAGTTGCTGGCCGTGTTCAGAACGTCCCGATTCAGCTGGAATTCTGGAATTTCCACACGTTAATGACGAAATTTCACTCGAGAGTTGGCGGGTGACCGCGTGACACGTGACACGCCTACCGACAATTGCCTGTTTAATGTTGCACTAGAGTTGGCGGGGTGAACGGCTGATCACCGGATAAGTCTGGCTAATGTTGGGTATCTGCGTGACATCGGACAGTCATCGGGGGTTGACATACGCCGAAATGAGCGTCTCAACTTCCAGTGGCGCGATTAAAGCCACTCACTGGCGGCGCAATGACGCTGGTCGTGTGGTCCGGAAAGCGATTTTTACAGTGCGCACATCAAAAGTAAACGCCCCACCCCCCTCCGATTCCGTCGAAATTTCCCGCCATCAATGGCGCCAGTGGCGTAGTCAACAAATTTGGATTCGGTCAAGTGACTTGTGTACCCTAGTAAAGGTAACTCACTTTTCGTGTTCATTCCCATCTCGAAACACTTTTCCAATCGACACTTTTTACACGAAAACCTAGAACACTCAACTTTTTCTCTTCTCTTCAAAGTGACCAAATGAATGTACCTCCCTTTCGCGATCGGCCGGCAATTCTTCTTGTCACACTCGAGACTAGTGGCAATTAGAGCGTTTCTTCGGAAAAAGATGGCACAGGCGCGACAAGCTCTCACACCGAAATGGTGTCCGCAAGATTTTGCGCCGCAAATCACGCATTCTTCGGAATCGTTGTCGTCGGAAATCGATGATGAGTTGTGCATTTGGAGAAGAGAAGGTTTGGAAAAGACAGCGAATGATAAGAAAGGCGAGTGGAAGAGAGAGAGAGAGAGAGGAGTACCTGAAAACCGTACTCGGCGATGTTTAGAGGCGCATTTTGAGCGGTGCACTTCGTTAGCCCATTTTCTGCGAAATCTAATTTTTAGGCCCTAAGTTCAAAAACCCATACGTCTGATCTGAAAAACTTGAATGAAGAGATACGAGTGAATCGATAAATTTCCAAATGATTCAAATTATAGTCTTATAAGTTATAACGAAGTGGATTTCTCTTTCTCCCTTTGTTATTTACCCCCTTTCTCTTTCGTCCTCTCTTTCTTCCTCTCTTGTTTGATCGATACACGCGCTTCGCCGTCTCGCCTTCTCTGTCTCTCACTTGCTGCGTATCTCTCACTGCGCTCGTTCCTTTTCCCCCAATTCCTTCTCATTCTAACAAAATTCTTGTCAACTATGCTCGCGTTGCCATCGATTTCGCGTGATATGTGTGAGATTTGCGGTCAAAAGGCGATCGGAAACAATTTCGGCGCGCAAAGTTGTCGCGCTTGTGCCGCGTTCTTTCGACGGAATGCGCTGAGCTCGGCGGTGCTCCATTGTGCGAATGGCACCTGTAAGCCCACTTCAAGCGGCAAGTGAGTGACTTTTTCCGTATAAAAAGCGAAAAGAAAATGAGTGTGTTTCAGATTTCCATGTAAAAAGTGTCGAATGGAAAAGTGTCTCGAGATGGGAATGGACTCGAAAAGTGAGTGACCTTTACTAGGCGCCTCAACCGCCAATGGCGCCATTGATGGCGTCATTGGCGGTTGAGGCGCTCATTTTGGCGTATGTAATTCGTATCTCTGTCTCGCTGTCACGTGACATCCCGCAACTTGGCAGACTGACCCGCCAATGGCCGTTGCCACCCAGCCAACCCTGGCGGAAAACTTTGCTCAGTTTCAATTCCAACTGAAATACAGGTCATTAACATGCTGAAATTCCAGAATTCCAGCTGAATCGGGACGTTCTGAACACGGCCAGCAACTTCCAGTCGACTCGAAAGCAGTTCCACCAAATCGGAATACCGCAGAGTATGGCCACGTTTCTCGGCCGACCCACTTCCATTTTGTGCTGCGAGCCCGACAAAGTGTCGCATATCAAAGTGATCATCGACGTTTCACACATGCTATCGAGAGTTGAGAACATTTTGAAACAGGTTTGTCAGTCGCTATCTTTCGGTTTTCTCAACTCATTCCAGTCTTTCAGGCGGCCAACAATCCGTATTCTCTGGAGCGGAACAGTCTGCAAGTGTTGACACGTGGATTCCGAAACATGCGCTCACGAGCGCCGAATCCGAATTTGGCGGTGCTAAAAGTGATGGACAAAGCGTACACGTTGCGAATCTGGGAGGACGCGGTCGTCGACACCGCCACGTGGTTCACGCACTTTGACGAGTTCCGCGCGCTTCCCGACGCGATTCAGATGACGATCGTGAAGAGCAGCTGGCTGTTGTGGAGCAAGTTGGAGCATCTGGCGCAGACTGCCGAGTATCTGAAGAGGAGTTTGTTGTCGGAAAGCATTCTGGTGATTGGCAACGATATAGGAATCGATTTGAAAGACGTCGACTGGGATATCAGGTGGATGACCAACTACACGAAGGAGCAGATTGCGCAGTGAGCGACACTAACTCTTCAGTGTCAGTCTCAACATTCCCTATTCGCTTCCAGAGCAGTGCCCATCGACATCAACAACAACTTCGCGACGATCGTCAAATGGCTTCTGGAGCTGGAGCCGTCGGAGACGGAGCTCAACTACATGCTGTGCCAGATCTGTCTGTTCATGGCCGCGAAACGACATCCGCCTCTCGCGACACTCACCGAACGGCTTCTCGACATACAGGCCGACAATCTGCACGCCTACTATCAGAAGACGTTGAAGGGCGCCAGTTACTCGGCGAGAGTCGCCAAAATGATCAAGATCAACAACTTGCTGATTCGCGACGCGTGGCTTCGAAACGAACGCAGTCAGGTGGCCAGTGCTCTCAACTTACTGTGCTACGAGTTTTCGGACACCGAACTGTTCGTCGGACACTGATAAATGATATCATCTAACCGGCTAAGAAACTGTGTCATTATGTGAATTCCATTCGAAACCTTATGCGTATCACAATTCTATCACATTTTCTCTCGGTTTTACGGTCTATTCGAAGGAAAGTGTATGGGTTTTTTTCTCTCAAAATGAAAGACATTTCGCTTCCAACATAATACATGAAACTTGTGAAATGCCACGTCATCATTTGACCAATAAACCCCTGAAAAGTAAAAGTTCATCGATCTTTGAATCTAAAGAACCGCGTGTACACTATTTGATCTACCCTCCCTGTTGACATTTTCTCTGCGTCTCTTCACCCCCCCCCCCCCCCCCCCATCATTCGCTGTCTTTTCCAAACCTTCTCTTCTCCAAATGTACTCATCATCGATTTCCGACGACGACGATTCCGAAGAATGCCCGATTTGCGGGGCAAAGTTTGCCGGACACCATTTCGGTGCGAAAGCTTGTCGCGCCTGTGCAGCCTTTTTTCGAAGAAACGCACCGAATTCCGCTGTTTTCGAGTGTGACAGGAAGAATTGCCGACCGACTGCGAAAGGAAGGTAAATTTAGAAATGCACGTGAATCGGGGCAAAAATCAATATGAACAAGAGAGGTTTTTTTTAGGTTTCCATGTAAAAGATGTCGAATGGAAAAGTGTCTCGAGATGGGAATGAACACGAAAAGTGAGTCATTTCTCGGCTAAATTTGCAAGGCTTGATCACGCCACTGGCGTCATTGTGCCGCCAATGGCTGACTTTGAAAGCGCCACTGGCGGTTGGGGTGCTTATTTTGACCGATGTCACGCGGATGACTGTCCTGGTGTCACGAGGTTAGGCGTAAAACTTTGCTCAGTTCAAACTGAAATACAGGTCATTAACATGCTGAAATTCCAGAATTCCAGCTGAATCGGGACGTTCTGAACACGGCCAGCAACTTCCAGTCGACTCGAAAGCAGTTCCACCAAATCGGAATACCGCAGAGTATGGCCACGTTTCTCGGCCGACCCACTTCCATTTTGTGCTGCGAGCCCGACAAAGTGTCGCACAGCAAAATGATCCTCGACGTTTCGTCTTTGGTTCGAAAAGTGGAACACATTTTGAAACAGGTTGATCTCTCTCGCTCTTGAGTGAGTTTCTGAAGACTGAACGGGGTTTTGTTTTTCTGCAGACTTCCACAACTCCGTATCCGATGGAAATGGATAGTTTGCAATTCCTAACATTGGGACTTGACAAGATGAGAGCCAGCGTTCGAAACTGCAACTTGACGACCGTAACTCGAATTGATAGACAAATGACATTTATGACGTGGGAGAGCTCGATAGTGCTCACAGCCACGTGGTTCACGAGTTTCGTCGAGTTCCGTCAACTGCCGATGGCCGTTCAGACGAAGATCATCAAAAGTTGCTGGCTGCTATGGAGCAAGTTGGAGCCGCTGGCTCAAACTGCAAAGTATATGAAAGAGCACGGAATCGCGGAGATGGGATCAGTATGTGCGAATGGATTCCGAGTGGATTTTCGGAAACTGGACGTGGATGTCAGTTGGCTGACGAACTATAGTAAGGAGCAGTTGACAGCGTGAGATTCTTTGAAGTTCATGAAAGGCAGTCCAAAGAAATCGATTCCAGAATCATGCCGTTGGAGATCGACAACAACTTCGCGACGATCGTCAAATGGCTTCTGGAGCTGGAGCCGTCGGAGACGGAGCTCAACTACATGCTGTGCCAGATCTGCCTGTTCATGGCCGCGAAACGACATCCGCCTCTCGCGACACTCACCGAACGGCTTCTCGACATACAGGCCGACAATCTGCACGCCTACTATCAGAAGACGTTGAAGGGCGCCAGTTACTCGGCGAGAGTCGCCAAAATGATCAAGATCAACAACTTGCTGATTCGCGACGCGTGGCTCCGAAACGAACGCAGTCAGGTGGCCAGTGCTCTTAACTTGCTGTGCTACGAGTTTTCGGACACCGAACTGTTCGTCGGACACTGATAAAAATTTGATAAAGGGTAGATCAAAATGTTCTCGATCTCTACACTCTAGTCGCATTTCAAGGCGACCAAGCAACCGGAAAGAGAATCACTAACGAGAGTGTCTGCTTCTCTGCCCTCTAACAGTCACGTGTTCTATATCGCTGCTGGGAGAGCGCGAACCTTGGCAAGTGTACACATTGCAAGGAATCAAACAGCTAACCCCCCGCCTCGTCTCCCAGCATTTCCTTCTGGAAAATGCTCCTCATTCTGATTTCCACCGTCATCTTCATCTGGCTCTTCAATGAGTTGTACTGGAAACGGAGAAACTTGCCACCGGGGCCTATGCCGATTCCATTCGTCGGGAACATGATCTCCGTAGCGAGACCTTTTCCGGGATACGAATGTTTTCGGCGGTGGACCAAAGAATATAATGGTGTTTACACTTTTTGGCTTGGTGAGTGTTCAATGGTAGTGCCAAGTCATGAAATATGATTGATGAGATGTAGGATCGGAGCCTTATGTGATAATCAGTTCGTATGATCGGATCAAGGAGACTTTTGTCCGCGATGGAGATACTTATGTGGATAAGAAGCAGTTCAAGTTTCAAGAGCAAAGTCGTGGCGGGAGTTTTGGAGTCATCGAGACGAACGGACTCGTTTGGAGCACTCATCGCCGATTCGCTCTGACCAGTCTTCGGGATCTCGGTCTGGGAAAGGATGTGATGCAACAACGAATTCTGATCGAAGTCGAGGACGTCTTCACTAAATTCGACGCCAATCTGTCCAAAGATCAGAACATCGAGAAAGTGATCACGAAAGCGATCGCCAATGTCATCAATCAAGTCGTATTCGGATATCGATTCGAGGACGACGAGGAGTTCCAAAAACTGCAATCCATATTAAGTTCACAAGAGAAAACGTTCAGCAGCTTTCTGGTGCTTCTGAAACTGTTCATCCCGCTGCTCGGCAATATCCTGCCGGGCAGAAGCGTCGAAGAGATTATAAGTGTGTTCAAGAACGACTTCAACGCCTTCTTCAACAAACAAATCGAGGAGCACCGGAAGAAGATCGATTTTGAGTCGGAAGAGTCGGAGGACTACGCGGAGGCCTATCTGAAAGAGCAGCGGAAACGGGAAGCCGACGGCGATTTTGAGACGTTCAGCGACAAACAGCTGACGAACATGTGTCTGGACCTGTGGTTCGCCGGACTGGCCACTACGAACACTACCATCACCTGGGCGATCGCCTACGTTTTGCATAATCCGAGAGTGCAGGAGAAGGTGCACGAGGAGATGGACAGAGTCATCGGATCCGATCGACTCATCACCACTGCCGACAAGAACCGACTCGTCTACACCAGCGCTGTTATCAATGTGAGTGAACCATTCAATTAAATCTGAAGAGACGAATTCACTGACACCTCTATCCTGAGTTTATAGTTTAACCAGGATTGGGGGTCTTAAAAATTTGAAGATATGCCCCTATGTATGAATGAGATATCGAGGGATTTACGTAGGCATTGGTGTAAGCAGTTTAATCCAACTAACAGAACTATCAGAATCGCTGTTTTTTTTTGAGTATTTGGAAAAATGGCTGAAATTAGCGTCCTTGAGGATTGAACGGGACTCGAATTCCAGACATTTCAGACACTTTTTCGTGGTGAAACCCATACGGGAACTAGAAAGTGATGTAACGAGAAACTGAGAAGAGGAAGATTCGTGAAGTGCGGTTTCAGGAGTCTCAAAGATGTGCCAACATTATTCCACTCAACCTCACCCACCAGACAACGCGTGACACCGAAATCGGCGGATTCGCGGTGAAGAAGGGCACGGGAGTGGTGGCGCAGATCAGTACGGTGATGTTGGACGAGACGGTGTTCGCGGAGGCGGACAAGTTCGAGCCGGACCGATTCGTGGATGAGCACGGCAACGCGCGCAAGATCGAGCAGTTCGTGCCGTTCTCGATGGGCAAGAGACAGTGTCTGGGCGAGGGACTCGCTCGCATGGAGCTCTTCCTCTTCCTCGCCAACATTCTCAATCGATACAAGGTGACCTGCGCGAAGGGTTCTCGAATCGAACCGAACACACTTTCAGATCAGCCCCTCCGCCAGTGGAGGACTCCCATCCATCGATAAAACCAAGGAAATGGGTGTGACGCCACGGAAATTCGACGCCGTTCTCGAGAGACGACACAAATGAGAAGAACGATCCCCCTCTACATAGCATGATTCTCACACGAGCATATTCATTTCGAATACATTAATTGCTGAAAATGTTCTACAAATTGCACAACTTTCTGTGATTGCAAAACAAACGGAACAATCGAAATGTTGGTCGGATACTGATAAATACTGATAAACTAACCGATTTGGAAATTGTGTCTAGATTGCACAACCTTGCGTGGTAATTACATAGGCGGGTAGATCGGAAATCATTCCACCTCAATGGCGGAACAACAAAAAACCACTAACAAGAGTGTCTGCTTCTCTGGCGTCTCTCTCTCTCGCGTGATCTTTGTCGCTGCTGGGAGGGGAAGTCACAAACTTTGGCCAGTATAAACCATGGAGGGAAACAAATAAATACCCCCATCTTCGTCTTCTCCTACCAACACCTTGACTCACTCGTATCTCTTCTCTCCGAAAATGCTCCTCATTCTGATTTCCACCGTCATTTTCATCTGGCTCTTCAATGAGTTGTACTGGAAACGGAGGAACTTGCCACCGGGTCCTATGCCGATTCCATTCGTCGGGAACATGATCTCGATGACGCGCCCTAATCCGGGATACGAGTGTTTCCGTCGGTGGACGAAGCAGTACGGCGATGTGTACACGTTTTGGCTTGGTGAGTGTGACGTGGCAGTGCCAACTGAAGGGTTGCTTGTAGGAGCCGAGCCGTATGTGATGGTCAGTTCGTTTGATCGGATCAAGGAGACTTTTGTCCGCGATGGAGATACTTATGTGGATAAGAAGCAGCAAAAGTTTCAAGAGCAGTTCCGTGACGGAAGTTACGGAGTCATCGAGACGAACGGACTCGTTTGGAGCACTCATCGCCGATTCGCTCTGACCAGTCTTCGGGATCTTGGCCTCGGAAAGGATGTGATGCAACAACGAATTCTGATCGAAGTCGAGGACATCTTCACTAAATTCGACGCCAATCTCTCCAAAGATCAGAACATCGAGAAAGTGATCACGAAAGCGATCGCCAATGTCATCAATCAAGTCGTATTCGGATATCGATTCGAGGACGACGAGGAGTTCCAAAAACTTCAGTACTTGATGGATTTCCAGGAGAAAAAGTTCAGCAGCTTCCTAGTCCTTTTGAAAGTGTTCGTCCCGATGCTTGACAAGATTCTGCCGGGCAGCAGCGTCAAAGAGATTCTAGGTGTGTTCAAGAACGACTTCAACGCCTTCTTCAACAAACAAATCGAGGAGCACCGGCAGAAGATCGATTTCGAGTCGGAAGAGTCGGAGGACTACGCGGAGGCCTACCTGAAAGAGCAGCGGAAACGGGAAGCCGACGGCGATTTTGAGACGTTCAGCGACAAACAGCTGACGAACATGTGTCTGGACCTGTGGTTCGCCGGACTGGCCACTACGAACACTACCATCACCTGGGCGATCGCCTACGTTCTCCATAATCCGAGAGTGCAGGAGAAGGTGCACGAGGAGATGGACAGAGTCATCGGATCCGATCGACTCATCACCACCGCCGACAAGAACCGACTCGTCTACACCAGTGCTGTTATCAATGTGAGTGATCTTTCCCCCAAACTGATTATGACCTGTCCGTCCTGGTTCAATCTCGGTGGGATACATCGCGCTCCACTGGACCTGGCGCGAAAATTTGAAATTCAAAGTTAACAGCAGGTTTCTAGGTCATGACCGAAGTTTCTTGCGTTGATAACACACGTTTTCTCAATGTTTTGCGCCATTCGTAGTTTTTGGAACCGCCCCGGAAGTTGGAAAACGTCTGTACTAAAAATGTCTTAGAAAGTCATCAGACTGTTAAAAAACCAACAAATAGGAAACCAAAGTTTGGTGGATTGTCCCGATTAGGCGCTTAAGTAAACATCTAGAAAAATGTTGATAACTGACAGCATCAAAGTTTAGATAGTTTGACCAAAAGTGTACACTCTATTTACAGTTACATACATATATTACGTCATCCCTCAGCCATATTTAATTTAATTTAATTTAATTTATACGACTATCGAAAAATGAAAAACAACACTTTTCCACACCATTTTCAAACTTCCAAGACCCTAGCTGGAACAACGCAATACTTTCGATTCTCAACAGTACTCTGAGTTCAGCCCAGGACAGCCTGTATTGATCCATTCTTCGTTTCAGGAGTCTCAAAGATGTGCGAACATTGTGCCAATCAACGTGATGCATCAAACCACGCGTGACACCGAAATCGGTGGATTCGCGGTGAAGAAGGGCACGGGAGTGGTGGCGCAGATCAGTACGGTGATGTTGGACGAGACGGTGTTCGCGGAGGCGGACAAGTTCGAGCCGGACCGATTCGTGGATGAGCACGGCAACGCGCGCAAGATCGAGCAGTTCGTGCCGTTCTCGATGGGCAAGAGACAGTGTCTGGGCGAGGGACTCGCTCGCATGGAGCTCTTCCTCTTCCTCGCCAACATTCTCAATCGATACAAGGTGACCTGCGCGAAGGGTTCTCGAATCGAACCGAACACATTTTCAGATCAGCCCCTCCGCCAGTGGAGGACTCCCATCCATCGATAAAACCAAGGAAATGGGTGTGACGCCACGGAAATTCGACGCCGTTCTCGAGAGACGACACTAATGAGAACCCAACCGCTCCCAAAACGACCCCCTTTAACGACCACCAACGAAACCAAGATCTCTTTCAAATAAAATCAATTTGTTTTGTTGTCACGGAAGAAGAGTGTTCCCACATCGACCCCCTTTAACGAAGCATTTATTTCGAGTCGGTGAACATTTCGGGATGCGAGAACTCGACGCAAAATATGTCCAAAACTTGAGCGATCTCCTGTTTTGCTCGCTTCTCCCAGATGTCTTGCTGAAATATTTCTTCAAAATACGTGAACACACATTCATTTATTGATTGATCTTGTTTTACAGAAATCTCAACGAAAGTCAGAATTTGTTCAGCAAGTACAGTCTTGAAAAATTTCGGGATGCGAGAATTCGATATTGAAAACATTAAAAACGTTCGCAATCTCGTACTTGGCGCGTCTTTCCCAAATGTCTTGCTGGAATGAAAACAACCCAAAAGTGCGTGACACAAATGTGTGACCCACCTGAATGATGTTATTGATTTTCATCATCTGGTTCAGTCGCGAACAGTATCGCGGCATTTTGAGCTCGTTGACGTAGTAGTCGTGCAGATTGTTGGCCAACGTCTCCTGGAACTTGTCCATCACCTCCAGTATCTCGCCCTGGAATCGTTTGCCGGCGTAGTGGAAGCACAGTTGGCACAGCATGTAGGTGATTTCGATGTCCGTCGGTTGCAGCTCCATGAGCGGCTCGATCGCCGGTGCTATCATCCAGTCCTCGACTTCGTCGAAGAAGCTGGAAAGTTTGAATTCCCGCCGAATTTCTAATGTTCTTACTGTAGATATCTCACCTACCGTAACCCCCCTATTATCCTTCCTAGGAACAGAATTATGAAATGAGGTTGGGAGTAGTACATAAAAATGTGACGGGTCACATGGTGGCCTAGAATTTCTAATTCCATCGAAATGGCCTAAGATTTGTCGGAAAGCTTATTTTGCTCAAAAAATGATTGGGGAGGCCTACAGTACCGTACAAATGTACCATAAACCCTATAGTTTTAAAAAAAGCCTATAAGCAGCTTAGTTAAACTTTGACAGGGTATGTATATCTCAGAAACTGGAATAGTTATGAGAAAGTTGCCAACTACAAAAATATGACAAATTTTACGCTGATCATGTTTGTAGTTGACAACTTTCTCATTACTCTCCTAGTTTCCGAGATATAAAGGTTTTAAGTTCACCGCGGTTTACGCTACACGAATCAACCCGTTTTCGTCCATATTTAAACTGTTCATTACCCCAATCGGTCCAAACCTCCAGAAATCGCTTCAGGACATTTTTGTTTTGTCCAAAATCGGGCCGTCTCGTGTGAATCTATGCAATGTGCAATGTACTGAATCGTTCTCATCTACCGTAACCCTTTCCCAACGCCTTAGCTCTGTCCAATACACCTATCTATCTACACCGATGCATTCCAAATACAAAACTAAACGCGGTCACGTGACTCACAACGCCAACTGTTCCCGTTTGTACTTGGTGAACCAGGAGATGTCCAGCTCGACGTTGCGCGTGTCCATCACCTCGTTGTTGCCCATCATCACCATCCGATCCTTGCACACGTTCGTCCGTCGTCCGATCGCCGTCAGCGACAGTTTGTCGAGCCGTCCCCACACGTGCCACACCGCCTTCAGTAGCAGCACTTGTTGCGCGTGCGGCAACATTTGGAAGTCGTCAAAGTAGGTCAGCCACCGGGCCACCGCCAGAAAATCGCGCTCCCAGAACGTCATCGCCTCGTCTTTGCCGACTTTTGTGATGAGCTGCACCTCGCCGGAGGAGTTCGGATGATCGCGAACCAGATTCAGTCCGAGCGCCAGTTTTTCCAGATTGTTCTTGGCGAACAGCGGCTTCTCGGCGCCCATTGACAACAGATTCGACGCTTTTTCGATGAGGTATTGACAGTCGATGAAGTTTTTCTCGGTGAACGTTGATGAGGAGGGCTCCATGAAAATGATAAAGTGCGGACGTCCGAGGAAGTGTTCCACTGTCTGGAAGACTTGTATCCATTTTCAGCTCGGGTAGATCAAATGTTTCATGTTTGACCTACTAGATTCATCTGAATCATTTCAAAAGTGACCTTTGACCTACTTGTATGAAGTCTGAGAATTTTTTTCGCTGAGTTTACATGTATCACTTGGCACGGTGCCAGCTAACTATCACTTGGCACAGTGCCAGCACTTCACCCATTACCTCGGGCACCTGATTCGCCAACACCATCTGATTCCTGCCCTGTCTCGTATTCAAAAACTGTTCGGTCGTCGAGATGGGATCCCGATCGAATTGAAACTCTGAACACAGTGCCATCAGTCACCGGGTATCCCCCCCTCGACAGTAAACCAACTCGTCGGATCCATGCCCACTTCCTGACACTTGACCAGTCGACACTTTTTGCAATTGAACCGCCCGTTCTTCCATATCTCGCACTGATTCGACTGTTTGCACTTGTACACGGTTTTCGCGCCGGTCGCCGCGCGTCTGAGTTAGGAAGAGAGGTGGATCAAGTTTCCCGGGAACTATCTCGGAAACTAGAAGAGTTATGAGAAAGTTGTCAACTACAAACTTGTTCACCGTAAGTTTTACTATGTTTTTGTAGTTGACAACTTTTCCATAGCTATTCCAGTTTTGAAGATACACCCTGTCAAAGTTGGACCATGTGTTCTGGCCTACCTAAAAAACGCGGCGCACGCTCGACAACTGACCGCTCCGAAATGATTGCCGTGAGCCGGCTGAGCACACACTTGGCACGCAAGAAGCCGCAACGCACTCAACGTCGGAATCTCGTCGAGGGAGCCAGAAGACGTCGACGACGGCGATGAATACGAGTAGGGGGTTTGCATCACGAAACGCTGTCGGAAAACCATATGAAGTTTGAGGGAGAAGAGAGGGGGGAGAAGAGTTTATGCGATTCTTATCAGCGTATGACACTAAAACCGACAGTTTTCGTCCCACTTTTTTCTAGTCAATACCAAACTGATAACACTGGTATTTTCGTGTTTTCTGACCGGAAAAAAAAAGACGTCGAATCGAAAAGTTTACTGGAAAATGGTGAAAGAATAGAGGGTTTGAAGGTGAAAAGTCAGCGGTAGATCAAAGAATCACGAGGAGGATTCTCGCGAAAGTTTGGACGGATGGAGGACAAATTACAGGTTGGGAGGAGACGCAGGAGACAAGAGAGAAGTGAGAAGAATAAGGGTAGACGGAAACATCGATCGGGCGGATGGGCAAACAAGAAAAAATGGCGGGTGTGTGTGTGTGTACAGATGTGAATTGTCTTTTCGTAAGTTGATGATCACTTACTGAGATACATATCTCCTTGGGTAGGTCAAAAATGGACAGTCATCATTAACCGACTACAGATCAGGTACAACATGATCAGTATCAGAGAAGTGTTCATTGTATCGGGTTAAGATCGCGCCAAGATCAACAATAGAGAACCACTAGGAGCTGAAAGTGCGCCAAGGAACTGAACAAACGCGCCAAAAGTGCGCCAAGGAACTGAACAAACGCGCCAAAAGTGCGCCAAGCAAAACGGTCTGGAATCGCGCCAAGGAACTGAAGAAACCCTTGTTGCACAAATTGTAGGGGGCTAAAAAGCGCAAAGATACGAAAAGTGCGCCAAGGGTAGTGAATAGCGCAACGGATCTGGAATCACGCCAGGTAACCGGAAAAGCGCAAATACACAAGAAGTGCGCCAAGGAATAGAAACAGCGCAAGAACAAGAAATGCGTCAAGGAGTCTGAATAGCGCCACGGAACCGAAATCGCGCCAGCAAAATGCCATTTATAATCGAGAAACTCCGCCGCAACGCGCCAGACCACAAAGAACCGCCGTTTCGGCCGTCTCCCCGTCGTTTCCTATCATCATCTGTTTGTTCACCTTCTCTCTCTCTCTCTCTCTTCCTCTCGTTTTCTTGTGTCTCTGCGTCTCCAACTTTTCGATTTCAATTCCTTCAAATCACCCATTTTTGCCGCCTTCCTAATTCCGACGAAAACTCGAAATGCTCGAAGTGGTTTCGTGCCAAATTTGCGGAAAACCGGCGCACGGAAACCATTTCGGCGCGATCAGTTGCCGCGCGTGTTCCGCCTTCTTTCGGTAGGTCAAATCACCACACCGAGTTTGACCTACATACATTATTTCGGTTGAAGTCGAAGTCTAATCGATTGTGATGGCGACAGTTTCAAGTGTGTTCGCGGCGATTCGACGTGTCAATTGCTGTTTGTCGGCAGGTAGATCAAAAACAGATCAAGAAGTGAAAATGATGGGATGCGCTTGTAGATTCTACTGCAAAAAGTGTCGACTGCAAAAGTGTTACGAGATGGGCATGGATCCAAAGTGTGGGGGGTGTTCAGCCACCGAAAACTCGATTCCAGCCGTTTTCAGACTTCCAGCACGGCCGTGACAAGATCAAAACGCCGTTCGTGTCGAAAGTGCCCGACTCCATGTCAACCTATTTGGGCCGTCCGGCCTACATCATCCACTGCACCGCGACCGTCGAAACGACGCCGACACTGACGATCGATGTGACGTCGCTGGTGCGGAGAGCCGCCGAGCTGCTCGGCTTGGGAGCCCATAGTCCGTGGGCTCCGCGAGCAGCGAGCAGTTTGGAGCGGATGTGTTGGGCGTCGAGATCGGTTCAGCGGACGGATGCGGTCGATTTGCGCAAGATACCGGTTTTTGGCAAAGAGTTCTTCCTGTTTTACTGGGAGACGGACTTTTTGAAAATGACCAAGTGGTTGGGACAATTCGACGGGTTTCACAAACTGCCACAAGCGGTTCAGGTACCCAGGGCTCGGCTGGAAATGCCAGTTTCACCCAGTTTTTCAGCTTCAAGTTGTGATGGCCACGTGGCATATTAGGGCCAGGCTGGAAAGACTTGCGATGACGGCGAGACTGAGGAGAAACGAGAGAATAAGAGAGCAGGACTTTATGATCGATCCGAACGCGTGTTTCGATTTGAAAAACTGCAAATTGGATATCTCGTGGTGCACGAAATACTCCCCGGATCAGATAAAGTTGTGAGTTTCGCTGACGTGGCAGTGCCATTTCATGGCGTGGCAGTGTCATTTCAAGACGTGGCAGTGTCATTTCATGACGTGGCAGTGTCATTTCATGACGTGGCAGTGTCATTTTATGACGTGGCAGTGTCATTTTATGACGTGGCAGTGTCATTTCACGACGTGGCAGTGTCATTTTATGACGTGGCATTACCATATAAAGACGTGGCAGTGCCACTTCTTGACGTGGTAGCACCAATTCACGACAAAACACTACCATTTCAGAATGGTAGTGCCATGGCATAGTGTACCGTGACGTGGCAGTACCACTTCATTAAGTTCATTTCCAGTTTCATCGAAGATTCCGACGACTGGGTGCACAATCAAGTCGTCCACCACCTCGAGGACCTCTCGCCCACCGATATCGAAATCACTTTCATGATGTGCCAACTGTGTTTCCACTACGCCGGCAAACGATTCCAAGGCGACGTCCTCTCGGCGATGGACCAGTTTGAAGACGTGATTTCCGACGATCTACACAACTACTATCGCCAAATGGACATCTGCAACTACTCGGAACGGCTCGCCAAAATGATGAAAATCAATAATCAAATACAAAAAGTGATATGGGAGAAGCGGTGGAAGACCGATTTGGCGAAGAAGTTCGATATTTTCTATGTCACCTTTTCACACCCCGAAATGTTCACGGATTGTTGCTGAAAACATGAAATTTTCGTGAAATTTTGCGAATCAAGCTTGAAAACAAAGTCAATACTATGAAAATGCTCGAGAAATTGTGTTTCATGGAAATTGTAGTGTATGTAATTTGATCTCAACGATTTTGCATTTAAAATGAGCGCAGTGGGTTTTTTTACAAGAAAAATGGGCACAAAATTGATCTTTCACGACGGCTCCGCAACAGTTTCCTCGAGAAGTTGAGTCAAATGGTAGTGCCACGTCATCAATTAATAGTTGTGTACAACTTTATCATTTCAGTAGATATCACAAAACATGTCGATCTCCGAGAATCTCACATTGAAAATATCAAAAGTACGCGCGATTTTGACTTTCGCCTCGCGCTCCCAAATGAACTTTCGGACCATGTTGTTGACTTTCATCATTTTCCACATTCGATCCGAGTACCTCGGAGTGCCCATTTCACGCGTGTAATAGTTGTGGAGGTCGTCGGCGATGAGCTCTTGAAGTCTGTCCACAATTGGTAGGTATTCGCCTTGAAGCCGTTTGCCGGCGTATTGGAACGAGAGTTGGGCGAGCATGTAGTTGAGCTCGACGTCCGATGGATCCAACTCGACGATCGGATCGAGGATTTCGAAGATTGAAAAGTCGCCGACTCCTTCTACGTAACTGCAATATCGGAGCGGTTTGACCTACTTTTGACCTACTTGTGACTTTCTTTTGACCTACTTTTGACCTACTTGTGATCTACATTCCTCACAGGTTCTACGAAACTTTCGAAAGTACCCGAAAACATTGGTGATTCTTCGGAATCCTTACGAAACCATACAAACACGTCATGAAACGGTACTGCCACGTCATGAAATGGTACTGCCACGTCATGAAACGGTACTGCCACATCATGAAAAGATACTGCCACGTCATGAAATGATACTGCCATGTCGTGAAATGATAGTGCCACGTCATGAAATGGTACTGCCACGTCGTGAAATGGTACTGCCACCTTGTGGAATGATTCTGCCCTATCATGAAATGTTAGTGCCACGTCAGGGAGTGGGGGTGGCACGTCATGAAATGAATCTGCTACATTATGAAATGGCATTTCCACGTTTTGAAACGGCAGTACTTAAAAACGCTAGTTCCACGTCATAAAATGGTAGTACCACGTCACGGAACCAAGACAAGAGAACTCACTAGGCGACTTGCTCGAGAGTATAATCGGTGAGCCAACTGATATCCAGCTCCATCGTCGTCATCTCGAGCACACAACTCTGTCCCATCATCACCGTCATCCTCCCGTTCCCACTATCGACGCGTTTTCGCGTGAGCGCACTCCTCGCCAGCTTCTCGAGCCGATTCCACACGTGCCACATCGATTTCAGAAATTTCAGCTTCACATGCTCGTCGAGCTCTTGAAACTCGTCAAAGTGTGTCAGCCAGCGAGCCGTCGTCAGAAAATCGTGCTCCCAAAAGCTGATCGTCTCCTTCAGCCCGATTTTTTTGATCTCGCGAAACCGCCCGCCATCGGGGAGCTCGTCGTTTCGATCGATATTCAGCGAGACGGCCATCTCGCGAAGGCGATTCTGACGCGTTTTCGGCGGTTTTCGACCGGTTTTCAGGATGTCCGCCGCTTTCTCGACGAGCTCCGTGACATTGATGAAGTTTGTCACGCGGCTGGAGCACGCCGTCTCCGGATCGCAGAAAATGATGAACTGGGGTCTTCCGAGAAAGTTGGCCAGCGAGGGCGCCACTTTTCGGCTCGTCGACAGCGGGTCGCGATCGAATTGAAAGTCTGAAACGAGTTCGGACGGATGGACAGGACACGCGACGCGACGCGCGACGCGACTCACTCACTTTGCATATCCATCCCTATCTCTTTGCACCTTTTCAGCCGACACTTTTTACAGCACGATCTGCCGTTTTGGATTATCTCACACATTCCGTCGCCTCTTCGACACTTTATCGGGAAACTCGCGCCGGCTCCGACTCTTCTGGAAATTCAAAAAAAAAATTATTTTTTTAATTTTAAGGGATTTTCAGAAATTTCCAAAAAACTAACTGAACTCAACCAATCGCTAAAATTTTTTTTAATTTTCAAAAAAAAAATTTTTTTTAATTTTCAAAAAAAAAAAATTTTCAATTTTTTTTTTCCATAAATTCTTTTCATTTTCAGTTATCCTAACTTGAATCAATCAATAATTACAGAAAAAAAACCAATTTTTAATTTCTGTGACACACCTGAAAAAAGCGGCACAGGCTCGACAAGTGACGGCTCCAAAGTGCAGTCCGTGCGCTTTTTGGCCGCAAACTTGGCAATTTTTCGAATTTCGCGCCATTTCAACGAGCGAATTGTTGGAAGAAGAGTGAGAGGAGTCCGGTGAGGACATTATTCAATTTTATGGGAAGGAAAAAATATATGGGAAATAGTAGAAATCACAAAGCGAGACACGGGGGGAAAAGTGGTTTTTGTGTTTGCCGTACAAAGTGCAGTAGGGGGGAGAGATGGGAAAAGAAAGAGAAAGAGACGACAAGAAAGAGAAAGAGACGGCGAGAAAGAGAAAGAGACGGCGGAGAAAGAGAAAGAGACGGCGGAGTGGAAGAGGAAATGTGTTTTGTGACATGAACACACTTCGCTGGGCGGTCAAAAACCAGTGTCGACGAACATTTCGGGGTGCGAGAAGGCGATGGTGAAGATGTCGAAGGTTTTTGAGACTTCGATTCGCGGACGATTCTCCCAGATGTTCTTCTGAATCGCTTTTCGATGGGTTATCAGAAGTGGGGAAATATGACAAAAATCCCTATAGGAAAGGCGATTTTCCCAGTGGAAAACCAGTATTTTCAAACTTTCCGACGTTTTTGCACTACAACTATGTATTGTCCGATTAACAATGTGCATATTAATGTTGAGTGACGTGGCATTACAACTTTATTGTTTGTTCGAACTATTCGAGACAGATTAGCGCACAGTTTTGAGACCTGCGAGAACTTACAGTACCATTTCATGACGTGGCAGTACCATTTCATGACGTGGCACTATCATTTCATGACGTGGCACTACCGTTTCATGACGTGGCACTACTCACCTGAACCGTTCCATTAACTTTCAGCAACCTGGCCAGCCGTCCCGAGTACCGTATCATCTTCCTCTCATTCACATAATAATCATGCAAATCAGAAGCGAGAATCTCCTGAAATCTCTCGCAAATCTCCTCGATCTCTCCCGAAAACCGTTTTGCCGCGTAGTGAAAGCACAGTTGAGCCATCAAATAGGCGACCTCCACATCCGACGGCTCCAACTCCTCCAAAGGATCGATCGATTCGACCAGCTCCCACGAGCGGACACCGTTGATGAATCTGGAAATTGTCTAGTGACTTTCTTATGAACATCGTCCATCGTGTGCTCACATGACGACTTGCTCCGGTCGGTAGTTGCTCAGCCAGCTCACGTCCATCCGCTGTTTGTCCATTTGCACGTGGAGTCCGTTGCTCAGACACAGCTCATTTTTCGATCGACACACTTCACGCCGCCGATTGATCGCCGTCGCCACGAGTTTGTCCATTCGACCCCACACGTGCCAAACGGCGAAAAGCAGTCTCATCTGGAAACGACAGGGTTGTCTCATTGTACGCGACGCGACCGCAACGCGCGTCCTCTACCCTCAGATCTAAATCCAGCTTCTGGAATTCGTCGAAATACGTGAGCCACTTGGCGGTGGTCAAGAAATAGAACTCCCAAATGTCCATGACGGTCTCTTTCGTGGCCACCGGAATCTGTCGCAAACGTCGTGTCGTTTTACGCGAAAAACTGAAGCCGGTCGCCAATTTTCGTAGTTGACTTCTTCCGACGATGGGACATTCTGGACCGTTTTCGAGTATTCGCGACGCGTGTCTCACCAGATTCCCGACATCGATTAGAGATTTCGGATGGGAGATTTTGGCGGAGGTGCCGGGTGTGCAGAAGAGCACGTACTCGGGACGGCCGACGAAAATCTCGAAACTCGGTGGGACTTGGGCGGATTTGGGCGCCAGAGCGTCACGATCGAATTGAAATTCTGGAATGATAAAGGTGGGGTGGTGCCACGTCATGAAAAGGTAGTACTGCGTAAGGAGTTGGCACTGCCACGTCATGAAATGCCACTGCCACGTCATGAAATGCTACTGCCACGTCACGAAACGACACTGCCACGTCATGAAACAGCACTGCCACGTCGTGAAACGGCATTGCCACGTCATGAAATGGCACTGCCACGTCATGAAATGGCACTGCCACGTCATGAAGTGACACTGCCACGTCATGAAATGGCACTGCCACGTCATGAAATGACACTGCCACGTCATGAAATGCTACTGCCACGTCATGAAATGGCACTGCCACATCATGAAAAGGCATTGCCACGTCATGAAATGGCACTGCCACGTCATGAAATGCTACTGCCACGTCATGAAATGCTACTGCCACGTCATGAAATGGCACTGCCACGTCATGAAATGCTACTGCCACGTCATGAAATGGCACTGCCACGTCATGAAATGACACTGCCACGTCATGAAATGGCACTGCCACGTCATGAAATGCTACTGCCACGTCATAAAATTGTGAAACTCTAGGAAAAACCCACTGCTCGAGTCCATCCCAGCGTCAAAACACCGTTTCAGCCGACATGGCTTACAATAAAAAAATCCGTTTTTCTCAGTTTTGCACCGTTTGCTCTGGCACTCCATACTGCTCCATTTCGACACCACAGATCTTCTGAACATATATTTTTTCGTGATTTTTCAGAGAAAAAAGGGAAAAACACTGGTTTTCCACTCGAAATTTCGATAAAAACACGGAAACGGACCTGAAGAAGGCAGAACACGCTCGACAACTGACGACTCCGAAATGCAATCCCTGCGCCTCGTGTCCACAAATCTTGCAGTCCAACTGTGCACTTTTCATGGCCAAATGAGCAGAAAAATGTCGAAAAAACAGAGGAATAGACGAGTGACGAGGGAAAAACGAGAGAAACGTCTGGCGAGACGCGCAGACGGTGAGAGCGAAAACAAACGGCGGCGAGAAGACCGCCTGATCTCTATTTCTTCCCCACAACGCGACAAAGAGAAAAACGAGAGGCTAATGAGAAAAAAGTTCATTAAGGAGTGCATACATAGTCACAATTCATAGAATGTGAGTCACGAGGTGTGAGTGGGACTAGAAACCAGTATCATAGAACATGTCGGGATGAGAGATCTCGATGGTGAGCATGTCGAATGTTTTCGAGATTTCGATGCGAGACCGGTGCTCCCAGATGTTTTTCTGCAAGATTAACCAGTGTTCCCAGTTGTTTTTGAGACGTAGTAGTGCGGTTTCATGGAGTGGCAGCGCCGTATTATGACGTGGCACTACCCTTTCACGACGTGGCACTACCCTTTCATGACGTGGCACTACCCTTTCACGACGTGGCACTACCCTTTCATGACGTGGCACTACCCTTTCACGACGTGGCACTACCATTTCATGACGTGGCTCCACCCTTTCATGACGTGGCACTACCCTTTCACGACGTGGCACTACCCTTTCATGACGTGGCACTACCCTTTCACGACGTGGCACTACCATTTCATGACGTGGCTCCACCCTTTCATGACGTGGCACTACCCTTTCACGACGTGGCACTACCCTTTCATGACGTGGCACTACCCTTTCACGACGTGGCACTACCATTTCATGACGTGGCTCCACCCTTTCATGACGTGGCACTACCATATCATGACGTGGCACTACTATTTCCTGACTCACCTGAATTGAACAGTTCACTTTTAGCAACTTGGCCAACCGTCCCGAATACCGTATCATCTTCCTCTCATTCACATAATAATCATGCAAATCAGAAGCGAGAATCTCCTGAAATCTCTCGCAAATTTCCTCGATTTCGCCCGAAAACCGTTTTGCAGCGTAGTGAAAGCTCAATTGAGCCAACAAATAGGCGACCTCCACATCTGACGGCTCCAACTCCACGAGTGGATCGATTTCGTCGATGAGCTCGCGAGCGCGGACTCCGTCGATGAATCTGAAAGTGTTGATGTGCTCAGCGGAGCACAGTGAGCCCACTCACTTCAGAATCTGATCCTCGTGATAGTTGGTCATCCAGCCGACGTCCACCCTCTGTGTGTCCATGTCGATGAGCACACCGTTGCTCAGCGTGAGAAAGTTCTTCGTCGGACACAAGTCACGTCGTCTGTTGATCGCCGTCGACATCAGCTTGTCCAATCGCCCCCACACGTGCCAAATCGAACACAGAAGCGTCATCTGAAACACAAAATCAACTGTTTGTCATAGGCCGCGACGCGACCGCGACGCGACCGCGACGCACCTGAACCTGTAGATCCAACTTTTGGAATTCGTCGAAATAGGTGAGCCATCTGGCGACTGTCAAAAAGTAAAACTCCCAAATTTTGATGACGTCTTCTTTCGACGAATGCGGAAACGACTTCATTTCTCTGGAAGTGTTGGCCATAAAACTGAAGCCGACGGCCAACTTGTGCAACTGATCCTTGGCAGCCAAAACTCGTTCCGGACCGTTTGTGAGGATTCGCGAGGCCTTATCGATCAGATAACTGACATCGATGAACGTTTTCGGATGGGAAATTCGAGCAGAAGTGCCGGGTGTGCAGAAGAGCACGTACTCAGGACGGCCGACGAACACTTCGAAAGACTGCGGTACTAGGGCAGTTTTGGTTTTGAGGGTGTCACGATCGAATTGGAACTCTGAAAAAAAGGGCAGTGAAATGGTTGTGCCACATCATGAAATGGCAGTGCAACATAATTGAATAGCAATGCCACGTCATGGCATGCTAGTACTGCTACATCTTGAAAATGTAATAGCATATCATGAAACGCTAGTACCACTTCATGAAATGGTACTGCCACGTCATGAAATGGTACTGCCACGTCATGAAATGTCACTGCCACGTCATGAAATGGCACTGCCACGTCATGAAATGGCACTGCCACGTCATGAAATGGCACTGCCACGTCATGAAATGCCACTGCCACGTCATGAAATGGCACTGCCACGTCATGAAATGGCACTGCCACGTCATGAAATGGCACTGCCACGTCATGAAATGCCACTGCCACGTCATGAAATGGCACTGCCACGTCATGAAATGCCACTGCCACGTCAGGAAGTAAACCTGTACAGCTTGAAAAAAGACTCACTCTTCGGATCCATTCCCACTTCGTAGCACCTTTTCAGTCGACACGGCTTACACCGATACTTCATTTTTCCAGTCTCACACTGCACTTTTCTACATCTCGTTGTGCTCCATTTCATAGAAATCGCTGCTCTCCTAAATAAAAAGTAGGTCAGAGACACGCGTCGCGGTCGCGTCACGTGTCCTACCTGAAAAACGCCGAACACGCGCGACACGCGAGCACACCGAAATGGAATCCCTGACTCTCGACACCACAAACCTCGCATTCCAGCGATTCGGTGCTCATTTTTATTGAAATCGATGGGGGGAAAAAAAGGGAATGGAGGCGGAAAATGCGAGAAACAAAAAAGAGAGAGAGAATCGTCATCGGAGAGGAGACGCAGACGGCGAAAGAAAACAGAACTTGAAACGCGTCACAAATCACAAAACACAATGCCGGAGTCAGACGCGGCGCGGTCGCGTCGCGTGTCCTTTCCACCACTTTATCAAAAACCCGTATCGAAAAACATCTCCGGATGCGAAAAGTCCGCCGTGAAAATGTGCAACGTCTTCGCGATTTCAGTCTTCGAACGTTGCTCCCAAACGCTTTTCTGAAAATTTCAGCGATGTTTTGGCTGAAAATTTCAGTGTGACCTGGATGGTATTATTGATTTTCATGAGTCGGCTCAGACGACCCAAATAGTTCGGCGTCTTCCTCTCGTTCACATAATACTCGTGTAGATCGGAAGCGAGAGCCTCCTGAAATCGCTCGCAAATCTCCTGAATCCGTCCCGGAAACCGTTTCGCAGCGTAGTGAAAGCACAGTTGAGCCAACATGTAGTTGAGCTCCACCTCCGACGGTTCGAGCTCAATGAGCACATCAACCAGAACCATCACGTCCCAGCGACGAAAGTCGGCGATGAAACTGAAAAACAAACCGATTAAGTGTGGTCGGCTCACCGAGCTCGTCGAGCTCACTGACAACTCGACTTGCTCCAGAGAGTAGCAGCTGAGCCACGAGACGTCGAGCTCCAGTGTGTCGACGTCCAAAAAGAGCCCGTTGCTCTGCGCAATTGTGCTCGGCGTCGTCGTCGCCGGGCTCCGACGACGGAGCAGCGCGGTTGAGGCGAGCTTGTCGAGCCGACCCCACATGTGCCAGATCGCGAACAGAATCTGCAATTTCAGCGCCGAGTCGGAACCGTCGAGCCGCTGGAACTCGTCGAAATTGGTGAGCCACGTGGCGGTGGTCACGAAATAGTACTCCCAACAGTCGGAACAGTCGCCCGGCGAGAATTTCGAGTTGGTCTGCAAAAATTAGCATTTCACTTTGACTGAGTATATCTGGAAAACTAGAATAGTTAGGAAAAAGTTGTCAACTACAAAAGCATGGGATATTTTACGCTGATCATGGTTGTAGTTGACAACTTTTTTGTAGCTCTGCTAGTTTCAGAGATATTTCAGATTAAGCCTCCATACCGCCATATCTTTCGGCATCTTCTCGTAGACATCATGAAAGTCGGCCAGTTTCCGCAATGGGCCCCTCTGGGCTCGCGGAGCCCACTCGGGACCTTGCTCAAAAATCCGCGTGGCCTTATCGACCAAATGACTCAAATCAATGAACATTCGTGTTGGGCTGGCCTCCGGATCGCAAAAATGCACGAATTGGGGTCGTCCGATGAATTTCGAGAATGATTTCGGTACGATCTCTGTTGAGTTGATCGAGTCGCGATTGAATTGAAACTCTGTGAACAACGGAAGTGGAAGAGGAATCCGAGACGGTGGCCTAGGTTTCCAACTCACTTGTCTCGTCCATCCCGAGCGCGTAGCATCGTCTCAAACGGCACGGTTTACACAGAAACGCTCCAATGCCGCAGTTCAGATTCATGCACGCAAGTTCCGCGATTCTCGATCCGGCGGCCCTTCTGAATTCAAGTTTGTAAGTAGGTCAAACTACCAGGTGGGCTGTGTTTGACCTACCGAAAAAACGCGGCGCATGCTCGACAAGTTCGAGCACCAAAGTGTGTTCCCTGACTTTTTCGCGTGCAAATTTGGCAAATGTTGGACGTTTTTATCATTGCGCACGGCAGAAAAGTACAATAGATGGAGGAATAGGCGGGGGGTGCTGAACAAATAGAATTGCGATTGCGATTGCGCTTGTGCGCCGCCGATCGGAGGAAAAAGAGACGGAGAGAGAGAAAGAGAGAGAAAGGAGACGGCGTATTGCATAACATTGTGTTGTCCGAATCGAAAGTTCAAAAACCCGTGTCCTGAAACACTTCGGGATGCGAAAACTCGACGGTGAACACGCGGAAAGTGCGCGCCAACTCGGCGCGCGGTCGTATATCGCGAATGTACTTCTGAAATTGATTCTCATTTGCTTCCCCTTTAAGAGCAACGACACCTGAATCGTATTATTGATTTTCATCATTTGCGCCAAACGATCCGAGTAGCGCGCTCTGCCCGCCTCGCGCACATAATAATCGTGTAGATCGTCGGAGAGTATCTGCTGAAATCGCTCCGTCGCCTTCAGAATATCGCCCTGATATCTGGCACCGGCGTACTGGAAGCTCAGTTGAGCCAGCATATAAGTGAGCTCGACGTGCGTCGGCTCCATCCGCATCAACATCTCGACCACCTCGACGAACTCCAACGATTTGACGCCGGTGAAGTACTCGACTTGTTCGAGCGGATAGTTGGTCAGCCACGTGTGATCGTAGTCGAAGTCGTCGACGTTGACGAGCGCGTTGCGTCCGACGACGATCAGATTACGGTCGGTGAACAGGTTCTGTTTGCGGAGCACCGCCGTCAGCGCGTGCTTCTCGAGACGACCCCAGGTGTGCCACACTGATTTCACTATTTCCAGCTGGAAATTGATCTACCGTCATCGAACATTGACCGGGAAAACATCGAACATTGACCGGGAAAATGAACTTTCAAACATTTGAGACTATCACGGGGAAAACATGAAATTTCAAATTCGAGATTGATCTACCATCTAGATTCATTTCAGGCTTGAAAAGTAGAAAAGTAACACAGCCGAACTTTTTGATCTACCCAAAAACTATGATCTACCGCATCAGACTCTCAAATTATTTTTCAAAATCCATTTTTCTATTTGATCTACCTGTTAGATTTAATGATGACATCTACATATCAATGGCTAGAGTTTCAAAAATATTTCTAAGAAAATTTGACCTACTTACAAATATGGAAAAATGTTGCTCGAATGTTGTTTTGATCTACTAGATTAGCTACTAAATTTGGTGTTTTCTGATTTGCCAGCTAAAATTGAGAGAAACATATTTCAAGCCCGTTCAACTTTGAGAGGGTATAACTCGGAAACTAGAATAGTTAGGAAAAAGTCGTCAACTACAAAAACATGGGAAATTTTACGTTGATCATGTTTGTAGTTGACAACTTTCTCATAACTTCTCTAGTTTTCGAGATATCCAGGTTTGAAGATTACTACTATAAGAGGCCCTTCTATTATAGAGTTCCTGGTAAATTTGTAGATCACTGAGTCACAATCACCTGCATTTGATGCGGCAAAGTCTGAAACTCGTCAAAGTAGGTCAACCACTTGGCCGTCGACGTCAGATAGTACTCCCAGCAGTCGGCGGTCTCCTCCTTCGACATCGTCTTCAACATTCTCACGGCGATCGGACTATTCAGAAAGGCGAACCCGTTGGCGAGCTTCTGCAATTGATTCCTGCCCGTCACCGGCGTCTCCGGACCCTTTTTCAGAATTCTGGCGGCGTTATCGATCAGTTTCTGGATGTCGATGAACGTTTTCTTCGTGGTGTCCGACGGATCGCAGAACATGACGAGCTCGGGCCGTCCGACGAACATCCCGCACGTTTGTGGCACCGTTTGACGGAATATGTCACGATTGTACTGGAAATCTGGGAAAAAAACGAGAATCACGTTATATTACAGTTGCTTTTCAGAAAAACACAGCGAAAATGCAGTAATCATACTTTTTCCTTTACTGCGTGATCTTGAAACTTGAATATCTCTGAAACTAGCAGAGTTATCAAAAAGTTGTCAACTACAAACATGATCAGCGTAAAATTTCCCATGTTTTTGTAGTTGACAATTTTTTTCTAACAATTTTAGTTTTCGAGATATTCCCTGTTAAAGTCAAACTTTAAAGGGGGGAGGGGGTGATCCCTCAACGTGACTCCAAAATGACGGTGCGCTATGTTTAGCAAAACAATATCTTTTTTGCGAATTTTCTCGTTGCAGCGGAAAATTAAAAAGATTGCGAAAATAAATGTGTCACGCTAAACACAGCGCATCGGCGAATCGGAGTCACGTTGAGGGATCAAAAGGGATAACTGGAATTTCAGCCTGAAACTCACTATTGGTGCTCATTCCTTGCTCATAACACTTTTTCAGTCGACATGGTTTACACGGAGTTCTGAAAATCACGTTCAGTCTTGGAAACAACTGCCGAAACCCTGAAAACTCACAACTTCCGTTCGCAATTCGTCGATTTGCACGGCGAGGAGCCCCATTTCGAGCTCGCCGCTCGTCTGAAAACCGGAAAAGTCTGGGAATTCGCCGAAAACTCGCTGACCGAAAAAATGCGGCACACGCTCGACAACTGGCGATTCCAAAGTGATTACCGGAAGCGGGCTGACCACAAACTTTGCAGAACGGCGAGAAAACCGCCAATTGGCGGTGTGTTCTCGGCATTTTTTCTTGGGTTTTTGCAATTTGGTTTCGAGTGGACAAAGTTGGAAAGAAGAGGAAGAGAGTGGGTAAACAGAGAGACGCAGACGGAAAAAGTGACTGGCAGCCGGTCGATAAGTGACTAGAATGCGGGGGGAGGGAAAAGAGGAGAAAGAGAAAGAGAGAGAAAGAGAGAGAGAGAGAGAGAGAGAGAGAGAGAGAGAGAGAGAGAGAGAGAGAGAGAGAGAGAGAGAGAGAGAGAGAGAGAGAGAGAGAGAGAGAGAGAGAGAGAGAGAGAGAGAGAGAGAGAGAGAGAGAGAAAGAGAGAGAGAGAGAGGAGAGAGAGAGAGAGAGAGAGAGAGAGAGAGAGAGAGAGAGAGAGAGAGAGAGAGAGAGAGAGAGAGAGAGAGAGAGAGAGAGAGAGAGAGAGAGAGAGAGAGAGAGAGAGAGAGAGAGAGAGAGAGAGAGAGAGAGAGAGAGAGAGAGAGAGAGAGAGAGAGAGAGAGAGAGAGAGAGAGAGAGAGAGAGAGAGAGAGCGAAAGAGAGAGAGAGAGCGAAAGAGAGAGAGAGAGCGAAAGAGAGAGAGAGAGAGAGAGAGAGAGAGAAGAGAGAGAGAGAGAGCGAAAGAGAGAGAGAGAGAGAGAGGAGAGAGAGAGAAGAGAGAGAGAGAGAGAGAGAGAGAGAGAGAGAGAGAGAGAGAGAGAGAGAGAGAGAGAGAGAGAGAGAGAGAGAGAGAGAGAGAGAGCGAAAGAGAGAGAGAGAGCGAAAGAGAGAGAGAGAGCGAAAGAGAGAGAGAGAGAGAGAGAGAGATTTTCGAATCGACGCGGTGAATTAGGGTCAAACTGGGCTAAAAACCCAAAAGAAACTTGATGTGGAAACGAAACGAGAAACATTTCAAATGAAGTATGATTTGATACACGGATTACAGTGAACACGGTTTTCACCAGAAACGGAATGAATTTTCTGGAATACCCATCGATTCTCGAAAATTCACATTGCGCTCCACCGCACTTTCTTGTTTGAAAAGCGTTGAAAAACAAGAAAAAGAATGACAGAAACGTGAAAATCTATCTGAATATCACAAATCTTCTGGAAAAATAGCTTAATCCTGTACTGCAAGGGCTTCCCCCTAGTGCGTGACCTTTAAACCGTGACATCTTTGAAACTGGCAGCGTTAGGAGAAAGTTGTCAACTACAAACATGATCAGCTTGAAATTTGCCACGTTTTTGTAGTTGACAACTTTCTCATAACTCTGCCAGTTTCAGCGATGTTCCAGTTTGAAGGCATGTTTCGAATTATGGAAGCGCACTTTCACACCTCATTCGTATGAGTTGCGTTCTGAATGAACTGGAATCAGGTTGGAACGCAGTGACTCTGAAGAAAAAATGAACTGTAATCGTTCAAAAGTTCAGTTCCAGACTATTTTTAGACTTGTCAAACGCGTTCTTCTGACTTTTCTAACCAAAAATCACGAATGCGCGCGTTGAAGGCTGTAATTACAGACCATTCGAGTCGATTGAGAAGTGATCATCTGAAGAGTCCGCACGTCTTCTTTCTTATTTTTAGATCAGAGAAGATGTCCGAGGAAGTGTCGGAGTTCGTTATGTAAGTTCAATTTGGAATCGGACAAAAGTTGTAGTTTTGAAACAGCCGTAACTGTTTTGTCCTGAATGCTGTGCTAATGGCTCAGTTGAATGAAATATAGAGAATTTTAAGAGCTTTCGAATGGTTTAAAAAACGTCTAAATATCTCAAATTTGAAGAGAGATATGCAAGATTTCAGTGACAGTACTCCCAAAAACTGACATAGAGTCAACAAAAATCAGCATAACTTTCCTGAAAATTGAGATTTTCAGATGCTCTCTTAGCCATTCGAAAGCTCGTAAGATTTCGCACACTTCTTGTAGAGGTACTATTCTCATAGCACTCCGCGAACAAAAGTTGCAGCCACTTCCGTGATATTCAGAACATGGACAGTAGTCGGGATGCGATATGAGGCCCATCTTTCGACGGTGGCCTTCTTGATGAATCTGTTTCATGTGACAGTCTTGTCACGGAACTCGATGAGAACCTCGTCTTCCACGAACGTCATCATGATCGGAATCGCCGTCTGCGAGCTGTACTCGATGGGATTTCCGATGGTCTCGAAGCTGAATGTGCTCTTGAATCCGTGGTGAGCACTTCTGGATGAAGAGTCGGAAACCGGTCATTTTCCAGCTACATTCCATCATCTTACACTTACGAAGTCTGCTACTGGATCTCCGCTTCTCTTCGTGACAACGTCCGTCGGTGTGTCACGTTTTTGGGACTCGCGATGGCCGTTCTCAGAGTGTACGTCATCCGAAAACCGGAAAACGCGGCGGGAAAGTAAGCGCGCTCCAATGACAACTCGCCTCTCCTATTGATGTTTCTCGAGATCCGAGGCAAAGTTCGGTTGGAAAGTGAGCGCGGCAATCGGCGGCCTCAGCACCGTCATCTCGACTTTTTATCACTTCCGGAACACGGTGAAGGAGGATGAGGATCCCTGGGAGCCGTATGGAGACGAGTCAGGATTACGGTAGACGCGTGCACTTCAGAAGACGTTGTTTCAGATGTGTCGCAATGTTCCCGCCCAACTACACTCAACAGGCTTTTTCGATGACGTCATCGGAGATGGCGGTGTGGAAGGATGAGATTTACTCGAGAGTCTACATCCTTTTCGATGGATTAGCATCGAATGTGAGAGGATTCCAGAAGATTCCAGAAGATTCTGGCAGTTTCAGATCTTTCCATCGATTCTCTTTCCCTATCTCACCGTGCTCCTCATTCGCCAACTGCGAAAAGTCTCCGAGATTCGCGGACGACTGTTTTCGGATAAAAACGCGGAAATGTAGTTGGAATAGAAGACGTGACAAGGTTGAGAAGTCTGAAATTGAAGGGGTCATCGGACGACTCGGCTCGTGACCTACATGTCGGTCTGTTTCATGCTGACGAACATCCCGACTGGAATGGCGTTCGTGGCACAACCGTTTTGTCCCGATGATACGTGTTTGTGAGTTTTGTGGACTTGCAGTTTTTGGGACCAGACTGTCCCGTTAGGTGTGTCACGGTCCATTTTAACTCTGAGTTTTTGGTCACTGAAAATTTAAGAGAGCTCTTCCTGAAATTCAACTTTGCCGAGGTATATCTTGAAAACTGAGATAGCTACAAAAAAGTTGTCAACTACAAAAACATGGGAAATTTTACGCTAATCATAGTTGTAGTTGACCACTTTCTTCTAACTCTGCTAGTTTCCGAGTTATTTCAGATTGAAGTTTACAAAGTACTACGGGGGGTCTTCGGGGTTTACGGTACTTTCTCTTGAAATCGTTTGCGATTGAGATGAAAATTAAAATCGACAATAGAAAAAATTGTTTTGCCTTCAAAAACACTACTCAGAATCACGCTGACCTACTTGGAGATTGCGCTGACTCTGATACTAGCCGTGAACTCGTGCACTCACTTCCCGATCTGCTTCTTCATCTCCACACAGTACAGGAGCACGGTGAAGACGTTGTTGAGGATTCGAAACGAGACGACGGTAGGAAATAAGGAAGAACAAAGAGCAGGTGATGAAGACGTGCAGATTCAGAACTCGACGACGTCGGAGCGTGGAAATGAGGCGACGCGAACGATTAGTCACCACGCGGAGAACTGATTTTGTCACTTTTGTTATAACCAAAGTAACGTGACATCGTGACAGTCCGTCACGTGACCACCACTACTCGAACACTTGCAGCGCTCAACAATCTGTGCGTCATCGCACTCGCGTTTCACGGACTTCTCTCCAGTTTGGCCATTCTCTCCCTTCACAAACCATGTCGAACAACGAGTGTTTCCAGAAGTGCCGAATAAAACGCGGTTTCTACCACTCTTTAATGTGGATAAAGATTATGAAGTCAGCAGAAATTCACGGGGCCGAGGTTTTTTCCAGCCAAACTCCCAAGAAACCACGAATCAATTCTGCAACAATGTATGTACAGAGTATGTACCAAAGCGACGTGACACAAAGTACATAGAACACATCGTTCGTGATTTCACTGATAAGCACCCGTCAGCCGTGACAAACACATGGTGCACACGCATTTAAAGCGAGGCTGAGGGGAGAGCAATTCGGTCGAAGAGTTGCAGTGTGCAATCATGTCACCGCCGCGTGCTCTCCTCCTGATTATTGCGACCACATTTTTCGTTCGCGATGTCGTCACGAAAAGCGATCCAGAACTGCACATGACTACGGTATGTAGGTGTTGTGGGTTTGCGGATACCGTAATACTTAATAGAGTCTTTTTACCATAGGATTACTGTAGTTATGTACATACCAAGAGAAAACGGGAAATCCTGTTGCAGCCACAAATAATCGAGCGATGGGGGTACCCGGTGATGATCTACACGGTCACCACTGACGATGGGTACATTCTCGAGCTTCACCGTATACCGCATGGAAAAAGTGAGAGATCTCGGAACATTGAAGGATTATCATGATAATCGATATTTCAGCAAATGTGACGTGGCCGAGCGGAAAGCAGCCGGTGATGTTCATGCAACATGGGTTACTGTGCGCTTCCAGCGACTGGACTATGAACTTGCCGGAGCAGAGTGCAGGTTTGTGAAACGCGCTCTATCGAAATAGACGAAAAAATCTGAAAAAGCTCGGTCATGGCCTAGAAAACACACTCGGGTTTGAATTTTCATTCCTGGAAGGTCCTTCCACAAAATTCGACTTCGACCTGGTACAATTCGAAAACTAGAATAGTTGCAAAAAAGTTGTCAACAAGAAAAACCTGGGAAATTTTATGCTGATCATGTTTGTAGTTAACAACTTTTTCATAACTTTTCTGGTTTCAGAGATATTGCATATTGAAGCTTATCGGGTGTAAGTGAAAGTATCACGTGACGCCAGGGTAGGTCAAACAAGTTCAGTGTCGATTGGTTCAGCATGAAAAAGTTTGAACACCAGTGTTGGGGCGGTACCTACCGTAATCTTGCAGTTCTTCACACCCTGCTATTTCCTTGGTTTTCAAAGAGCCGGCCCACTTTCAGCGTTCATCTTCGCCGACGCCGGATTCGACGTGTGGCTCGGCAACATGCGCGGCAACACCTACAGTATGAAGCACAAAGATCTGAAGCCGTCGCACGAGGCGTTCTGGGAATGGAGCTGGGACGAGATGGCCACCTACGATCTGCCGGCGATGATCGATCGAGTGCTGGAGGTGACGGGACAGGAGAGTGTCTACTACATGGGACACTCGCAGGGCACACTCACCATGTTCAGTCACTTGTCCAAGGACGACGGCAGTTTTGGGAAGAAGATCAAAAAGTTCTTCGCGCTCGCGCCAGTTGGCGCCGTGAAGAACATCAAAGGGTTCATGTCGTTCTTCGCCCACTACTTCTCGCTTGAGTTCGATGTGAGTCAGCGTCTTTGTGCTTAGTCCTATCAAAACGGTCACGTGACAAGAAATGTAGGACAATTTGAGATCTGTAGAATGAAACTGAGAGCGTCTGAAAATCTCAATTTTCAACAAAGTTATGCAGGTTTTAGTGGAGCTGTTCCGGTTTTCAAGCCTTTTCCACAAAAAGTCGCATAACTTGGCTGAAAATGTCGATTTTCAGACGTTCTTTTTTTCATTCGAAAGATCTTAAAATGCGCTATATTTTTCACATTAAGCCGAAATTGTCACACTGTCTGTGACAATGACGTCACGCTCATGCCATTCGTGTACATGTCCATTCTTCTCCAGGGCTGGTTCGACATATTCGGCGCCGGCGAGTTCCTTCCGAACAACTGGGCGATGAAACTGGCGGCCAAGGACATTTGCGGCGGTCTGAAGATCGAGTCGGACCTGTGCGACAACGTGTGCTTCCTGATCGCCGGTCCGGAGTCCGATCAGTGGAACTCGACGCGAGTGCCCGTCTACGCGTCCCACGATCCGGCGGGCACCGCCACCCAGAACATTGTCCACTGGATTCAGATGGTCCGTCACGGTGGCGTGCCGGCCTACGATTGGGGAAGCAAGGAGAACAAGAAGAAGTACGGGCAGGCGAATCCGCCCGAGTACGACTTCACCGCCATCAAGAACGTCGAGATTTATCTGTATTGGAGTGATGCGGACTGGCTGGCCGACAAACAGGACATCACCGATTATCTGCTGACCCGGCTGAATCCAGCAGTCATTAAGGTAGGTGGGTCAAAGTGCCACGTGGCGCCAGGGTAGGTTGAACAAGATTTTGCCACCGTAATCCGGGCCAATGCAAATTCTCAAGCCAAGCCACAAAAAAGGAGGTGTAACGGTATGTAGGTCAAAGTGTCACGCGGTGCTAGGGTAGGTCAAATTAGTTTAGTGTCACTTGGTTCAGCATGAAAAAGCTCGAAGACTCATGTTGGGACGGTACCTACCGTAATCTCATAGTACCATCCCGGATATCATAGGTCCAGGGCAAAGCCCATGTCCTTTATGAGTACTGGCTTGGAAGTTTTTTTCCATTTCAGCAAAACAACTTCTTCACCGACTACAACCACTTTGACTTTGTGTTCGGACTCCGCGCCCCCACCGACATCTACCATCCGATCGTCGATATCTGCACGAAGGATTTCAACGGCAACTAACTTTACACATTTATGTACATTAACAATCATGACACACAGAAAATCAATAAAATCCCGAGTCCTCAAACATCTCGGGATGCGAGAATTCGAGTTTCAGCACGTTGAACACCCTGCCCAACTCCATCCTCGGTCGACTTTCCCAAATGCTTTTCTGAAGATCACGCATAACTTTCCAGTCGGATGAGATATCAAAAAGTGGTCAACTGCAAAGTTGGAGTTCACATTGTGCTCTTTAAAGTTGCAGTTGACACTTTTCCTTCATCTCCTCTCGCAACAAAGTTATTCGACTCTAAGCGCTCACCTGCACCGAGTTGTTGACCTTCATCAGTTTGCTCAGTCTGTGGAAGTAACGGGGTCTCTGCATCTCGTTCACATAGTAGTCGTGCATGTCGTTGCTCAGAATCTCTTGGAAGCGGTCCGTCACTTTCAGCATCTCGCCCTGATACCGTTTGCCGGCGTACTCGAAGCACAATTGAGCAAACATGTAGGTCAGCTCCACGTCCGTCGGCTCCATTTCCACTAGAGAGCTAATCGGGTCGTACTCGGCACATCCGTGATGTCCCATGAATCTGCAATTCCAGACAAACCATGATTTCAAGTCGGCATGTTCGAGCCCCCTCAGCTCACTTTCCGACTTGATCCGACGGATAGTCGCTCATCCACGCCGCGTCGATTTTCATCTTTTCGACATCCATAAACACGTTCTTCATGATCATCTCCGACTTTTTCGCCTGCTTATTGATCCGTCGATACACCGACGTGCTCGTGATTTTGTGCAATTTGCTCCAAACGTGCCAAACCGACTGGAGCAGTGTCATCTGGAAACGGGGGCTCTTTGAGCTCATTGAGTCCGCGGCTCAGAGAGCTCGAGGGCTCACCTGAAGATTTCGGTTGAGCTTCTGAAACTCGTCAAAGTAGAGTAGCCATTTGGTGACGGTCAGAAAATAGTGCTCCCAGAGCTCCATGAGCTCCTTCTGCCCGGCACACGAGATCGTTTTGATGTTGGCCGTGTCGACTTGAATGAATTTGAAGCCGAGATTCAGCTTTTTCAGCTGATTCTCAGCCTGATACGGCACTTCGAGACCGGCGTTCAGAAGACGTGTCGCCTCCTCCAGAAGGTATCGCACGTCGATGAGCACCTTCGAGTTCGGCGGCTCCGTGTCGCAAAAGAGCAGAAACTCCGGACGACCCACGATGTACTCCATGCTTTGCGGCAGTTTGAACTGTCCCGGCACTAGGATGCCGTCGCGGTTGAATTGAAATTCTGAAAGAAATTTGGAAAGTACGTGAGAGAGATGGTGGCCTAGATGGAAAACTAGTCCCTCCCGACTCACTCTCCGTATTCATTCCCATGTCCTGACATCTTTGCAGCCGACACGGTTTGCAATAGAACCTGAAAAAAGTGGCCGAGTTTTCGCGGAACGTGGCCTAACTTTTGCAAGCCAACTTATGACCAAGTTTTTGAACCATATGGCCTAGCTTTTTCAGGAGAGGGCCTAACTTTTCTGAAAAATAAGAGTGGCCTAACTTTTGCAAAACTTCCGCATGACCTAGATTTCGCTAGGGATGGCCTAACTTCCGTAAAAAAATGGAAGATATGACTGTAATTGTTTTCAAAACGTGGCCTAACTTTTGCAAACAAGGTTGGCCTACATAGCTGCCATCAGCAACTACATGGCCTAGTTTTTGAGTGAACGTGGCCTAACTTTTTCTCGAACTCAAAATTGAGCGATTTCATTCGAGTTTCGAACTTTAAAGAAACGTTTCAAAAAAAAAAAAACTCGCGATAGCTTGTCACACGATCCACCTCGACACGACATTTTGCTCCATTTCGAGCCGGCCGTCCTTCTGAAATGCTCACAATTTTGTGATAATTTTGATACCATTTCAAGACGTGGCAGTACCATTTCATGACGTGGCACTAGCAACTCAAATCGTACCTAAAAAACGCGGCGCACGCCCGGCAACTGATCACTCCGAAATGGTTTCCGTGCGCCTTCTGACCGCACACTTTACACGCGAACGGAGACGTCGACGTCGACACTTGATTCATTCTCTGAAATTGAAAAATGAAAGTATGATAGTGAAATGAGACATGGAAAAGTACTTTTTCGATGGAATCAAGAAGTGCCGAGAGCGCGCGCGCGCGCGGAGGAATCGACGGATTATTGACGGAGGAGACGCAGAGAGAGAAAGGAAAAGTGAGGGTAGAGTGCAGACGGCGAGAGAATGGGAAAAAGGATGACAAAAAGAGAAAAGTTGGCATGGCATGCGGAGGGGGGTCTTGTTTCAACGATCACCTGGCCGCAAACTTCATTAGGCCGTAGAAGAGATGTGCGACCCTGTAACTTTGAACAGACCATCTTTATTGTGTTTTTCATGTTTTTTCCTGGTAGATCAAATTGCGAGGATTCGAATGATACCCCAACTTGAGTGTTCTCGACTTTTCCGAAAAAAGATACAATTTTTTGAACTTTTTGAAGTCAAAACACTCAAATTGGGGTATCATTCGAATCCACGCAATTTGATCTACTGGAATAAAGTCACAACTTAGTGGAAAGAGATCATTTTATTGGGGGATTTTATCGGATGAAAACATTCTCAATGAAATCCCGAGTCCAAAAACATTTCCGGATGGGTGAACTCGATTTTGATGATGTTGAACATTTTGGCCAGCTCCATTCGAACTCGACCTTCTCGAATGTTTTTCTGAAATTAAGAAAAATAATAGAACTGATTTCATGGTAGTGCCACGTCATTTTCTAAAGAGCCCACCTGAATGCCATTATTGATCTGCATCATTTTGGCGAGCCGCTTAAAGTATCGAGGAGTGTGCAGTTCGTTGACATAGTAATCATGGAGATCGTTCGAGAGCACTTCCTGGTATCGATCCGTCAGTGCCAGCATCTCGCCTTGAGACCGTTTGCCGGCGTACTCGAAGCACAATTGAGCCAACATGTAGGTCAGCTCCACGTCTGTCGGCTCCAGTTCGACTAGGGCGGCGGTGACGTCGTATTGGTCGCAGGAGGCGTGTTTTAGGAATCTGAAAGTATCTGGTTACCACGTGTTTGACCTACTTTTCACTTAGCTCTATTTTGACCTACTTTTTGCTTGCCTCTAGTTTCCTCTAATTTTCAATTGACTCTAGGTTGGCCTCATATGTTCTTACTTACAATAAAATTGAGTTCGACATAAATCCCATCAGGCTCTGATTTGACCTACTTTTCACTCAACTCTAGTTTGACCTACATAAAAGCCGACAGCTTTTGTATAACCCTATACTTTATTGGGTTCCTAGTTTGACCTACTTTTTGGTTAACTCTATATCAACTCAGTTCCAAGGAAACTGTTATTTGACCTATTTTCCACTAGACTCGTTTTTGACCTACTTTGACCCACTTTTCACTAGACTCTAACGTGATCAACCCTCACCCTCTGACTTGCTCGCCGGGCAAATTGCTCAGCCAGCTCGAGTCGAACTCCACCGACTCGTGGTCCAACATCACGCCGCCTTGCAAAACAATCTCCGTCTTCTTCCAAAACCGATTCGCGCGCCGATACTTGGCCGTCATCGCCAACTTCTCCAACCGTTGCCACACGTGCCACACCGTCATCAGCAACGTCATCTGCATCCGTCGGCTCAACCGTTTGTACTCGTCAAAGTGTGTCAACCAACGCGCGACCGTGATGAAATAGTACTCCCAGTTGTCCATCACCTCCTTCTGTGTCGCGCGTTTCGTCGTCTTCAGACGGCCCAAATCGAGTGTCAGACTTGCAGGCTGCATTCCGAGTGACAGCCGTTTCAGTTGGGATTCGGAGTGGAGTGGCGACGGCGCGCCGAGATTCAGAATCTTGGTCGCCTCGCCGAGCAGTCGGTGCAGATCGATGCGCGTCTTTTCGCCGTTCAAGTCGTGGTACATCACGAAGATCGGTTTACCGACAAAGTGCTCGAAACTCGGCGGAATCGAGTTCGAGACGAGTGTGGAGCACACGATTCCGTCGCGATTGTACTGGAAGTCTGGAAAAGAG
This sequence comes from Caenorhabditis sulstoni, assembly GCA_963966605.1. NCBI lineage: Eukaryota > Metazoa > Nematoda > Chromadorea > Rhabditida > Rhabditidae > Caenorhabditis > Caenorhabditis sulstoni. Next base: position 11,643,804 of record OZ016479.1, read on the forward strand.
GCAGCAACGTCTTCTGGCGACGAGTTCGGAAGACGTACTGGAGGTCTCCATTCCGCGCTCGAAACAACGCTGTAATCGGCACGGTTTGCAGAAGAAGGTCGACCGATTGCAGCTTCCGCCCTGACATTTCAGACGGCTCCAGCGAGAATGAACGGTACGTCTGGAAATGGAGCGTTTTGTGACGTGGCAAGAACGTTTCACAGCGTGCCTTGTTATGGCACTATAACTTCAAGACGTGGCACTACCATTTCAAGACGTGGCACTACCATTTCAAGACGTGGCACGACCATTTCATGACGTGGCAGTGCCATTTCATGACGTGGCAGTACCATTTCATGACGTGGCAGTACTATTTCATGACGTGGCAGTGCTATTTCATGACGTGGCACTACCATTTCATGACGTGGCACTACCATTTCATGACGTGGCACTACCATTTCATGACGTGGCAGTACCATTTCATGACGTGGCGCTATCATTTCATGACGTGGCACTACCATTTCATGGCGTGGCACGATAACTTCAAGACGTGACACGACCATTTCATGACGTGGCACGACCATTTCAAACCATACCTGAAGAAGGCGGCACACGCTCGACAACTGTTCACACCGAAATGATTTCCGTGCGCTTTTTGTGTTCGACAGATTTCGCACGAAACAATTGTCGCTTTTGTCATGATGTGTGAAGGTTTATTGGCTGGAATTGAAGAAAAATACGAGAAATAGTGTGCGGCGGTTGCGAAATCGAAAAGATGAGGAATCGGCGGAAGAAGAGACGCAGACAGTGAGAAAAAGAAGGAGAGTGAGAAAGAGAGTGAGAAAGAGAAAGGAAAAGAGTAAAAAGGTGGGGGAGGAGGGTTGTTTCGATAGTCTTTGAGGTTTTCGGAGTCGCCGAGACGAATTTCAGTTGAATCCCGAGTCTTTGAACATTTCCGGATGCGAGAACTCGATTTTGACGATGTTGAACAACTTGGCCAGTTCCATGCGCGGCCGGTGCTCCCAGAGGTTTTTCTGAAAAACGTTTCGTTTCGGCTTTGCTTTTGCTTTGCGCTTTTCCAGTGATTTGGCGCGTTTTCGGTGCTCTGGAGCGGTATCTGTGTGTTGGCGCATTTCAGCACGCTCCTGCTTTCACAATGGAACGGCGCTTCCCCAGTTCGCTGGCGCGTTTTCGGTGCTTTGGCGCTTTTCTAGTGTCTTTGCACGTTCTAAGTGATTTGGCTCTATTTTAGTGCCCTGCTGTTCGTTCAGTGAGTTGGCGCGTTTTCAGTGCACTGACGCATTCTCAGCGCACTGGCGCATTCTCAGTGCACTGACGCATTCTCAGCGCACTGGCGCATTCTCAGTGCACTGGCGCATTCTCAGTGCACTGGCGCATTCTCAGTGCACTGGCGCATTCACAGTGCACTGACGCGCTCTCAGTGCACTGACGCATTCTTAGTGCACTAGCGCATTTTCGGAGTAATTGCGTGTTTTCCGTGCCTTGACGCTATTCGCCTGCTCACCTGAATCGCATTATTGACTCTCATCATTTTGGCGAGCCGATCCAAATAAACCGGCAACATGCGCTCGTTCACATAATAATTGTGCAAATCGTCGGCGAGCACCTCTTGAAACCTCTCCATCGCTTTCAAAATCTCGCCCTGATACCGTTTCCCAGCGTACTCGAAACACAGTTGAGCCAACATGTAGGTCAGCTCCACGTCTGTCGGCTCCAGCTCGCCGAGCACCCCAATTATATCAAAGTTCTCGTGCGAGTGTTGACGCAGAAAACTGCAAGAAAAACACAACAAGTGGGCGGCAAAGTGGGGGGAGGGGAGCCCACGGAGCACACTGACTAGGCGATCTGAGCCGACGGATAGTCGCTGAGCCACGACGAGTCGAATCGGACACTTGCCACGTCGATGATCACGCCGCGTCGCGAGACGATCTCCGTTTTCGGCGCAGTCGGATGGTTGCGACGGTGGATGGCGGTTGCCACGTGGCGATCCAGCGTCGCCCAGATGTGCCAAACGCATTGCAGAATTTGGAGCTGAAAGTCGAGAGATGACGGTTTGATCAGAGTTGTGAATAGTGTCAAGGGCACGAAAAGTGCGTCAAGAACGCAGAAAACGCGCCAGGGGGCACTAAAAACGCGCAAGAGGCACTGAAAACGCGCCAGGGCACTAAAAATGCGCCAGTGCACTGGAATAGCGTCACTTTAACCTGAACCTCCTGCTGAAACTGTGCAAGGGACACTGAAAACGCGCCAGAGCACTAAAAACGCGCCAGGGCACTAAAAATGCGCCAGAGCACTGAAAACGCGTCAGTGCACTAAAAACGCGCAAGAGACACTAAAAACGCGCCAGAGCACTAAAAACGCGCAAGAGCACTAAAAACGCGTCATTGCACTGAAACTGCGCCAGAGCACTAAAAATGCGCCAGAGCACTAAAAACGCGTCAATGCGCTGAAAAAGCGCCAGAGCACTGAAAACGCGTCAAGGCACTAAAAATGCGCCAGAGCACTAAAAACGCGCCAAGGCACTAAAAATGCGCCAGAGCACTAAAAATACGCCAGAGCACTCAAAACGCGCCAGAGCACTAAAAACGCGTCAATGCGCTGAAAAGGCGCCAGAGCACTGAAAACGCGTCAAGGCACTAAAATTGCGCCAGAGCACTAAAAATGCTCCAGAGCACTAAAAACGCGCCAGAGCACTAAAAACGCGTCAATGCGCTGAAAAGGCGCCACACTAACCTGAACCTCCTGCTCGAGTCGCTGAAACTCTTCAAAGTGTGTCAACCACTTGGCGACGGTCAGAAAATAGAACTGCCACGTGTCGGCGACCTCTTTCTGATCGGCCAAACGGATGTGCTGACTGTCTCCGCGACACTTTTCACCCCGCACAACCTTCATTCCGAACGTCAACCGATGCAGTCGGCTCTCGCTCGAGTACACCATTTCGAGGCTCTTTCCGAGTATCTCGCGCGCACGCGAAACCAGAAAAGCGACGTCGATGAGTGTCTTCTTGGTCGGCTTGTGCACGTCGCAGAAGAGCACCGTCGCCGGCCGGCCCACAAAAGCCTGAACAGTCTGGGCCGGACTCGCGGCGAGCTTGTTGCGTAGTCCGTCTCGATTGTATTGAAAGTCTGGAAGGATTTGGCTGGAAGTGAGTGGGACTCGGACTGACTGGAAGTCTTCATGCCAATGTCAAAACACCGTTGTAGTCGGCACGGCTTGCAAAAGTAGGTCACGCGGTCACAGCTTCCGCCAACACATTTCGAAGTGCTCCATTTCGAGTGAGCCGTTCGTCTGCGATGATTGAGCTCGAACACGATCACTGTTCAGCTCATGAGCTCATTTTTTGAAGTAGGTCAAAGTAAATATGATCTATCTCAATTGGTACAAAGTAGGTCAACTATTTATGTAGGTCAAACAAAGTCTCGGTAAGATAGGTCGAAAACATGGTTCAACTATGTAATTATGTAGGTACATGAACATTTTACTGTAGTTCGATAATACATGTCAGAAAGTGTGTCGAACTAGGTAAGAGGTCAGGCAGAATGCAAAACTTCCGGGTACATATATGTAGGTCAAATCCCATTTCAACTAGGTAAGCCCATTCGCCCATGTCCCACTTTTGATCTACCCGCGCCCGCCACTCCAGTTTCCGTAGTTTGATCTACCTGAAAAAGGCGGCGCACGCTCGACAACAAACGGCACCAAAATGAGATCCATGTTGACCAGAGTGTCCGCACACGTCACAAACTTCACACTTTGCAGTTTGAGCATCCATTTTTTTGGTAGATCAAAGAATCAGAGAACGGAGCAGTAATAAGAGTTAGTGGGGGGAAGGAGGAAAGTTTGGATGGCGGCCGATTCAATTTATTATTTGAGCACCGCGAAAAAAATGAGAGAGAGAAGGAGCAAAAGTGCACCTGTCAGAGACGCAGACGACTGAATGAAAGACGTCTTTTCTTCTTCTTCTTCTTTTTTCCAATGATCACAATGAGGGAAGTGAATACGGATGATGTACGAATAATAATGAATTCACGTGGGGGGAAACGAAGGCGCGTCTAGCAGAAACCCGTGTCACGAAACATTTCCGGATGCGAGAACTCCACGGTGAACACGTTGAAAAGAGCGCCGAGTTCGGAGTGCGGACGACTTGTGAAGATGTGACTCTGGAGTCGAACCGATTGCCTGGACACGCGACGCGACCGCAACGCCTCACCTGAATCGCATTATTGATTTTCATCAGCTGCGACAGCCGTCCAAAGTATCGCGTCATTCGCATCTCGCGGACATAGTACTCGTGCAAATCGTCGGCGAGCACTTGTTGAAACTTGTCGCACATCTTCAGCACGTCGCCCTGAAACCGTTTGCCGGCGTACTCGAACGACAACTGCGCCAACATCCACGTCAGCTCCACGTCCGACACTTCCAGATCGATCAACGTTCGCACGATCGGCTGAAGGTCTTTGAGTCCGGTGCTTCGCAGAAAACTGAAAGTAGATGGGCTCAAAGAGCAAAGTGCAGTGTCAACTGACAACATTGCGTCACTCCATGAGTAATCGGTGAGCCACGAGAAGTCCAACTTGGTCACGTCCAAATCCATCACCAACTCGTTCGTCATCACACCCTGCCGCTGACTCTTCTGTCCCGGTGATCTCCGTCTTAGTCTCGCCGTGCCCGCCAACTTGTCTAATCTCGCCCATACGTGCCAAATTGAAAGGGCGAGTTGCAGCTGGAAGAAACGAGAGAGAGCTCGAAGTTTGATTTTTGGTTCTTGGGCAAATTTTGGCGAGGGGGGTTTGGAAAACTTGGTGTTCAGTGTCTATCTGAAGTTCAACTTTGACAGTGAATATCTCGGAGACTAGAATAGTTAGAAAAAAGTTGTCAACTACAAAAACATGGGAAATTTTACGCTGATCATGTTTGTAGTTGACAACTTTCTCATAACTTTTTTAGTTTCAGAGATATCCAGGTTTTAAGCATAACCTCTAGTTCACGGATTTTGAATTTCAGAGAAACATCTAACAGACAACCGGAAAATGTCGATAATTAGTAATTTTCCATGGTAGATCAAATTCTGGAGGTTCGGGTGATATTCCAACTTGACTGACTTGAACCTTCAGCAAAAAGATTCAATTTTTCGAATATATGAAACTTTGCGAGCCTATATCTTTTTTCCCAAAAGTTCAAATCAGTCAAGTTGGGGTATCAATCGAATCCTCACAACTTGAACTACTACAAAAAAACTGTGAAAACAGATCTGGAAACGCTGAGCTCAAAGTTATGGTACAAAAAAAAACAAAACTGCCCTCATTATTGCCAAAACAAAGGGAGCAACAAGTCAAGTCTCACCTTCGTTTCGTGCGGAATCTCCTGAAACTCCTCAAAGTAGGTCAGCCACTTGGCCACTCTTAGCACGTGGAATTCCCATAATTTCGACGTCTCCGCCTTGGAAACCCGCTCCAGAACCGTGTGCCCTTTCACGTTCGCGTCCATGAAACCGAAACCGGTCGCCAGTTTTCTCAGTTGACTCCGTCCCGAGAATGGTGTTTCCGGACCATTTTTCAGAATCTCCGACGCTTTTTCGACTAGAAAACTCATGTCGATATACGTTTTTCTGGGCGATTTCTCGTCGGGAGCACAAAAGAGCACAAACTCGGAGCGTCCGACGAACGAGGCCAGGCTCAGCGGGACACTGGAACACGTGTCGGCGAATTTCAGAGAGTCTCGATTGTGCTGGAAATCTGAAAATGTCCCGGTTTTCAGAAGACATCTGATGGTCTCGGCTCACTGTCACAGCTCATTCCAACTTCGTAGCATTTACGGAGACGGCACGGTTTGCAAAAGAATATCGATTTTCGGCATCGAGTACTTTTGCATGGCATTTTCAGAAAATTCGATGATGCGTGCCGTCTGTAATATGTACAAACATAGTGCTAGATCAAAAAAAAGTGGGTCAAAGTCTCCAATTTGACCTACCTGAAGAAGGCGGCACACGCGCGACAACTGATCGCTCCGAAATGGTTTCCGTGACCGCTGTGACCGCATATCCCACATTTCCACGTGCTCAATGAGCTCGAGCCGGGTGTTTCAGGGTGTTGCTCTTCCATCGATCGCTAACCGTCTTAAAATTAGGAAACCGAAAAGTTTCAGCGGACAAAGTGACAAGAAGTGTCTTATCGGGCGAGAATAGAGAATAGATTGAAGACAAGGTTTATTTGACCAAACGTTGAGTGTTGCGAAATACGCGACGAGGGGGAAGTGTTTGCCGCAAGACTGTACGAAAGGAAATCGAGAATTTGCATCATATGGGCTAGCAGAAGCCAGTGTCACGAAACATTTCCGGATGCGAGAATTCCACGGTGAACACATTGAAAACAGCGCCGAGTTCGGAGTGCGGACGACTTGTGAAGATGTGACTCTGAAGTGAAACCGATTGCCTGGACACGCGACGCGACCGCAACGCCTCACCTGAATCGCATTATTGATTTTCATCAGCTGCGACAGCCGTCCAAAGTATCGCGTCATTCGCATCTCGCGGACATAGTACTCGTGCAAATCGTCGGCGAGCACTTTTTGAAACTTGTCGCACATCTTCAGCACGTCGCCCTGAAACCGTTTGCCGGCGTACTCGAACGACAACTGCGCCAACATCCACGTCAGCTCCACGTCCGACACTTCCAGATCGATCAACGTTCGCACGATCGGCTGAAGGCCTTCGAGACCAATACTCTTCAGGAAACTGGAAAAAAAATTGGTTTGGTGCTTTAGTTACACTCATTTTTGTTATCGGGTCAGAAAATTTGACAAGATATAGGTATCTGAAGATTGAAAAAAATAACGCGTGGCTCAGCAGGACACTTTGAATTGAGGACAGTTCAAAAAGTGTTTTTTTCTTTAGATTTCAATTCCAAAAATGTAGAAGAAACATAATTTTTGACCCTGAATTTGTTGAAAACATCAGATTTTAATTTCAGTCACGTGCCACGTGGCACAATATGTAGGTTAGAACGTTCTTCAATCGTCGTCAAGACTTTAACAGGACGACATTCTAGTGCGTGACTTTTAAACCGGGATATCTTTGAAACTAGCAGAGTTCGAAAAAAGTTGTCAACTGCAAAAATGATTAACGTAAAATTTCCAATGTTTTTGTAGTTGACAACTTTTTTGTAACTGTTCTAGTTTTCAAGTTATACCCTGTCAAAGATAACCCTTTGTCCTTCCCGTCATCTCTCCAATCTTTCAAAAAACTCACAACATAGTCTCCGACGTTGAGCATTTTGTGAGCCACGAAAAGTCCAGTTTCGTCACATCCAAGTCCACAATCAACTCATTCGTCATGGCCCCTCGCCTCAATCCCTTCTCCGGTGACTTCCGTCGCAATCGGGATGTGGCCGCCAGTTTGTCGAGTTTTCCCCAAACGTGCCAGATGGAGAGCACGAGTTGTAGCTGGAAAAATACTTTCATTTTTATGTGGTAGATCAAATTTCGACATTCAGAACTTTTAGGAAAAAAATGGTACAAGCTCGCAAAGTTTCTTGTTTTCAAAAAATCGTAACTTTTTTCCAGAAGTCTCAAAACAGTCAAGTTGGGATATCAATCGAATCCCCAGAGTTTGATCTACCATGGAAAAATGTGGAATCGAGGAGTCGAGGCTTCGATTCCCAAATTACTTGAGAAAAAACAAACGACAACCTACTTTAATCTTGTGCGGAATCTCCTGAAACTCCTCAAAGTAGGTCAGCCACTTGGCCACTCTTAACACGTGGAATTCCCAAATCTTTGACGTCTCCGCCTTGGAAACCCGCTCCAGAACCGTGTGCCCTTTCACGTTCGCGTCGAGAAAACTGAAGCCGGTCGTCAACTTTTGCAGCTGATTCCTACCAGTATACGGTATTTCCGGACCGTTTCTCAGAATCTCCGACGCTTTTTCGACCAGAAAACTCATGTCGATATAGGTTTTTTTGGGCGACTTCTCGTCGGGAGCACAAAAGAGCACAAACTCGGAGCGTCCGACGAACGAGGCCAGGCTCAGCGGGACACTGGAACACGTGTCGGCGAATTTCAGAGAGTCTCGATTGTGCTGGAAATCTGAAAGTGTTCCGGTTTTCAGAAGACATCTGATGGTCTCGGCTCACTGTCACAGCTCATTCCAACTTCGTAGCATTTACGGAGACGGCACGGTTTGCAAAAATACGTGGTTTTCCGGCATCGCGGACTTTTACATGGCACTTTTATCAGTTTCGATAATGCGTGCCGTCTGAAAAAAGTGGTAGATCAAAAAAAAAGTAGGTCAAAGGTCAATATTTGGTTGACCTACCTGAAAAACGCGGCGCACGCGCGACAACTGATCGCTCCGAAATGGTTTCCGTGCGGTTTCTGGCCACAAATTTCGCACTTCCAGACTGCCAACGATTTTGACCGACTTGTGATTGGTCGATTGTCTTCCATAGTTCAAGACCAAAACCATTCAAGAGGCGAAGCCAAATGGACGAGTTGGAGAGTGTTTCTTATCAAGTAAAGCGAATCGTTTATTTGACTGACTATACATAAGAGATTGCGAAATACACGGGACAAATGCAATGCAAACAAGGCGGCTTTTCTAGCAGAAGCCAGTGTCGCGAAACATTTCCGGATGCGAGAACTCCACGGTGAACACGTTGAAAAGTACGGCGAGTTCGGCGCGCGCACGACTTGTGAAGATGTCCTTCTGAAAACGAACAACTTTGTGAGGTGCGTTGCGGTCGCGTCGCGGTCCCTTCCCCCGCACCTGAATCGCATTATTGATTTTCATCAGCTGCGACAGCCGTCCAAAGTATCGCGTCATTCGCATCTCGCGGACATAGTACTCGTGCAAATCGTCGGCGAGCACTTTTTGAAACTTGTCGCACATCTTCAGCACGTCGCCCTGAAACCGTTTGCCGGCGTACTCGAACGACAACTGCGCCAACATCCACGTCAGCTCCACGTCCGACACTTCCAGATCGATGAGCTTCTGAACACAATGGATCAGGTCGAGGGCGGCGATGCTGTTGAGAAAACTGAAAAGATCGAGATGGGGGGTCAAGGTGAAGTGGCGAAGACTGACTAGATGACTTGATGAAACGGGTACGGGCTCATCCACGAAAAGTCGGCTCGCGTCTTTTCGATGTGCAACACTGTTCCGTCGCTCATCGCCATACACTTCTCGTCGTCGATCTTTTTGAGACGACGGAATCTGGCGGTGGCCGCCAATTTGTCTAGCCTTCCAAAAACATGCCAAACTGACAGGACTAGTTGGAGCTAAAAATGCCGTTTCATGACGTGGCACTACCATTTCATGACGTGGCAGTGCCATTTCATGACGTGGCAGTGCCATTTCACGACGTGACACTACCAGTTCATGACGTGGCAGTGCCATTTCATGACGTGGCAGTGCCATTTCATGACGTGGCAGTGCAATTTCATGACGTGACACTACTAGTTCATGACGTGGCAGTGCCATTTCATGACGTGGCAGTGCCATTTTATGACGTGGCACTACCATTTAACAATATGACATTGCCATTTCATGACATAGCACGACGCACCTTCATTCCATCCGGAATCGTCTGAAACTCGTCGAAAAACGTCAGCCACTTCGTGATCCGAATCAAATAATACTCCCAAATCCGGGCACTCGTGAACTTTGTGAAACTGTCCGAAATCTCAAAGTTCGGTTGCCCACTCAACAAATTGAATCCCATCGTCAACTTCTTCAACTGGCTCGTTCCGTTCCGAACGAACGGCGTGTCCGGTCCGCTGCGGAGAATTCGCGACGTCTCCTGAATCAACGGCTTCAGATCGACGAACGTCTTCGCGTGTTTCGTGTTCGGTGTGCAAATGAGCACCAACTCGGGACGTCCCACAAAACTCGCGAAACTTTGCGGTATCTTTGGTCTCTGGTGTCTTTGAACGTCTCGATTGTACTGAAACTCTGGAAGATTGCCGAATTTCCGATTTTCAGCCAAGGTTTTTGATGAAACTCACTGTCCACGTTCATTCCGACTTCATAGCATCGCTTCAATCGGCACGGTTTACAAAAATACATTTTCCGATCGCAATGCACACTTTTGCATGGCATTTCCACGTATTTCGTGCCCGCTCGCCGCCTGAAACACACGAAATCCCACTGTTTTTGATCTACCAAGTGTTTTTGGCCTACCGAAAGAAAACGGCGCAAGCTCTACAGCAGAACACGTCGAAATGTTTGCCGTGAGAGTTTAGAGCTCCGCAAACTTGACATGTCTGGGACTTGCTCATTTTTCGAGGCGAACCGAATAGGGAATCTGTGAAAACGTGGGAAACGGGTCAGAGACGCAGAAGAAAGTCGATAGTGAGGTATTCGAGACAGGACCGAAAACGGTTTTCATGATTCATGTTTCAATGATGCAAATTATATGTAGACTGTTTATTATCATTTTAATAGGGTTTTTTATCATACTAGACCGGTGTCTCGGAACATTTCGGGGTGCGAGAAGTCAAGTCGGAAGATTTCGAACACTTTGGCGATTTCTCCGCGAGCACGGTGTTTTCGGATGTTTTCCTGGAAATGGGTGAACTTTGAAAGAGGAGAGCCATGGTTTAATGACGTGGCGCTACCATTTCACGACGTGGCACTACCATTTCCTTGACAGGTCCTTTTCATGACATGGTTGTATTATTTTACAACGTGGCAGTGCGAGTTCACGATGTGGCAGGACTATTTCATGACAGCGCACTCTAATTTGACGTCGTGGCAGTATCATTCAATAACGTGGCAGTGTCACTTCATGGTGTGGCATGACGTGGCAGTGCCATTTCATTACGTGACAGTGCCATTGCATGACGTGGCAGTGCCATTTCATTACGTGACAGTGCCATTGCATGACGTGGCAGTGCCATTTCATTACGTGGCAGTGCCATTTCATGACGTGGCAGTGCTATTTCATTACGTGACAGTGCCATTGCATGACGTGGCAGTGCCATTTCATTACGTGGCAGTGCCATTTCATGACGTGGCACTACCATTTCATGACGTGACAGTGTCATTGCATGACGTGGCAGTGCCATTTCATGACGTGGCAGTGCCATTTCATGACGTGGCAGTGCCATTTCATGACGTGGCACTACCATTTCATGACGTGGCACTACCATTTCATGACGTGGCACTACCATTTCTACTACTTTTCCAATCGGACCTACCTGAATCTGTTTGTTTATCTTCAACATTTTGGCAAGCCTTCCCGAATATCTCTCGATTCCCATCTCATCCACATAATAACTGTGCAAATCGTTCGACAAACCCTCTTGAAACTCTTCCATCAGCTCTCCAACTTGCCCTCCAAACCGGCCTCCCGCATACTGAAAACACAGTTGAGCCTGCATAAAAGTGAGCTCCACATCCGTCAATCTCAAGTCTCGCAGCTCATCAATCACGTTGAACAGGTCCCAAACTCGGATGCCAGCGAGAAAACTGGAACAAAAAAAGGTCGAAGTGTGCTTGAGCAACACGTGACGGGGGCTCACTAGCTGACTTGCTCCGTCGGATACGTGCTCATCCACTCGGTCTCCGCCTTCACTTTGAGCATATCGGTGAGCACACCGTTTCCAACGACGCGATCCGTCAAATCGGCGTCTTTGTTGCGATTCCGGTAGAGCGCGGTTGCCATCAGCTTGTCGAGTCGACCCCAAACGTGCCACACGGCGAACAGAATCTTCATCTTCAAAAAAAAAACGATGAGCAAATGAAAAAACCAATCGATATCTGGCATCTATACCTTCAATTCTTCGCCGAGCTCTTGAAACTTGTCAAAGTTGGTGAGCCATTTGGCGACTGTCAAAAAGTGAAACTCCCAAAACTCGAGCACTTCCAGTTTGGTGATCAATTTCACTCGTTTCGGCTCCACCTCCATTTTCAGACAATTCGAGCCGCACGCCATCCTCTTCAGCTGAGTCTCGGCCGAAAACGGCGTCGGAGAGCCGGCTCGCAGGATATCGATCGCTTTTCCGACCAGGTATTTCAAGTCGACAAACGTTTTTGTGGCGGACGGTGTGGCGTTTGTGGCGAAGAGCACGAAATGCGGTCGTCCGACGAACGATTCGACGGATTTCGGCGGTGATGAGCGTTGTCGCCGTCGTGACGTCACCAGAGCGTCACGATCGTGCTGGAATTCTGGAAGGCAAGAGCAGTCGATGGCTCCGAAAGGGGGGAGAGCTCCAACTCACTGAAAGTGGTCATTCCGACGGCACGACACCGTTTCAGACGACACGGTTTGCAGTGGTAGCTGAAATTGGACGAATTGTTGGGGAATCAGAAGATGCTCACGTTTTGCCATCGCAGTGTCGGCTCAAACATTCCATTTTGCTCCATTTCGAGTCGGCGGATCTTCTGAATTTCTACGTTTTGTGACGTGGCGGTGCCACTTCATTGCATACCTGAAAAACGCGGCACACGCTCGACAACTGATCACACCGAAATGGTTTCCCTGACTGATTTGTCCACAAATTGTGCACGGCGGTGTGTTGGCAGAAAGTTCGGATTCAGATGACGATGACGATGAAGAAGACGTCGGGAAAGCAGATGACGTCATCGCTATCATTGTGACAAACAAAAGAAGACGAGAAAAAAGTGAGTTGCGTGAATCAACCGCGCTGATCGCGGCACGTCGATAAGAAGAAAGAGAGAGAGAGAGAGAGAGAGAGAGAGAGAGAGAGAGAGAGGGTCAGAGACGCAGAGGAAACGAGACGCAGACATAGAAACGAAAAGGAGATTGTATGTACACTGTGTTGATGGACCGCGCACTCGTTGTCAAATATTTTATTAAGCGTCTAGCAGCCAGTGTCGAAAAACATTTCGGGGTGCGAAAAGTCGGCGGTGAAAATGTCGAACGTGTGGGCGATGTGCGTTTTTTCACGAAGTTGACGAATTGAGTGCTGAAAAAATTGGGAAATGTAATTGAAATGGTAGTGCCACGTCATGAAATGGCACTGCTACATTGTGAAATGACACTGCCACGTCATGAAATGGCACTGCCACGTCATGAAATGGCACTGCTACATTGTGAAATGACACTGCCACGTCATGAAATGGCACTGCCACGTCATGAAATGGCACTGCCACGTCGTGAAATGGCACTGCTACGTCATGAAATGGCAGTGCCACGTCATGAAGTTGCACTGCCACGTCATGAAATGGCACCGCCACATCATGAAATGGCACTGCCACGTCATGAAATGGCACTGCCACGTCATGAAATGGCACTGCCACGTAATGAAATGGCACTGCCACGTAATGAAATGGCACTGCCACGTCATGAAATGGCACTGCCACGTCATGAAATGGCACTGCCACGTCATGAAATGGCACTGCCACGTCATGAAATGGCACTGCCACGTCATGAAATGGCACTGCCACGTCATGAAATGGTACTGCCACGTTATGAAATGGTACTGCCACGTCGTAAATCGGCACTAAATCCTACCTGAATTCCCTGATTCACTTTCAAAATCGCCGTCAATCTTCCCGCATAGTTCGCATCTTTCCGCTTATCTCCCACATAATACAAATGTAGTTCGTCGGCCAGCATCTCTTGAAATCGGTCTGTCACTTCTCGAATCTGACCCGAATATCGATTTCCCGCATACTGAAAACACAATTGAGCCATCATGTAAGTGAGCTCGATTTCCGACAACTCCAGTCGTGCCACGTCATCCACATACTGCTCCAACTGCCATTTTCCGTCGATGAAATCGATGAAACTGCGAGAAAAAAACGAAGTCAATAGGAAGTTTGACCTACTTTTTTGACTCACTACAAAATGCACTCCACCGGATATACCGTAATCCATGACAAATCGACTTTGCTCATTTCCAGCCTAAAAAACGAGTCATCGCACACCCAAACGTCGTTTTTCGCGTAATTTTCGAGTTTTCGCCGGAGCACTCCGGTCTGGACCACTTTCACAAGTCTTCCGAAGACGTGCCAGACTGACTGTAACAGTTGCATCTGAAATTTTTTCTGAAGTTCAACTTTGACATGGTATATCTTTGAAACTAGGAGAGTTATGAAAAAGTTGTCAACTACAAAAACATGGGAAATTTCACGCTGATCATGTTTGTAGTTGACAACTTTTTCATAACTTTCCTAGTTTCAGAGATATTTCAGTTTTAACTTCATCACTAGGGAGGGGGTGGTCCTGCTATACGTATATATCAAGACTAAAAGTGATTTCGAAATTAAACCAGAAAAAACATACCTGAATCCCTTTGGGAAGTTTTCGAAACTCATCAAAATGGGTCAGCCACGTGGCAGCCGTCAAAAACTCGCTTTCCCATAGATGCGCCACTTCGCCGCGACCAATCTTCTCCATTTCCCGATAGTTTGAGTTGCTCAGCGAGCCGCGCAGAGCCAACGAGAGCTTTTCGAGGTGCGAAGAGCAGCGGATCACCGTCGGAGCTCCCGAATCGAGTGCTCGCGCGGCTCGAGTCACCAGGCTCTTCAGGTCGACGAACGTCCGCCGCTTCGGACTCTTGTCACAGAATATGACAAGTGCCGGTCGGCCCACGAACTTTTCCACACAAATCGTCACGTTTTGCGAGTTTTGAACCGCTAGATCTGAAAAGAAGAATATCGATTTTTGGAAGTGATGAACTTTCTAGATTAATCTCACTCTCTCCGCTCATTCCCGCCTTCAGGCACTTTTTGAGACGGCAACTTTTGCATTGAAACGATTCGCCGTCGAAAATAACGCACGAATTTCGGTATTTGCACGGCCTTCGACGCTTTTTCGACAAAACCGCTCTTCTGGAATCGAAAAATTGTGTGGCCGTGGCCTAGAAACCCAGAAATTTCAACTTGCGTGAAATGAATCTAGAAAATACACTGAAAACAGAACAAAAAGTTTCTGGTTCAAAAAATTTGTAAATTTACGGAGAATTTGACAGTTTTTAAATTTTCAGAAAAATTTTTTTTTTAAATTTTTTTTTCCCGAAAAAAAATCATTTGTGTATAATTTTAAATGATTTTTCTGGAAAAAATAAAATATTCCATTTTTTCCCCCATTAAATTTTTTCAAAAAAAAAAGTTGGGTTCACTTGAAAAAAGCGGCACAGGCTCGACAAGTTTGTGCTCCGAAATGGAATCCGTGCGCATTTTGGTCGCATATTTCGCAGTTTTTCGTCATTTTCACTGCAAAAAAACAAAGAGAAAATTTCGATGAGAAGAGAGAAAAAAGAGAAAGGAAGTTTGAGTGAGAGAGTGAGAAACAAAGAGAGGAAAGAAAATGTGTAGATGTGGGCACAAACCACATCAGTTCGCAGTGTGTTTTCCACGTTATCACTTCTTTTCCGATGATCAAAATGGCGTTTTGTGCACTTTCGGACTAAAACGAACTGCTTGACATGACACGCGACGCGACCGCGTCGCACCCGAAAAATTTCAATTTTTATTTGTTTTCACCGTTTTTTTTTCAAATTTCCAGTTTTGTGAAAGAGTTTTCCAATCGCCGTGGCCTAAAATGCCAAGTTCAAAAACCTACACTAGGCTAACCTAGTGATTAACCTAAAACCTGAATATCTCTGAAACTAGCAAAGTTATGAAAAAGTTGTCAACTACAAATTTGTTCAGCGTAAAATTTCCCATGTTTTTGTAGTTGACAACTTTTTTTTAACTTTCTTAGTTTCCGAGATATACCCTGTCAAAGTTGAACCTCGCGTTGACAGCCTTGAACTTTCTAGATTTATTTCGCACTCGAGAGATCAGTGAAACACAATCCAGTACACACACACACACACATACACTTTTTCAATTCTTCCTCCCCTCGCGCGCGCCGGAAACAATGATATTTGCGTCGATCGGCGCGCACTCTCTCTCTCTCGTTTCCCTTTCTCTGTCTGCGTCTCTCTTCTCAATTTCCCCGTTTTTTCCCGCGTTTTCTACAAGACATTTCGTAATCTCTTTTCTCTTTTCTTTTCTTCCCCCCTCTCCCCCACCAAAATGAAAATGGTTCTAAACTGTGAGATTTGTGCTCAACCGGCTCACGGAAACCATTTCGGAGTGCTCAGTTGTCGCGCGTGTGCCGCCTTCTTCAGGTTGGTTTTCTTCGATTCCCCACCTTTTTTCCCCCTAAAAAACTGCCAGAAATAGAGTGTTGCGGTGCGGTCGCGGTGCGGTTCCTGACATCTTCTCGAATTCCGTCGAAATGAAAAGCAATTTCAGACGAGCGGCGAGCAACCCGAAAAAGAGCCGAAACGCGTCGTCGAATTGCCTTCACGGACCGTGCGAGATCTACGAAAATGGCGTTTTCACGTGCAAAAAGTGCCGATTTAAACGGTGCATCGAAAAAGGAATGGACCCATCCAGTATGGTTTTTTTTCGGAAAAAGAAGAGGGGGGGGGGGGGGTAAAAATGGAACAAAATTTTTGAAAGCGGCCGATTTTCCGAAAAATTGACTGTTTGAAATGTAAACCATAACTTTCCATAACTGAGAAGTCAACGTGACGTGACATGGCGTTGCGTGACATGAAACACCGTGACGTGACGTAACGTGACGTTACGTGAACCGACGTGACGTTATGTAACGTGAAACGTGACGTGATGTGGCGTTGCGTGAATCGATGTGACATGACGTTGCGTCACATGAAACGCCGTGACGGGACATAACGTTACGTGGGCCGGCGTGACGTTATGTGACGTGAAACGCCGTAACGTGGCGTTACGTGAGCCAGCGTGCCGTTGATCTACATACCACAAAAAGTTGTTCGAATTTGACTAGTAACCATAAACCATAGAATAGAAGCCACCCGCTTAAGCTCAACTTTGACAGGGGATATCTCAAAAACTAGAACAGTTAGAAAAAAGTTGTCAACTACAAAAACGTAACACATTTTATGCTGATCATATTTGTAGTTGACAACTTTTTCATAACTCCCCTAGTTTCAGAGATATTTCAGTTTGAAGTTCACGTTCTCCTTCCAGAGTTCCAACTGGACCGTGACCTGATCTCGTCGACGACACCGCCCAATGACACCACTCTCCTCATTCCGCAGTCACTGGCCACCTTTCTCGGTCGTCCGAACTTTCTGATCTTCTGCGATCCGAACGCCGAGTCGACCATCAAGACGTTCGTCGACTGCAACCGCCTCATCGACCGCGCCACTGAGATCTTCAAAATGGGCCACGTGAAGCCGTACGAGTCGACGATGAGCTCACTCGAGAAAATCACATTGAGCTTCGAGGCACTCCGGCTCAACACCTCCTCGGAGCTCCAGTACATCAGCTATCTCGAGAAGGAGCACACAATGCTCTTCTGGGAGCAAGAGTTTCTGAACACTGCCGAGTGGCTGACGCACTTTGACGAGTTCAATCGGGTGCCGTTGAGCCTCCGAGTCGAGGTGCTCAAATCGATATGGACAGTCTGGGGACGCATGGACAAACTGGCGAAGACGGCCGAGTACCGCCGAAAGAAGCTGTTCACGAGGAAACAGATGATCATGGTCGGCGACGAGGCGTGCGTCGACGCCGAGAAGACCGACATCGACGTGTCGTGGTTCACCGACTATCCCAAGGAGCACGTCGCCTAGTGAGTAGCCAATGTGGCCTTTTGTGAAATCCGTTGGTCACGTTACGTGCAGCGACGTGACGTTACGTGAAACGACGTGACGTTACGTGGAACAACGTGACGTTACGTGAAGCGACGTGACGTTACGTGAAACGACGGGACGTTACGTGAAACAACGTGACGTTACGTGAAGCGACGTGACGTTACGTGAAGCGACGTGACGTTACGTGAAGCGACGTGACGTTACGTGAAGTGACGTGACGTTACGTGAAACGTCGTGACGGTACGTGAGGCGACGTGAAGCGACGTGACGTTACATGAAGTGACGTGACGTTACGTGAACCAACGTGACGTTACGTGAAACGACGTGACGTTACGTGAACCAACGTGACGTTACGTGAAACGACGTGACGTTTCGTGAAACGACGTGACGTTACGTGAAGCGACGTGACGTTACGTGAAACGACGTGACGTTACATGAAGCGACGTGACGTTACGTGAAGCGACGTGACGTTACGTGACGTTACGTGAAACGACGTGACGTTACGTGAAACGACGTGACGTTACGTGAAGCGACGTAACGTTACGTGAAACGACGTGACGTTACGTGAAGCGACGTGACGTTACGTGAAGCGTCAATCGCCTATCGCGAACTTGATCTGTGAAAAAACTGCGCAATTTGAATTTTTATAAAAAATTGTCCACAAAGTGTCGCAAATCGATAACATACCCGCGACTGTTGCATACAATGTTCCATATTTCCAGTTTCATGAGCTGCTACCACAACCCGAACTACACTAAGATCGTCGACGAGCTCGTCGAGTTCGCGCCGAGCACCACGGAGCTCAACTTCATGCTCCTGCAGCTGTGTCTTCAACAGGCGGCCAAAAAACTGCAAGGCGAAGTGGCGAATCTCACCGATTATCTGGAGGAGGTGGTGTCGAATCAGCTGCACCGCTACTATCATCGGGACCGCCGGACGCCGAACTACTCGGCGCGCGTCGCCAAAATGATGAAAATCAATAATATGATGCGGCGTGACATGTGGGAGCAGGGCGAGAGGAAGCAGTTGGCCGTGTTCTTCAACGTCTTCACTTTATCATTCTCACATCCCGAAATGATGTGCGCCTAGGGATTCGAAACGAGAAAACACACACAAAAGCAATCGATAATGAACATTTTCAACAAGAGTTATCGAAAAACGCTTCGGGATGCGAAAATTCCAATTTCCAGACTTTGAAAACGTGCGAAACTTCGATTTTCCATCGCTTTTCCAGTATATCCGCCTGAAAATCAAATCGATTCTCTTTTTTTGACGGTTTTGGTGTCGATTTACGGGGAAAGCGGCAATGCCCGTAAATCCACACCAAATCGTCTCTTAGTATCTTTTTTGGTGCAGTTTTCAGAAGATCATAAATTTTCGAAAAAATTTCCCGACGCACCTCAATTTGCCGCACAAACTTCATCAATTGAGCAAGTCTCGCCGAGTATCGCGGCTCTTTTTGCTCATTTACATAGTACTCGTGCATATCGTCGGATAGTCGCTCCAGAAATCGATCGCACACTTCCAGTGCGATGCCTTGAAGCCGTTTGCCGGCGTAGTTGAAGCAGAGTTGCGAGATCATGAAGGTGACTTCGATTTCCGTCGCATCCAACGACATCATCGGCTCGATCAACGACGTCAGATTCCAATCGATTTGCTCCATAAAACTGAAAACGAGGTCACAGCGTAAATCGACACTAAAACGGCTCTTCGCCTCGAGACATCCGTAAATCGACACTAAAACGGCTCTTCGCTTCAAAAACCCCCGTAAATCGACACTAAAACGGCTCTTCGCCTCGAGATCCCCGTAAATCGACACTAAAACAGTTCTTCACCTCGAGATCCCCGTAAATCGACACTAAAACAGTTCTTCACCTCGAGATCCCCGTAAATCGACATTAAAACGGCTCTTCGCTTCAAGACCCCCGTAAATCGACACTAAAACGGCTTTTCGTCTCTAGACCCCCGTAAATCGACACTAAAACGGCTCTTCGCTTCAAGACCCCCGTAAATCGACACTAAAACAGCTCTTCGCCTCGAGATCCCCGTAAATCGACACTCCAACGGCTCTTCGCTTTGACACTCCCGTAAATCGACACTAAATCGGCTCTTCGCTTCAAAAAACTCCCGTAAATCGACACTGAATCGTCTCTTCGCCTCGAGACCCGTTTGCAAACTCACAACGCGGCCATTTCTCTCGAATAGTTGGTGCACCAGTTGAAATCGATCGTCGTCGTCTCGCCGTCCGCATAACAATTGTACCCGACCATCACCAACTTCTCCGATGCCACGCCACGTTTCCGGGCGCACACGCCCATCGCCAGTTTATCAATGAGCACCCACACGTGCCAGATCGTCTTCAGAATGTCCATCCTCAAATCCAGCTCTAGCTCATGGAAATTGTCGAGAGCAGTGAGCCAGCGAGCCACTGTCAAAAAGTGTTGCTCCCAGAATCGGATCCTTTCTGCTCTTCCGAGCTTTCGGAGCAGCACAAAGTTTGAGCATGTCGGCTCTTCGCGGACAATTGTCCGGGCTCGGCTGAGCTTTTGGAGCTGGGAGCCGGCTCCGGGTGGCATGTTATTCTGGAAAAAAGGTAACGATTTTAGTGACCTCTAGTAGTTAAACTTTGACAGGGTATATCTCCGAAACTAAAATAGTTGCAAAAAAGTTGTCAACTACAAAAACATGGTAAGTTTTACGCTGATCAAGTTTGTAGTTGACAATTTTCTCATAACTCTTCTAGTTTCAGAGATATTCCAGTTTGAACGAGTGTTGCACTACACAACCTTAAAACTATCCCCTTTAAGGCCTGTGTTACCCTGATGGCCTCAAATTCGAAAATCTTTCCAAAAACTTCTCAATTTCGCTTATTTTCTATCAATTAATGCAAGAAAAATGAGAAATCACGAAAAAAAACCTTCCACAAAAGCGACGAGTATACAGAAACGTCCTAAACGTGACTGGTGATCCTACCGTAATCCCGTCCGCCCACCTTTTTGACCAGTATCCTTTTCGCGTACTCCATCAGGTATTTCAATTCCACTGACGTCTTCTCGGACGACGTCTCGTTCAGGTAGATCAAAACTGGGTCTTGAGACGAAAACCGCCACACTCGTTTCACCGTCGGTTTCGCGATAGTGGTAATGATCATGTCACGATTGTGTTGGAATTCTGATCGATAAAATCTGGAATTGCGGCTTCTTCGAAAAAACTCATTTTTCTCGTCCATGCCCACTTCCAGACACTTTTTCAGCCGACACCGTTTACAGGTGTACCGCCCGTCCTCGTAAATCCGGCAATCGCCGATTCCAGACCGACACTTGTACTTTTTCAGATTCCTGACTGGAATTGGTGGAAAAACTACAGTCGAAAAGACTACGTGGATGCAGTTCTCATCAACTCCCCGTACACTATCTACGGCAACAAGGAATTCAATCTTCCATTCATTGTCTACCAAGTAAGTACATATTCGAGAGTTTTATCATCGAAATTTGCATGTCTGTTCATCCAGGTCGAAGAGAAAAGAACCGAAGACATTCCACGGGACATTCCGATAAATGGCCGTCAGTGGACCCGTGAAGGATGTCTCGAGAGCCTTTCGAAAGTTCTGAATGAGATCAAGTCGAGACTTGCGGATGAGGAAGATGCTCTTCTCGTCAGCATCAACGGGGAAACGGTCACTTATACGACGGATGCTCCCGACAGTCTCGATTTCTTGAAACGTCTTCCTTTCGACCACTGACGATTCCGCTCTCTTCTTCTTTTCCACTAGAGTTGTCTTTTTTTCTATCGCACCCAATAAATGATTCATTGTGAATATAGCGTGACCGTTTATCAGAAGTCTCGATGTACGAATCAAACAAACCGACACACTATCTCCTTCTTATCATTAAAAAGTGTCTATTAATATTCAAGTGCATTTTGCATCAGTGATTCACTTTCCAAAGTGATTACTCACGGCAGTCAACCCATCCGCTTGCAAAATGATTTTTCCATCCATCAATCAATAAAACGGATCGAGGAACATCTCGGGATGCGAAAAGTCGACGAAGAAAATGTCGAAAGTACGCGCCAGGTCGTGTTTCGAACGCGTTTTGTTGAGCTCTGCCTGCGAAACATTCAAACTCAAACTTGGGCCGGGGCAAGTTCAAGAATGAGGTCACCTGAAGCCATCGATTGATTTTGAGCATTCTGGCGAGTCGCGCCGAATACTTGTGAAGATGTGCGCTCGTCGAGTAGTAGTCGTGCAGACTGTCGGCGAGCAACTGTGTGAGCCGGTCCGCGTGCTCTCGGACGTCGCCGTGAAACTGTTGGGCGGCGTGGTGGAGCAACAGTTGGCACAGCATGAACGAGAGCTCCACGTCGTCGGGAGACGCCTTCTGCAGTTCAGTGGCGATGACGTTGTCGTCGTCGTCGTCGCGCGGCGGCAGGATGAAGCTGAACTGCTTGTGCGTGCCTGGGTGGGGTAGCATTCTCGAACCCACTATCTCAGCTCGTCCACAGAATACTCGCTGCACCACGAAACGTCGACGCGAACACTGCGCATATCCATCAAAACGGTCGTCGTCCCCACATCGATCAATATTTTGCCCGGACCGTACGAGTTCGGCCCGCTGGCCGCCCGCACGTTCCTCGCCACCTTGTCCAGCCGACTCCACGCGTGCCACGTGGATTTGAGTATTTGCAGTTTGAGACTTTCGGAGAGGCGCTGAAACTCGTCAAAGTAGGTCATCCACTTGGCCGCTCGCAGAAAGTTCGACTCCCAAATCGCCAACGTCTCCGCTTTTCCGATTCGATTCCATATTTTGGGACTGGAAGTTTCAGCACGCAACAGTTTCAGTCCGATCGACAACTTTTCCAGCGAGTTTGCGGCTTGAATCGGCGTTTCTGTGCCCTGCAAATATTGGGATCAGGGTGGAAAAGTGGGCGGAGCCTAACTGACCGTCGACATGATTTCGCGCGCTCTATCGATCAGCACGTGACAGTCGATGATCGTTTTTTTTGATGTGCAGTGAGCCGGAAGTGCAGAAGAGCACAGTGTGTGGACGACCGAGAAACGTCTCGAAACTCTGGAAATTTTCTTCGAAATACACGCGGGTACCCGAAAATCACAGGCACACTGAAGTAAAATCTGAATTTTGTCCTAACTTTTTTGTGCTTGGGTCTATTAAAATGGTGCAGTGACAAAAAATGTGAACATTTTTAAGATTTTTTGGTTTCCGGTTAAATATTGGCAAGAAAATGATTGTTCCATCTAGTAGAGAGGTTTTGGTGTAGATTTACGGGGAAAAGTGTAGATTTACGGGGACAATGCCCGTGAATCCACACCAAATCGTCTCTTCCCTTCGAGACCCAAAATGATCGGTTTCTTATTGGTTTTTGAGTTTTTTCGTGTGATTTTTGATGCAGTTTCTTGGAAAACGTTTGAAGCACGGGACGTTAGAAAAAATCAATAAATTTGAGACGGGGGGGGGGGGTTCAAAATAACAACGTTCTGGCCCCTGTTTTGAACTTTGGTCGCCCATAGAAACCAAATGTCACTTTCACTTTTCTTGACTCTCTTCGTACATTCACTTTTCGTGTTTGCCCATCATCACAAATCAATTTTCCATTTCGTGTCTGCGTCTCTCCCCGCCAAACACTATTTCTCTCTCTCTCTCTCTCTCTCTCTCTCTCTCTCTCTCCCTCTCTCTCTTTTCGTTTTCTCTCTCTTTCTCTTTCTCTTTCTCTTCGTTAACTTCCTCTTCTGTTATTCAGATTCGAAAAAAAAAACCGCGAAATGAAATGACAACAAAATTTTGCGAAATATGCGATCAACCGGCTCATGGAAACCATTTCGGGGCTCAAACTTGTCGAGCATGTGCTGTTTTTTTCAGGTACATATGTAGGTCAAATACAGCTAATTGTTGGATTTTCATCGAATTTCGAGCAAAAAACCATAGTCAACCCCTGAAAAATTGAGAGCGTTTCAAATGTTCAACTTTGAGAGGGTATATCTCCGAAACTAGAATAGTTATCAAAAAGTTGTCAACTACAAAAACGTGGAAAATTTTACGCTGATCATATTTGTAGTTGACAACTTTTTCATAACTCTTCTAGTTTCCGAGTTATCACGACTTAAAGTCTACCATTACAACTTTCTAAATAGAAGGCCACGCGCTGCGGTCGCGTCGCGTTCCCTGCCATCCTCTCTTATTTCCAATTTTTAGAAGAGCCGGTGCAAACCCGAAACGCACAAAAAACGTTCATTGCGTCCAGGGTCCGTGTAAAATCTTCCGAAACGGCGTTTTCAAGTGCAAGCGGTGCCGGCTGAAAAAGTGTTTGGAGAAAGGAATGGATGTGAAGAGTGAGGAGTTTCAGCCCATTGTTTTCAGCCAAATCGACCCATTTTCAGACTTCAAGTTCAATCACGATCTGGTCTCCTCGACGTCGGTGCCGAGCTTTTTGGGCCGCCCGTCTTTTTTGCTCTTTTGTGAGCCGCCGTCGACGTCCGGAGCACCGATTCGGAGCAAGACGATCGTGAACTTTGGAGATTTGATTCGTCGAGCCGTGCTCTTGCTCCAGAGCTCCAAACCCTACTCTCCGCGGCTCGATAGCCTTCAGAAGATGTCAATGGGCTCGAAGAGCCTAAAAGAGCCCGTGATGTTGTGCTCGGTGCGGAAAGAGCACACGTTGCTCTTTTGGGAGCAAGAGGTGTTGAGCACTGCCGAGTGGCTCGCCAATTTCGACGAATTTCGACAGATTCCACTCGATTTTCAGGTGGGCGAGTTGTTTTCGGCCGATTTTCAGCGAAAAAATTGAAATTTTCCAGATAGAAATCCTAAAATCGATATGGATGACACGTGGCAAATTGGAGAAATTGGCGAAAACCGCGGAATTTCGTGGAAGGAGGGAAAACGGGAATTCTGAGAGTGACAAGTGGTATTTTGTCGGTGATGAGCATTTTATCAATGTGGAGACGGCCGAAATCGATGTTTCATGGTTCACCGACTACACGCGACACCAAATCGATTAGTGAGTTACAGTGGTTGCGAAATGTCACGCTTGCGAGATGTCACGCTGACCAAATGTCGCAATTGCGAAGTGTCACGGTTGGGAAGTGTCACGCTGGCCAAATGTCGTAGTTGCGAAGTGTCACGGTGGCAAAGTGTCACAGTTGTGAAGTGTCGCGTTTGTGATATGCAATATGGAAGCGTCACGCTAGCCAAGTGTCACGGTTGCGAATTGTCACGGTTGGGAAGCGTCATGCTAGCCAAATGTCACAGGAGCGAAGAGTAACGGTTGGGAAGTGTCACGGTTGGGAAGTATCACGGTTGAGAATTGTCACGCTAGCCAAATGTCGCAGTTGCGAAGTGTCACGGTGGCGAAGTGTCACAGTTGTGAAGTGTCCCGTTAGTGATATGCACTATGTCACGGTTGCAAAGTGTCACGTTTGCGTTTGCAAACTGTCATGGCTACGAAATGTCACGATTTCAATGTGTCACAATTGCGATATGTCACGGTTGCGAAGCGTCACGGTAGCGAAGTGTCACGGCTGCGAAGTGTCACGGTTTCACAACTACCTAGCTCCTGAAAAATCACGAAAAAAAACAATGCGAAATCTGGTACATTTCAAAGCTCAAAGTTTCAAAACCGTAGCAAAAGCATCAGTTGCGAAGTGTCGCGGTTGCGAAACGTCCCTTCCCTTCACCAATTTCCGAGTTTGCAGCTTCCTGACATTCTACCACAATCCGATCTACACGCAAATCGTCGACGAGCTCATTTCACTTGCTCCGAGCCCTCAAGAGCTCCATTTCATGCTCCTCCAACTGTGTCTTCAACAGGCCGCCCGAAAACTGTCCTCTTCTTCTCCTCCTTCTTCCAACGTCTCCGAAATCACGGATCGTCTCGAAGACGTGATATCCGACCACCTGCACAGACACTATCGAAACGACCGAAACGTGTCCAACTACTTGTCACGCGTCGCCCGAATGCAAAAAATCAATAATCTGATGCGACGTGACATGTGGGAGCGCGGCGAGAAGCAACGAATCGCCGACGTCTTCCACATCTTCAACGTCGACTTTTCGCATCCGAATATGATGTTGACGAGCTGAAACACTTTCGTTTCCCTTTCTTTTCATTACAAACAAACCAAAGTAAAATGGAAAAGACGGGCAACTATGCCTCTTTTAGGAAAAGAATGAAACAGTTTTTATTTTTATCTGAACAACCGTGACACTCTCAGAATGGTCGTGACTTTTGAGACCAAGAACGTCGGGAGCTTTCGAGTCGTCTACAATCCTGATCCAAACCCATTGTGAGGTGTATTCTCGATTACCTTCCATGAGTTGTGCCTATTTCAAGGTCTGTCAAACCGGGAGCTCTTCCGAATCGAGTGAACAAAGATATTGTACTTCCAATCGAAGGCCTGGACCTGTCCAATATTGGATATGACCACATCACCGCGCCGCCGGGGTCCCCATTCGACTCGCTGATTGAGTATTTAACCCAGACGATGAAAGACAAAGGATCCTCGCTTCGTGACGTAGGAGCGAGGCGCTTTTGTCTTACAGTAACCCAGACTTGCAGACTGTCGGAGCTGACTTCGTGACAAGCCGTGCGATCCTTCGGGAGCTCTCTGTCCTCCCGTTCAACGGTCCAGGAACAAAGATGGACATTTGGGCACAGCGCGACAAGGGATTCATTTTTCTTTGGGAGAGAGAGTCGAAGCCCGACGAGCCACCACTTCAAGCCGATGACGCGAAGAAAATGTTCGCAGTCAAATACAAGTTCAAATTCTACATGACTCTTGATGAAAACGGTCACGCTCGTGACACTACTAAGGAAGAAGCCAATAACAGGGTTTCTTTCAAAGGTGTCTTCAGGGCCACTGTCAAGAATGATGCTCGAAAGCATGAAGAAGCTATCAAGGTTTTCTACACAAGCCCTGTGGATTCCATCGATGAGGATGAGAAATTCATCAATATCAAAACGAAGAAAGATAATAAAGTGGAGGAATCGTGTCACATTCCTGACTGGAATTGGTGGCTAAACTACAGTCAAAAAGACTACGTGGATGCAGTTCTCATAAACTCCCCGTACACTATCTACGGCAACAAGAAGTTCAATCTTTCAGGCATTGTCTACGAAGTAAGTACATATTCGAGAGTCTTATCATCGATATTTGCATGTCTGTTCATCCAGATCGAAGAGAAAAGCACCGAAGACATTCCACGGGACATTCCGGAAGATGGCCGTCAGTGGACCCGTGAAGGATGTCTCAAGAGCCTTTTCAAAGTTCTGAATGAGATCAAGTCGAGACTAGCGGATGAGGGAGATGCTCTTCTCGTCAGCATCAACGGGGACACGGTCACTTATACGACGGATGCTCCCGACAGTCTCGATTTCTTAAAACTTCTTCCTTTCGACCACTGACGATTTCGCTCTCTTCTTCTTTTCCACTAGAGTTGTCTTTTTCTATCGCACCCAATAAATGATTCATTGTGAATTCATCTAGAATTGAAGTTCCCTTATAGCGAGACCGTTTATCAGCAGTATCAAACAAACCGACACACTATCTCCTTCTTATCATTAAAAAGTGTCTATTAAAATTCAAGTGCATTTTGCATCAGTGATTCACTTTCCAAAGTGATTACTCACGGCAGTCAACCCATCCGCTTAATGATAGTGCAAAATGATTTATCCATTTTTCCATTCATCAATCAATAAAACGGATCGAGGAACATCTCGGGATGCGAAAAGTCGACGAAGAAAATGTCGAAAGTACGCGCCAGGTCGTGTTTCGAACGCGTTTTGTTGAGCTCTGCCTGCGAAACATTCGAACTCAAACTTGTTCAAGAATGAGGTCACCTGAAGCCATCGATTGATTTTAAGCATTCTGGCGAGTCGCGCCGAATACTTGTGAAGATGTGCGCTCGTCGAGTAGTAGTCGTGCAGACTGTCGGCGAGCAACTGTGTGAGCCGGTCCGCGTGCTCTCGGACGTCGCCGTGAAACTGTTGGGCGGCGTGGTGGAGCAACAGTTGGCACAGCATGAACGAGAGCTCCACGTCGTCGGGAGACGTCTTCTGGAGTTCAGTGGCGATGACGTTGTCGTCGTCGTCGTCGCGCGGCGGCAGGATGAAGCTGAACTGCTTGTGCGTGCCTGGGTGGGGTAGAATTCTCGAACCCACTATCTCAGCTCGTCCACAGAATACTCGCTGCACCATGAAACGTCGACGCGAACACTGCGCATATCCATCAAAACGGTCGTCGTCCCCACGTCGATCAATATTTTGCCCGGACCGTACCAGTTAGGCCCGCTGGCCGCCCGCACGTTCCTCGCCACCTTGTCCAGCCGACTCCACGCGTGCCACGTGGATTTGAGTATTTGCAGTTTGAGACTTTCGGAGAGGCGCTGAAACTCGTCAAAGTAGGTCATCCACTTGGCCGCTCGCAGAAAGTTCGACTCCCAAATCGCCAACGTCTCCGCTTTTCCGATTCGATTCCATATTTTGGGACTGGAAGTTTCAGCACGCAACAGTTTCAGTCCGATCGACAACTTTTCCAGCGAGTTTGCGGCTTGAATCGGCGTTTCTGTGCCCTGCAAATATTGGGATCAGGGTGGAAAAGTGGGCGGAGCCTAACTGACCGTCGACATGATTTCGCGCGCTCTATCGATCAGCACGTGACAGTCGATGATCGTTTTTTTGATGTGCAGTGAGCCGGAAGTGCAGAAGAGCACAGTGTGTGGACGACCGAGAAACGTCTCGAAACTCTGGAAATTTTCTTCGAAATACACGCGGGTACCCGAAAATCACAGGCACACTGAAGTAAAATCTGAATTTTGTCCTAACTTTTTTGTGCTTGGGTCTATTAAAATGGTGCAGTGACAAAAAATGTGAACATTTTTAAGATTTTTTGGTTTCCGGTTAAATATTGGCAAGAAAATGATTGTTCCATCTAGTAGAGAGGTTTTGGTGTAGATTTACGGGGAAAAGTGTAGATTTACGGGGACAATGCCCGTGAATCCACACCAAATCGTCTCTTCCCTTCGAGACCCAAAATGATCGGTTTCTTATTGGTTTTTGAGTTTTTTCGTGTGATTTTTGATGCAGTTTCTTGGAAAACGTTTGAAGCACGGGACGTTAGAAAAAATCAATAAATTTGAGACGGGGGGGGGGGGGTTCAAAATAACAACGTTCTGGCCCCTGTTTTGAACTTTGGTCGCCCATGGAAGCCAAATGTCACTTTCACTTTTCTTGACTCTCTTCGTACATACATACATTCACTTTTCGTGTTTGCCCATCATCACGAATCAATTTTCCATTTTGTGTCTGCGTCTCTCCCCGCCGAACACTATTTCTGTCTCTTTCTCTCTTTTCGTTTTCTTTCTCTTTCTCTTTCTCTTTCTCTTCGTTAACGTCCTTTTCTGTTATTCAGATTTGAACAAAAAAAACCGCGAAATGAAATGACAACGAAATATTGCGAAATATGCGATCAACCGGCTCACGGAAACCATTTCGGGGCTCAAACTTGTCGAGCATGTGCCGCTTTTTTCAGGTACACATGTAGGTCAAATACATCCAATTGCTGGATTTTCATCGAATTTCGAGCAAAAAACCACAGTCAACCCCTGGAAAATTGAGAGCTTTTCAATGTTCAACTTTGAGATGGTATAACTGGAAAACTAAAATAGTTGGAAAAAAGTTGTCAACTACAAAAATGTGGGAAATTTTACGCTGATCATATTTGTAGTTGACAACTTTCTCATAACTCTTCTAGTTTCCGAGTTATCACGACTTAAAGTCTACCATTACAACTTTCTAAATAGAAGGCCACGCGCTGCGGTCGCGTCGCGTACCTTGCCATCTCCTCTTGTTTCCGATTTTCAGAAGAGCCGGTGCAAACCCGAAACGCACAAAAAACGTTCATTGCGTCCAGGGTCCGTGTAAAATCTTCCGAAACGGCGTTTTCAAGTGCAAGCGGTGCCGGCTGAAAAAGTGTTGGGAGAAAGGAATGGATGTGAAGAGTGAGGAGTTTCAGCCCATTGTTTTCAGCCAAAACGACCCATTTTCAGACTTCAAGTTCAATCACGATCTGGTCTCCTCGACGTCGGTGCCGAGCTTTTTGGGCCGCCCGTCTTTTTTGCTCTTTTGTGAGCCGCCGTCGACGTCCGGAGCACCGATTCGGAGCAAGACGATCGTGAACTTTGGAGATTTGATTCGTCGAGCCGTGCTCTTGCTCCAGAGCTCCAAACCCTACTCTCCGCGGCTCGATAGCCTTCAGAAGATGTCAATGGGCTCGAAGAGCCTAAAAGAGCCCGTGATGTTGTGCTCGGTGCGGAAAGAGCACACGTTGCTCTTTTGGGAGCAAGAGGTGTTGAGCACCGCCGAGTGGCTCGCCAATTTCGACGAATTTCGACAGATTCCACTCGATTTTCAGGTTGGCGAGTTGTTTTCGGCCGATTTTCAGCGAAAAATTGAAGTTTTCCAGATAGAAATCCTAAAATCGATATGGATGACACGTGGCAAATTGGAGAAGTTGGCGAAAACCGCGGAATTTCGCGGAATGAGGGAAAACGGGAATTCTGAGAGTGACAAGTGGTATTTTGTCGGTGATGAGCATTTTATCCATTCATCAATCAATAAAACGGATCGAGGAACATCTCGGGATGCGAAAAGTCGACG
Organism: Caenorhabditis sulstoni; assembly: GCA_963966605.1. NCBI lineage: Eukaryota > Metazoa > Nematoda > Chromadorea > Rhabditida > Rhabditidae > Caenorhabditis > Caenorhabditis sulstoni. The sequence continues at coordinate 11,674,065 of OZ016479.1, forward strand.
AAGAAAATGTCGAAAGTACGCGCCAGGTCGTGTTTCGAACGCGTTTTGTTGAGCTCTGCCTGCGAAACATTCGAACTCAAACTTGGGCCGGGGCAAGTTCAAGAATGAGGTCACCTGAAGCCATCGATTGATTTTAAGCATTCTGGCGAGTCGCGCCGAATACTTGTGAAGATGTGCGCTCGTCGAGTAGTAGTCGTGCAGACTGTCGGCGAGCAACTGTGTGAGCCGGTCCGCGTGCTCTCGGACGTCGCCGTGAAACTGTTGGGCGGCGTGGTGGAGCAACAGTTGGCACAGCATGAACGAGAGCTCCACGTCGTCCGGAGACGTCTTCTGGAGTTCGGCGACGATGACGTTGTCGTCTTCGTCGTTGCGCGGCGGCAGGATGAAGCTGAACTGCTTGTGCGTGCGTGGGTGGGTGGGGTAGCATTCTCGAACCCACTATCTCAGCTCGTCCACTGTGAAGAGTGAGGAGTTTCAGCCCATTGTTTTCAGCCAAAACGACCCATTTTCAGACTTCAAGTTCAATCACGATCTGGTCTCCTCGACGTCGGTGCCGAGCTTTTTGGGCCGCCCGTCTTTTTTGCTTTTTTGTGAGCCGCCGTCGACGTCCGGAGCACCGATTCGGAGCAAGACGATCGTGAACTTTGGAGATTTGATTCGTCGAGCCGTGCTCTTGCTCCAGAGCTCCAAACCCTACTCTCCGCGGCTCGATAGCCTTCAGAAGATGTCAATGGGCTCGAAGAGCCTAAAAGAGCCCGTGATGTTGTGCTCGGTGCGGAAAGAGCACACGTTGCTCTTTTGGGAGCAAGAGGTGTTGAGCACCGCCGAGTGGCTCGCCAATTTCGACGAATTTCGGCAGATTCCACTCGATTTTCAGGTTGGCGAGTTGTTTTCGGCCGATTTATAGCGAAAAATTGAGATTTTCCAGATAGAAATCCTAAAATCGATATGGATGACACGTGGCAAATTGGAGAAGTTGGCGAAAACCGCGGAATTTCGTAGAATGAGGGAAAACGGGAATTCTGAGAGTGACAAGTGGTATTTTGTCGGTGATGAGCATTTTATCAATGTGGAGACGGCCGAAATCGATGTGTCATGGTTCACCGACTACACGCGACACCAAATCGATTAGTGAGTGACAGTGGTTGGAAAATGTCACGGTTGCGAGATGTCACGCTGACCAAATGTCGCAGTTGCGAAGTATCACGGTTGGGAAGTGTCACGCTGGCCAAATGTCGTAGTTGCGAAGTGTCACGGTGGCAAAGTGTCACAGTTGTGAAGTGTCGCGTTTGTGATATGCAATATGGAAGCGTCACGCTAGCCAAGTGTCACGGAGTCACGGTTGCGAGATGTCACGCTGGCAAAGTGTCACGGTTGGGAAGCGTTACGCTATCCAAGTGTCACAGAAGCGAAGAGTCACGGTTGGGAAGTGTCACGGTTGCGAGATGTCACGCTGACCAAATGTCGCCGTTGTGAAGTGTCACGGTTGGGAAGTGTCACGCTGGCCAAATGTCGTAGCTGCGAAGTGTCACGGTGGCAAAGTGTCACAGTTGTGAAGTGTCGCGTTTGTGATATGCAATATGGAAACGTCACGCTAGCCAAGTGTCACGGAATCACGGTTGCGAGATGTCACGCTGGCAAAGTGTCACGGTTGGGAAGCGTTACGCTATCCAAGTGTCACAGGAGCAAAGAGTCACGGTTGGGAAGTGTCACGGTGGAGAAGTTTTACGCTAGCCAAATGTCGCAGTTGTGAAGTGTCACGGTTGGGAAGTGTCACGGTTGGGAAGTGTCACGCTGGCAAAGTGTCACGGTTGGGAAGTGTAACGGTGGCAAAGTGTCACGGTTGGGAAGTGTAACGGTGGCAAAGTGTCGTAGTTGCGAAGTGTCACGGTGGCAAAGTGTCACAGTTGTGAAGTGTCGCGTTTGTGATATGCAATATGGAAACATCACGTTAGCCAAGTGTCACGGTTGCGAAGTGTCACGGTTGGGAAGCGTCACGCTAGCCAAATGTCACAGGAGCGAAGAGTAACGGTTGCGAAGTGTCACGGTTGCGAAGTGTCACGGTTGGGAAGCGTCACGCTAGCCAAATGTCACAGGAGCGAAGAGTAACGGTTGGGAAGTGTCACGGTTGAGAATTGTCACGCTAGCCAAATGTCGCAGTTGCGAAGTGTCACGGTGGCAAAGTGTCACATTTGGGAAGTGCCGCGTTTCGCGCAAAAAACTATGCGAAATTGATATTTTTCAAAAGCTCAAAGTTTCAAAAACAATGGAAAAAGCATCGGTTGCGAAGTGTCGCGGTTGCGAAACGTCCCTTCCCTTCACCGATTTCCGAGTTTGCAGCTTTCTGACATTCTACCACAATCCGATATACTCGCAAATCGTCGACGAGCTCATTTCACTTGCTCCGAGCCCTCAAGAGCTCCATTTCATTCTCCTCCAACTGTGTCTTCAACAGGCCGCCCGAAAACTGTCCTCTTTTTCCAACGTCTCCGAAATCACGAATCGGCTCGAAGACGTGATATCCGACCACCTGCACAGACACTATCAAAACGACCGAAACGTGTCCAACTACTCGTCACGCGTCGCCCGAATGCAAAAAATCAATAATCTGATGCGACGTGACATGTGGGAGCGCGGCGAGAAGCAACGAATCGCCGACGTCTTCCACATCTTCAACGTCGACTTTTCGCATCCGAATATGATGTTGACGAGCTGAAACACTTTCGTTTCCCTTTCTTTTCATTACAAACAAACCAAAGTAAAATGGAAAAGACGGGCAACTATGCCTCTTTTAGGATAGGAAGGAAATAAAATTTGATGGCATCGGAGAATGACTCAGTCGCCAACATGGCGCCCACTTAAAACTTTTTATTTCGGAATGTAACGGAGGGAGGTTTCGAGCCCTTATCGGAGGTGTATAAAACACCTCCTCAGCACCATATGCCACTCAGCCCCCCCCCCCCCCACCCTAATTTTTTTAGTCATCAAAACGAACAACCGTGTCACTCTCAGAATGGTCGTGACTTTTGAGACCGAGAACATCGGGAGCTTTCGAGTCGACTACCATCCTGATCCAAACCCATTGTGAGGTGTATTCTCGATTACCTTCCATGAGTTGTGCCTATTTCAAGGTCTGTCAAACCGGGAGCTCTTCCGAATCGAGTGAACAAAGATATTGTACTTCCAATCGAAGGCCTGGACCTGTCCAGTATTGGATATGACCACATCACCGCGCCGCCGGGGTACCCATTCGACTCGCTGATTGAGTATTTAACCCAGACGATGAAAGACAAAGGATCCTCGCTTCGTGACGTAGGAGCGAGGCGCTTTTGTCTTACAGTAACCCAGACTTGCAGACTGTCGGAGCTGACTTCGTGACAAGTCGTGCGATCCTTCGGGAGCTCTCTGTCCTCCCGTTCAACGGTCCAGGAACAAAGATGGACATTTGGGCACAGCGCGACAAGGGATTCATTTTTCTTTGGAAGAGAGAGTCGAAGCCCGACGAGCCACCACTTCAAGCCGATGACGCGGAAATGTTCGCAGTCAAATACAAGTTCAAATTCTACATGACTCTTGATGAAAACGGTCACGCTCGTGACACTGCTAAGGAAAAAGCCAATAACAGGGTTTCTTTCAAAGGTGTCTTCAGGGCCACTGTCAAGAATGATGCTCGAGAGCATGAAGAAGCTATCAAGGTTTTCTACACAAGCCCTGTGGATTCCATCGATGAGCATAAGAAATTCATCAATATCAAAACGAAGAAGAAAGATAAGAAAGTGGGGGAATCGTGCCACATTCCTGACTGGAATTGGTGGCTAAACTACAGTCAAAAAGACTACATGGACGCAGTTCTCATCAACTCCCCGTACACTATCTACGGCAACAAGGAATTCAATCTTCCATTCATTGTCTACCAAGTAAGTACATATTCGAGAGTTTTATCATCGAAATTTGCATGTCTGTTCATCCAGGTCGAAGCGAAAAGCACCGAAGACATTCCACGGGACATTCCGGAAAATGACCGTCAGTGGACCCGTGAAGGATGTCTCGAGAGCCTTTTCGAAGTTCTGAATGAGATCAAGTCGAGACTTGCGGATGAGGGAGATGCTCTTCTCGTCAGCATCAACGGGAGAACGGTCACTTATACGACGGATGCTCCCGACAGTCGCGATTTCTTGGACCGTCTTCCTTTCGACCACTGATGATTCCGCTCTCTTCTTCTTTTCCACTAGAGTTGTCTTTTTTCTATCGCACCCAGTAAATGATTCATTGTGAATTCATCTAGAATTGAAGTTCCCTTATAGCGAGACCGTTTATCAGCAGTATCAAACAAACAGACACACTATCTCCTTCTTATCATTAAAAAGTGTCTATTAATATTCAAGTGCATTTTGCATCAGTGATTCACTTTCCAAACTGATTACTCACGGCAGTCAACCCATCCGCTTGCAAAATGATTTTTTCCATTCATCAATCAATAAAACGGATCGACGAACATCTCGGGATGCGAAAAGTCGACGAAGAAAATGTCGAAAGTACGCGCCAGGTCGTGTTTCGAACGCGTTTTGTTGAGCTCTGCCTGCGAAACATTCGAACTCAAACTTGTTCAAGAATGAGGTCACCTGAAGCCATCGATTGATTTTGAGCATTCTGGCGAGTCGCGCCGAATACTTGTGAAGATGTGCGCTCGTCGAGTAGTAGTCGTGCAGACTGTCGGCGAGCAACTGTGTGAGCCGGTCCGCGTGCTCTCGGACGTCGCCGTGAAACTGTTGGGCGGCGTGGTGGAGCAGCAGTTGGCACAGCATGAACGAGAGCTCCACGTCGTCCGGAGACGTCTTCTGGAGTTCAGTGGCGATGACGTTGTCGTCGTCGTCGTCGCGCGGCGGCAGGATGAAGCTGAACTGCTTGTGCGTGGGTGGGGTAGAATTCTCGAACCCACTATCTCAGCTCGTCCACAGAATACTTGCTGCACCACGAAACGTCGACGCGAACACTGCCCATATCCATCAAAACGGTCGTCGTCCCCACGTCGATCAATATTTTCCCCAGACCGTACGAGTTCGGCCCGCTGGCCGCGCGCACGTTCCTCGCCACCTTGTCCAGCCGACTCCACGCGTGCCACGTGGATTTGAGTATTTGCAGTTTGAGACTTTCGGAGAGGCGCTGAAACTCGTCAAAGTAGGTCATCCACTTGGCCGCTCGCAGAAAGTTCGACTCCCAAATCGCCAACGTCTCCGCTTTTCCGATTCGATTCCATATTTTGGGACTGGAAGTTTCAGCACGCAACAGTTTCAGTCCGATCGACAACTTTTCCAGCGAGTTTGCGGCTTGAATCGGCGTTTCTGTGCCCTGCAAATATTGGGATCAGGGTGGAAAAGTGGGCGGAGCCTAACTGACCGTCGAGATGATTTCGCGCGCTCTATCGATCAGCGCGTGACAGTCGATGATCGTTTTTTTGACGTGCAGTGAGCCGGAAGTGCAGAAGAGCACAGTGTGTGGACGACCGAGAAACGTCTCGAAACTCTGGAAATTTTCTTCGAAATACACGCGGGTACCCGAAAATCACAGGCACACTGAAGTAAAATCTGAATTTTGTCCTAACTTTTTTGTGCTTGGGTCTATTAAAATGGTGCAGTGACAAAAAATGTGAACATTTTTAAGATTTTTTGGTTTCCGGTTAAATATTGGCAAGAAAATGATTGTTCCATCTAGTAGAGAGGTTTTGGTGTAGATTTACGGGGAAAAGTGTAGATTTACGGGGACAATGCCCGTGAATCCACACCAAATCGTCTCTTCCCTTCGAGACCCAAAATGATCGGTTTCTTATTGGTTTTTGAGTTTTTTCGTGTGATTTTTGATGCAGTTTCTTGGAAAACGTTTGAAGCACGGGACGTTAGAAAAAATCAATAAATTTGAGACGGGGGGGGGGGGGTTCAAAATAACAACGTTCTGGCCCCTGTTTTGAACTTTGGTCGCCCATAGAAACCAAATGTCACTTTCACTTTTCTTGACTCTCTTCGTACATACATACATTCACTTTTCGTGTTTGCCCATCATCACAAATCAATTTTCCATTTCGTGTCTGCGTCTCTCCCCGCCAAACACTATTTCTGTCTCTCTCTCTCTCTCTCTCTCTCTCTCTCTCTCTCTCTCTCTCTCTCCCTCTCTCTCTTTTCGTTTTCTCTCTCTTTCTCTTTCTCTTTCTCTTCGTTAACTTCCTCTTCTGTTATTCAGATTCGAAAAAAAAAACCGCGAAATGAAATGACAACAAAATTTTGCGAAATATGCGATCAACCGGCTCATGGAAACCATTTCGGGGCTCAAACTTGTCGAGCATGTGCTGTTTTTTTCAGGTACATATGTAGGTCAAATACAGCTAATTGTTGGATTTTCATCGAATTTCGAGCAAAAAACCATAGTCAACCCCTGAAAAATTGAGAGCGTTTCAAATGTTCAACTTTGAGAGGGTATATCTCCGAAACTAGAATAGTTATCAAAAAGTTGTCAACTACAAAAACGTGGAAAATTTTACGCTGATCATATTTGTAGTTGACAACTTTTTCATAACTCTTCTAGTTTCCGAGTTATCACGACTTAAAGTCTACCATTACAACTTTCTAAATAGAAGGCCACGCGCTGCGGTCGCGTCGCGTACCCTGCCATCCTCTCTTATTTCCAATTTTCAGAAGAGCCGGTGCAAACCCGAAACGCACAAAAAACGTTCATTGCGTCCAGGGTCCGTGTAAAATCTTCCGAAACGGCGTTTTCAAGTGCAAGCGGTGCCGGCTGAAAAAGTGTTGGGAGAATGGAATGTATGTGAAGAGTGAGGAGTTTCAGCCCATTGTTTTCAGCCAAATCGACCCATTTTCAGACTTCAAATTCAATCACGATCTGGTCTCCTCGACGTCGGTGCCGAGCTTTTTGGGCCGCCCGTCTTTTTTGCTCTTTTGTGAGCCGCCGTCGACGTCCGGAGCACCGATTCGGAGCAAGACGATCGTGAACTTTGGAGACTTGATTCGACGAGCCGTGCTCTTGCTCCAGAGCTCCAAACCCTACTCTCCGCGGCTCGATAGCCTTCAGAAGATGTCAATGGGCTCGAAGAGCCGAAAAGAGCCCGTGATGTTGTGCTCTGTGCGGAAAGAGCACACGTTGCTCTTTTGGGAGCAAGAGGTGTTGAGCACCGCCGAGTGGCTCGCCAATTTCGACGAATTTCGACAGATTCCACTCGATTTTCAGGTGGGCGAGTCGTTTTCGGCCGACTTTCAGCGAAAAATTGAAGTTTTCCAGATAGAAATCCTAAAATCGATATGGATGACACGTGGCAAATTGGAGAAGTTGGCGAAAACCGCGGAATTTCGTAGAATGAGGGAAAACGGGAATTCTGAGAGTGACAAGTGGTATTTTGTCGGTGATGAGCATTTTATCAATGTGGAGACGGCCGAAATCGATGTGTCATGGTTCACCGAGTACACGCGACACCAAATCGATTAGTGAGTGACAGTGGTTGCAAAATGTCACGGTTGCGAGATGTCACGCTGACTAAATGTCGCAGTTGCGAAGTATCACGGTTGGTAAGTGTCACGCTGGCCAAATGTCGTAGTTGCGAAGTGTCACGGTGGCAAAGTGTCACAGTTGTGAAGTGTCGCGTTTGTGATATGCAATATGGAAGCGTCACGCTAGCCAAGTGTCACGGAGTCACGGTTGCGAGATGTCACGCTGGCAAAGTGTCACGGTTGGGAAGCGTTACGCTATCCAAGTGTCACAGAAGCGAAGAGTCACGGTTGGGAAGTGTCACGGTTGCGAGATGTCACGCTGACCAAATGTCGCCGTTGTGAAGTGTCACGGTTGGGAAGTGTCACGCTGGCCAAATGTCGTAGTTGCGAAGTGTCACGGTGGCAAAGTGTCACAGTTGTGAAGTGTCGCGTTTGTGATATGCAATATGGAAACGTCACGCTAGCCAAGTGTCACGGAATCACGGTTGCGAGATGTCACGCTGGCAAAGTGTCACGGTTGGGAAGCGTTACGCTATCCAAGTGTCACAGGAGCAAAGAGTCACGGTTGGGAAGTGTCACGGTGGAGAAGTTTTACGCTAGCCAAATGTCGCAGTTGTGAAGTGTCACGGTTGGGAAGTGTCACGGTTGGGAAGTGTCACGCTGGCAAAGTGTCACGGTTGGGAAGTGTAACGGTGGCAAAGTGTCACGGTTGGGAAGTGTAACGGTGGCAAAGTGTCGTAGTTGCGAAGTGTCACGGTGGCAAAGTGTCACAGTTGTGAAGTGTCGCGTTTGTGATATGCAATATGGAAACGTCACGCTAGCCAAGTGTCACGGAGTCACGGTTGCGAGATTTCACGCTGGCAAAGTGTCACGGTTGGGAAGCGTTACGCTATCCAAGTGTCGCAGTTGTGAAGTGTCACGGTTGGGAAGTGTCACGGTTGGGAAGTGTCACGCTGGCAAAGTGTCACGGTTGGGAAGTGTAACGGTGGCAAAGTGTCACGGTTGGGAAGTGTAACGGTGGCAAAGTGTCACGGTTGGGAAGCGTCACGCTAGCCAAATGTCACAGGAGCGAAGAGTCACGGTTGGGAAGTGTCACGCTGGCCAAATGTCGTAGTTGCGAAGTGTCACGGTGGCAAAGTGTCACAGTTGTGAAGTGTCGCGTTTGTGATATGCAATATGGAAACATCACGTTAGCCAAGTGTCACGGTTGGGAAGTGTCACGGTTGGGAAGCGTCATGCTAGCCAAATGTCACAGGAGCGAAGAGTAACGGTTGGGAAGTGTCACGGTTGGGAAGTATCACGGTTGAGAATTGTCACGCTAGCCAAATGTCGCAGTTGCGAAGTGTCACGGTGGCGAAGTGTCACGTTTGCGTTTGCAAACTGTCATGGCTACGAAATGTCACGATTTCAATGTGTCACAATTGCGATATGTCACGGTTGCGAAGCGTCACGGTAGCGAAGTGTCACGGCTGCGAAGTGTCACGGTTTCACAACTACCTAGCTCCTGAAAAATCACAAAAAAAAACAATGCGAAATCTGGTACATTTCAAAGCTCAAAGTTTCAAAACCGTAGCAAAAGCATCAGTTGCGAAGTGTCGCGGTTGCGAAACGTCCCTTCCCTTCGCCGATTTCCGAGTTTGCAGCTTCCTGACATTCTACCACAATCCGATCTACACGCAAATCGTCGACGAGCTCATTTCACTTGCTCCGAGCCCTCAAGAGCTCCATTTCATGCTCCTCCAACTGTGTCTTCAACAGGCCGCCCGAAAACTGTCCTCTTCTTCTCCTCCTTCTTCCAACGTCTCCGAAATCACGGATCGGCTCGAAGACGTGATATCCGACCACCTGCACAGACACTATCAAAACGACCGAAACGTGTCCAACTACTTGTCACGCGTCGCCCGAATGCAAAAAATCAATAATCTGATGCGACGTGACATGTGGGAGCGCGGCGAGAAGCAACGAATCGCCGACGTCTTCCACATCTTCAACGTCGACTTTTCGCATCCGAATATGATGTTGACGAGCTGAAACACTTTCGTTTCCCTTTCTTTTCATTACAAACAAACCAAAGTAAAATGGAAAAGACGGGCAACTATGCCTCTTTTAGGATAGGAAGGAAATAAAATTTGATGGCATCGGAGAATGACTCAGTCGCCAACATGGCGCCCACTTAAAACTTTTTATTTCGGAATGTAACGGAGGGAGGTTTCGAGCCCTTATCGGAGGTGTATAAAACACCTCCTCAGTACGATATGCCATTCAGCCCCCCCCCCCCCCCCCCCACCCTAATTTTTTTAGTCATCAAAACGAACAACCGTGACACTCTCAGAATGGTCGTGACTTTTGAGACCGAGAACGTCGGGAGCTTTCGAGTCGACTACAATCCTGATCCAGAGCCATTGTGAGGTGTATTCTCGATTACCTTCCATGAGTTGTGCCTATTTCAAGGTCTGTCGAACCGGGAGCTCTTCCGAATCGAGTGAACAAAGATATTGTACTTCCAAGAGAAGGCCTGGACCTGTCCAGTATTGAATATGATCACATCACCGCGTCGCCGGGGTACCCATTCGACTCGCTGATTGAGTATTTAAACCAGACGATGACGATGCAAGACAAAGGATCCTCGCTTCGTGACGTAGGAGCGAGTTGCTTTTGTCGTACAGTAACCCAGACTTGCAGACTGTCGGAGCTGACTTTGTGACAAGTCGTGCGATCCTTCGGGAGCTCTCTGTCCTCCCGTTCAACGATCCAGGAACAAAGATTTGGGCGCAGCGCCACAAAGGAGTCATTTTTCTTTGGAAGAGAGAGTCGAAGCCCGACAAGCCACTTCAAGCCGATGACGCGAAGAAAATATTCGCAGCCAAATACAAGTTCAAATTCTACATGACTCTTGATGAAAACGGTCACGCTCGTGACACTACTAAGGAAAAAGCCAATAACAGGGTTTCTTTCAAAGGTGTCTTCAGGGCCACTGTCAAGAATGATGCTCGAAAGCATGAAGAAGCTATCAAGGTGTTCTACACAAGCCCTGTGGATTCCATCGATGAGGATGGAAAATTCATCAATATCAAAACGAAGAAGAAAGATAAGAAAGTGGAGGAATCGAGGCACATTCCTGACTCGAATTGGTGGAAAAACTACAGTCACAATGCCTACGTGGATGCAGTTCTCATCAACTCCCCGTACACTATCTTCGGCAACAAGACATTCAATCTTCCATTCATTGTCTACCAAGTAAGTACATATTCGAGAGTTTTATCATCGAAATTTGCATGTCTGTTCATCCAGATCGAAGAGAAAAGCACCGAAGACATTCCACGGGACATTCCGGAAAATGACCGTCAGTGGACCCGTGAAGGATGTCTCGAGAGCCTTTCGATAGTTCTGAATGAGATCAAGTCGAGACTTGCGGATGAGGAAGATGCTCTTCTCGTCAGCATCAACGGGAGAACGGTCACTTATACGACGGATGCTCCCGACAGTCGCGATTTCTTGGACCGTCTTCCTTTCGACCACTGATGATTTCGCTCTCTTCTTCTTTTCCACTAGAGTTGTCTTTTTTCTATCGCCCCCAGTAAATGATTCATTGTGAATTCATCTAGAATAGAAGTTCCCTTATAGCGAGACCGTTTATCAGCAGTATCAAACAAACAGACACACTATCTCCTTCTTATCATTAAAAAGTGTCTATTAATATTCAAGTGCATTTTGCATCAGTGATTCACTTTCCAAAGTGATTACTCACGGCAGTCAACCCATCCGCTTGCAAAATGATTTTTCCATCCATCAATCAATAAAACGGATCGAGGAACATCTCGGGATACGAAAAATCTACGAAGAAAATGTCGAAAGTACGCGCCAGTTCGTGTTTCGAACGCGTTTTGTTGAGCTCTGCCTGCGAAACATTCTAACTCAAACTTGTTCGAGAATGAGGTCACCTGAAGCCATCGATTGATTTTGAGCATTCTGGCGAGTCGCGCCGAATACTTGTGAAGATGTGCGCTCGTCGAGTAGTAGTCGTGCAGACTGTCGGCGAGCAACTGTGTGAGCCGGTCCGCGTGATCTCGGACGTCGCCGTGAAACTGTTGGGCGGCGTGGTGGAGCAGCAGTTGGCACAGCATGAACGAGAGCTCCACGTCGTCCGGAGACGTCTTCTGGAGTTCAGTGGCGATGACGTTGTCGTCGTCGTCGTCGCGCGGCGGCAGGATGAAGCTGAACTGCTTGTGCGTGGGTGGGGTAGCATTCTCGAACCCACTATCTCAGCTCGTCCACAGAATACTCGCTGCACCACGAAACGTCGACGCGAACACTGCCCATATCCATCAAAACGGTCGTCGTTCCCACGTCGATCAATATTTTGCCCGGACCGTACCAGTTCGGCCCGCTGGCCGCCCGCACATTCCTCGCCACCTTGTCCAGCCGACTCCACGCGTGCCACGTGGATTTGAGTATTTGCAGTTTGAGACTTTCGGAGAGGTGCTGAAACTCGTCAAAGTAGGTCATCCACTTGGCCGCTCGCAGAAAGTTCGACTCCCAAATCGCCAACGTCTCCGCTTTTCCGATTCGATTCCATATTTTGGGACTGGAGCGCGACGTTTCAGCACGCAACAGTTTCAGTCCGATCGACAACTTTTCCAGCGAGTTTGCGGCTTGAATCGGCGTTTCTGCGCCCTGCAAATATTCGGATCAGGGTGGAAAAGTGGGCGGAGCCTAACTGACCGTCGACATGATTTCGCGCGCTCTATCGATCAGCGCGTGACAGTCGATGATCGTTTTTTTGATGTGCAGTGAGCCGGAAGTGCAGAAGAGCACAGTGTGTGGACGACCGAGAAACGTCTCGAAACTCTGGAAATTTTCTTCGAAATACACGCGGGTACCCGAAAATCACAGGCACACTGAAGTAAAATCTGAATTTTGTCCTAACTTTTTTGTGCTTGGGTCTATTAAAATGGTGCAGTGACAAAAAATGTGAACATTTTTAAGATTTTTTGGTTTCCGGTTAAATATTGGCAAGAAAATGATTGTTCCATCTAGTAGAGAGGTTTTGGTGTAGATTTACGGGGAAAAGTGTAGATTTACGGGGACAATGCCCGTGAATCCACACCAAATCGTCTCTTCCCTTCGAGACCCAAAATGATCGGTTTCTTATTGGTTTTTGAGTTTTTTCGTGTGATTTTTGATGCAGTTTCTTGGAAAACGTTTGAAGCACGGGACGTTAGAAAAAATCAATAAATTTGAGACGGGGGGGGGGGGGTTCAAAATAACAACGTTCTGGCCCCTGTTTTGAACTTTGGTTGCCCATAGAAACCAAATGTCACTTTCACTTTTCTTGACTCTCTTCGTACATACATACATTCACTTTTCGTGTTTGCCCATCATCACAAATCAATTTTCCATTTCGTGTCTGCGTCTCTCCCCGCCAAACACTATTTCTCTCTCTCTCTCTCTCTCTCTCTCTCCCTCTCTCTCTTTTCGTTTTCTCTCTCTTTCTCTTTCTCTTCGTTAACTTCCTCTTCTGTTATTCAGATTCGAAAAAAAAAACCGCGAAATGAAATGACAACGAAATATTGCGAAATATGCGATCAACCGGCTCACGGGAACCATTTCGGGGCTCAAACTTGTCGAGCTTGTGCCGCTTTTTTCAGGTAAATATGTAGGTCAAATACAGCCAATTGCTGGATTTTCATCGAATTTCGAGCAAAAAACCACAGTCAACCCCTGGAAAATTGAGAGCTTTTCAATGTTCAACTTTGAGATGGTATAACTGGAAAACTAAAATAGTTGGAAAAAAGTTGTCAACTACAAAAATGTGGGAAATTTTACGCTGATCATATTTGTAGTTGACAACTTTTTCATAACTCTTCTAGTTTCCGAGTTATCACGACTTAAAGTCTACCATTACAACTTTCTAAATAGAAGGCCACGCGCTGCGGTCGCGTCGCGTTCCCTGCCATCCTCTCTTATTTCCAATTTTCAGAAGAGCCGGTGCAAACCCGAAACGCACAAAAAACGTTCATTGCGTCCAGGGTCCGTGTAAAATCTTCCGAAACGGCGTTTTCAAGTGCAAGCGGTGCCGGCTGAAAAAGTGTTTGGAGAAAGGAATGGATGTGAAGAGTGAGGAGTTTCAGCTCATTGTTTTCAGCCAAAACGACTCATTTTCAGACTTCAAGTTCAATCACGATCTGGTCTCCTCGACGTCGGTGCCGAGCTTTCCGGGCCACCCGTCTTTTTTGCTCTTTTGTGAGCCGCCGTCGACGTCCGGAGCACCGATTCGGAGCAAGACGATCGTGAACTTTGGAGATTTGATTCGTCGAGCCGTGCTCTTGCTCCAGAGCTCCAAACCCTACTCTCCGCGGCTCGATAGCCTTCAGAAGATGTCGATGGGCTCGAAGAGACGAAAAGAGCCCGTGATGTTGTGCTCGGTGCGGAAAGAGCACACGTTGCTCTTTTGGGAGCAAGAGGTGTTGAGCACCGCCGAGTGGCTCGTCAATTTCGACGAATTTCGACAGATTCCACTCGATTTTCAGGTTGGCGAGTTGTTTTCGGCCGATTTTCAGCGAAAAATTGAAGTTTTCCAGATAGAAATCCTAAAATCGATATGGATGACACGTGGCAAATTGGAGAAGTTGGCGAAAACCGCGGAATTTCGCGGAATGAGGGAAAACGGGAATTCTGAGAGTGACAAGTGGTATTTTGTCGGTGATGAGCATTTTATCAATGTGGAGACGGCCGAAATCGATGTGTCATGGTTCACCGAGTACACGCGACACCAAATCGATTAGTGAGTGACAGTGGTTGCGAAATGTCACGCTGACCAAATGTCGCAGTTGTGAAGTGTCACGTTTGTGATATGCAATATGGAAGCGTCACGCTAGCCAAGTGTCACGGTTGCGAATTGTCACGGTTGGGAAGTGTCACGGTTGAGAAGTGTCACGGTTGGGAAGTGTCACGGTTGGGAAGCGCCACGCTATCCAAGTGTCACAGGAGCGAAGAATAACGCTAGCCAAGTGTCACGGTTGGGAAGTGTCACGGTTGAGAAGTGTCACGCTAGCCAAATGTCGCAGTTGCGAAGTGTCACGGTTGGGAAGCGTCACGCTAGCCAAATGTCACAGGAGCGAAGAGTAACGGTTGGGAAGTGTTACGGTTGCGAAGTGTCACGGTTGGGAAGCGTCACGCTAGCCAAATGTCACAGGAGCGAAGAGTAACGGTTGCGAAGTGTCACGGTTGCGAAGTGTCACGGTTGGGAAGCGTCACGCTAGCCAAATGTCACAGGAGCGAAGAGTAACGGTTGGGAAGTGTCACGGTTGAGAATTGTCACGCTAGCCAAATGTCGCAGTTGCGAAGTGTCACGGTGGCAAAGTGTCACATTTGGGAAGTGCCGCGTTTCGCGCAAAAAACTATGCGAAATTGATATTTTTCAAAAGCTCAAAGTTTCAAAAACAATGGAAAAAGCATCGGTTGCGAAGTGTCGCGGTTGCGAAACGTCCCTTCCCTTCACCGATTTCCGAGTTTGCAGCTTCCTGACATTCTACCACAATCCGATATACTCGCAAATCGTCGACGAGCTCATTTCACTTGCTCCGAGCCCTCAAGAGCTCCATTTCATGCTCCTCCAACTGTGTCTTCAACAGGCCGCCCGAAAATTGTCCTCTTCTTCTCCTCCTTCTTCCCACGTCTCCGAAATCACGGATCGGCTCGAAGACGTGATATCCGACCACCTGCACAGACACTATCGAAACGACCGAAACGTGTCCAACTACTCGTCACGCGTCGCCCGAATGCAAAAAATCAATAATCTGATGCGACGTGACATGTGGGAGCGCGGCGAGAAGCAACGAATCGCCGACGTCTTCCACATCTTCAACGTCGACTTTTCGCATCCGAATATGATGTTGACGAGCTGAAACACTTTCGTTTCCCTTTCTTTTCATTACAAACAAACCAAAGTAAAATGGAAAAGACGGGCAACTATGCCTCTTTTAGGATAGGAAGGAAATAAAATTGATTGCATCGGAGAATGACTCAGTCGCCAACATGGCGCCCACTTAAAACTTTTTATTTCGGAATGTAACGGAGGGAGGTTTCGAGCCCTTATCGGAGGTGTATAAAACACCTCCTCAGTACGATATGCCACTCAGCCCCCCCCCCCCACCCTAATTTTTTTAGTCATCAAAACGAACAACCGTGACACTCTCAGAATGGTCGTGACTTTTGAGACCGAGAACGTCGGGAGCTTTCAAGTCGTCTACAATCCTGATCCAAAGCCATTGTGAGGTGTATTCTCGATTACCTTCCATGAGTTGTGCCTATTTCAAGGTCTGTCAAACCGGGAGCTCTTCCGAATCGAGTGAACAAAGATATTGCACTTCCAAGCGAAGGCCTGGACCTGTCCAGTATTGAATATGATCACATCACCGCGCCGCCGGGGTACCCATTCGACTCGCTGATTGAGTATTTAACCCAGACGATGAAAGACAAAGGATCCTCGCTTCGTGACGTAGGAGCGAGGCGCTTTTGTCTTACAGTAACCCAGACTTGCAGACTGTCGGAGCTGACTTCGTGACAAGCCGTGCGATCCTTCGGGAGCTCTCTGTCCTCCCGTTCAACGGTCCAGGAACAAAGATGGACATTTGGGCACTGCGCCACAAAGGAGTCATTTTTCTTTGGAAGAGAGAGTCGAAGCCCGACAAGCCACTCCAAGCCGATGACGCGAAGAAAATATTCGCAGCCGAATACAAGTTCAAATTCTACATGACTCTTGATGAAAACGGTCACGCTCGTGACACTGCTAAGGAAGCAGCCAATAACAGGGTTTCTTTCAAAGGTGTCTTCAGGGCCACTGTCAAGAATGATGCTCGAAAGCATGAAGAAGCTTTCAAGGTTTTCTACACAAGCCCTGTGGATTCCATCGATGAGGATGAGAAATTCATCAATATCAAAACGAAGAAAGATAATAAAGTGGAGGAATCGTGCCACATTCCTGACTGGAATTGGTGGCTAAACTACAGTCAAAAAGACTACGTGGACGCAGTTCTCATCAACTCCCCGTACACTATCTACGGCAACAAGAAATTCGATCCTCCAGGCATTGTCTACCAAGTAAGTACATATTCGAGAGTCTTATCATCGATATTTGCATGTCTGTTCATCCAGATCGAAGAGAAAAGCACCGAAGACATTCCACGGGACATTCCGGAAAATGACCGTCAGTGGACCCGTGAAGGATGTCTCGAGAGCCTTTCGATAGTTCTGAATGAGATCAAGTCGAGAATTTCGGATGAGATAGATGCTCTTCTCGTCAGCATCAACGGGAGAACGGTCACTTATACGACGGATGCTCCCGACAGTCGCGATTTCTTGGACCGTCTTCCTTTCGACCACTGATGATTCCGCTCTCTTCTTCTTTTCCACTAGAGTTGTCTTTTTTCTATCGCACCCAATAAATGATTCATTGTGAATTCATCTAGAATTGAAGTTCCCTTATAGCGAGACCGTTTATCAGCAGTATCAAACAAACCGACACACTATCTCCTTCTTATCATTAAAAAGTGTCTATTAAAATTCAAGTGCATTTTGCATCAGTGATTCACTTTCCAAAGTGATTACTCACGGCAGTCAACCCATCCGCTTAATGATAGTGCAAAATGATTTATCCATTTTTCCATTCATCAATCAATAAAACGGATCGAGGAACATCTCGGGATGCGAAAAGTCGACGAAGAAAATGTCGAAAGTACGCGCCAGGTCGTGTTTCGAACGCGTTTTGTTGAGCTCTGCCTGCGAAATATTCGAACTCAAACTTGTTCAAGAATGAGGTCACCTGAAGCCATCGATTGATTTTAAGCATTCTGGCGAGTCGCGCCGAATACTTGTGAAGATGTGCGCTCGTCGAGTAGTCGTGCAGACTGTCGGCGAGCAACTGTGTGAGCCGGTCCGCGTGCTCTCGGACGTCGCCGTGAAACTGTTGGGCGGCGTGGTGGAGCAACAGTTGGCACAGCATGAACGAGAGCTCCACGTCGTCCGGAGACGTCTTCTGGAGTTCGGCGACGATGACGTTGTCGTCGTCGTCGTCGCGCGGCGGCAGGATGAAGCTGAACTGCTTGTGCGTGCGTTCGTGCGTGGGGTAGCATTCTCGAACCCACTATCTCAGCTCGTCCACAGAATACTCGCTGCACCACGAAACGTCGACGCGAACACTGCGCATATCCATCAAAACGGTCGTCGTCCCCACATCGATCAATATTTTGCCCGGACCGTACCAGTTCGGCCCGCTGGCCGCCCGCACATTCCTCGCCACCTTGTCCAGCCGACTCCACGCGTGCCACGTGGATTTGAGTATTTGCAGTTTGAGACTTTCGGAGAGGCGCTGAAACTTGTCAAAGTAGGTCATCCACTTGGCCGCTCGCAGAAAGTTCGACTCCCAAATCGCCAACGTCTCCGCTTTTCCGATTTGATTCCATATTTTGGGACTGGAAGTTTCAGCACGCAACAGTTTCAGTCCGATCGATAATTTTTCCAGCGAGTTTGCGGCTTGAATCGGCGTTTCTGCGCCCTGAAAACATTGGGATCAGGGTGGAAAAGTGGCCGGAGCCTAACTGACCGTCGACATGATTTCGCGCGCTCTATCGATCAGCGCGTGACAGTCGATGATCGTTTTTTTGACGTGCAGTGAGCCGGAAGTGCAGAAGAGCACAGTGTGCGGACGACCGAGAAACGTCTCAAAACTCTGGAAATTTTCTTCGAAATACACGCGGGTACCCGAAAATCACAGTTATAAATGAGTAAAATCTAAATCTTGTCCTAACTTTTTTGTGCTTGGGCCTACAAAAGTGGTGCAGTGACAAAAAATGTGAACCTTTTTGAGATCTTTCGAATGGCCCAACAAGAAATCGAAAATCTTCATTTTGAAGAAAGTTATGCAAAAAATATCGCAGAGCACAGAGAAGAGCCACTAAAACTTGCATAACTTTCTTCGAAATCAATATTTTCAAATTCTCGTTGCACCATTCAAAAGGTCTCAAAAAGTTTTCTATTTTTTGTAACTGCACCATGTTTATAGGCCTAAGCACAGGAAAGTTAGGTGCGAGCAAAAGTTCCGGGTTTTAATTCAAAGAAAATACCCGTGGTAGCTGGGTTACTGTAGTTCCCGGATCTCGGTCGAACTGCAAATCTGCAATTTTTCGATCAATATTTTCCTGGGTCATTTGTGAGACTCACTAATCAAGTTCATGCCAACATCCCAACACTTTTGAAGTCGACACTTTTTACAAGTGCTCCTATTGCATTTCTGATGATTTCCGACACATTTCAGCGTTTTCAATGTGTTTGTTCGTCTGAAATTTGTGAAAAATGAGCTGAGCATTCAGTATTGGGGGTTCACCGAAAAAACGCGGCGCACGCTCGACAAGTGTGAGCTCCGAAATGGTTTCCGTGAGCCAGCTGAGCACACACTTGGCACCGAATCCGACACTTTTCGGGGCTCGTCATCAGAAGTACGAATGAGCGTGTGGAGTGGCACAAAGTGGCGGCGATCATAATAGATTGTGTCAGTTTGTGCTCGTTTTTGTGCTCACGCTCCGTTTTTCGTCTCGAGACCTGCTCTCGGTTGTTCCGTGCAACAACAGAAAAAAACTTTCCGTATTTTAAAAATTTATTTACAACCTCTCAAATTTTTAACAACTTTCCATGAAAACGGTATTCCAATTTCTCATTTTTCTACATTTCAGTGTCAAAAAACATCTCGGGATGCGAGAATTCCACATAGAAAATGTCGAAGACGGATGCGAGCTCTGAGTTGACACGGCCACGGTAGATGTCTTGCTGAAACCCATAGACTCACGGAATTTCCAGAAAAAGACGACTGTCCCAATGTCACGCGTCACGCGTCACGCAGCTATCCGCAATTTGCTATTCTTACCCGCCAATGGTCATTACTTGGCGCAAATCGGACTGATTGAGCTTCTAGCTTTCGCGCGGCACTTCGCAGTTGCGAGATGTCCCACCGATAGTGTGACACAACCGTGACGCGTAAATGCAGAATTGCACCACTGGCGCGCTTTTTCTGTCCTTTTTTGCTAAAATTCTCAAGAAAAAGCGCGCCGCAGTGTTGCAATTCTGCATTTATGCGTCACGGTGAGTGCATGTTCCGGTTTTGTCACACTCTCCCCCCTCACCTGAATGTGATTATTGATTTTCATCATGGCGGCGACTCGTCGCGAGTACTGCGCCATCCCGATCTCCCGGACGTAATAATCGTGCAAATCGTCGGCCACAATCTCCAAAAACCGTTCGGCCGCCTCGAGAACGTCGCCGCCGAACCGTTTGCCAATGTAATGGAAGCACAGTTGGCACATCATATACGAGAGCTCCACGTCACTCGGCTCGAGCTCCGTAAACGATTGGATGAGCTCTTCGAGCCGACGCTCGTTGTTCGCGTCGACGAAACTGAGAAATTGAGAGTGTGACAAAACCGGAACATGTGTTCACCGTGACGCATAAATGCAGAATTGCAACACTGCGGCGCGCTTTTTCTAGGAATATTAGCGAAAAAATAACAGAAAAAGCGCGCCGCAGTGTTGCGATTCTGCATTTATGCGTCACGGTTTTGTCACAACGCATGTTCCGGTTTCGTCTGTTCCGGTTTTGTCACACTCGAGAGATCGAAAGGTCGACAGTTTTTCGCGCATGAAAAATTTCAAAAAAATCATTGAAAGTCAGTCGATCTCTCAAATTGTAGCTATTTTAATGGGGAACTCAGAGAAAATTACCAGAAATTTCTCAGATTTTTCTAAACTTCCCAAACTTGCCGAGGCCTACGATTGGGCGATGATTTTCACGGCTCAGAAAAATCTGGGAAATTTCTGGAAAAATTTACTGGATTGCCCATGAAAATAGCTATAATTCAAGAGGTCGACTGACTTTCCATGATTTTTTTGAAGTTTTTCACCTTCGAAAAACCATTACCACGTTGGTTTTCAGTTCAAAACAGAGCTCACAATTTCAGCTGTTCGACAGTGTATTTCGAGCACCACGACATGTCGATTTCGACGTTTCGAATGTCGCAGAGGAGCTGATCCTTGTCCAGATTCACCATTATCATCTGGTCGTCGCATATTCGCTGACGTCTTCCGATCGTTGTGACGGCCAGATTCTCGAGACGACTCCACACTTTCCAGATTCCTTTCAGCATTTCAATCTGTTTTATTTCAATGATATTTTTGTGTGATAGATCTGATTCTAAGGATTCGATTGATATCCAAACTGGACTGATTTGGACGATTCGGAAAAAAGATACAAGCTCGCAAAATTCAAAAAGTTTTTAAAAATTGTAGACCAAGTCCTCGCAATTCGATCTAACTCTAGACCCTAACCGCGACGCCACCGCAACGCAGCCTACCTGCAAGTAGTGCGGGAGGCTTTGAAACGGTTGAAAGTAGGTGATCCACGTGGCGACCTGAAAACACCTGTCTTCTTTTTTTATTTCTTGCTCAGCGAGCCGCGCCGACCTTGAGCATGTCCTCCTGCCACAGTGCGAACGTCTCGTCGCGTCCGATTCGAGTGATGAGCCGTGTGCTCCGCGGTGCTCCGGCTCCGCGAATCGCGCGCAGGCCGAGCGCCAGTTTGCTCAGCGAATTCGTCGAGTGCGTCGGCGTCGCTGCTCCGCGAGCCACCACCTCCGACGCTTTCGCCACCAGAAAACCCACGTCGATGAAGCTTTTGACGCCGTTCTCGAATTGTGGCGCACAAAATATGATAAGATTCGAGCGGCCTAGAAATGTGTCCATTGTCTGAAAATTTGAAAATTTTGAGGGAAATGGAGCTGAAAAACCTCTGGAATTTTATTCTGAATCGCCGCAATTATCGATTTTTGACGGTTTTTCGGACAAAATGAATCGCGATCGAATTGGAAATCTGTAAGAAAAAAATAAGGGAATTTTAGTGAATTTTACCAAAAATTAGGTTAAAAACTGGCCTTTTTCGATGTTTTTGAAAAAAAAAACGAAAAATTTACACTTAACTTAGTTTTTTCCCAAAAAAAAAGTCAATTTATCGAAAATTAATTTTTTCCACGTTAATTTTTTTTATTTCTTATTAATTTTCAGTCTCAGCTTTGAATTTTAAATTAAAAAAGAAGACCTAATTTGGAAAAATTCGAAAAACCCCCAATTTTTTCAAAAATTTCTCAAATTTCAATCAAAACGACAAACTTTGCGCGGTCATTCCAACATCCCAACACTTTTGGAGTCGACACTTTTTGCAATTGAACCATCCATTTTTCAGAAAAACGCAATTATTTTCGCGTTTGCACGGTTTCACGCCGTTCGAAACGCCGGCTCGCCTGCAAAAATTCAAAAAAAAATAAAATGGTGGCCGAACTTTTCACGCCGGTGGAAAGTTAGGCCACACCTGAAAAACGCGGCACACGCGCGGCACGTGACGGCTCCAAAGTGTTTTCCGTGAGCCCGTTGAGCACAAACTTGGCACGTCTCCACACTTTCGAGTTTCAGCGAATTCGGAGGCGAAGTTTCCGACGACGACGACGACGACGACGCGACGGGCGAAATCATTCGGAGACACGCGGCGGCGGAAGTTTGGCTGAAAAACCTCTGAAAATCGTCGGTAAAACCAACAAGAAAAGGCGAAATTCGCGTGCCAAAATGTCAATGTCAAATTGTTTGGTCTTTTCTAGGCGAGCAAACTACGAAAGTGACGCAGAGAAAAAACGAAAAAAAAACTGAAATAGTGCGTTGGGAGGGGAGACGCAGAGAAAAAGAATGGAAGAATGCGCTTTTTATGAATGCCCAAAGGTCGAAAATGTATGAATCATTTATGGGTTTTTGGGCAGGCGGATTCAATTGTCAGCGCACGCGACGCGACCGCGCCGCGCTTCCAATATAACTCTTTTTATTGATTGAAAAACAAAAGACATGAACTTTCTTGGCACATGAACATTAAAAAAAAAGAATTTCGATCTAGACAAAAAAAAACACTGGAAATGTATGCAAAGTTACACGTTCTGCTTCTTCAGGAACTGATAGACGACGCCGAAATCTTTGGCCTGGTAGTGTGGGTCGCGAGCCAGAATACGGTAGATTTGGTGAGCAAGTGAGCCCATCGGAGTTGGCGCCTGCAAAAGTTGAGGTTCTGGGTACGATGTTCCGCTGATTACGCCAAACGTGCGTTGTTTATCGTAAATCTACACAACTTTTTTTCAGTTCGATTTGCTTGGCATTTTTCGGGCCAAAAAAAGGCTCACCTGAGTGTTGGTCGACGCATTCTGTGCTAGCGACAGATCCTTGGCCATCAAAGTGGTTCCGAAGCCTCCAGCGTAGCCCTTGCAGGACGGGATTCCCTCAATAACGCCTGGCACCGGATTGTAGGTGTCCGACGACCAGCACCGGCCCGAAGACGTGTTGATGATGCCGGCGAGGGCTTTCGCGTCGAGACCCATCCTGAAACCAATCGATTCAATCGGAAAAAGCGGAAAGAAAACGCACGAAAGGCCCAAATTCATCGTCTCGGCGACGGCGACCATCTGAATGCCGAGAAGCATGTTGTTGCAAATTTTGGCGGCGGTTCCGTTGCCGACAGCGCCCAAATTCACAATATTCTTGCCCATGAGGCCTAGAATCGCCTCGGCGCGCGAGAATGTCGCGTCGTTTCCGGCGCCGACCATGAATGTCAAAGTGGCGTTTTGGGCACCTTAAATTCGATTAATCGAAAGCGAAAAGTGCAGAAAATCTAGTTTTTCTTTCATATTTCAGGCGTTTTCGCTTGAAACTTTCGTTTTACCAAGAAAAAATCGATTTTCGAACTGTTTCTCACCTGTAACACCGCCCGAGATCGGCGCATCGATGTATTCGGCCTTGAGAAGAGCCGCCGCCTGAGCCACTTCCAGCGAGACGATCTGATCGATCGTCGACGAGTCCATGCACAGAGTTCCCGGCTGGATCGTTCTGAAATGGCGATTTCAGTGAGATTCTGACATTTTCCCGACGAAATTGTGATTTTTAGGCCGATTTCTGCATTTCCCCGATTCCTTCGGGGGATTTTTCCATATTTTCAGCTAGAAACACTCACTTGAAGATTCCCGCATCGCCCTGATAGACACTTTTTACGTGCGGCGAGCTCGGCAAAACTGTCACAATTTCTTTCGAAGCGGCGGCGATGTCGGCCGGATGGGCGGCCACTTGGCACCCTTCCGCCTGAAATTTTCAGTTGTTTTTTATTTTTTCTGAAATTTTCAGTTTTTTATACCTTGAACTGCTCAACGACTGTCTTGTTGACATCGTAGACAATCAGCTTTTTGCCATTTTTCAGCAAATTCCGCGCCATATGGCCGCCCATGTTGCCGAGACCGATGAACCCGATGAGCGACATTTTTCGGAGGCTAAAATTGGTTTTTTTAGATTTTAAGAGGTGAATGCCACCTGAAATCGAAGAAAAAAAGCAAAGAAAAGGGGTTGTAACACGGGAATTCAGCTGAAGATCCGAAATTCCAAAAAAACCAACTTGTCCACGTGGACTACACGGATCCGAGGTTCATACACCGTCACGTAAAAGTGCACACTTTTGGTGATTTTCAGGCGCGAACATTGGAATTTCGAAAATTAGGGGGGAAAAATTTGAGAAACGGGCGGTTTTTCGAAGCGCACGTGTGTTTCTGTCAAGAAGAATGAAATCGCGGTGACCTGTTGGCGGCGGAACAAGTGCAAACCGAAGAGACGGCAGAGAAACACGGGAGCGAAATTGAGAGATAGGGAAGAGACGCGTGGCCGCTGCTCGTCCTCCGGTGATCTGAGAACTTTGATTTCATGACCGAAACTGAACTTTATTTTGAAAAACTTGATTTTGAAGTAGCTAAGAAGCGGGTTGCACATATACATTTGAAAGATATCCTTTTTAAAACAACAACGACGAACAATATCAACGGTTCTTGCGGGGAAACAATGGATAAAAATTGATATTTGGTTGTTTGAGTGAGTGTTCACTGGTTCACGAACCATTGAACTATTCTTTGTCTTCGATCGGCCAATAGAGCTGCATGTTGTTCCTGTCGCGGAACATTTGAGCAGCGGCTATCTTGTGTTCCATCGTCGCATTCTTTTCGTCGAGCATCAGCGAAACATCGAGAAGCGCATCCTCGAGCGCCATTTCGTCGCGAATTATCTCAAAACGACGGACGAGCGATCTGTATGTCGTTTTGACAAGCTCCGGAGTGATCGGTGGTAGAACCGGACTCGGGTCCACCTCTTGATCGAGAGCGTCGTAGATGTCCGCCTGACTGCGAAAAGCCGAGCTCTCGGAGCTATAGGAGGATTTGGAAGAAGCGGAGTTCGACGATCCATATTGACGGTTCACAACACGAGTCGCTTCTTCGGAATCCACTTCTATCCCCATTCCCGGAAGGTGCTCTGAAAACAACAAGCTGAAAAACGAAGAACTTTCATTGCGTCTCACCGAGAAGGCGTCTTTTCATGGTATCTTGCTGACCCGGAACCTGCATCTCCAGATTGTAGGCCACAGCTTTCGACATGCTGCTGTAGAGCGCCTTAACTCGAAAAATTGCATCTACTTCTAGAATCAAAACTTACCGCAATCTGTTTCGCCTTCTCGACGACGAAAGCACGTCCCTGGAGGCGATAAGTGTTGATCTTTGCCAGAGTATCGTTCAGAGCATCGAAACGGCTGTTCCACTCGACAGAGTCCGCAGAGTTCTTCAGATACGCGACGACGTCCATCTTGTCGAGCCGCGTCGTGTCGCGCATTTCGGCCATCATGTAGTCTACCGGCTCAGTGTCGTGGAGAGTGATAAGATTGTTGAATTTCTCCTCAAGCTCTTCTCCAACCTCGCCCGAAGCGATTTCGATCTGAAAATGTGAGAGCGTTCAAGTTGAAGCGCTTGAGAACACATACCGCCAGCTGACAAGCCGGTTGCATTTCATCGGCGTGCGCACTGTGATTTCCTCGGAAAGAGCAGCATCCGCAGAAAACCTTCTCTTTGCGATAAAACTCTTGAGGCGTGCGAATAGAGCTCTTCTGCTTCAGATTGTAGTTACACTGACTGTTAACGCAGACGAACAGCTGATTATGCGGAACGATCGTGAGACACGCGCTGCATGACGCCGAATTTTTCTTCCAGCTTCTCATGAAGCTTCCATCGTGCTCTGCTGAATCCACGTTCGGTACATCGAACCGAGTTTTCAACGACGGGCCTCTAATTTTCTTCGTTTCAGGCACAAGCGGCTCTGCATTTATCGACGGCAGCTCAATCTTTTGTGGCGCCGGCGCCGGAGGCTTCTCGACGCGAACGACCGTTTTTTTCAAATCCTTCGAGACCAACGTCGCTTCTGGCTGTTTCCGGAAGAATGTAGGCACGTAGGTAATCTTCGAAGGCTTCGATCCTTGTTGACCCGGCGGCGCTGGAGCCGGTTCCTCTGTCGTCTTTTTCATGTCTTCACCTATCTGATAGAAGAACGAGTCTTCCGGGCAATCGAGAAAATCATCGAAATTGTCGACGCGGCGACTATACATGACTGGAAATTGATAATTATGATTAAAAGTCGAATATTCCTGATTCACACTTACGCTCAGTACTTTTATACGTCGACATTTCTCCGTGCCTGTAAAATCTTGATTTCGGCGGTGAGTTTGAAGCTCTCTGTACAAGATGAATCAAACCGAAACTGACTTTTTTCGAAAAATTTAAATAACAGCAAGACGATAAAATTACAAAAAAAAACTGAAAAAAGTTCGAATCGTTGCGAGACCGGCCGTAGGTTACTGTAACACTTGTTTCAGCTGTGTTTCTCATTGGAGCGCGTTTACGGCGCTTATTAGCTTTTCTTTGGATTGCAAAACTGTTTTCAGCCTCATTTTTTCTCAATTTTATTTAGTTTTTTTGAAATGTTTTCTCTTTTTTTGATCTAAAAGTTAGGGAATGTTATTAATTCTCACTTTTCAATGAAATTCGCAGTGAAAATCCTATGAAATCCCAAAGTTTTCAGGTGAACTCGTTGAGACCATGGGCACAATGTATTTCAGTCTCAACAACGGACACAAGATTCCAGCTTTAGGAATATCAATTCCTGCTCCCGATGACAGAAACTACGAGACAGACTTCGGTATTCCGCTCGCTATTTCCGAGGGATATCGACTATTCGATCTATCGGATCCGCTTCTCGATTATCGACGTTTGGGACAGGTTCTCGAGCCGTTTATGAAAGATGGAGCGATTCCGGTGAGAATAACTATAGGAAAGAGCATGTTTTGAAGGGTTTTAGAAGCTTCTGAAAGTTTCAGAAGCCCTTCTGAGTTGAGAATGTGTAAATTGAAACGTCTTGAAGAGTTTTCGTAAACTGAGAAGATCTTTTGAAACTTGTGAGCTTCTTTAAAGAGTTTTCTGAAAGTTTTTTGTTTCCAGCGCACTGAATTCTACTTCATCGTCAACTACCACAACGCAGCGTACACATCCTGGGATCATGATTCGCTGCGCGTGCGCGGTCTCATCCAGGACCTTCGAATCGAGTACGCAGACTTGATGCTCGTCGACAGATCGCCTCGATGGATCGAACAGGAGCCGGAGCTTGTCATGAACTACCGTTTGCCGCGCGACGAGGCTCTCAGCAAAGCGCTCAGAACCATTCGCAACGAGAAGATTTCCGAGCGCGTAGTCTCCATCGGATACAACAATTTCGACCTTCTTCAAATCAAGAAAACGATGGAACGCGTCGAGTTCACGCCGAACGTCGTCAAAATGGACGTGACGCCGTATTTCCAGGAGAAAGAGGCTCGCGCATTTTGCCGTCATCACGGAATCGCCATCATCGGACACCCGTCGAAAGAGCCGCGCGAGATTCCGGACGACGAGTTTCGATTGGTGGCGATACCGCCGATTCTACGGCATCCGGTGATTTTCGAGATTGCGAGAGCGCATACGAGACGCGAGGGAGAGGTCATTCATCGATGGTACGTCGACGAGGGAATGAGCATCGTGACGAAGATGGGCGGCCTGAGTTTGTTCATTTCTCTCTATCGCGAAAAACCTTGAAAACATTCGCGTTTCACAGAAAAACTGCAAGTGCTCATGGAAGTTTCCGATTATCGTCTCACCGAGAGACAACTTGACGCTTTCCGCACTCTCGACGTTCAGAGATATTCGAAGCACTACGAAATCATCCGTAAGATCACTTTCTCCTCGAAATTCCACCAAAATGCATTCAGTAAAGTACCAAGCGGGTAGAATTCGCATCGAAAACCTCGAAATGAACAACGATCAAGTGATCCCGCAGCTCGGAATCACTATCCGACACAATATCAAGTATCCGCCAAGACCGGGCTTTCGTGAAGGATTGGAGTTGGCTCTGGACGCCGGCGTTCGACACATTGACTGTGCTCAAAAGTTCCAGAAGCTTCAGAAGATGGTCGGTCGCACAGTGACCAGGTATATCAAGGAGGGAAGGTTCGAGGTACGTTGAAAGTGGAAACTACGCGTGCGGATTGGTTGTTTCGGCAGCGCGAGGACATTTTCATCGCTTCGAAAGTGTGGAAGACGTTTCACAGCTTCGAAAGGTGTCAGGAAGCCGTCGATCAGTGTCTCGAGGACCTTCAAACCGACTACATCGATCTGATGTTCATCCATTTCCCGCAGGGAACCGTCGTCGACACGTGGGATCCGAATCTGGATCGAGGAAATTCGCATCACGACTACCTGGAGACCTACAGATCCCTTGAAAAGTGTGTGAGAGACGGAAAAGTGCGCGCGCTCGGACTGTGCAATTTCTCGCTGAAACAGGTATGGAGAATAGAGAGAAAGAACTGAAATTCCTACGAGAATGTCCATTTTCAGATCAAACGAGTCATCGAGAACTCGTCGATCAAGCCGTCGGTCGTGCAGGACGAGTTCGCGGTCACCTACAAAAGACACGCGGACACTCTGTTGTTTTGCCAGAAGCACGACATTGTGTTCGAGGCGGGATGGCCGTTCGGACAGGAAAACGACTCGCCGACGCACAAATCGTCGAATCCGGGAGTCGACGACACGAGAGAGATGCTCGCGATGGCCAGAGAGATGGGAAAGGTTTGTCGAGAGGAAAATAGCGAGGATCCGACAGAAGTGTCTTCAAACTTCACTGTTTCACATTGAAAATGCGCCTAGTTATCAGAGAAACAGTTTAATTATCGCAAGCGCTGTATTCTAGCGCTGTACGGAGGAGGTACTGTGACAGCAAGCACAGTTGAAACCACTGTTACAGTACCTCCTCCGTTCGCTGCGAGACCACTCAGCAGCTTGTTTGCGAAGTGACACGGTGTCGCGCGTCTATAATGATAGAAGGATCCCCTCCAGAAGTTTCCACTTTGACAGGGTACATCGCAAAAACTAAAATAGTTAATTTTAAAGTTGCTCACGGTGAATTACTGTCATTAGTTGGACATTAGTGTATTTTCTACGTGGAATTCCCTTCCTTGACCAGTCATTGCCATATTTATGACGTGGAATCAACTCTCATGACCGGAAAGTATTGTTTTCCACGTGGAAATAGCGTCTATGACCGGACACAAAATGTCATTTTCGGCGTGGAACTTTTTTCCATTAAAATTAAAAGAAATTGTGGCCGTTTAACTACTAAACCGTCCAAAAGTACAAAAGTATACGAACCGGGCCGAGTTCGATCATATCAAAACTTTTGATAACCCAGTCGGTCTCACAATTTCAAAGTTTTTCAGAAAACCTTGTTCTAGAAACTTTGACAGGGGTGTCAACAATAAAAAAAATGAAAAACGTCACGTCAACAACTTTTTCATAACTTTCCTAGTTTCAGAGATTTTTCGGTTTTATGTTGAAGGTATCTTGATTGATACTGTGTTCAGACTCGCCGTCAAATCGCTCTCGCCTGGTGCATCTCGAAAGGAGCCGTCGTCCTGCCGCGCAGTTTCTCGCAGGGTGAGCCTCGAATGGATTCTTCCAGTTTCACTCATTTCCTCGTCGTTCTTTTCAGAAGAAATCGCTGACTACATTGAGGCGTTCTCGATTGAACTCACTTCCGAGCAGATTGACTTCCTCGATGGAATTCCGACGTCGTTCCCGACGTGGAACGACGGCGTCAACGATCTGCACCATCCGTACTGGCACTTCAAGGACTTGTAGGTCACTGTCACGCTCTCTTTTTTTTGTTCTGCTTGCTCGAAAAACTATGTAATTTCTGATGTTTTCCCCATTGAAAGTTGTCATTCGAATCGATATTTTCTCCCCCGTTTTATCCCCCGAAAATGTTCACATTTTCGGATGCTACCGTACTATTTCATAGGCTCCTCTCATCTTTTTTTTTCCATGTTCTCACTCACTCTTCTGATCGTCCGAATCCGTTTCCCTGTTGTTGAACCCTAGTTTTTTTTTCTTCTTCTCCCACTGTATTTGTTATATACGGAATGAAACTAAAAGGCAGAGAACAGGAAGGCAACTTTTGTTCTCGTAGTTATTTTTTGATTTCAGATGGGAAATGAAAAACAGGAGAAATTGTGGGAAAATGGGAAAAATATATTTTTTGTTATTCATTTTTTTTTGGTGGGAAGCAGACAGAAAATGTAGTTTTAAGATACAAAAATTGACAAAAATAAGTGAAAAAAACAATTTTTTTTGAAAAATAAAAGTCGATGGGAACTTGGAAAAGTAGAATAAATTTGAAAATTTGGAAAAAAAATCACGATTGATCCACAGTGCTCGTATTTTTTCCGCTGATTGCACCACCAGTGCTGCTTGTTACTCTCGAATTTTTCTGAAATTTCATTTTTTTTTTCAATGTGGGTGTTTTTGTCAAATTTCGTTAGATTTTGATTTTGAAAAAAAAGGATTCAGAAATTTTCTTTTTTTTAAACTAGATCTTAAAAAAACTATATTCGAAATTTTAGGTCGCCGGAAAATCGATAATTTTTATGTGAAAACTCGGAGAAGAAGATAAAATTTTAATTTTTTAAATTGAAATTTCATGTTTCGAAATTTATAATTTAAAAAAAACAGCGAAAAAATAAAAATTTTGCGAAAAAAGGAATTGAGAAAATTTTATTCGTTTCAAATTTCGCGCGCCCAACATTTCGCTAAACAACGCGCGCCTTGGCGAGACCCGTTATTTCGGAGTCTCGTACCGGGGGATCACTCCAAAAATAAAAAATAGACAATATAGGCGCGCGACACCGCTGCGTGGTCTCGCAGCGAACAGAGGAGGTACGGTAGCAGTAGTTTCAACTGTGACACACAAACACAGTTGAAACGACTGTTACAGTACCTGCGAGGTGACACAGTATCGGCGCGCCTATAATAATATCACACGATCGCGCCAAGGGTCTCGAACGGAATTGACGTCACGCAGCGTGACATTGCGTGTCCCTTTAAACAATGTTTCTTGTCGGATTGTTTAAAGGGACACGCAATGTCACGCCGTGTGACGTGAATTCCGTTCGAGACCCATGCAAGGCGGAGCTGCGGACTGCCCAGCACTGATATTATAGGCGAGCCGACACTACGTCACGCCGCTGCGAGATCCCGAGGTACTGTAACAGTCGTTTCAGCTGTTCTTACTGTTACAGTTGAAACGACTGTTACAGTACCTCCTCCGTTCGCAGCGAGACCACGCAGCGGCTTGTCTGCGATGTGACACGGTGTCACGCGATCGTCCAATACGAACCTTGAGTCCGATTCTGGCGAGCAGTCCGTTGCGGATGGTCTTGTTGAACGTGAAGTAGATGATGGCGGGCGATCCGTGACCGAGTTGCCAGAGCACGTGACCGAGCACGATGAGCCAGAAGGGCACTTCGATGAAATTCATCGACACGTAAATCAACGACGCCATCTGGTTCACCGCGCAAATCATCGCCGATTGGACAAAGATTTGGGTGCTCTTCAAATTTTTGAATTTTTAGAAAAAGAAAAAATTTGGGATTCGTGACACTGACCACTTTTCTCGATTTGGATCCAGCGTCGACGTTCTTGAATTTGGCTCCGAGAGCACAACAGAAGAAGGCGTAAAGGCAGCCAGTGACGGCGACGACGAGAATATTGTTGAAAAAGTGGGGAAAGTTGGCGTAGTCGGCGGCGCGTCCCTCGAAAATCATCGGATCGAAGAACCAGGTGAGATATTTGGAAGTGAAGGCGATCGGAGTGGTGAAGAGCACGAAGAAGGCTCCGTAGAGGATTGGCACGGCGAGCACGAGCAGAGTGCGGCGGCCGTCGAAGAGGACGGCGGCGAGGTGCGGGAAGACGAGGTCGAGGAGGCGGTTCGCGACGAGACTCATCGCGACGACGCACGAGCAGCACCACAGACCGAGACCCGCCATGCCGGCCGAGTAGATGAGGACCGGGTGCGTGCAGTAGACGGCGCCCTGCAACGCCAGCCAGCCCGTGATGATCGAGTTGACGACGAGGGCGAGCATGTCGACGAGCGTCAGAAACGACATGATCTTGAAACACGACATCTTGAGCTGCTCCTTCTCCAGCATCACCGACAGCATCGGAATGTACAGCATCTGACCGCAAAACATTTATATCATCCCTTTTTGGGTCTCGAGTGGAAAAAGAGACAGACGAAACCGGAACATGCGCTGTGAAAACACCGTGACGCATAAATGCAGATTTGCAATTTCTCAAAAAAGGACAGAAAAAGCGCGCCGCAGTGTTGCAATTCTGCATTTATGCGTCACAACGCATGCTCCGGTTTCGTCTGTTCCGGTTTTGTCACACTCTCTGTTTTTGTGTCGAATTTAAATTTTCGCGGTTTGAAGCTTCCGTCTTTTCCGTTCGAGACCCAAAAAGGGGCGTGTCAACGGTTTGCCAATCGTTGTCAAGCCTACTTTTCTGTTTTTCTTCAGACGGCGCCTCTAGCGGCCAAAAAGTAGTTTTGGGTGCAAACGCGCTCCGCTGCACAGTCATAAGATCGCGCGGGAAGCTCAAAATCCGTGGTCACGCCCCCTTTTTAGGTCTCGAACGGAAAAAGAGACGGGTGAAAAACGAGATCATTGGAATGTTCGACTTGTTGAAAAATCCGAGAGTGTGACAAAACCGGAACATGCGTTCACCGTGACGCACAAATGCAGAATTGCAACACTGCGGCGCGCTTTTTCTGTTCTTTTTTTTTGCTAAATTTCCGGTTTTGTCACACTCTCGAAAAATTAGCTCAAAATTATGTTGAATTTTGGAAACTACAATAGTTTTAGGCCGAAAAATTTCCCACGCCTACATTTACGATAATTCCGTAGGCCATATCGAGAATGCCGACGATCGGCCGAGCCACTCCGTCTCTCTCCGACCATTCTTCCGGTGTGTGCGCGCTGAAAATTACAGATTCTCGCTGAAAATGGCCTAGAAACCGGCTCGTGGAGTTTTCTAGTCCCTATCCTGTTACCTGCAGTTGTAAAGAGGAATCGCCTCGATTGAGCCGTATTTAAAGATGTTATTCATTTTTTTTTGAATAATTTGTGTTTTTACTCAAGTCTGGTCTGCCTTTTATACCCATTTTCTTTCTTTTTTGTACGAGACGTGCTCAAATATGCGAATTGTACCTGTGAGCGAATTTTGTGGGCGGAAGGTAGCCCAATTCATCGAATCACTTCTGTAGTAATCACAAATCTCGATGAATCAGTCGAAATTTGTATTTTTTATTTGGATATTTCATTTTTCTAAGATTTTCCTCTAGAAATTCTGAAAATTCGCTCTGAAAATTGCATTTTCAAAGCGACTACGGTCAACAGTCTGCAAACACCGCGTACGCAAACAACGTTCGGTGCACCGGCGACAGTAACCCACCGCCCGTTTTTATTTTAATTTTCGCATTTTTTCGACGATTTTTTGTTCGAAACTGGAGTCCAACTCATCGAATTCGGACGATTTGCCGCATATTGGAAAAATGGAAGGTAAAAGTGCGAAAAAAAATATTTAAAAACTCAAAACGGATAGCAAATATTGGGGAAAGCTTCAAAAGTTCGATTTTTTATATTTCGCCTGTTTTTCTAAAACTTCAGTAAAAATTAGTTAAAAATTAGTCGGAAGAAATAATAATCCTTTCCAAATGCTTTGTTTATTTACAAAATTAAAAAAAAACGATTTGAAAACTTAAAAATAAACAAATTTCCTTATCTTGCTGAAAATCGCTAAAAAACAGCGGGAATTTCACATTTTTGAAACAAAAAATTCAAGCAAAAACTTTTTCTCAAACTTTTCTATCTGGAACTCTCATTACGCCCATCATTTCCCTCGTTCAATTCTCTCGAAACCCTCCCTCCAATTTTCTCGTCAAACTCCCCGATTCTCGATGCGATTCGCCATGAATGACCAATGGGCCGCCCATCTGTCGCGCTCTCTTCGGCACTCTGACGACAATCGGACGGGGGGGCCGCACAGCTTGGCACAGCTCCAAAACGCGGCGAGGAGGACGAGAACGCATCGATTTGCGTCGTCGTGGAGCGGAAATAGTGCGAGGAGACGAGAGACGCCGACACTCACCGGACACACTCACCAACGGCGCTCACGACGAGAGAGTGTGGCGAACGGAGAGAGCGCAGAGAAACGGAGGCCACTCACTCCGTTGTGAGCGCGTGCGTGCGCGCGGCCTCCTGCACCTCCCCGGAGAGTGTTCTCTCAGTGTTTCCTGCTTTTTCTCCCCGTTTTCCGACCCGTTTTCTCGCCTTTCTCTGCGTCTTTTCACGCTGATTAACTGATAATTAGACACGGATTCAGCAGGTGTAAAATATGAAATTGTTTCAACTTTCTTTTTTGCAAAATTTTGATGAGAAAAAAATGTAAATTTGCAGAGAGTTTTACGCGAATTTTTCGCTTTTTTTTGGGTTTTTTTCGATTTTCCGAAAAAAAATCAGGAATTTTTTTTAATTAAAAAAAATCAATTATTTAAAACTGTATTTTTTCAAAGAAAAAAATTCTTTTTGAGAAAAAAGTCTTATTTTTCACGATTAAAAAACTTTTTTTTCAATTCTCTAAAAATGAGGCATTTAACCCTAATTTTTTCAAAAATAAAAAAGGATTATTCCCATAATTTCAATCCTCCAAGCAAAAAAATCCGCGAATTTTTCTAGCCTTTTTAAAATTTACGGCGCTTCTTTCAATTATTCTCGACTCAAAATTGAAATTCTCAAAAAAAAAATAATAATAATTCACAGAATTGTCAGTTTCAGAAACGATGGCCGACGAGTATTCGGAGGAATCGAAGCCGCAGGGCGTGAAACGAACCCAGGACGCGTCGGACGGACCGGCCAACAAGAAGGCTCACTTTGGGCAAGAGGAGGAGGGCGGCGGCGATCATTTGGCGATCAAGATTCTGATTCCGTCGAACGCCGTCGGCGCGATCATCGGAAAAGGCGGCGAGGCGATGCGCAATCTGAAGAACGACAACAATTGTCGTGTGCAGATGAGCAAGAACAGCGAGACCTATCCGGGTGAGCATTGGCTCGCTGAGCTCTGCGGCGAGGGGTCTCGAACTCGATCAATGTCTCTGATTTTCAGGCACCTCGGAGCGAATCTGTCTCGTCAAGGGCCGCCTCAACAACATTATGGCGGTGATCGAGTCGATACAGGAGAAGATTCGCGAGAAGTGCGCCGATCAGACGGGCACCGACGCGTTCGACCACAAGAACACGTCGCGCGGCGCCGAAATCAAGATTGTGATGCCGAACACGTCGGCGGGTATGGTGATCGGCAAGTCGGGCGCCAACATCAAGGACATTCGCGAGCAATTCGGATGCCAGATTCAAGTGTACCCGAAGGCCGGAAGTGTCGAGGCGAAGACGTCGTTGGAGAGAGTCGTCACGGTCGCCCACGAAGAGATGGGGGTGAGTTTTCTAGGACAGGGCAAACGTCAGACCATCGTAGTCGTTTCAGGCTCTCGTCCAAGCGGCGGCTCGTGTCCTCGAAAAGGTCGCCTCGGATCCGCACCACTCGTCGGAAATCAACAAGGAGGACTTTGGCAAAGGATCCGGTCCAGGCCCACAAGGATCGGGACCGTCTGGCCCGGGAGGTGGCCCGTCGCAGAACGCGCCGTTCTCGTCGACGCCCGCCTTCAACGGATCGAGCATGAACGTCGGCTCGGCCGGATTCGGACCATCGTCGGGTGGCTATGGAGGCGGTGGCTCGCAGTTTGGCGGACCCGGCGGCGGTTTTGGAAACGGCAATCCGAACAAGTATCCAATGAGTGGGCTCGGAAACAATGAGGTGAGATCAGAACGACTCGGACGTCGATCGAAACGATTCTCCTCCGTTTCCAGCTTCTCTCGTTCCTTGACAACCTTCAATCCACTCTTCGCACTTCTGGATTCAACGAGCAAAGTGTGTCGGAAGTGATGCAGGCCATGCAGGTGAGAGTTTTGAACTTTTGATGGGGTTAAGGTAGTTCAGTCTGATCGAAATAGGCCGTAGCTAGTCTTCAGGCTTGTCGTGACGCCCATAAAAAACTTGCATAACCGATTTTCAGGTGCTCGCCAAATACAACATCATGGGTCTTGGTCTAGGCCTGGGCGTCGCCGCGATGGCCCAAATGCGTACCGGCCAAGAGTCGGGAATGTCGTCGAACCACGGATCGGCCGGCTTTGGCGACGGATACGGTGGACCGGGCGGTCCGGGAGGGCCACAAGGCGGTCCGGGGGGTCCGGGTGGACCGCAGGGCGGTGGACCGGGCGGCGATCAGGTGATTATGAGGCAGATGATGATGATGCAGAGGCCGAGAGGAGGAGAAAAGGAGCGAGGAAGAGTGACGGCGAGAGCCGTCAGACGCAGATTCTAGACGCGAGCAAAAGCAAAAAGCAGAAAAAAAAGAAAACAGAGATCCCCCCCCCCCCCTCACATGTGGAAGTAGCATTTTCGTTTTGAGGAATTTTGATAGGATTGGGAAAATTAGGTATTTCTGAAGTTTGGAGATCTTTAACACTTGCTGCTTGCCAGCTATGTCCTCTACACGTTTCACAAATTTTAATATCGATCACTTGAACTCACCAAAGTCCCGCGCCGCCAGAAAACAGGCTCAAACTTCTGATTCTCACTGCTCTCTCTGTCTCTCACTCTCAAATCTCTGTTTTCTCCTCTTCTTCTTCTTCTTGCCGCTTTTTCTTCTGTTTTTTTTTTGTTTTCGGTTCAAATTTTGCGCTTCTCTAGAAGGGGGGTTTCTTTCAATATTTCGGCACTTTAAAGTCCACACTAAACTTTACTGAACTTTTTGCAGTCTTACTGGCGTCGATGAGCTCTGAGCTTCTAGCGCTTGCTTGCTTGCTCTTTACTCATTCTTCTTCTTCTTCTTCTTCTCCAGAATCTCTCTTCACATACACACACACATTAAAAAAACCGAAAAAAAATCTATTTATGCTGAAAGGCCTCCTGAAAATCTCCCCCCTTTCGTTTTTTTTTTTGAAAACAATTATTATTTTATCATCTTTTTTTCTTCTTCTTATTTATTTTATAATTCTATTCTCTTTTTCTTTTTCCCCTGCTCTTTTAAAAGACACCTATCTATCCTGTCTGTCTCTATCCTTTTTCCCCCTGAAAATCGTTCAAATTTAGTCTCTTTATTTCAAACAAAAAAAAACGAAAAAGTCTGTCAAACCTTCAAGTAACCTAAGATTTTCTTCATTTCTTTTCTCTCTCTCCTTAATTTTTCTGAAATTCTATTCTTTATCTTCTTCTCATCTTGACAGCAATCAATCAATAAATCCATCGTCCTCCGAACCAAATTGTGCGTTGTTTCCCGCCTGGAACTCCTTGATTTTGTGCTTGTGCTCTTTTATGGTCTCACTATATCCAATTTCAGGTTTTTTTTGTGTCTAAGGGTGTCTGAAACTGAGGGGACCACAGTTCTTGAAATCATTCTGAAATTATGGAACTCGCCTCCCAACTTTTACGCGTTTGGACCTGTAAAAATGACGCTGTAACCAGAAATAAAAAACTTTTTGGGAACTTTCGAATGGTTCAACGATAACTTGAAAATCTTGGTTTTGAGGAAAGTTATGCAGGTTTTATTCGCTCTTATACCGAAAAAGACGAAAACCTGCATAACTTTTCTCAAAACCAAGATTTTCAAATTCTCGTTGCGCCATTCGAAAGCTCTCAAAAAGTTTTGTATTTTTTGTCACGGCACCGTTTTGATAGGTCTCGACACGAAAAAGTTGGAGGAGGCGAGTTCCGTTGAAAACCCCATGGAAAGAATGGGAGTTTTTTCATCACCATTTGCTTCTTCTTATTCTTTTTCTTCTCGTTCTCAATTCTTGCAGGATCTCACTTCTTCTCGACCATCTTTGTTTTTCAGTTGTCCCTCCCAATTGGCTTCATCTTCTTCTTCTTCTTCTTCTTCTCCTGATCCGGCTTCCCACGCTCGTTTCTCATTTTCCAGATTTGTGATATCCAGGCTTCTCTTGATTTCACCTCACTCCAGTCCACATCTTCATCAATCAATCAATCAACAGTCCTGTTCATCCACAAAAAATCTAACAAGATTCAAAAAATGTCCTGCCCCAAAAAAAAAACAAGCCAAGAAAAATTCCATTTCTATCACTCAAAAACTGTATAAGAGAGCCGAGAAGAGACGGTTTGGTGTGGATTTACGGGCGGCGCGCAATCGAACCTCCGTAAATCGACGCCAAATCGGCTCTTCTTGGCGAAACCCCTCCGAAACTCTGCTCTCTTTTTCAGTTTTTGCGAATTTAAGGGCGATGCCCGTAAATCGACACCAAGCCCGTCTCTCTTCTTTGCAAGACCCCCCTGTGAATCAGAGCTATGCCAATTACCAGCCAAATTGTATTGAACTGATTGAATTGGCTCGGAATGTCAGGCGAACCGCCGACACCCTTCACTGCATCATTCATTCCGGAAGTGCATCATTCATTCCGGAAGAAGTGCTTTTTTGTGGTGGATTCTATGAAAATGGTGCAGTCACTAAAAATATGAAGCTTTTCGAGATCTTTCGAATGGTGCGACGAGAATTTGAAAATCTTGATTTTGAAGAAAGTTAGTCAAGTTTTAGTAGAAGTATTTCCGTTTTCCGTGTTTTTCACGGGAAAAATTCTACTAAAACCTGCATAACTTTCTTCAAGGTTGAGATTTTCAAATTCTCGTCGCACCATTCAAAAAGTCACAAAAAGCTTTATATCTTTGGTAACTGCACCATTTTCATAGGATTCACCGCAAAAGAGTTATGGAGAGTTACGTGCAACTCTGATGCTCATAAAAATGTGCTTTTTAAGATGTATTTTAGAGAAAAAGAAAATTTGCGATGAAAATTGGCTGTTCTCAAACTCAAAAAACAGTTATTTGCATCCATGTTTTCCATTTAATATTGGATTTTTTAAAAATTGCCAATAGGAGGGTGGCAATGGAAAACCATGCATTTCATTTCGATAACATTCACCCTCTTTCTATTTTTTTTTCTTTTCCATTTTCTTCCTCTCTCTTTCTCTCTCACTCTCTCTTACCTTTGTCTTGTCCCATTCGAAAGTCTGAAAGTGGTGTTTGTCCAATTGCAGCGTCGTCAAAAATGTCATCGAACGCGACGCGTCTGAAGGAGGCGTCCGAGTGCGAGAAGCGCGCCGACAAGTGTCTCGAGACGTCGATGCTGAAACTGAAGCTGAAGCCCGACTACGACGGCGCCGCGTCGGCGATGGAACGCGCCTCGGTGTGCTATCGAAACGCGCACGAGCCGAAAAAGGCGGCCGGCAGTTTGCAGAAGGCGGCCGAGTATTACGAGCACAACCGAAACCTCTTCCACGCCGCAAAGTTTGTCGTTTCAGAATATTTCTAGCAAAAATTGAGAAAAATTGGAAAAATTCTGAAAAAAATTTTATAAATTCAAAATTCAAGAGTTCAAATTTCTAAAAATTGTTTAACTGAATAAAAATCCAAAAACCGATGGCTCAATTCGATTCGGGGCGATTTGCAGAGCACGCGAAGGAGCCGCAATGCTGCTCCGCGAGATCCGCGAGTTCGGCGACGCCGTCGTTCTGTTCGAGAAGGCGATCGACGGATACGCGGAGAGCGGCAGTCTCGACACGGCGGCGATGACCGTCGAGAAGGCAGCCGACGTGCTCAAAAACGACGATCCGCGGAAGGCTCTCGCTGTACGTTTATGATTTTTAATCGAAAATTATCGAAAGAACCGCATATCCGAGATATTCGGCTTAAAAACTCGAGAGTGTGACAAAACCGGAGCAAAATCGGACGAAACCGGAACATGCGTTCACCGTGACGCTTAAATGCAGAGTTGCAACACTGCGGCGGTGATCGTATGTTCCGGTTTCGTCCGATTCTGCTCCGGTTTTGTCACACTTTCAAGATCAGTGTAGCCGTGGCCTAGAGACCCAAATTTCGTTGCGCGATATCGATCGATTTGCGATGTAATGCGAAAAAATCTCGAAAATGCCCAGAGATCGCGCCAAGAAACACAGCGAAAAGCAGCAGTTAGGCCACGGCCACCCAATTTTTACGAAATCCGAAACATGTTTTTGTTTCTTTTTGCAGATCTATCAGCGCGGTCTGTCGCTCGTCCAACAGTCGGATCGTGCGAAAATGGCGAGCCAATTTCTGAAACAGATCACAAAACTCGCACTTCAAATCGGCGATTACAAGGAGGCGCTCGGCTCGATTCGCGAGGAAATTGAGAAATTCGTCGAGATTCGGGTCAGATTCGGCGCTTTTCGAGCTCTTTCGAATGGTGAAACGGGAATTTGAAAATCTTGAGTTTGAAGAAAGTGCGGAAATAATCGCAGAGCACAGAGAAAAACGCCACTGAAATCTGCATAACTTCCCTCGGAATCAAGATTTTCAGATTCTCGTCGCAAATTCCATAGTTTTGGATAATTGCACCATTTTCATAGGCCCAATGGCGGAAAAACGTTGGAAAGGCGATTTCCGTTGAAACTGATAGAAATCATCTATTTAGGCTGAAAGTAGGCTTTTCGAGCTGTTTCTAATAGCAGATTCAGGCGCAAACTTACAAAACGACAAATTCAGACTGATTGTAGGAATTTTCTGGGCTCAAACTGACTTAGGCTCACAGTGAAACGGGCTCAGAATTCATGTCGACAGTGTGACTTCGGCTCCGTGACGTTTCGCAGCCGTGACATTTCGCAGCCGCTGAAACTGTTACAAAAGGAGAATGAGAATTGTCTTGTTAAACATGACCAGTTCATCAAATCTCGCTCCTTGCGCCTTGCCACCGTCGGAAATGGTTACTATAGTTAGAGAGAGGGGTTACTGTATAAAGGGATTCTGGAGCCCGCTTCACCACGCGGTACGTTTCTCTTTTGAGAGTCATTTCGCTCAAACTCAACCAATTTGGAGCAACATTTTCACAGTTTTTTCTCCAAAAATTGCAAAAAAGGGTGTGTGGTGAAGCGGGCTCCAGAATCCTCTACAGTAACCCCTCTCTCTAACTACAGTAACCATTTCCGACGGTGGCACGGCGCGAGGAGCGAGATTTGATGACGATTAACTGGTCGTGTTTTACAAGAAGAATCTCATTCTCCATTTGTAACAGTTTCAGCGGCTACGAAATTTCAACGTCCCGGAGCCCTTTTCAGGGCTCAAACTGACTGGGCTCAAACTGATTCAGGCTCACAGTGAAACGGGCTTAGGATTCATGTCGGCAGTGTGATGTCTGAGCTTTCCTGACCTGTTTCATCCACAAATTGCACCAACGCGGTGTTTTGCAGGAATACCCGCGAATCGGCCAACTCGGCATCGGTCTGGTGCTGGTGAATCTGGCGCAAGAGGACTCGGTGGCCGCCCTCAAAGACTACTCGTGGGTCGTCTCGCAGTCGCCGGACTTTCGGACGTCCGAAGACGGACGCCTCTGCGAGAACCTCATCGCCTACTACGAGGCCGGCGACGACGACGGCTTCCAGAATGTGCTCAAGAGCGGCGCTCTCCGATCGATGGACAACGAGGTGATTGGAACGCGCGGAACAGTTTGCAATCAGGGCGGGCCGAAAATCAAAAATTGATTTTAAAAATTCACAAAAGATGCTATTTCGATCACCTTCAAAAGTTGATGGCAATTTTTTTTTTCTTGAAAAAGTAAAAAAAAATTAATTCGCTGATAAAAAAATTAAACAAAAATTGAACTTTTAATTGGCTGAAAATTGCATATTTATTACTTTTTTTGAAAAAAAAACAATGTTTTTTTTCCAATTTTTCTCCAGTGATAACTTATTTTCTAACTAAACTCTTATTTCTCGAAAAATTGCAATTAAGTTTTTCAAAATTAAAAAATTGGTTTTTTTTTTGTAAATTTCGGAAAAAATCACTCATTTTTTCAAAAAAAAATTTTTTTAAGTTGAAAATTGACCTCTGAAAATTAATGGAAATTCTATTTTTCGTCATATTTTCACTGTTTTCTAAACTTTTTTCTCTAAATTTTCAAAAACGCCAAAAAAAAAGTTCCAATTCAATTTTTTGCAGTACCTTCGCGTGATGAAGACGCTGAAAGTGCCGGCCGGCAACTCGGAATCGCTGCAAGACGACGAGGACGAGGGATTGTGCTGAAAATGCGCTGAACATTTTTTTTAAACCGCTTTTTTGTGCCTAATCGGTGTAAATATCCTCCCCTCCCACCCCATTCCAACCATTTTTTCCTCTTTTTTAACTTTAACTTATTTCCCAAAATCCTATATTTCACTTATTTTCACTTTCGATGATGATGATAGAAAAAAAATTCGTCGATTTTTGTTTCGCTTCTCAAAAATTTCGAATAGAAAAATTTCCGCGGTATTTAGAAAAAAAAATATATAATAATGAAACACAAAACATCGGGTTTCGTTTGTTTCTCTTTCCATCCGGGAGGGGGCTAGCACAAAAAATAATTTCGAAATATCGAGCAGACACACACACAAAAAATCGGGGAGAGGCTGGAAATCTGTACATGTCGACCGGGGGGGACTGTTGAAGTGGGCGGAAATTTGAATTTCCATTGAAAACAACAAAAAAAATTAAATTAAAAAAATTCGAAATCGAAATAGTACATTCTACAAATGAGGGAGAAACAAAAAACTGGACATTTTTTGATAGTCGACGAGGGGAGGGAGATTTTTTGATTTTTTTTTTTTTGGAATTTTTTTTTCAGGAAAAAAATCAACTAGTTTCAGTGGTAGTGATTGTTTTTTTTAGGAGGGAGAATGGATTTTTTGAGCAATTAGCAGGTTTTAGCGGGAGAAAAAAACGGAGAAAATAGGGGAAAAAAATAAGCGGCGTGGCGGAAAAAAGAGCTGGAATTCGGAGTTTTGGATAGAAAAATTGGGGGATTTTCGATTTTTTTCAATGTTTTTCTGAAAAAATTTAATTTGGAAATTATTGAAAAAATATTTTAATTTTGAACAAAAAAAATTTTCAAAAAAAAATTTGTTTTCAAAATTAATTCAGACTTTTTCAAAGCATGTTTCGAAAAAAATTGCAAATTTGTATGAATAACAGTTTTTTTTCAGAAAAATTCGAGATTAATTTGAAATTTTTCGCAAAAAAATTGATGTAAATTTACAAATTCCGTCAAATTTTTTAAAAAATTTGGATTTTTCCCTCCAAAACCTCGCTTAAATTTCACGAACCTAAATAGGAATTACATTGAATTTCGAAAGAAAAAAAACAAAACGAGGGGGAAAAGACGGCGAAAATAATATCGGGTGTCGGAGTCAGGCGCTGTCGGCACGACTTCTGAATATGCACGAGAAGAAGTTGCGACGTCTGCGTCGCGCTCGCTTCGGCTCGGGAGCTGCTCCGGCAGCTCCCGTCGACGCGGCGTCCGGAGCTGCCGCTGCCGCTGCTCCGCGAGCCGGCGACTGTTGTTGTTGAGGGACGGGCGGTGCCGAGGTGGGCATCGAGCGGGACGAGGGACGTCGAGCCGGCTCCATCGACGAATCCTCGTCGGCGTCGAGAAGACCGTCGCCCGGCGACGCCTCCAGAAATTTGAAGCCGCGGAACGTGTCGTGGTCGATTTCGCCTGTAATTAAAGAGAAAATGAAATTCTGAACTGCACATCGCGAGAGAATTTTTTGGGAGGTGAAGCGAGCAGGGTGTGCCACGCGGGTAGAAGTACTTGATACATTCGGGTCAGATTTTCGAAAAAAAATGAAATTTTCATTTATGAAAAATGAAAACTTTGAACAAAAATAAGGAAAAACTGAAAATGCGCGCAAATTTTTATTGTTTCCATCATTCTTCGCATAAAGTTATTTCTTTTCTCTATTTGGAACGGTAGATCTGGTTTTTTTTTCACTTCAGACAGGGCGAAAAGCGATGTTCTTTTTGTATTTTTTTCATTTTTTGAAAAGTTTCATTTCATGTTCAAAATTTCTGAACAGGAAAATGAAAAATTTCAAATTCAGTTCAAAAAATTTTAATGAAAATGATCCCGCTCAGTTCAAGTTCACGTTC
Organism: Caenorhabditis sulstoni; assembly: GCA_963966605.1. NCBI lineage: Eukaryota > Metazoa > Nematoda > Chromadorea > Rhabditida > Rhabditidae > Caenorhabditis > Caenorhabditis sulstoni. The sequence continues at coordinate 11,717,961 of OZ016479.1, forward strand.
ATTTCACGTTCAAAGACGCACACTGCTCGGACCACCCGGATAGAAATATCCGGTGCTCCCTGGTCGAAGTACTAGTTACAACCGGATAGAAGTACCCGAGACTTCCATATAGACGTACCTGATACTTCCAGGTAAAAGTACCCGCTCCACTTTTCCCCCCACACAATCCCTTGTCACCCATCAGTTACCTCCATCGACGAGTCGTGGCATCAGCGGAATCTCGTTGCCGTCGTCGTCGGTCTCGAACTCCTCGTCCGCACCGTCGTACATCGCCGCCATGCTGGGCAGCATGGTGAGCGGCCGATCGCCCGTCCGCATCCGTTCCATGATTCGGCCGAGTCCCTGATCTTCCGGATGGCTGCACATGAACCACGGATGGACCATCGTCTCGAGCACTCCCGGACGCTTCGTGAAGTCTTTTTCGAGCAGTTGGCGGAGGAGACTGCAGAAAGAAAAACAATGGATAAAGTGAGCTCGGTGACGTGGCACTCTTTAATATCTCCGAAACTAAAATAGCTACAAACAAGTTGCCAACTAGGCTTCGGGACATTTCAAAACCGGACATTTTGAAACCAATGAAGCATAGGTCGAAAGAGGCGCTGAGAAGCGCTCAAAATTTTGATTTTTTTTTAACTTTCTGGAAGAAAAAACCGGATTTTGGGTTCTATTTTATCAAAGTAAGGATTTCCAAAGCTGAGGAGTTCTGGCAAGCGCTGAGTTTGGAATTCAGTAGAAGCTTTCACAAGGAGCCGAACGTGTTGTTTGAGCAAATTTTGACTGTGAGGACTGTTTCACAGGACTCAAAGCAGCGCTCCACGGAATTGAAAATTTGACTTGCGGGTTTCGGAAATTTGCAACGATATTTGGTGTCGTTACAAAGCTGAAATCAAACGGAACGCAAAACTTTATGGTGAAGTCCGAGAAACGCGTTTTTCTGTAGAATCAGTAAACCTAGTCGATTATCTCGTTTGAAAATTCTCTTTTTTTGATGAAAGTTTCTGATGAAGGATGAAAAACAATAAATATCGAGAAAAAACTCGAAAAATAGCTCATTTTTTCTTGATTTGAATAAAAAACGAGTGTAAAGGCGCACGTGAAAATTCGGAAAAAGTATACTGTATGCGTGGCGAGACCTGCCGCTTGTTTGTCTGAGGACTCTCGATTAATTTCAACTCTACAATAGTCGATTATCTCATTTGAAAATTCTCTTTTTTCTGATGAAATGTATTGTTTTTGCGGGTTTCGTTTCCAAATTCCGTGCAGCTCTGACTCAAATTTACTTCTTCATGATATCAATATAACCCGGAAGTTCATCTTCTTTTCGAAAAAGTTCACGAAAATTCAAAAATGTTCGTGCATTTCTGAGCGCCTCTTTTGACCTATGTTCCAATTTTCGATCGATTTCTCTTCTTTGATTAGTATAATTCGCCAAAAAACAAAAAGAAGCTCACTCTTGCAAATCGTGCGACAAGTGCACATTGGTCGGCATGACGAGCGGCTCCGTGCCGATGCACTCGTACAATTTCAGCAGCACCGGCCGCTCGAACGGATATTTGCCCGAGACGAGGTTGTAGAGTGTCACGCCCGCGCTCCACATGTCCGCTTTGTAGCCACTACAATTGCCTTTTTTTTTGAATTTGGAAACGTTTTCCGTTAGTTTTTAATTTTAACATTTTTTCAAAAAATAAATCGTCTCCAGTTTTTGAAATTTAAATCATTTTAATTTAAAAAAAAATAAATAAAATGAGAACTCACTCGAAAAAATTATGATTTCCGTAGACACACTCGGGCGGCTGGAATTTCGGTGTTCCGTTCACTTTTGTACATTTTCCGTCGGCCTGTAATTGGTTTTTTTTTATGATTTCAAAAAAAAAATAAATAAATAAAAACTGCTTTCAACGGAAAATCTTCGTATTTTTTTTCTGAATTCTTACAAAATTTTCAAAATTTTCTTTTTTTAATAAAACATTTTTTAAACCAAATTTTCCATTTATTTTTATTTTTTCTTCAATTTTCCGTGTTTGTCTTATAAATTCCTCTACTTTTCTCAAAAATTCTATTTCGGTTAAATCTGTTTTTTCGATTTTTTTTTACAAAGTCCAGTGTGAAAATTATGATTTTTACTAGAATTTTTTAAAAAGAATTTTCATTATATTTTTATTTTTTTTAATTTCCCTGATAGTTCGGGAGAAAAAAAAAGATTTCAAAAAAATTTCGCATATTTTTTCTCTTTTTTTTTTAGATTTTTCTCAATTTTTAATGAGTTTTTTCCCTCGATTTCAAGTATTTTTCCACAACTTTTCTCCGCTTTTATCTCAAATTTTCAAAAAAAAAAAATTTCCCGAAATCTCCAAATTTTTATCGCGATTCCAGTCATTTTCTAGTCAATTTTCAGTGTCCAACAGTTATTTTTTTTTTCTGGAAGGGGGAACAATTTTCTATTTACCTGATAGATGGAGATTTGTTCGGCGACGCCGAAGTCGCAAATTTTGACGGTGAACTCGATGGAGACGAGCAGATTGCCGGGCTTGATGTCCTTGTGGGCGACGCGTTTCGCGTGCAGATAGTTGAGCCCGTGACACAGTTCGACGAAGATTTTGTGCGACTCGCCGACGGTCAGACGACGCGCCGGCTCCAGATCGAGCAGCTGTTGGACGGAGCCGATGCAGTACTCGAAGATCATGTACACTTTGCCTTTCGATGGTATGTTGAACACCTCAAATTGAGAGACAGAGAATCAAAACGTGACACTGGACACGGACGTTTTTCTTTTTGAAATTTTTTTTGAATCAAAAAAATTTTTTTTGGAATTTTTTTTTGGATTAAAAAAAATTGTTTTTATTTTTTCAAGCGATGTTTTATTTTTACAAATTTTGGAAAAATTATTTCTTATGAGAGGTTTTTTTTTGGAAATTTTGAAAAAAAAATTTTTTCTCGTTTTTTTTTCAAAATTTTTACGGTTTTAAAGCGAAAAAAAAAACGATTTTTTTTCGAAAACATGAAAATTTTATTTTAGAAACATTGAATCGAATCGAATTGTTCTTCAAATTTTTTTTCCGGAATATTCAACTTCAAAAAAAAAATAAAACAAAAAAAAATTTGCATTTTTTAAAAAATGAATTAGAAAAAACATTTGAATCGATATAATTTTTCTAAAATAAATTTTCCATGTTTTCAATAAATAAATAAAAATAATATCGATTATAAAAGTGCTTTAAAAACTTTTTTTTCGAATTTTTCCGCGATTTTCATTTTTTCCCCGGCATTTTTTCGGTATGCGAAGCTTAAATTTTAGGAAAAAAATTAAAATTTTTTAAATTCGTTTTTTTTTTCGAATTTTTCAAAAACAAGTCTACGCCCTTCCCAGCAAACCTCGATCATTCGAATGACGTTTCGATGGTTGAGCCGCCTCAAAATCGCCATTTCACTTCGAATATTCTCCCAGCCGTTCGTGATTTTTCGCAATTTATCATACTGAAAATCGAGAAAAAAATATTTTTTTTTCATAGAGTTTCAGTTTTTTGGCTTAAAATACTCGAGAAATCTGAAAAAAAAACATGCGACAAAAAAAGGGAAAAAAATATTATTTTAAAAAATTGAATTTTCTTGCTTCAGACTGAAAATTTTTCTGTTAAAAAAATTTTACAAAAAAAAATTTTTTTTTAATTTCTTCTAGTTTTTTTTTCTAGTTTTCGAAAAATGAAAACCCTCGAAATTCACCGTTTTTTTTTCAAAATTTAAAATTTTCTCTTTCAAAATTTTCTTAATATTTAATTTTGGCGGCTCTTTTTGCTTTTTTTTTCTCTGAAAAAACATAATGAAAACCGTCCAAAAACCGTCAAAAATCACAAAAAATTGGAGACTTTCAGGATTTTTTCCAAAAAACTCAAGTAAAACCGTGTTTCCTCTCGAAAATCCCGCTTCAAAAATTCAATTTCCCTTCAATTTCCAATTCGAACCTTCATAATTTTGGCGGCTCTTCTGGTGAGCGTGTAGGTGTCGATGACCTCCTTGACTTTTCCGTACGAGCCGACGCCGATGACAGCGCCCCACAGGTATCCCTCGATGATTTTGGCGCCTTTCCGCTTTCCGACCACCACCGCGTCCAACTCGATCCGCTGAAATGACGACAAAAAAGACGAGACCGTGTGCTGCTCGAGAGCTCTCTCTCTCTCTTACATTCTCCGCGTTGAACAGCATCGCGTTGTTCACTTGCTGGTTTATGAACTCGCGCATCGTCTCCGCCTCCTCCAAATCGAAACTCTCCTCTCGTTTCTGCAAACGATTCCATCAAAACGCGGAAAGTTTTACGCGCTTTGGCGGCGTCCACAAATTGATGCTTGGCTAATCGATTTGTGAAGCCCGCCACTGGCGTCATCGCGCCGCCACTGGCGCTATTCCTGCGCCACTGGCCGACTCTGAAGCGCCACTGGCGGCCGGGGCGCTTATTTTGGCGTATGTCAAGCGGATGGCTGGCCGATGTCAGGCGGCTACCCGCCATTTTTTTTTCATTTTTTCTCAAAATTGATTCGAAAAATATTTGCGAAAAAAGTGACATCCTTGATTGAAACTCTGGTTTTTTTCCAATTTTTCCAAATTCGCAGAAAAAATCGTTTAAAAATAATAGAAAATGACTGGGCAATAATGGAAAATTCTCCGTTTTCCAAAAAAAAAAAAAAATTTAATTTTAGAACAGCAGAAAAATCACAATTTTTGCTCCTTTTTCGTCAATTTTTGGCGCAGAAAATCGGAAAAAATTAGCCAGTTTTTAGTTTTTACTGTGGTTTTTTTTCAAATAAATTTCTTCACAATTTGCAAAAAAAGGAATTGTTGCACAAAATTTTGTTGTTTTCGCTGGCGTTTTCGTCGGGTAAAAAACTAAAAAACAGGTGAAAATCGCGGTTTTGCAGCAATTTTCCAAATTAATTTTTTCTAAATTCAATTTTTACTGGACAAAAAATCGATGAAAAAAAAACTAGGTAGATTTTTTTTCCATTTTGAAGGAAAAAAAATAATTTTTTTCCATTCTGTCAGTGTGTCTCACATAGTTCCGAATGTTTCGTATTCCGTCGACGAACCGCCTCCGCTGCTCCTCCTCCGTCTCTTCCGTCTCTTCTTCGCAGTTTCCGATCGACATTTTCTGCGAGAAAAACGGAGAGATCAATCGGCAGGGGGTCCGGGACAATTTGAAACCCGGACATTTCGAAACCAATGAAGCAGAGGTCAAAAGAGGCGGAGAGAAGTGCTTTAACTTTTGAATTTTCTTGAAAGTTTTCGAGAAGAAACTTTGGGTTATATTGTTATCATAACGGATTAGCTTTGCGTTTTGCGAAAGTTTCCCTCACAGGTTAAAATTTGTGAAAACAACAATCAAGTCGATAGCTCAAAAACAACACTTTTTGGACTCCTTGTGACATTTTTCATTAGACGAAGATGAAATATGGAGTTTTTCGCAAGCTTCTACAGATTTCCAAAACTCAGCTCTTGCCAGAACGGCGGTACCCCGGATTGGAACTGGGACGGATTGGAACCGTTATCAGTGAAGCGCGTTTGCTTTCCATAGTTTTTTATTAACTTTTTGGTTTACTTGCGTCTCCGTCCCAGTTCCAATCCGTACTAGTTCTAAACCGTCCCGGTTCTATTCCGGCGAGTTCTATTCCGTGGTACCGCCGCCAGAACTCCTCAGTCTTTGAAAAATTCGGTTCTTTTTCGAAAATTGAGCGCTTCTTTTGAACTATGTTTCATCGGTTTTGAAACGTCGGGTTCCGAAATTTCCCGGAGCCTATTAATGGGGGGGTCTCGAACATTTTTGCATATATATATATTTTTTTTTTCCAACTGATCCCTCCATTTTTTTTTAAATTATGGATAACAACAACTCGGTAAAATAGAAAATCATTTTAAATTTCGAAAAAAAAAATCAGAGCAACTCTTGTGAGCCGGAATTCGAAACTTTTGGGTCAAGTAACGGTTTTTGCGATTGAAATAATGCTTTTTTTTTGCTCACCACTCCTTGCTGCTGCTTCTCCGCCACGTCTTCTGCTCGCTTCGTTCTCATCGGAAGACCCACTGGAGCCGGTCTCTCGAGCTCATCCGACGAATCATCCGAGCCTTCTGCAATAATAGATCGCAATTCGAAAGAGTGCACTTTTGAAGAGTGTGACAAAACCGGAACATGCGTTCACCGTGACGCATAAATGCAGAATTGCAACATGCGGCGCGCTTCTTCTGTCCTTACTTGGAAACTTTCCTAGAAAAAGCGTGCCGCAGTGTTGCAATTCTGCATTAATGCGTCACGCCGGGACGGTCACAGTGAACGCAATGGTTTTCTGGACGTGTCGAAACCCATTATTTTCAATTAAAATTGCATTTTTTTTTCGCATTTCAGCGAGAAAAATAGAGTTAAGTGAGTTTTTTGAGCTCTCAATTAGTTTTTAAGTATTATAGGATCGCGAGAAGCGCGGAGTCCGCAGCCACGCTCCTTTTTGAGTCTCGCCACGAAAGTTTAAGAAATCAGTGCTGCGCCTTTAAAATCCGTTGAGTACGGTATGCATTTTTTCGTCGTAATCACGGAAAAAAGGGTGAAAAAATGCATACCGTACTCAACGGATATTAAAGGCGCAGCACTGATTTCTTAAATTTTCGTGGCGAGACTCAAAAAGGGGCGTGTCAATGGACTCCGCGCTTCTCGCGATCCTATAATAAAATTGTTGGATTTTTAGTTTTTTTTTCTGTTTTTTCGCCACGATTCGACTAGTTTTGGGCTCATTTTTCGATGGAAAATAGTGAAATGTGCAAGTTTTTCACATTTTTTTCTCTATTTTTCCAAAAAATTGGTGAATTTTGCTCATTTTTCAGTGTTTTTTCATCCCTTTTTTTTTCAAAAAATGCTTCTCCGTACTATTTTCAAGATAATCCGGGTCGACATTGAGCCGTCTCGTCGATTGTTTATTTTTCGACGACGACGACGTGCCCGTGACGTCTTCTGCTTCTACTGCTTCTGCTTCTTCTCGATTCGACGACGCGTCCGGCGGAACGATGAACTTGTTCGTGCATTCTGATGACGGGCCCGATATGTCCATTCGGGTGAGACGAGTTAGAATATGGTTAATCTGACCGACCAGAAAAAATAAATCAATTAATTGCGAAATTATTTTTTTTTATATTTTAATTTTATTTTGTGGGATTTCTAATTATTTAAAATAGGATTTTTTTCGAAAAATTTTCAAAAAAATCCTAAAAATTTGGAAAAAAAATTTAAAGTTTTTTTTTTTCATTTTTTTTCGTATTTTTAGTGTAAAATTTTTTTTAATTCGAAAAAAAAAATTTTTATTGAAACATTTATTTTCTAATTTTTAGAATCAGCTATCGAAAAGTTTAATAAATTTTTTTGATAAAATTCCATTTTTTTCAATTTTTCGGAACTATAAATTAAAAAAAAAATTTTTTTGCAGTTTTTGAAAAATTGAAAAAAATTTTTTTCAACTTTTGTTAAAATTTTTTCAAACTCCGTAGAAAAATTGTTTTTTCAAATAAAAAATTATTTTTAATTTTTAGAAACAACAACGCGGAAAAAATACCGGCAATTCAGGAAAAAGTCAATAAAATTAGATATAAAAAAATATCGCGAAAAAATAAAAATCATTTTTTTTGTTTTGAAAATTAGCGTCAAACGATCGAATTATTAGTGAAAAATGCAAGTAAAAACCGCGAGAAAAAGTCGAAAAATCACATGAAAAAAAGCGAGAATTCCCGTAAAATGCAATGGACAAAAATGGACAAAAATGACAAAAAGTGCAAATAATTCAAAATTCTTAGAACAATTTTTAAAAAAAAATATTTGTTTTTGTTTTTAATCGAGCTCGTCGTCTATGAATCCGTTCGGGAATATATCCACTTCGTTCGTTCCAATCTGAAAAAAAAATTTTTTTTTTGAAAATTTTTATTGGTGACCTGATTTTTAAAGTTTCGATTAGTTTTAAAAAGGAAAAATAAATTTTACGAGTTTTTTTTTTTAAAATAAATTTCGCATAAAATTAATTTTCAAATTTCGCAAAAAATGTTTTTTTTAGATTATAAAATGTTTTTTTTTTTTTTTAATTTTTAAAAACAAATGTAAATAGTACACTGCGCCCGCTCTTTTTTCAAAAAAAAAAAACTTTCAAATTTTGAGCATATTTCACACAAAAATTTCACTTCAAGCCACATATTTTGGGCACAATATTTGAGAGTGTGACAAAACCGGTGCAGACGAAACCGGAACATGCTGGAAATTTCAGCAAAAAAGGACAGAAAAAGCGTGCCGCAGTGTTGCAATTCTGCGTTTATTCTTCACGGTGAACACATGTTCCGGTTTCGTCTGTTCCGGTTTTGTCACACTCTCGAATTCGAATTCAAACTTCGCACCTCGATTTCGTGTTGAATCCAGTGCGGATCGGGCGCGTAGACGAGATGCGTCTGCGGATCGAGAACGGGCGGTCCGTCGTCGTCGTCGTCGTCATCGTCGTCATGATAGTGCTCCTCCTCGTCGTCTTCTTCATCCAATTGCCGATGCTCCGCGAGCTCGTGATCCTCCATCTCGGCCATTTCGGCCTCGTCCATTTGCATCTCGTCGAAATCCTCCGGATCCGCCTCGATCTCAAACTCGCGCGGTATTTGATCGTACGTTTGCGGAAGCGGCTCCGCGCGGAAACGACGAGGCGACGACGGCGGAAGATAGTAGCGGAGCGACGCGGAAGCGGAAGCGGACGACGATGACGGGACGACGTGCGAGCTCTCTTCGACTATCATTCGGCTGAAAACTCTTGAAAAATCGATTGAAATTTGAATGAACGATTCCGAAAATCCAAGGAAAACCTGGTCGGAAATTCAGTGTTTTTCCTTATTTTCCAATTTTTTCCTTTCGAATTTTAATTATTTTTGAGTTATAAGTTATAAAAATTAAATTAAAACGTGGTTATCTTTTTTTGTTTCAAAATTTGTTTTTAATTTTTGATTTTTAAGCGAATAAAAAACTTGAAAATTTCGCGATTTATTTATTTAATTTTTTAAAAATAAATATTTTATTAATTCTAGAACTTGACAAAAGCCATTTTTATTATTTTATTTCATTTTTTAAAAATTTGTCAAAAATTCAATAATAATAATTGTTTTAATTTTAAAAAAATGAGATTGAATTTTTTCCAGAAATTTTGAGAATTTCCTATTTTTTTTCAACATTTCTAATTTTTTTTTTTTCGAATTTTAGATTCAAAAAAAATAATATTTGAAATTCCTCTTTTTTTTTCGATAAATTCGGGCACAATTAGCTCAAAACAGCAGTTTTTGAGCTGAATTTTTCAAATTTTTCTCCAATTTGTGTACCAATTCAAAAAAACTAGAAATGAACCTGTGAACGGTGTGCCTGGTGCTCAGCTCGTGCCGATTGTTGTCCACATAGACGATTTTGTGTGCTCTCGGCTCCATCATCACGTGCTCCTGCTCTTCCGGCTCGAACACGACGTCGTCGTCCCGTCGCGGCTCGCGGAGCTCGATCTGACGATGGAAATGCTCGAGTTTCGGAGCGATTCCCACCGTCGGACGGGCTCGAATCACTAGTTTCTGGTGCGCGGCTCCCGGAGCGATGCACGTGAAGCCGTCGCCTGGAAATTCTCGAAGAATTTAAAAATTATGAGGAGAATTTTGGTATTTATATAGGAGAAAAGGCCGAACAAAATGGTGAAAATTGAGGAAAAATTTGGAAATTTTCCGAATTTTTTAAACCTGAATTCAATTTTTTTCGGCTAATTTTGAATATTTTTGAACAGAAAAACAGCGAAAAACAATTTTCACCGATTTTTTTTCTCAAAAATTCAATTTAATTTAATCCGAGAAACTTCACAAAATTGAAAATTTCAAGGATTTCACAGTTTTATAGCATTTTTTTTCTAATTTTTTGTTTTTTTTTTCAAATAAAGACACATTTTTAATTAAAAAAATGTTTGAAATTTTTAATTTATCAATTATTTTTGTCGTTTTAGGAATTTTCATGTATTTTTCAAATTTTCTCATTTCAAAAAATTGCTAAAAATCAATCGATTTTCACAAAATTCGCGCGAATTTCTCGTTTTTTAGCAATTTTCCCGCGATTTTCGTGGTTTTCAAGGGGGTACCACGGAATAGAACTCGCCGGAATAGAACTTGCTACGGAATAGAACTTGGTACGGAATAGAACCCGCCGGAATAGAACTCGCCGGAATAGAACTCGGCCGGAATAGAACTCGCCGGAATAGAACTCGGCCGGAATAGAACTTTTTACTTGGCCTTACTCATTTTTGAAAAATTTTGAAATTTTATGATAATTTTACTCGCATTTTCGATAAACGGAAATATAAAAAGAGGAATCACAAAAAAAATCGATACGCGCGCAATCCACCAAAAACGGAGTTCTATTCCGGCCGAGTTCTATTCCGGCGGGTTCTATTCCGTAGCAAGTTCTATTCCGTAGCAAGTTCTATTCCGGCGAGTTCTATTCCGTGGTACCCCCGTTTTCAATCATTTTCAGACTGTAGCCGATGGATTTTCAGTGATTTTCAGCGATTTTCAGCCATTTTCAGTCGATTTCGATCGATTTTCTTCGCGTTTTCTCACCAATTTCGTCCTTGATCATGTATCTGGTGAGCTGTTGATTGGAAAGCGAGCACGGATCCACGCCTCCCTCGATTTTGTCGTTTCTGAAAGAGAATCGATGGGACAGCGGCCGGGGGGAGAACCGGTTTTTCGATGGGCGTGGGCGGGTTTTTGTAATCCAATTACAGTAGCCGCTCTCAAAAATCAACGAATCGGGCCAATTAAAACCAGAAACTGATAAAGAAAAAGGGAAAAATTTTAAGAGAATAACTACAATTCGAAACTCGAAACTCGCCAAAATATACAAAACGTTTGGGTCTCGAACGGAAAATACAGGTGAAAAACGATTCATGGTGATGAATTTCAACGCAAAAACTTTAAATTGAGGCGTCCGTCTCTTCCGTTCGAGACCCAAAAAGGGGCGGGGCAACGGAATGCGTTTCTGAGAGATTTGTTTCGACTTTCGACTTCAGATTCGAAAATTCGCACTCTAAAGGGACTGTGTACCTGTCGTGTTTGACGAGATGATCGCGAAAGTGTCGTTGCGACTTGGAGCTGAAATTGCAGATGCGAAACGGACAGCCGTACGTCGCCGACTTGCTCGGATGACGTTGTCTGCAATAAATTGCGTGAAAATCGACGAGAATCCGTCATTTAGACGTTGAATTTGGGTTTCTCATCTGATTTTTTATGAATTTCTCTAGTTTTAGTTCAGATTTGCAAAAATAGAAGAAAGATGGGGTAAAAACCAAAAAAGCATGTTTTTTTAAAATTAAATGCTGAAAACTCTCAAAAATCGGTGAATTCGAAAGTTTTTCACAAATTTTCCACGAAATTCGTAGTTTTTTCCAGGTTTCAAACTGAAAATCTTTGATTTTCGCCCAAAAACCTGAAATCAGTTGAAATTCGACAGTTTTTACGTGGTTTCTCAGGTTTTTAGTACGATTTCCGGGCAAAATCGCTGAATTCCGGGCTCTTACTGGACGTGGAGCTGATATCCGGCTGGTTCCATGTAGGCGTCCTCGCAGTACGGACACCGGTATCCCCATTCGGCTTTCGGAGTGTGATTGCGCAGTTTGTGACGGTGCAGGGTCATTTGGCTGGCTGAAAATTGGATTTTCAGCGAGTTTCCATGCGAAAACGCGAGTTTTTCCGGGTTTTGAGGGTTTTTTGAGGATTTCCCGTTGGTTTTCAACGTTTTTCAGATGGAAATCGATAGTTTTCAGGCGTTTTCGACAGTTTTACCGGCTGCATAGCTGCAATTGTCGCATCGAAACGGTTTCGTCTTGTTGTGAATGTTCATGTGCTCCGTGAACGATCGTTTCGACGACAACGCCTTCTTGCACACGCTGAAATCGCAGATTTCGCGACGCATCGCCGATTTTCAGCCGACCTGCACGTCCACATCTGTTTGTCGCGGCGTGGTTGCGGGCCGCGCGTTTTCGCCGGCATACTGGAAATCGAAGGCGACGCGTTGGACGGTCTGGCGTGTAGAACGTACGTCTGCCAGTTTTCCTGCAAAAAATTGTGCTCAGAAACACCGAAAACCCTGGGAAAAACTCACCTTTGAGAACAGAGTGTCATTTCTCGACATGAAAATGCGTCTGGAAACTGGCGATTTTATCGATTTTCGAATTCTAGTGTTGGGAGAAAATTTTTGACGCCAAAATCTGACCAAAAATCAATGATTTCGACGAAAAAAACGCGAAAAACGGGCCGAAATTGGCTATGAAAAAAATTATTCTGGGGGGAGGTGATGCAAACGCGCTCCAACGCACTGAGTCGGATTCTCGGCCGCCGAGTAGGAAAATAGCGCGAGATTCGAATTGAGAAACTTTTAAACTGAGAGAAAACGTGGCAAATGCGCGGGAATTTTATGGAAAAAATTTCTGAAATAGATTCGAAAATAGAAATTAATCAAATGTCATTTATAAATATTTTTCAGATTTTTTTGCAACAAGAAAATGGCCTAAAATTCTATTTTCCACGGGTATTACAGTTTTTCCGCCATAAAAAACTGTGAAATAATAATTTTTGAACAGAATATTGGCAGGAAATTAAAATTTATGGGTTTTTACATACAAAAACGTTTTTATTTTCAGTTTTCCGCCAAAAAACTTTAAAACCTGAAAAATTTTTATTTCCAAGCTGCTGCAAACGCGCTCTACCGCAAAAAGCTTGTTTTTCTCGTTTTTTTCCAAATAAAAAGCCGAGCAAAGTTCCCACTCGGCTGCAAACGCGCTCCACTGATAAATACCTCTAAATCTCAATTTCCGGTCAAAATTCACCGACATTTCATTATTTTCTCATTGAAAATTCACAAAAACCCTAAAAATATTTCATTTTGCATCTAAAACAACGATTTTTTCAGAAATTTACGTGAAAAACTCCGAAAAAAGGCACTCAAATTCCCATTCTGCTGCAAACGCGCTCTATTGACAACTCTGCCAACATTTTCTCCGATAATCAGCTAAAAAACCCAGTTAGAAGCAGAAAAATCATTCCTTTTTCGGAAAACCATCAGAAATTCGCGGCCTGCTGCAAACGCGCTCCACCGCAACACCCCCTTCATGAGAAAATGAAAAAGAGTCAGGAGGAGGGGAGGGAATCGGAGAGCTCGCGGAGCATCATCATCATTTTCTATCTCGTGTGTGAGTGTGTGTGATTAGAAATTCCAGGTGCGAAACGGATATCTCTTTCTCTTTCTCTCTTTCTTTTTCTCTCTCTCTCTCTCTCTCTCTCTCTCTCTCTCTCTCTCTCTTTCTTTCTATCACAAACCAACTGTTGTGTGTCTGCGTCTCTTCGATCCGCACACTCTCTCTCTCTCTCCCATCGGTAGCCCCGCCCCTTTTACTGCGGCTCGAAAACTCGCGGAGCCCTGACGAATGTTTGCTCTTTTTTCCCCGCGTTTTCGTTTCCAACGCGTCTTTTGTTCGCCCCGTGACAGCGAAAAAAAAATTTGAAAGAGACGGCTGTTTATTCTCGTTTTTCCTCCCCTTTTTGGTTTTACCTACAATTAGGTTACTGGATTGATTTTTTTTTATTTTGGGTAAAAACTATTGATTTTTATTTTTTACAGACATTTGAATTTCGCAAAAATTATCTTAAGCTGAAATTTTTTTAAAAACTAAAAAATTTTCTGAATTTTTTGACAACTTTGTGTTTTTTTTTTTTAATTAAGATTAAAATTTTTTGGTAAATACTTATCAATGAAAATTGTGGAAAATTAAATATTTTGAATAAGAAACTTCAAAAAATGTGTTTTTTTTTCGAATTAAACTTTTTTTTCAAATTTTTCACTTTTTTTCCAAAATGAAACAAAACTTCTCGGATGAAAAATTCAATTTTGAAAATTAATCAAAAAATTCGCGCTGAAAAAATTTTTTTTCTGGAAAGTTTTTTTTTTCAAAACAAGCGAACTTTTCTTTTTTTTGCTAAATCCAATTTTCTTTTCAAAAAAAAAGGTGTAATTAGGTTTTGTCTCTTTCTCTTTTTGTTCTTTTTTTTCAGAAAAGTTCTCTTTTTCATTTTTGTTTTCCAAAATTTTTTCAATTTAGAAAATTCATATTTTTTGAAAATAAATTTCAAATAATAATTTAGGGGTGATTCGCGGGGGGCCTCGAATGACAAAACCGGAGTTTTCGCTGGACGTGGCCGAGTTCAACCTCGTCCTCGTCGTTTTCTCGGCCATCGTCGTGACGACGGCTCTGATCGCACTTCTCGTGCTCTACTGCAATGTGAGCTGCGGAGTGTGCAAACGGAAACAACGTCGGCGGCACAGCAATATCCCGCACGTTATGGTCACGCAGCACAGGGACAAGTTCGTTTCTTTCTTTTTTACCCCCTAATATCGATTCTGTTGTCCGTTTTTCTCTTTCAAAACTCAGAAAAAGCAGACTTGCGATTTTAGGGCTGGGCCCGGGCTCAGCCCGGGCTCGGGCCGGGCCGGGCCGGGCCGTGTTTTTTTAGAGCCCGGGCCCGGCCCGGGCCCATTGAGCGAAAACTCGGCCCGGCCCGGGCCCAGCCTGTTTTTGAAAAGCTAAGTAGGGGCTCTCAAATTTTGAGAGGCTGCTTCCGCCCATCAAAATCGGAGCCCTCCGATTTCAGAGTAATGCAAACGCGCCCCACTACATACATTTTCTTGAAGTTTTTTTCGAATTTTGTCCCCTTTATTTGAAAATTAATCAGCAAAAATTGTCTTACAAAATTACTTTTGAAAAAGTTAGTACTACCACGGGCCCAACGGGCCGAGCCCGGGCCCAGCCCGGGCCGGGCCCGGGCCGAGAAATTTTTCATTTCGGCCCGGCCCGGCCCGGCCCGTCGCAAGTCTGAGAAAAAGTTCGCGCGTCGACGCGCGAAGACGCGCGTCTTCGATTCATTTACGATAAACAAAGAGCCGACGCGACGGCGTTATTTCGGAGCGTCGTACCAAACAATTTTTAGGAATTTGACAAAAATTTGACAAACCACAAATTCAATTTGTGGATTATTTTGCGATTTCTGGCGTTTTTTTACAGAATTTCCTAATTTCAAAGTTACTTCTCCTATTATTCCTAATATTTCATTTTTAAAAAAACGAGAAATTTGGCTTAAACTCAATTCTTTACAAAAATTCGTCCAGAAAAAAGTGGACCGAGAAATGCGCCAACCGAATTTTAAAATTAATTTTTTCGCAGTTTTTTTGAAATTTTCAGTTCCAAAACAATTTCCGAAACGATTAAAAATTTAAAATGAAAAAAATTTCAATACTTTGAAAACTTTTTTGCGAAAAAAATCTGAAATGAAATAATTTTTTTTTTCAAAATTTACCTAAACTTAGAACGCCACTGTCGATCGACTGCCCGGATTTGGATTTTATCGACGCACGCAACACGAATCTCATCTCGTCAACTGTTCAAGTGGACTCTGTCCATCAGACGCCCACTCTTTCCTAACTCAAACTTCAATACATCTCCACTTCTTTCTCAGTTTTTTTTTCTTGTTACTTAGTAGACCTGAATTGTACTTATTTTCACAACGAATGTATCATATAATTATTTGTTTCTTTTTTTTCTAAAATTTTTTAGAGTTGTTCAAAAGTTGAGGTCGCGAGTACAAAGTAAATGCAAGAATTATGAGGAGCTTCCGAGAGGTTTTCGGATGAAAGAAGTAGAAAGAAATGGTTAGACGATGTGAATGGAGCCGCGAGTCGAGTAGGCGGGAGCACTGGAACGGCTCACTCGACGCGGCGGCTGCGTGTGGACGAGCTTCGGACGCTGGCGGACGTAACGGCGTGGAGAGCTCGGAACCGGCTGCGATCGTCTGGAAATGGCGGGTTTCAATGGGAAAAGTGCGAAAAAGCTGTTTCTTCCTGGGAAAATACGATGAAAATCGCGTATTCTGTGGGCAGAATGCGATATTTTTAAAAAAAATGATGGAAAACTGGAGTCTTGTGTAGTTTTTCAGAGTGAAAAAGAGTCTCCTTGATGGAAATTTTAACGAAAAACTGCTTTTTGAGATTTTGTTAGCGTGTTTCAAGTTCAAAAATGAAAGAAAATGAAGGTTTCGTTGATATTTTCCTGGGAGAAATCGAGTTTTCTGATGGAAAAATGAACTAAAAGGCGTTTTTTAGGACGAAAAACTGTTTTGATTGAGTTTTTTCGATTAAAAATGCAATAAATGCAGGTTTTCTGTGTTTTTCCTGAAAAAATCAATTGAAAATCGAATTTTCAAGGAAAAATGGCCGCGAGATTAGAATTTTGTGTGGATTTTTCCCTGTGAAAAAAAGTTTTCTTGATGGAAACTTGCAGTTTTGGAGCGAATTTGAACGGGAAAACGTTTCAAATTCCAATTTTGACAGCTATTTTCTAAAAAGATGGAGCTTTGGCATGAGGAAAACGCAAGAAAACAAAAATTTTGAAAAGCTACTGCAGGCTTTTGGTGGTTTTTGCCGGAAAAGTACAATGAAATACATCTTTTCTGTTCGGAAATGACCTGAAAGCGACTTTATACGAGTTAATAGACTGATAAACCAGATTGTATTTTAGTTTTTGACACTAAATACGACATTTCACCAAATTCGATCTCAATTTTACGTTGTTAGAGGGAAACTGGTTAAAAACCCGCGTTTTTCCGATTGCAGCTGTAAGTTTTTGAGATTTGTCGAGAAAATTCGACGAACAACATTCTTTTGCATGTATTTTTGACTAGAACTCGACCAGATTTCGATTCTTCTTGATGTGAAGGCGTACCTGCTCGGATGGCACTCTTTGTAGTACTCCTCGAGCAAATCGTCTTCGTATGAAGGCGGTGGAGACGTGCCGCATCTGAAAACTCGCCGAATTTCAATGAATCGATTATTTTTTGCTCACGGAAATTCGGTGGAATTATCTTTGGAAACGTAGGCCGGCGGTGAGAATTCCTTGCGCGCTTTTGCACTCGCCGCCCGTTTTCGCATCGTTCGGGCTCCTAAAAACATAGTTTTTATCGATTTTCAGCTGAAATTCCGTACGCTGAATGGTTTTGAAGTTCTTTTCGCGTAAACGGTTTGTGACTCGCTGCAATACTCGTCGAGATCGTCGCAATTCGACGACTTTATCCAACTCCCACTGTTTGCACTTGTTTATTCCGATCTAAACTGCGAATTTTTAGGTTTTGAGGGAATTCAGTGGTTACCAGCATTGCGGCGACTAATCCGATGCAAAATAAAATAGTGGGCAGCACAATTGTGGTCAGCGCCTCGTTGTGAGGGATCGTAAACGGCGCAGACGACATTTTTCGGCCGTTTTCGGCGGCCCAATCGATGGATTTTGTGAGAAATTAGCGGCGGTGGCTGTGCTTTTCGCCACAAACACAGATGTTAGTCGTCGCGGCGGGATGAGAAGAAGCTGTGTGCTCTTCGCGCGAAGAGACCGCCGACGACTTCGTATCGATTTTTGGTTTTAGGCCCGAGTCCATAATTGAAGAGGTCCCTCGGCTTTTTTTCAAAGTTTTTTGTTAGTTTTTAGGAATTTACATCGGTTTTGGTAACTTTTTGAAATTCTTCCAGAAAAATTCACACTTTTTCCTCAATTTTCGGAGTTTCCGCGAGATTTTGAGGCGGAATGCGAGAGACGCCGCAGAAATTTGTGTAGATTTACGCGCGCAGTTTAAAGGCGCACGCAGTTTTCCGACTCTTCGCGGCGAGACCCGTCGCCTCGCCTCCCTCGCCTCAAAAAATTTTTCCAACGATTTTCGCTTGGCCTAAACTTTTTTCATCGTTTTTCAACCAATTTTTAAAAATTTTTAGGTTGTCCGAATTCTAATAATTTAATGAGCCTGATAATTCTCAAAATTCGTCCGGAATTTTTCATTTTGACCGAGAAATTTTGTTTTTTCATCATTTTTTTTTAGGAAAGTTGTGGTTTTTGTGTACTCGATCGTGTCTTCCTGTTCTTGTGAAATTTTTCGTTGATGTTTTCCTAAATAATTTTTTGCAGGGTAACATGGGACGCCGTATCCGTATCCAGCGTAAGGGAGCTGGTGGCATCTTCAAGAGCCACAACAAGCACCGCAAGGGAGCCTCCAAGCTTCGCCCGCTCGACTTTGCTGAGCGTCACGGCTACATCAAGGGACTCGTCAAGGATATCATCCACGACCCCGGAAGAGGAGCTCCGCTCGCCGTCATCGCTTTCCGCGACCCGTACAAGTACAAGACCGTCAAGACCACCGTTGTCGCCGCCGAGGGCATGCACACCGGACAGTTCATCCACTGCGGAGTGAAGGGTGAGTCGAATATCCGAGAAAGTGAACTTTGTTTAGGTTGCGATTTGTCCTTTTTTCATTGGCTTGAATCAGATTGGTTCTGTGCCTTTCCAAGGGGACTATAAGAAATCTTGCCTCTTACCCCCGGTGTGATAATTTGTCAGGATCGGTCATTCTGTGCACGAACAATTGTTTGAAACTAAAATTTCCGAGCTTTTTCCGAGGAAGCTATGATCAACTCGTTTTATTTTCAGCTCAAGTGCAGATCGGAAACATCGTCCCGGTCGGAACCCTTCCGGAAGGAACCACCATCTGCAACGTCGAGAACAAGACTGGTGACCGTGGAGTGATCGCCCGCGCGTCTGGTTAGTCATTTTCAAAATAATTGACTGAAGTAAAACAAACTTCTGCAGGAAACTACGCCACCGTCATCGCCCACAACCCGGACACCAAGAAGACCCGTATCCGTCTTCCGTCTGGAGCCAAGAAGGTCATCCAATCCGCCAACAGAGCCATGGTTGGACTTGTTGCTGGAGGAGGACGTACCGACAAGCCGCTCCTCAAGGCCGGAAGAGCCTACCACAAGTACAAGGCCAAGAGAAACAGCTGGCCACGCGTGAGAGGAGTTGCCATGAACCCGGTTGAGCATCCGCACGGAGGAGGTAACCATCAGCACATTGGACACCCGTCCACTGTCAGAAGAGACGCCAGTGCCGGAAAGAAGGTCGGTCTCATCGCCGCCCGTCGTACCGGAAGAATTCGTGGAGGAAAGCCAGTCAAGTTCACCAAGGAGGAGACTGTCTAAATGTATTGTTATTTGTTGCGAAACAAAATACATTCTTGTTATTAACTCTGCTTTTCGGGAAAAAATGCAAATGCACAGAAGCCTTGTAAGAAAATAGAAAAATGAGGAAATATTCATTTAAACCCTATAAAACGCTAGGAATCAACCGGTATTTTACTTTAGCACAATACTGAGCCCAATACTGCCCGTACTTGATCAAACACCGATTCTCATCGGTGAAAACTCTTGCCATAAGAAAGGCGACAACGAATAAAGCCGGGAAGTGTGAGATGACAGAAGGGAATCCTTGGAAAGCACTGAACGCCAGAAACGTGACAGCTTCTGAAGTGTAGTTCGGGTGACGACACACTCCCCAGTGACCACTTCCTGCAAAACTAATCAATTGCAGGCAGGGTCTATCAGTTTCCAGCTAACCCAACAACAAATTGACATTCGGATCCCCGCCGTCCGTTCTGTACTTGGCGCTGATGAAGAACGCGTCGACTCCGCCCACTTTCAGATCGCCTTTTCGCTTCCGAAACTCGTACTTTTGTCGATCGCATTTGGCGGTGAAAACGATGGAAGTGAGTGCGAGGAAGGAGAAGAGCGCGTTGGAAATCAAGCCGACGGATCGGTTCGAGGCGGCGAGCACGGTGACAGGAGCCGTGTAGACGACGGGTCCCAGCACGAAATCCGCCCACAGACGGTAGAAACCGAGCGAGGAGCGTTTCGAGTCCAGCGAGTTCAGGTACAGTACCTCGTTCCAGTGGAATTGCGAAATGTAGACGAATTGGCACAGTGCCAAGCAGATCAGACTCGCTGGAAGAGAAAACGCAGTGGAAGAGGGGGATTCTAGGCCACCAGCGGAACGAGACTCCGCCCCCTTTTGCAATGGTGCCGCACGGTTTTCGTTTCGAACTGCTGGCGCACTTTTCGATGCTGGCCCACTTACCGGACACTTTTCCATAGGTAATTTTATGGAAATAAAGGGCCGAAATGATATAAAGTGGCCAAATCACAAAAGTGAATCTCGTCCTCACAAAACTTTTCAAATCGATATCCAATATTTTCGGATGGAGCTCAATTCCGAACCACAGTTCGCTGATCGTCGTCACTGAAAAAAAATCAGCCAATTGGAAAATAATCTAGGAAATACATGCGAACTCAAACTTTTTTCGAAAAAATTTGAAATTTTGCGCCAACTCACCACTATTTCCCTGTCCGAAATGATAGGAAACGACGAGGACGAGAGTGGAGAAAACGGCGAAAACGGCGAAAATGGCGATGATCGAGTTGAAGTGAACGTAGATCAAATCGCCGCGATAGATGCCCGCGGAGGCGCCGAGCACGTATAGAAGGCACGTCAGGACGCACGAGAAAAAACTGTTGATCTCGCGAGTTTGGTCTCCTGGAATGGCGCCGATTTTGAAAATCTCGCGGAAATTCGATGAAAAACAACCGAGAAACCGGGTGCACCGAAAGTGCGCCAGCAACTTTTGTTGGCGCAATTCTCGTGCACGCGGTATTTCTCTTCAAATGACTGA
Organism: Caenorhabditis sulstoni; assembly: GCA_963966605.1. NCBI lineage: Eukaryota > Metazoa > Nematoda > Chromadorea > Rhabditida > Rhabditidae > Caenorhabditis > Caenorhabditis sulstoni. The sequence goes on from OZ016479.1 coordinate 11,738,619, forward strand.
AACTAACAGTTCTACCATAAGAACAACTATAAAAAGTAGTTTTTAAGACGTGCACTAAGAATGCGCCAGCAACTGTTGCTGGCGCTTTTCTCGTGCCTCCTGATTCTATTACCGGAAGAGCTCATGACAAGTGCATGATCGTGCGGTAGCATCCAATAGAAAATCAATTGAATCGCGCAGTGCACAATCGAAAATTTCCACGCTACCGTATCCCAAATCGGCGGGATACACTGCAAAATGAACGGCCACCGGAAGAAAAGCGCGGCGATTGTCTGAAAAACGGCGAGAATCGAGAAATGCGTCAAGGCACCGAGAGTGCGCCAAGGCACCGAGAACGCGTCAGTGTAGTTCGATGCTGGCGCATTTCTCGATCCGACTGGTCTCACTTTTGACCTACCGGCGCGAATCGACCCGAATGAATGGAAATTGAGTAGAAAAGGAAAAACGTGGCAGGCGGCACGGAAATCAATAATCCGAGCACCATTTGCGACGACAATCTCTGCTGTTTCTGAAAATGCTGAAATTCGAGTGAAACGTTTTCCGTAGAAAAACCTGAAGTGTCTCCTGAAGAGCAATTATATCTTTTTGCGAAATCGAGCTCCGACGAGCCAAACTGCTCGCCGAGCCGCCGAAACTCGATCGTCGTATTCGGTTCAGCTCCTTCATTTTCTTTTTTTGCTCAAAACGGAAAAAATAATTATTCAATGAATTTTGAGAAATACGGGAAAGTGGCGAAAATTAAAAAAATATTTCAAAGAAAAAAAAATTTTTTTCGAAAATTTTGAAAAAATCCGAAAATTTGGAAATTAATTTTTTTAGTGATATTCTTTTTAGAAAATTGCAAAAAAAATTAAAGTCATTTTAAAAAATAATAAAAAAACATTTTTCCAAAAATTTTGGAAAAAAAAACAGGAAAACAATTTTTTTTCTAACAAAAAATTAGTGAGAAAAAAAATTAAATTTGAAAGTTATTTTCAAAATTCGAAAAAAAGATTCTCAGCAGAAAAAAAAGAGAGAAAGCTCAAAAAATCCAAAAAAAAAATCCTCTCCTATTTTTCTCTTGCTACTAGTCAGACAAACAAAAAACGATTTATTTTATTAGTTTCCCACGCTCTCTCTCTCTCTCTTTCTTGTCTTCCCTTTCTCTTTCTTGCAGGTCTCTTTCTCTTTCTTCAGCTCACTTTCTCTTTCTCGACTCGCTTTTTTTGGCTCAATTCGAATCGTTAAAGGGGGTCGATTTGAAAGTCAGTAAATAAAAAAAACAGGCAAAGAACGCATCATTCGGTCGGCGAAAACGAGCAACTTGAGAGCTTGCAAGAGCTCGGCGAGCACAAAAAGAAGGCCTCCTTTTCGTTTCCTCTCTCTCTCTCTCTCTCACTCACTTGCACACAAAGATTACACTTTTTTCGGCGGCAAATCTCGAGCTGCTCAAAACATGTGTGTGAGATAGAGAGAGAGAAAGTAAAAGTGAAAAAGAGACGGAAAGGATTCACACAATTATATATATTTATTTATTTACAATTATTTATACTTGCAGAAAACTCTATGAGAAGGATGAAATGAGCGATAAAAACATAGACTGGAAAAAAATTTTTCTAAAAATTAAAAAAAAATTTTTTTCTTGACTAAAAAAAAAAAATTTTTTCAGAAATAATTTAATAAATGATTTATTTTTTTTGTTAAATTTTTGCTCGATTGGCTTTTTTCTTTGTTCCTATGCAATTAAAACAACGCGGAATTATTGCAAAAAAACATTGTTTTTTTCCATAATTGAGAAAAAAAAACAAAACAACACTTGTTTTGAAGAGAGCATGTTTTTCTCATTTTTCGCGGGGCAAGAAAACCATTTCACATAGAGTATTCAGGAGATTTTTCTTGCCAGCTATGTTTTGTACGTTTTCGGTACTTGTTCGCAACGGAACAGCAGGAAATGACGTGGCAGTACCATTTCATGACGTGGCACTACCATTTCATGACGTGGCACTACCATTTCATGACGTGGCAGTAATATTTCGTGATGTGGTTGCATCATTAAATGGCGTGTCACTACCATTTCCTGACGTGGCACTACCATTTCCCGACGTGGCTTTATCATTTTCTGACGTGGCAGTAAAATTTCATTACGTGGCACTATTATTTCATGACGTGGCAGTAATATTTCGTGATGTGGCAGTAATATTTCGTGATGTGGTTGCATCATTAAATGGCGTGGCACTACCATTTCCTGACGTGGCAATACTATTTCCCGACGTGGCACTACCATTTCCTGACGTGGCACTACCATTTCCCGACGTGGCTTTATCATTTTCTGACGTGGCAGTAAAATTTCATTACGTGGCACTATTATTTCATGACGTGGCACTACCATTTCCTGACGTGGCGGTGTCGCATGAGGCGACGGCCATAAAATAGTCATATTTTCCTCTCCGTGACCGCAGTATTCCAACAGTTTATTGCCGTCTTTTGCTTTCTTATTGGCCCCCATCTTCTCTTTCTCTCTCTCTCTCTCTCCGTTTTGCTATAAAAAGAGCGGCGCGTCGTCCATCAGTCACTATTTCCCATGGGATGTCTTCCAATCCGAATACGACTGACAACTCCCCTCCGAATGCTCCTTCTTCTCCTTCTCCTTCATTTTTGTACAGTCAACGGAATCTCGTGTGCTTTGTGTCGATTTACGAGAGAACTCGAGTCTCTCCCGTAAATCCACACCGAATCGTCTCTTCCCGTCGAGACCCAACTTGTCGGATTGCAGAATGGAAGACGAGGAGCTGTGCGCGCAAACCCATTTCGAATGTGTCACTGAAATCAAAAAAGGGCGATTCGAGCCGAAATCGCGAGTCGCCAAACTGCTCGGACAGGAATGGTGAGGGTTTCGTTATAGCGGAGTGTCGTTGGGGGATCACTCCACTCCCATACTTATTGATTGAAGGGAACTGTGCGAGGACGAAGGTACCGTGTACCGTATCGTGTGCAACGCGCCCTCGCAAAACACGCACTGGTCGTACAAAGTGCGCATCGAGCTCGTCTTTCTCGACGACAAACGGCCGGAGCGGGCGGTGAACGCCGAGTATCGCGAGCAGTTCGAGCACGTGTTCACGAGCACCTCGCGATGGTTCGACTACGATCTGACGAGGTGGCGGCCGATTCTGGAGGTGGAGCACGTCGAGCTGCTCGTGCGCATGTCGATTGTGACGGCGGTTCCCGTTGATCACCACTACCACCACCACACGATTATCGATTTTTCTGAGGAGCGCGGAGCACTGACCGATGTGAGCTTTCTGATCGGAGACGCCACGTTGCACGCCAACAAATCGATATTGGCGTTCGGGTCGCCGGTGTTCGAGCGCATGCTCTTCTCGAGCCAGCCGCGCAACAAGAAGCCGTTGATTCGATTGGATGACGTGGATTACGAAGAGTTCGAGAACCTTCTCGCACTTTTACACGGACATCATCTCGACATCAATGGTGAGAATCTGACGGAATGGGAATCGATATCGAAATACCGTAATCCCTATAGGACCCTCTTAGTGCTTGGCCTTCAAACTGGGATATCTCTGAAACTAGGAAAAGGATTCTGAAAATTCGGAAAACAATTTTATCGATTTTTGGTTGCAGCGAGAAACGTGCGTGGAATCATGAGGCTGGCGAGTCGGTACGAGTGCCGAGAGGTCATTTCAAAGTGTCACAAGGAGCTGCTCACGATGGGCTCACTCGATATCGCCGCGCGGCTCATGCTCGCCGAAAAATATAAACTCGTCAAGTTACAGGTAGTTATGTGACACTGAAAATATGGGAAAAATATCGATTTTTTTGAAAATTTTTTTTGAATTTTTTTTCTGGAAGAATAAACTTGATTTTTAAAAAATTGAAAAAAAATTAAATTCTCAAATTTTTTGAATTATTTTTTTTGAATAAATAAAATTGAATTTTTTGCATTTTTTTTCAATTTAAAAAAATTTATTATTATTTTTTTTTTGAAAAAAAAATTTGAAAAATTAAAAAAAATTTTTTTTAATTTGAAAAAAAAACAAAAAAAATTAAATTCCTCCATTTGGCTTAAAACTTGACTTTTTCAAAAAAACTGAAAAAAAGAATTCAAAAAAAATTTTTTTTTTTAATTTTTACTTCAAATTAAAAAAATTTCAGGAGGTGTGCATTGACGCATTCAGTCAGATGACTCAAATTCAGAAGAAAACGGTGCTTTACGCGATTCGCGCCGACGAGATTACCGCCAAAACGGCACTTTTGCTCGCCCGGCTCTCCGTTGTCTGAAATTTTTCTTTCGGCTGAAAATGTCTTTTCCCGGCTGAAAATGTTCGAATTCCGCTTTCAATCATATATGTTTTTCTCATTTCTTAACAAATTCTATGCAATATTTTCACCACGTGGCCTAGAAACCCAAACTAAAATTCGGTACCTCATCGATGGATTTTCTAAATTATTTTCGAACGTACACGACTTTGATGCTTTCTTTTGTAGCTTTTCCACCTCAAATTTGAAAAATAAATCGATTCGGCTTTCTGTTTTCTTATTTCTTGGATTGTTTTCAGACAATTTCAGAGATCGTAGTTGAACCAGAAAGTAGGTCAGAAATCTACTTAAAATAGGTCACACTTGATATCTGAAAGTAGGTCAAACTATTTCTTAAAAATAGGTCAAAAAAATAGCCGGGAAGATGTTCAAGGTGTCCGAAAGTAGGTCAAACTGAGCACTCACTCGGAAATAGGTCGAACGTATACCTAAAAGTAGGAGTATCTGAAAGGAGCTCAAATAGAGTACTTTAAAGTAGGTCGAATTAAGTATCTGAAAGTAGGTCAAACTGAGTACCTGAAAGTAGGTCAAATTGAGTACTTTAAAGTAGGTGAAACTGATTATCTGCAAGTATGTATTTCAAACTGAGTATCTGAAAGTAGGTCAAAAAGAGTATCTGAAAGTAGGTCAAACGTGTACTTCCACGTCAGTCAACCCCCCGTTCCATCTCATTTCCTCCTCTCGCTTCCCACTCAGACACTCGGTGTAAACGTGCTCCGCCAAACCGGACTTGCTCTTTTCTCGAGCCCTTATCAGTTGACAGTGCCTGTCTCCACGGAGCACGCTTTTCACATGTAGCTGTACACCTTGTGCACTTTTTTTGGTGCTCGCGGAGCGGAAATCGTGTGATTTCTCGGCGTGTGGCGTGTTTTTTTGGTACAAAGTTCATTGTGCACACTTTTGGCAGTTTCAGACTTCCCAAACGACGCTCCGCCATCGCGTTTTCGGATTGTGCTCGTAAATCGACACCGTCTCTTCCAGACCCGTTATGGGCGGAGCGTCGTTGGAAGATTTCAATTTCGAAATGATTGGGATTGCGAAATTGACCTAGTTTCGATGAAAGCGAGCGTGCGGCGCGGTCGCGTCGCGGTTTTTGAGAACGTCACGGCTCGGCGAGCTCCAAACATCGTTATCAGTGTCTTGGCTCCGTCTCTTCGCCAAACGAATCGTACAGTCGCGACGAAACAAAGACCTCTTATCATAATCGTCATTTTCCTATTTGGAAAAGCCATAAAACGTGCACAGAACTTTTTGAGATTGACACTTTGCGCCCGATTAGCACTAAAACCGGACCGAATTTCGTTTCTTATCGCGTTGACAGGGAGGGGAGAGGGTACAGGGAACAAAGGGAGAAAGAGAAAAAGTAGTTGAGAAAGAGAAAAGGTTCATAAGAAAGAGAAAGGGAATCTGAGAAACAGAGAGAAAACTGTATCACAAGTAAGGGAAAGAAGGAAAAGAAAGAGAAAAAACAACGGTTGAGAAACAGAAAGAGAGGATAAGAAACAGAAAGGAGCTATAAGAAAGAGAAAGAGAGAGGAAAAACAAAGGAAAAGCACGAGAAAGAGAAAAACACATGAAGAGAATGGAAAAGAAAGAGAAAAAGTGCACAAGAAAGAGAGAGAGAGAGAGAAACGAGAGAAGTTGTCCACTAAGCGCCTCCCACCGCCCTTATCAGTACAAAAAGGTATAGACGCATATACCCACCTCTCGCTCACTCCATCACCTCCCCATCACTTTTGATTTCCATTCTCAACCCCTTCTCCTCCCCCATCGTCTTCCCGGTTTCAAGCCAAACGGCACCGAAAAGGCGCCAGACAGTGCTGACGCGTTTTCGGTGCATGCCACATGTTTCAGAAGTGCACAATAATGTCAGCGTCAGCCGAAGAGCCGTCGAGTTCGAGCACGGGCTCCGCGAGCCCTGAAGTTGCTCCGCCGCGGAGCAACTCCGTCTCCGCCACATTCAACTATCTCCACCTGGACGCCGACAAACTGCTGACGGCGTTCGGCAAATTCGGAAGATATCAGGTTGACTACGAGAGAAATCAATCGATAATTGTGATGTGCACCCCGTCGCGTTTTCAGATGGTCGCCTACGTGCTGACGTCGTCTGTTCAGATGCTGTTCGCGTTGAACATGATGATCATGCCGTTCATCACGCAGTCCGCCAAAGCCACGTGTCAGATTCCCGATTCGGCGGGCTCGGTGAGTACCTGCTTGGGCACTAGAAACGCGCCAGCCGAGAGTAGCAGATTTGACCTACTTATGTATCTTGTTGGCGCAATCCTGGTGCGCTAGCAAACGAATCGTTCTGGCGATTTGACCTACCGTAATGGTAGTTTATTGTGCACTAGAAACGCGCCAGCACGATTGACCTACTTTTCATAGGATGACCTACTTTCAGCTCTTCCTTCCCGCCATCAATGACTCGTGCCGCGTATTCAACACGCGTCTCAACACCACCGCAAGTTGTCGATCCGTCGACGGATACAGGTAATCGATAGATATCGAGGACAATCTACCGACCAACTCCCAATCGATACTGTCACATTTTCTCAGTTCCCTATTCTTACAGTTACACGTACGCGGAGCCGAAAGACGGCTCGCTGACCACCTATTTCGATTTGGTGTGCGAGCACGACGGATGGGCCGACCACGCGACGTCGATATTTTTGATTGGTGGGCGCAAAAATAAGTGTGACAGGGATTAGGGAAAAACGAGGCGAAGTGGCAACAGTGTGAATGTAAATAGAAGAGTTTTGTGGTCAGGATGTGACATTCAGAAAGCGTGACGTTTCGAAACTGGGACAATTTGTTATCGTCTCTGTTTTTACACACGACGTTATGAAACTAGGTCATTATAGAGCTGCGACATTTCGCAACCGAGATAGCGTCATGCTGTGACATTTCAAAACTATTTAGTGGTGAACTTTGAACTGCGATATCTCTGAAACTAGCAGAGTTGTGAAAAAGTTGTCAACTACAAACATGATCATCATAAAATTTCCCATATTTTTGTAGTTGACAACTTTTTTCTAACTATTTTAGTTTTCAAGTTATACCCTGTCAAAGTTGAGGACATTCCAACACAACCAGATGATCATTGAAAACGTCTGAAATGGTCCTTTCGCAGGCGGAATGGTGGCGTCTCCGGTGGCGAGCCAACTGTCGGACACTCTCGGCCGCCGTCCCATCATCCTGACTCCTCTCGTTCTCGCCATCTTCTCGAACCTGCTCGGCGCCTTCGCGTGGAACTTCAACGTCTTCCTCGTGTCGCGATTCCTGTCCGGCTTCGCCACCAACGTAATCCAATGAGGTGTCACGTGACCACCCCGCCATTTCATTGCAGAGCTTCGTGGTGTCCGCCTACACACTCGGCACCGAGTCCGTCTCCAACGACTTCCGATCGTTCATGCCGATCGTCACGTCGGTCGCCTGGATGATCGGCTACATGCTGTGCGGCGTGTTCGATCTCGTGCTCACCAGCTGGCGCTCGCTCTACCTCGCCGTCACCGTTCCGTTCGTCTGCTGTCTCGTCGCGTTTATGCTCTTCGCCAAAGAGTCGCCGCACTGGCTGCTCACCAACAAGAAGGACAAGCGGGTCAGGAAGTGAGTGTGACAAATCGAACAATGCCCTGTTTCGTGGCGAGACCCATCCTAGCTTCGAAGGCTCATGCTCATAACTTGGCTCAAAATGATCGGTTTGAGCCCGTTCTTGAAGCATTCAATGGGTAATTTTCCTGTCTCCACGCATTTTTTGATCGATTCTTGTTAGTTCAAGTACTGTACTTTTGGACTCAACAAGTACTGTATCCCACTGAATTTTTTTGATAACTTGTAGAAAACAAAATTATCTATCGAATGCTCCAAAAACGGGCTCGAACGGAGCATTTTCAGCCAAGTTACAGTCGTTCAAAGTTTAGCGCGAAACTGCTCACCGCGCTCCACTAGAGTTGGCGCGAAAGTTGGAAAATTCAAACACGTGGGTTTTTCGAAAATTCGCGCCAAGTGCAGTGGAGCGCAACTGCCGAACAACTCGGAACGTCGTCGGTTTTCTTCAGATACGTGACGAACGCGATGGCATTCAACAAGCAGAGCATCTGTCTCATGGACTGTCGCTCCGATGATCCGGACGATAGCGAGGGCAGGCACACCTTTCTAGCGCTTTTCAGACCGCGCATCTTCTTCCACGTCATTCTCAACGGCCTCGTTTTGTGAGTGACATGTGTTTTTTTTTCGAACGTTTTGAGTTGATCACCCAACGACACTCCGCTGGGACGGGTACCTATTTTATCAAACTGATCCCCCCCTCCAACGACACTCCGCTTGATAGGGTGTTCATTTTATCGAAGTCTTCCCGTTATAGCGGAGCATCGTCTTAGCCAATTTTGGTACCCGCCATTGGCGCCTAGGGCGCTGATCCTGGCGCATGTCAGGCGGATCGTGAAAGTGCAACGGAGCGCGTTTGCAGAGTGGTGATGTCGGGTACCTACTGGGTGCTGTCGCTCTACTCGACGGAACTCTCCGAGGACCGCACCACCGGCTACTTCCTCTCGGGCTTCATCGAGCTGCCGGCGGGCGTGCTCGCCGCGGCGCTGCTCGTCCAGTACGGTCGGAAGACGGTCTCGTGGCTCGCGCTCGTGCTCACTTCCGTCTTCATGCTCGGCACCGTCTACATTCCGCTGCCCGGCTCGCTCAACATCATCTTTCCGCTGCTCGCCAAGGCCACCAACTCGATCGTCTGGTCGTCGCAGCCGATCATCATCTCCGAGGTACACTTGTCACGTCCATCACTTGTCATGTCCACGTGCTCGTTTCAGGCGATTCCGACGCCGATCCGCAACGTCTTCAGCGGCGTCACGTCTCTCATGGGAGAGCTCGGCTCGATCGGAGCCCCGTACACGCATCGACTGGTGAGAGAGCACTTACAAAAAAAATGAGAAATTTTCAATCGATATTGGCACTTTTCGGTAAACTCCGGACAAATTGCGTTGTTTGCGGAGCATCGTAGTGAAAATCGCCGTAACGTTTTCGTGGTGAGACCTATGAAAATGGTGTAGTTACAAAAAATATGCAACTTTTCAAGACCTTTCGAATGACGCAACGAGAATTTGAAAATATCGATTTTGAAGAAGGTTATGCTGGTTTCCGGCCTTTTTCGGGATAAAAGTCACTGAAACCTGCACAACTCGCTTCAAAATCAATATTTTCTGATTCTCGTTGCACTATTCGAAAGGTCTTAAAAAGTTGCATGTTTTTTGTGACCACACCATTTCCATAGGCTCAAACACGAAAAAGTTACGGCCAAGTTTCGTGAAAGTTCCGGAATTTGTCATTTTTGACGTGGTTTCTCAAGTTGAACTTCAATTCTGCAGACGGCGATCAACAAGGACGCGCCGGCGATTCTCATCTCGATTCTGTCGCTGTTCGCCGCCGCGCTCGTCACGCTGCAGCAGGAGACGAAGGGCAAGAAGATGCCCGACGACTTCCGCCACTTCGACGCCGGCCCGTTCTTCGCGTGGCTCGACAAACGTCGCGAGCTGAAGAAGGACAAGAAGACGAAGAAGACGGGCGGCGGCGACGTCGAGGCGGCCAAGACGCTTTCCGAAGGCGTCGAGTTGCTCGAGGTGAAGCGCGACGGGACGACTTCGGCTTCTGACAATTGAACCCATTCTCATTCACCGCTTTTGTTTGTAAAAATAGTTTTGTCACGATAAAATTATAGGAATAAAAAAAAAAGTGAAAGTTGAAAAACGCAAAACGGTTCACATAGATTCGATGATACTTTGGAAAAAACAAGTGGGGGAGCGAGAAAAGATCACGGGAAAGGCCTAATCGATCGATGCTTCAGTGGCTGAGAAAAGACGAGAGACGCGCCGGCGGCCGTCGGCTTCTCGTCGCACGCGTCGTCATTCCGCCGCCTCCGTCGTCCGACGTTTCCATTATTTCCTGGAACAGATCCTGGGTTTTTTTCCTGCCAATTTCCCTCGAAACGTTTTTTTTTTCAAACTCCCGCGCTTACCGGTTCACTATCGCTGCTCTCGTTGCACACGTGGCAAATCCATCCGACGTTGTTCCGTTTGGGCAGTCTTGTCAAAGGCGGCGTCAGACATCCGATGTGATAGCTCTTCTGACACTGATCGCACTGCGTCTGTTTGTGCTGATCCGTCGTCAGATGGCACACGTCGCACGTCATCTCGGCCACCGTCTTTTTCTTCTTCGCGCTGTTCATCGCTGCGGTGGCGGCGGACGACGACGAGGATGCGGCGGCGGCAGTCTGCGGTGTTCCGCGTCGTTCCGCACTGTTCCGCGTCGTCGCCTTCGTCGCGCGTCGATCCACGTACGCGGCGAGAACGCTCGAGAAGTCGTCGTTTTTGTCGGCGGCCAGCTCGCGGAGCAACGAGTCGAGCTCGGCGAGCACTTCGAGTTTCTGCTCGATGCGTTGCGAGTTCGCCGCGAATTTGTCGCCGAGCTTCTTGGACGCCGACTTTTGCGCGTGCTTCTTTTTCGTTTCGTCGAGCGTTTCGCGCACTTTTCGCAGTTTTTCCTCCTCTTCGGGAATGATTGTCGAGTCGCGGAGCGACATGAAACTGCAAGAAGAGAGAATTTAGAGCTAATGGCCTAGAAACCCACAGGGATGGCCTAGAAACTCACTCAATGTACTCTTTCGAGAATCCGATCGGAATGTGTGACGTGTTGGTGAGTTTGATGTTGAAGAACGGATCTCGGAACGCCTCGCGACTCATTCCCGCGTCCTCCGCCTTCGTCTCGAATCGATCGAAGAACTCGGCCGACGTGTTCAGAAGACGTGCCTGCTTTTGGCGGTCGCCGACGACGTCGCTCCTCTCCTGCGTCTCGCTCAACGTCTCCTTCAACGTGTCCCACATCTGAATCCGCAACGCCTCCTCGTCGGCGTCCAACGCCTTCCGCCGCCGATGCACCGCCATCCGTCGCCGTTCGGCCTTCTCCCACTGCGCGAATCGCTTCTGAAGCGGCTTCAGATTGTCGTGGCTCGTGTGCTTTTTGCAGAAGAAGTAGCGCATCACGGCGCACTCCGTCTCGTGATCGTCGTCAGTTTCGTCGACGAGCAGCCCGAGCCGTTGAGCACACGTCACGTGCAAGTGCTCTTTGCACATTCCCGACTCGCAGCGGCTCGCGATGCCCAGCCGAGCCTCGATCTTGTCGGAGCACGCGGAGCACGTTCGGCGGCCGAATAGCGAGTTTTCGAGTGTGTCCCACGAGATTCCGGTCAGTGTTTCCACCTGAAATCGGGAATTGAATCGGTAGGACCAATTTTTGAGCTTCGCCAGGAATCTAGCAATTAGATTAGGCTCACTAATCGATAATTCAGCAGATTTTCAAGCTTTCGGGGTCGTAGGCCGCCAGTGGCCGACTTTGAAAGCGCCACTAGCGGTTCAGACGCTCATTTTGGCGCTAATGGCCGTTTCTACTCCACTTACCCTGTGTGGAATGCGTTCAAAAGCCATAAAACTCCTAGAAAGCTGTACTGGCAGTTCGTGAAACCCTCTTATGACTAATTCCTATCGAAATCTTCGAAACACTTTGTTTGTAGGCTATTTTCAGAAAGAAAACTTCCAGAACGATCCAAACCCCTTGAACCACCCGTCTCCGGCTCACCTGAGCAAACGCGACGCCATGAGTGAAAAGAGCACACACCACATGACACCATCGTCCCGGAATATCGGCTCTCTTGAATGCGCCGAGCCGCGAGGGACACATCTCGCAGTGCGGCGGATCGGTGAGCCCCGCGGAGCACGGCTCACAGAACCAGCGAGTCTCTTCGGTGTCCTCGATCGGCACACCTCCGTAACAGTTATCGTGCACGTGGATTCCGCATCTGAATCGAGAAAAACAGATTGAAAACCATCTGCTTCGATTGATTCTCAGCGGAGAATTCTAGAGTCGAGCAATCGCGCTCCACCGTACACTCTAGACTTGCACGGAACCCTGTGAGAATGATGCCGTTGCGCTAATCGACTGGCCTCAAAAAGTTTTTCAATTTTTGTCACTGCGCCACTCTTATAGGCCCAAGCAAGACAAAGCTAGCGGTCAAGTCTTGCGAAAACTCAGGAAAACTCACTTGTCGCACTGCATGAAATCGCCGGCGGCGACGGCGTTTCGTGTGTTGATGCACACGCTGCACACCGGCTCACTGTGCTCATTCGATGGCCGCTTCTCGAGCTCCGTCGGCTCGTCGCCCGATTCGGCGTCGGAACCGTCGTTCTCCTCCGACTCCTCCTCATCCGAGCCGTCCGAATCGTCTGAATTGCTGCTCGCCGAGCCCGAATCCGACGACGAGTCCGACCCGGAATCCGTTCGTTTCTTCGCGTTCTCCTCGATTTTCACTGCAAAACTGGTCGAGTTTCGAGCAAGTTCTACCCGATTTTACCCTCGAAATCGTCGTCCTCCTCGTCCGATTCGTGATTATCGGTGAGTGTCGCGTAAAGAACCGCCGTCGGCTTGATTTGACGTTTTCCGGCCGCGCGGCTTGCTGAAATTCGCTTTCGAAAATTTGAAAATTCGAATTTCCCTCCCGCGTTACTTACTCATTTTGCCGAAAATCGACGATTCTGGCGTTCCTGACATGGTTTTTTAACTGAAAATCGATGAAATTAATGAGTTGAACGAGAGATTTATCAAAATTTTTGGGAAATTTAGAAAATTCGCCTAGGAAATCGAAAATTAGGTGCGAAAAAACAAAAACAGGTGGCGACGAGAGAGTGCGGCAGCGAAGAGACGCAGACAGTCAGCAAACGCGCTCCATTGACAATCATCGAATTTTCATTTTTCTAAAGCCGTCCCTTTTTCCACCTGTTTTTTCATAATTTGCATCAATTTTTATCCATTTTTCTAGTTAAAATCAGTGAAAAGCCTTTTTTCCTTCCTAGTACCGTCTATTTCTATCCAATTTTCCGCGATATAACCCAGAAAGTTCGATTTTTGCAGGCCAAAAATGTCCCACGATATTCTGGACGATCCAATGGACACGAGCGCTTCAGTGAGATTTTTCATTGCCTAAAACTGATAAAAGACCTGTCCGAATGTTGATTTTCAGGATAGATCCGCCGAAGCGAACAGCGTGCCGGCTGCAGAACCAGCGCCGCCTGGCGAGCGCGAAATGACGCCGATTGACTCGAGCAAGCAGCGTAAATGACTGGAAAAGTCTGGAAATTTGAAAATCGCCGATTTTCAGCCCATGCGGTTCGTCTCAGCGAGAAAAGAGACGTCGAAGGGTTCGACGACGGCTACGAGCTGATGATTTTGGAGCCGGCCGTCGACGTGGAGGCGATGTCGTACTGTTATCAGGGAAACGCCTTCCTGTTGAGGTTTTATACTAGTTTTTCGAAATTTTCATCTAAAAATTGGTACTCAGATGTCGTTTTGTCGCTCGCCACTGTTCGGCGCTTCGCGCCGACGCCTACATCGCTATGATCAACTATTTGCGCGAAAACTCGAAGGATATCACTCACTACATGGCATTTTTCAACGAGCTCGAGCTGGAGCTCGCGAAAGAGAAAAAAACCGGCACAGTGAACCTGCCGATTCCGATTCGCGACTTGAAATGGGTCGAGGAGACCGGAAACTCGTGGCAGTCGACGCTGGAGATGCTCCAGGGCGAGTTTAAACGGCACAAGGACGAGGGTGTGAAGGAGTCGACGAGAAGAGCCATGGAGGACCTGTTCAATCACTACATGTCGGCTGGAAGACCGGATGACGCGATTCGCCTCTACGGGAGAGGAATCCGCGACTATTGCACGCAGTTGAAGCACTCGATCAATGTAAGCACGCCAGAATTCGTTTTTGAAAGGGGTTTTAAGAAATCGAGAAACTGGAAAATGGCTGAGAAATCTCTGCAAGTCACTGTTCATATCGGTTTGCCGTTCTTTCGTCCAGATTTCTTGATGACGCGAAATTTAGCTGCATCCCCTTTGAAACGCTCTAAAAGCAGCGCCCTCATATAGGGACCTAAGACCCTTCTATATTCTCAAAATAAACTAAGCCCCAACTGATTTCTCTTTCAGATGTGGCTGAATTGGATCGAAGTGGCGATTGTCGCGCACGACTTCCCACGCCTCGAAAATGTCACTAACACGGCGTTCCGATCGCTGAAAGACGCTTACGACGCGGAGAAGGTATCAAATTCCCGTTTTCTAAAAGAAAATCACCTTTCCAATTCCACAGAACGGCCAGAATGCGGCGTTGCACCGCGCCGACAACACGCTCTTCATGGTGGATCACGAGGCGGGCGTGTCGGCCGCCTCGTCGGCGCTCAGCAATCAGATGCTCATCGAGGCGGCGATGGCGAAGTGTGTCGCCGCGCAATGCATCCTCAACCTGCGCAGCCGACGCTACGATCGAGTCGTCGAGCTGGTGCGCGCCGTGAAAATCGAGCATTTGTCGCCGAAATGGTTTTTGACGGGCTCCGATATGGGAATCTACGGTATTCTGTGCGCGATGGCGACGATGGAACGACCGCAACTCAAACGGTGCATCGGCGGAAGTGGCACGTTCCGCAAGCTGCTCGAGTCGGAGCCGGCCTTCATCGAACTGCTCAGCGCGTACACGTCGAGCCGATTCGGAAGATGTTTCGAGATCATGTTCACTGTCAAGACACGGGTGAGTGTTTCTAACCGCCCATGTTGGTTGGGGTAATGGCTTTGGCTTTCGATCGAGTTAAAAACCCGCCAAAGCGCAAACTATCCAAAAAAAAGTGAATCTCTCTTCATTTACAGCTCCTTCTTGATCCGTTCTTCTCGAAACACGTGCAAGACCTCTTTAAACTGATCCGAATGAAGTGCGTCGTCCAGTACATGATCCCATACTCGACCATCAAAATGGAGTCGATGTGCGCCGCGTTGGGCTCGACGATTCCCGAGCTGCAGGCGGCGTTGCTCGATTTGCTCGAAACGAAAACGGTGGCGATTCGAATCGATCAGCACGCCGGCGTCGTCCGAATGATTGACGATAAAGACGAGGCGACAACGCTCAGAAGGTGTGCTTTCTCGTTCTGAGTCTCGCAGCGAACAACCTCCCGTTTCAGAGTCAACAAGACGTGCGATCGAGCTATTCTGCGCGCCAAATCGCTTTTGTGGAAGACGACGTTGGCGGGGGCGAACATTCACGCGTTGGTCGACAAGGAGACGAGACAGAAGCGCAAGCAGGGTGAGCCACCGCAAACCCGTGGGAATCGACGAACGGAACCCGTTTTCAGGCCGCCCAACGGATCGCCACGTGGCTTTCGACGTCGACGACGAAGCCGTATCCGCTGCCCGCCGCGCCGAGGGAACCTCCTCTTCGTCAGTGCCGCTGTCCGACGACTTCAACATTGCACTGGAGCAATCGGCGACTCACGAAGACCTTGGAGACATCTAACACTGTCCAACTGATCATCGCAGTGTCACATACATTTATATGAATTTCTCGCCAATCTCCAGTGTTTGTCTGAAAAACGAAATGTTCAACTCTTCTTCTTTTTTCTCGCCCCCACATCACCCTTCTCCCTAACTCTGATCGGAATGCACATTGATTTTGTTTCCCAACACAGACCCGCCGTATTTATCATCATTGTTTTGAATGAATATTTATTTGAGTCACATGAACGTCATCTGAACCTACGAATGGGAAAAAGTGACAGAATTCCCACTGGGACGCGACCTGTGACGTTTTTCCCCATTGTTTATCAGCTACGCATTTAGGCGCACATTCAAGTTTCTAATTGGCATCTTATTTATCACGTTTTGCACTGGTTTCTCAACTTTTTTGCAAATTTTACGCAAAAAAAAAATGATATTCACAATCACACATCAGAAGAATTTTTCATACTTTAAAAAGGCCGGGCCGGGCTTTTTCTGAAATTTTTTGGCCCGGCCCGGCCCGGCCCGGCCCGATTCGGCCCGGCTTAAAAATGAAACTTCGCAATTTGACCGAGACTTGTAGCGTGTCGAGAGAAATTCGGTCAAAACGTAATAATTCATGTGGAACATCGTTATGTTGAGATTTGAAGTTGAAAAAGGAAAAAAAATTGAATTATGAAAAAAAAACATTGAGAAAAATTTTCGAAAAAATTTTCAAACCCGGGCCTTCCGGGCCGGGCCCGGGCCGAGGGTACGAAAAAAAGCCCGGCCCGGCCCGAGCAAAAAAAAAAGCCCGGCCCGGGCCGGGCCGGGCCGGGCTTTTTTTCCGGGCCGGCCCGGAATTTTTAAAGTATGGAATTTTTAGGCCAGACAGTGGGCGTCTGCTAGAAAATTATAGTGATTTGGCTGAAAGAAAGCATTAATTTTATGAAAATTTGAAATTTACGCTTTAAAATTGCAGAAAAACAGCTGAAAACGGTGAGTTTTCACCAAATTCTTGGGCTTAAAAATGTCAAAAATTATTTTTTATAAAAATTATTTCTACAGTAAATCTCAAAAATCGTGGCGAGACCCGAGCGCTTAAAATCATGTGCGCCTTTAAATCCACGTTTCTCCGGCGGCGCGAGTTTTTTCACTTCTTTTCCCACTATTTTGATGTAGAACACTCTAGAAATTACCAGTTTTCTCTTCATTTTTCCATTTTTTCAATTCAAATCCGCGATTTCGCATTTTTTTTGAGTTCAAAATGGTTACAATCGCCCGTTTTTTCGCCAATAACGTTTAATTTGCTCCGGAAATTTGTATTCGGCGAGCGAAAAAGCACGCGCTCACTAATTTCCGTCCGCTCGCTCGAGATGCTCAAGACGTGAAAGCGGTTTGTTTTTGTGTGTGTTTGTGTGTTTTCTGACGAAATCTGACGCCGCAATAGGCACTCCGAGAATGGGAAAATGGTAGAATCGATGTTTTCCCATTCCATTCTCGTTTTTTTTTCTCTTGTCAATTCGGTTATTTCAAGGTCGAAACTTCTTCGCAGTCGCCGTCGTTGCCGCCCGCGACACTTCATTCATTCCGTTCTCAATTCACGTCTTCAAGGACACGAACCAAGAACGGGCAGCGCGTCGTTTTTTTTTTTTCCTCGAAGTCATGCGATAATTTCTGCGAGAAGTTATACGAAACGAGCCTCCAAATTGTTCGTGTTTGGGCTTTTGAAAATGGTGCAGTTACAAAAATATGTAGCTTTTTGAGAGCTGAAGAACAAGAATTTGAAAATCTTCATTTTGAAGAAAGTTTCGCCGAGAAGATCTGAAAAACACTTGTGAGCACGAAATAAGTTGGTTCGAGTTCCGTTTCAGTTACAGTTTTCTCAGAAAATAGTGAGCTTCGCCACTCAGATTCTCATTCCCATTCATTTTTCTTGTGGCGATGAAGAAGAAAAGGATGATGATGATGATCGTGGAAGACGTCACTCATTTCTATTCCATTTCCGGGAGTGGCTCCGGCCTCGTTTGCTCTGCCTCTCTGTCTTTTGCGCGGTCGCGTTTGCTCATGAGAGGGAAGGGTCGCCTGCTCGCGCGCGTGGCGGGGGGTCGGCTCATTTCAACTCGCACACACACACACACACGCAAACACACACGCACACTGTGCTATAGTTGGATTCATTTGGCCCGGGGGGGGGGGGGGGCGAAAATAGTATTCATTGCGAGACCCACAGACATTTACTGGTCAAACAGTCCAACATATACGCCTCATCGGCCCCCTACTCTTTCTCCTCTTTGACCGAGTATGTGTGAGTGTCTGTGTGTGTGTGTGTGTGTCGCTGGCGCCAGGCGCCTCGCTCGTCTCACACTCTCCTCTCTCTCTCTCTCTCTCTTTCTTTCGATCTGTCGAGGCCGGGCAGGGGACGCGGTGCCTTGTAGGAGGCGAGAAATAGTGGGAGAAGCGCGGAGACACGCCGTGCGGCCGTATCTACGTGGCGTCCGTCCCTTTCTCTCCCTCTCTCTCTTTCTCTCCTGCTCTATCGTTGGTTCATAGCCGCTCTACTCGTTTCTCTTCGGGTTTTCCTTCTTCTTCTTCTTCTTCTCCTTCGTTTTTTTCCTTGCTTCTGGGGTCGCCTGCGCCCTCACACACTTTCGCCCATCTCTCTGTCTTTGCATCGTTTTCCAAGACGACGAGGCGAGCGAAGGGAGTAAGAACGAGAAAGAGAGATGACACACACCATCCTCTTTGCGTTTTGCTGCTGCTGCTGCGTCCGTCCGTCAGTCTCCCTGGATTTTTTCACTTATTTGAAATGAGTTGTCTCCTTTCGAAACGCAGAGTTTCTCGGTTCCTCCTCCCCCTCCTCCGGTGTTGGCGGCGGGCGGCGGGGCAATCTATCAGTTGATTGAGAAAAGTGACCCACTTTTCGTGTACTTTTCCCCCTCTTTCTCGCTCTCTCCCCCCAGTTCGTTTTGTGATGATCGGCGCCGGAAAGGCCGCGCGCGCCCATCTTGCAAAACGAATCTTGTCTCGGTGACGATTCGAAGAGAGAGAGAGAGAGAAAAGAATGAAGGTGGTTATCATTATCACCTTCCCATCTCCTCCCTCTGCTTTCCGACCGACCGACCGTCCGTCCATCGCAGTTTGTCATTCGAGGCGCCGTCATCAGTTTGTCATTGAGAATGAATCTAATGACTTTTTCCACACATTTCTCTTTCTCCCTCTCTTTTTCTCCGCTTTAGGAATCGACGATATGACGGATTGTCGATTGATCTCGGATTGATCTGAATCGAAAGAGAAAAGAAGCGATTCGGCGAGAAGTGTAACGTTTTGTCGTTAAGAGCTCATTTCTTGGTAGTATGAGTAGTTTGCTCGTTCTCATTGAAAGGGAGGCTAGCCATTTGATCGCGTCGGAATTTCCGGTCTCTCCTTGGTAAAGTCTTCAAAGAATCCAGAAGTTTCTCGTTGATCTCTTGGGCGTTAGAGGACATTCAGTGCTGCGATCATCGTTTTGAAGGCGACAGTGTTCGCTGTTTACCGTATATCCACCCACGGATCGAACTTTTGATCTTGGTCTCTTCTTTTGACATCCGCATTGTTGCTCTTTCCATTTGCTTTCTGCTTTCTTCCTTCCTTCCCCTTTCAAAAATTTTTTGCAGGGTGAAAATGTTTGATACCGCCGGGATCTTGATCGCCATCGGTGCCGCAGTACTGACATTGATTGCGTTCATCACCTACTTCATGTCGACGAGGGAGGAGGGCGAGTTTGACAAGGTGGCCGCACTGAAGTTTTTGGTTCTTGTCTCTGAAACTGCTCGCTTCTATAGGTCTACAATTCTGGCGCGCTGGCGTTGCTGACGGAGAGCGACAAGAAGGAGAAGAAGCAGAAGAACAAGAAGGAGAACAAGAAGAACAAGCAACAACAGCCGAATCAACCGCAGAACCAACAAGCCGCCCAGAATTCGAGTCAGAGTCAAAAGGACGATACTGAGGACGAGGCGGACGACGTCAAGGAGGTTGTGCACGAGAAGAAGCACGAGAAAGTGACCCAGAACGCTGCACCGGCCGTCCCGAAGCAGCAGACTCCGCCGAAGGACTCGCCTCCGAAGGCGAAGGAATCACCCAAGGACCAACAGCAGCCAAAGAAGAAGCCGTCGAAGCCTGTCAACGTGAAGGATCTCGACCAGAAGAAGGTACTCGCTCGTCTCTCGGCTGTGGCTGATCTCGAAGAGGGATACGTTCAATACCTGACCACCTGCTTCCGCGATTCGGAGCAATTGAAGAACAACCTGAGCAGCGAGGTGAAGGCTCTCCACAAGAAGTTGACGGACGCTGCGCAAAAGTCGGAGAAGTTGGTGAAGGAGAAGAACAATGTTGAGCAGCGTGAGAAGCAGGAGCAGTGAGTTTCCTCCTTTCCCGAATCAAACCTATCCGCCGTTGTTTTCAGGAACAAGCAAGTCACTCTCTCGGCCAAGATTCAATCGCTGCAAGCTCTCCAGAACGAGTGCGCCGAGAAACTTCGCGCCGCTCAGGACCAACTCCGCCAGCGCGACGAGCAGATTGCAAAGGAAGCTCAATCGCAGCGCAACCGCCACCAGCAGATGGACAATGAGATTCACTCGCTTCGCGCGAACAACACGAAACTCGTCGGACAAATCAAGTCGCTTCAGTCGCAGGTCGCCGCCGCTCCGTCGCCGGCCGAGACTGTCTCGTCGCGTGCTCAAATTCACGAGCTGACCGAGCGTCTGCACAAGTTCGAAAAGGTTGTCGCCGAGATGGAGAGCTCGTATGACAAGAAGGTTGGCGACTTTTTGGCTCTCTCCCAGGAGGCTTCCAACATGGAGAAGGCGATCAAGGGACTCGAGGAGGAGTTGGCGGCGAGCAGACGCGATCTGGCTGCCCAGGCTGCGCGCGAGGCCCAGAAGGACGAGGAGAAGAGCAAGTTGGAGCAGGAGAAGGTGCGCATGGACGAGGAGTACCAGAAGTTGAAGCATCTTGTCGAGGAGCTCAACAAGGACGTGGCCGAGTTCCATGACTAGTGAGTCTCTTGTCACTTGTGTTTCTCTTAAAGTATTGTCGTCTCTCAATCTCTTTTTCCGTTTCAGCAAGAAGGAGCAGGAGGCGATTGTCAGTGCTCAACAGAAGCGCGAGGAGAGCCGTGAGATCGAGGTGGCACGTGAGAAGGCGGAGTTTGAGGCGAAGGAGCAAGCTCTCACGCAACAAATCGTCATTGAGAAGATCAAGTTGGCTCAGGCTGAGGCGGCTCTTGAAGCTGAGAAGGCTCGCGTCGTCGAGATTCCGGCGAACAACGCGGCTCCGGAACCAGTTGTCGAGGAGGTGTTCGAGCTGAAGAAGACGAATACTGACTTGGCGGCTGCTCCGAGCGTCTCTGGACCGTCGGAGGCGGAGATTGAGTTGAAGAAGGAGAACGCGAGGCTTCAGGAGAAGAACGACGTGAGTTGCATGCTGAATGTCGTGCTAGCGTGTTAGAAATCCGAACTCTCTTTACAGTCGCTCTTACAGGAGCTTCGCCAACGGAACTATAACCTTCTGGAGAAGTCAGAAGAGGCTCCGAAGAGAACTATCAACGAGCGAAAGCGTGTCGTCGAGCACGTCTCGAAGGTGACAAAGAAGGCGTTCAAGGCGTTTGACGATGAAGAGGTGAGGAGAGGCGGAAAAGAGCGGATCTTATCCATCTGTCTCACAGGCCTACATTGGATTCGTCGAGGAGTCGTTGAGCGGGGTCGCCAAGGAGATTGCTGAGTGCCGAGCTACCCCGGCTGCTGCTCCAGCTCCGGTCGTCAAGGCTGCCCCGACTCCGGCACCCACTCCGGTCAACAACACCAACGACTCTGTATACCGGACGGCGTTGGAAGAGCTGGTGAGCCGAATCGGGCAATGAGATTGTCATCCTCACTTCTTTTTTCTGCAGGCCGCCCGTTTGGAAAGCATCGGTGAGCTCGCGGAGCAGCAGGAGCGCAAGCATCAAGAGGAGCTGGCTCAATTGAGAAAAGTGAAGGCGTGATTCGTCTTCCAACCTCGTACTCGCCTTCTTTTCGCTCTTCATTCTTCTTTTCTCTTTCCTATCCCCTCCAATTGTTTCGCTTAATCATTTTCTTTGTTTTTGCCCCCATTTCCCTCTTTCGACATCCACCCACAGCCTCTCCGCATACCGTTTCTTTTTCGAATTGTGATAACTCTTTCCCTCTTCCCTATTTTTTTTCTCGATAGCCGTTTCCCGACTTTCTTGCGACTTTCCTTCGAATCCATTCGATCGTCCGTTTGCCGTGTT
Source organism: Caenorhabditis sulstoni (assembly GCA_963966605.1). Lineage (NCBI taxonomy): Eukaryota > Metazoa > Nematoda > Chromadorea > Rhabditida > Rhabditidae > Caenorhabditis > Caenorhabditis sulstoni. Next base: position 11,760,570 of record OZ016479.1, read on the forward strand.
TCGCCCCCCTACTCCTTCCATCCCGTTCCCTTTTTCGACCCGAGCATTTTTTCTGTTGGAGAGAAGTCTTCGTCTTTTTTGTGTCTGTGACCAAAGAGCCCACCTCCCGTTCCAAAATTACTTGTTCAACGCCCCCGTTTTGTCCCTTCTTCTACCCACCCAAACTAAAGTTTTGCTTTCTCTAACCTCCCCCGGCGCCTAATCAACTCCCCCTCCAAAAACGCGAAAATGTGTAAAAGTAGAATGTTTTATTCCCGCGTTTCTCTTTTGTGAGTAATTTATTGATTATTTATTGATTGTTTTCTTGGTGTTTTTCGCCTCCCCATTTTTCTCCCAAAACCTGTCCTAAGACCCCCACCCATTGATCCCGTTTCTAGCAAAAAGAGAGACATTGTGAGTTCTTTGTGAAATGAATTTCAAATCAAGACATCCTCTTTCTCCCTTTTTTTTTGTCCCCAATGTTCAGCCCGATCCATGATTGTTTTTGGAAGTCAGGTGATTCGGGTCGATGACGTCACGGAGGACAAGTACACAAGGCATCGGTGATCAAGGAGAACTGACGATATGGAGGAGGCGGAGGAGAAGGACCTTTTTGAAAATCGTACTTGTTCGATGGAAGTTCGTCTTCTTCGTCTTCTTCTTGTTTGTAATTCGCAACGTCATCTGAAAACAGGAGACTGGAATTTGAGACGAAAAGGAGACTTTGAGATTTATCCTCTATTTGTTTTCAGCCGATTGATAAGATCTGAGAATGGGCGAGAAAAAAAGAAAAAAAAGTTGGAGAGATGATCTGTAATCTGATGGAGAAAAAGAGGGGAAGAAAAGTATTTGGAAACGAGGAGAGGAGGTAAAAAAGAGAAAAAAGAGAGAAGAAGGAGAAGAAGAAGGTCAAAAGAAAGAAAGAGAGAAAGAGAGAGAGAGAGAGAGAGAGTTGACTGTACGAGAGTCAGTACCAGATCAACGTCTTCTTCTTCTTCTCGACGTCTTCTTCTTCTTCTTCGTATTTGACGTCAGGCGTGACCAGAGAAACTTGTTTCCTCCCCCCATCCACTGCCTTCTTCTTCTTCTTCTTCTCCTAAACAATTACAATCTGTTTCTTTCTCTCTCTCTCTTTCTTTCTCTCTCTCTTTCTTTCTTCCTTTCTTATTTTCTTTTTCTTTTCCTTTTTCTTTTCATTTTTTTTTCTTTTTGACTTATTTACCTTACCTCTAACAGTTTTCACGTGTTTTTGGGCTTTTTTTCGTGCTTTCATTCGCTTTTTTTCTCTTTCCTGAACGTATTTTTACACTATGAATTTTCATTTAAAAAAAAATAAATTTAGTGAAATTTGTGAAATTTTTTTCAATTTTCAATTTTTTGCAATTTTTTTCAATTTTCGAGAAATTTTTTTTTTAATTTCTGAAAATAATTATAGATTTAAAAAAGGGAAACTCTAGAATTTTCCAAAAAAAAAACCAAAAAAAAAATTTTTTTTGAAAATTTTAAAAATTTTTTTGAAAAATTCACCTTTACAAATTCATAAAACATTCAGAAAACACTCAAAAAATAATCGAAAAATGTTCAGTATTTTCAAGTTCACCAACCAGTTTTTTTGCAGAGTCTTTCTTAAATTCGCAACGAAAAAAGAAAATAAAAATGAAAACGTTTCGAATATTGGTCGTGTTTTCCTCTTCCTCACACTGTTTTTCAATGTTCCACTGACCAAACAACCGAATCGGACGCCATTTTTCTTTTGTCGAAGTTCGCCAAAGATGGCCAAAAAAAATAAGGAACGACAGCGACAGTTTTTTGCACGAAATCCCGATTACTGTACGTCCCTGGATGTTTGCTGACGCGTTTCTGGTGCCTTTGCGCTTTTTCCGTTACTTGACGCGTTTCTGGTTTTTTTTGACGTCTGGACGCGTTTTTATTCGCCTTTCGCATTATTTTTCAAGTTTCGAGGTTGATGGCACGTCTTTGGTGCCTTGGCGCACTTCCAGTGCCTTGGCGCAATTCCGGTGCATGGGGCACTATTCACTGGCCTATTTCTTTTTTCGCGCCATGACTAATTTCTGGGTAGTTTTGTGTCCTTGCGCAATTCCGGTGCTTTGGCACGTTTTCTGTGCACTGGCGCAGGTCCGGCGCCTTGACGCGATATCGGTGTCTTGACGCGGTTTCAGTGTCTTGGCGCGATTTCGGTGCCTTGACGCGATTCCAGTGCCTTGACGCGTTTTCGGTAGGTTGACGCACTTTCGGTGCCTTGACGCAATTCCGGTGCCTTGACGCAATTTCGGTGCCTTTGCGCGTTTTCAGTCTCTCTTTTTTAAAAAAACTACAAAAATGGGTAAGTATTCTGGAAAAAAAGAAAAACACACGTTTTTTTCGCTCCCTTTCAGCCTCCCCACCCCGAAATATTTGTTTGTCCTTCTTGTTTTGACCTACTTTTTTGTGTGCATTTTCATGCGTTTACATCCCAACCAAAAAAAACCCGTCCTCAATTTCAGTATGACAACCATTTTCTCGCCCTTTGCTAGAATTTTCCTTTTTTCTTTTGAAAATCACCAATGACGTGGCACTACCATTTCATTTTGTGCCTTGTGACCAGAAAATGGGTCTAATTCGAAGAGATTTCGGAATTATTTCGAAGGTCATTTAAAGGGAATTTTTTGGAAAAACCTGGGTTATTCCTACGGTAAAATGCCGAAAATTGCGAAAAATTGAATTTTTCAGAGCAGAAATCTTTTTTTTTCAAATTTTTTTTTCTCAAAAAAAATTTTTTTCTCTATTTTTAATTTTTAAAAATAATGAAAATTCTCGTAAATTTCTCCCTTCTGCCAATTTTTCCAAAAAAAAAAATTTTTTTTCGAAATTTTTTTTCGGATTTTTTTAAAATGACACTTTCCTTTATTCAAAATAATTTGAAAAAATAATAAAAAAATTTTAAAAACCGAATAAACTGTGATAAATTTGAAAACCAAATAACGAGAACAGTTTTCAAAAAAAAAAAACAGGTCCCCCTTATATCACTTTCGCTCTCCGAATCGAATTCAGAATCACGCGGTGTCACGTCTTCATCTCTCTTTTCCCTCTATCGATTTTTGTGACGACGTCTTCATCATCTTCATCATCTTCTTGATCTTCTTCCATATACCACGTCTTCAGATGACATGAGTGCGAACTCGCGCACTGACTGCTTCTTCAATCTAACCACTCCCGAGCGTATCGATTTGTTTCGCGTACGTCTGAAAATTCTTTCGAGAGAATACACATGTATTAGTGGCTGAAAATTTTCAAAAAACAAAAAGCAATCAATCAATAAATATCTATATCAGTAGAAATCGTTTGCAGCGTCGTCAAGCGCTTCGAGTGGAAAATGTGTTTCGGACGTTTTACGGGTGGGCGATGCTGCCGTTGGCCATCGTCGGCGCAATCGCCACCACTATTTTCATTATCAGTTGTTATAAGGTATGTAACGAATCGTGGCCTAGAAACTCCCTATCTCTCTTCATCCACGTGGCCTAGAAATCCCCAGCCTCACTTCATCCAAGTGGCCTAGAAACCCCCCCCCCAACCTCACTTCATCCAAGTGGCCTAGAAACCCCCCAACCTCACTTCATCCACGTGGCCTAGAAACCCCATATTCTCACTTCATCCACGTGGCCTAGAAACCCCCCAACCTCCCTTCATCCAAGTGGCCTAGAAACCCCCCAACCTCACTTCATCCACATGGCCTAGAAACCCCCCAACCTCCCTTCATCCAAGTGGCCTAGAAACCCCCCAACCTCACTTCATCCACATGGCCTAGAAACCCCCCAACCTCACTTCATCCACATGGCCTAGAAACCCCCCAACCTCCCTTCATCCAAGTGGCCTAGAAACCCCCCAACCTCACTTCATCCACATGGCCTAGAAACCCCCCAACCTCCCTTCATCCAAGTGGTCTAGAAACCCCCAACCTCACTTCATCCAAGTGGCCTAGAAACCCCCAACCTCACTTCATCCACGTGGCCTAGAAACCCCATATTCTCACTTCATCCACGTGGCCTAGAAACCCCCCAACCTCCCTTCATCCAAGTGGCCTAGAAACCCCCCAACCTCACTTCATCCACATGGCCTAGAAACCCCCCAACCTCCCTTCATCCAAGTGGCCTAGAAACCCCCCAACCTCACTTCATCCACATGGCCTAGAAACCCCCCAACCTCACTTCATCCACATGGCCTAGAAACCCCCCAACCTCCCTTCATCCAAGTGGCCTAGAAACCCCCCAACCTCACTTCATCCACATGGCCTAGAAACCCCCCAACCTCCCTTCATCCAAGTGGTCTAGAAACCCCCAACCTCACTTCATCCAAGTGGCCTAGAAACCCCCAACCTCACTTCATCCACGTGGCCTAGAAACCCCATATTCTCACTTCATCCACGAGGCCTAGAAACCTCCAGCCTCACTTCATCTACGTGTCCTAGAAACCCCCAACTTCACTTCAACGTGGCCTAGAAACTCCCAGCTTCACTTCATCAAAGTGGCCTAGAAACCTCCAATTTCACTTCATCCACGTGGCCTAGAAATCCCCCAGCCTCACTTCATCCAAGTGGCCTAGAAACCCCCCCCCCCCCCTATCTCACCTACAATTAATTTTTTAGGCCATCAAAGCACGGCGAGTGTCACGGAAGTGTTACGCACTGCTCATGAATCGCGCGATCGGCGACGTGCTCACGTGCGCGTCGGCCCTTGTGACATGCTGCTATGTGCTGACGTGGCACGATATCAAGTGAGCACTTGACCCACTTTCCCATCTTGACTCACTGTGCGTTTCGACTATAACTTTGAACTTGAACTTTAACTATGTGCCTGCAACTTGAAGTCACTTTTCACTTACAACTTGACTCACTCTCTGCACTTCAATTTGACTTGTGGACTCATAAAATAGTTCACTGAATTCACTTGCCTACCCCTTGACTTACTTGCAACTTGACTGAATTTTCGACTAACTTATCAGTTTGACTCACTCAATAGGTGACCAACTGACCGATTGACTCACTTCTCCGAAGTTTGACCCACAATTTTTTGATCTACAACCTGTCCCAGTAGCGTTTCACTAAACAAGTGTTCACTTTTTCAATTTGACTAACTCTCAACTTGACCTTGACCCACTGACCTGACTTACTGACCTTCACCGACTTACTGACCTTCATCCTGTTCTTCCAGCCGTGACATGGTCGTCGTCATCGAGTCGTTCTTCATCGGCAGCTTCTGGTCGGCAATGGTCTCCTACTGTTCGCTGTCGGTGCTGAAACTGTTCGCCGTCTGGAAACCGTTTCACTATCGCAAATGGTTCACGATGCGGCGATGCGTGAATCTGATGATTATCAGGTTCATCGTCCCATTACACCCAAAGTTATTGTTTCGGTTTTTGCAGCTGGACAATTCTCGTTTTGATGGTCAGCTACACGTTGGCCGTCTCGGCGCTCGTCAAAATTCCCGATTTGAACGCGTGGTCCGGCTGCAAGGCGGAAACGTGTTTGCGCAACATGTACAGGTACGCGATTCACGCATTTCCCCGTTCACTGGCGCGTTTTCGGGGCATTGGCGTGCTTTTGGTGCGCTGGCGTGCTTTTGGTCCGTTAACGTGTTTTAGAGGGATCGGTGCGTTGCCGCTTTTTCGGTGCGTTACCGCTTTTCTAGTGCATTGACGCTTTTTCGATGTATTGACGCTTTTTCGGTGCATTGACGCATTTTTGGTGCATTGGCGCATTTTCAGTGCATTGACTCATTTTCGGTGCTTTCACGCGTTTCTAGTTCATTGACTCATTTTCGGTGTTTGACGCGTTTCTATTGAACTGACGTCTTTTCGGTGCATTGACGCCTTCCCCAACTGACCTAATTCTAATGCTGACGCATTTCCAGATCGCGCAATCTGTCGACGGCCTCCGTCTACTTCTTCACAATCATCGTTTTTGTCGTGACAGTGTTCTTCATCCGAAAAGCGCAAAACTTTAGCAACTCGTTCAAAAAGCGGTAATCCATTTCGCATCCCAATGTCTGAAAACGTGCCCCCTCGTTTCAGCGAAAAAGACGGCGGCGGCGGTCGCATCCGAATGGTTCGGTTCCCGCTCTGGAAGCTCGCCCTCAACGTCGGCACTTTCGCCATCCTCAACGTTCCCTACGCGATATGGTACGCGCCTCCATTGAGAACCACCCCCTTTAACACGTGTCTTCTTCAGGTGCATCGGACTCTTCCTCAACCGCGATCCGTGCCTTTTTCAGCGAAACTACTCGGAAATGATGCGACTGCTCGGAATCATCCGATGCTTTCTCGTGGTTCGCTGCATTCTCGACCCGCTTCTCTCGTTCTGCACCGATTTTCAGGTAGGCCCCCTTTTAAGTTTAACTTTGATCGGGTGTATCTCGAAAACTAGAATAGTTATCAAAAAGTTGTCAACTACAAAAACATTGCAAATTTTACGCTGATCAAGTTTGTAGTTGACAACTTTTTCATAACTCTCCTAGTTTCAAAGATATTGCAGTTTGAAGTTCACGCACTAAAAGATCGTCCTTCTGTCATACGGTATTTTTTTGAAAAAGTTGACTTTTCAGTTGCGTCGCGGACTGCTCGAGCTGCTCGGTCAGAGCCGCAAAGTGGGCGATCAACGTGGCACATTCAAGCAGAGCTACAGTTCGTCGAGTGCCGATCAGAGTTCGATTATCGATCGGACGACGCGAAGTCAGACGGTCACCACCATCGCCAGCTCCAATCCGTCCACAAAAGACAAACAGAAGAAGGCCGCCAGTTTCGGCGGCATCGAAATCAATCGCAAAATCGATCGATTCTGATTTTCTCGTTCATTTTTTTAAATTTCCACACTTCAGCTCAATTCTCAACTGATTTCACACACACACAAACAGACACACTATTTTAAATAAATAAATAAATAAAATAATAAACAAAGATTTGAAAAAATAAATTTTATTCTGATGACGTGGATTTCAAATGGCCGTCACAGGGGTCTTACAACGACTATTAAAGCAGCTTTTGAATTGAACTTGACATATGTAAACCCTAACAGGTTGTATGAGAGTGTGACAAAACCGGAACATGCGTTCACCGTGACGCGTAAAGGCAGAATTGGCAACACTGCGGCACACTTTTTCTAGGAATTTTAAGCGAAAAAAGGACAGAAAAAGCGTGCCGCAGTGTTGCAACTCTGCATTTATGCGTCACGGTGTTTTCACAACTCAAGTATTTAGTTTCGGGTCTGATTAGGTGAGTGTCGAGTCTAAGTTTCGGCATTTCTCACCGTCGGAAAAATTCGGAATTTTGGGTCTCGAATGGAAATGACGTCACGCGGCGTGACATTACGTGTCTCTTTGAACAATCCAAAAAAATTTGTTCAAAGGAACAATGTCACGTCACGTGACGTGAATTCCGTTCGAGACGCACAACACGAGCTTCACGCGATCTTGTAATACTTATGAAGGTTGAAAGTGTAATCAAGAATAAAGTTAATACTTATTAGCTCAGATTAATGAATATATTTTGTTTTGACTCGTTATCTGGTTCGATTTTTCATTAAACGCGTTGTTTTAAAACGTAGAGAGCACTTGTCCCGGGTAAAATTTCGGAAATCCGATTTTCCGAAAGCACTAAGCCTGATCGTGCCCTCTCAGAAACGAATCGATTCGCGCTATCAGTCGTTTCTTATCAGCCGTCCACACTCTACGTATTCCGTCTTTGGTCTCTTCGGTCTCTGTCCCCCCCGTGTTCCCAACATCATCAGTCAACCAACCAATCAACTATTATCCTCTTTTAATTCCTCGTTTTTAATTGGGTTACACACTGGGATCGTGCTATTACTGCGAATAATAGTGTAATAGCGGATGGCTGCCGAAAAATGCTAAAAAAAATTGATTGGTGATGACTATTTGTTTCGTTGTCATTATCAATGTTATTTTTTTTCTCTAACTGTAAATTCAAATTAACAATATTCAAATGAACTCTAGTTTTTATGCAAATCACTCAGAAAGCTGTCAAATGGCGAGTTATTTCTTTTTTCCGGCATAACTTTCTTCAAAATCAAAATTTTCAAATTCTCGTTGCACCATTCGAAAGCACTCGAAAAGTTGCATATTTTTGGTAACTAGACCATCTTAATAGGTCTCACCACGAAAGAGTTAGAGCAAGATTTGTAAAAATGCAATTTTCGCGGAGAGATTTTTTCTCTCGTGATCAATTCTAGAAGATTTCGAGAACAATGAGGCGCGAGAAAACGTTTTCACTTTCCTCTTTTTTGAAATGGGAGGGGGCACGCGAAGTCGTTGCGACGACCTTGTTCTCATCTTCTTTTTCTCTTTCTTCACTTCTTTTTCTCTTTCTTCACCTCTTTTTCTCTTTCTTCACCTCTTTTTCTCTTTCTTCACTTCTTTTTCTCTTTCTTCACTTCTTTTTCTCTTTCTTCACCTCTTTTTCTCTTTCTTCACCTCTTTTTCTCTTTCTCAGGGCCGTCCGAAGAAAGAGAAAGAGAGAAAAAGAGAAAAAAGAAAAAGAGACGGCCCGACTGACGGGGAGAAATCGATATTTCGCATGGAGACACTACTCTATTGCAGTGAGAGAGAACCGCACCTTTCCCCCTATTTTTTCGCAGTTTTTTCTTTTTATCCCCCCTATTTTTTAAAAGTTTAAAAGTATATTTCAAAACTCAAATCGGAGTTGAACTAATTTTCGCTAAAAGCGCAAAATTTTTCGAAAAACCGCGCGCAAGCCTTGAATTATCGATTTTAGGCCAACACGGATTTGATTATTCCAAGTGGCGAGGGCCGTGGCCTAACTAGCGCCGTTCGTCGCGATTCTAGAATTTTCGCACTCAGCTCGGCCATTTTGAGATTTCTAGGCCACGGCGAAATTGGGCAAATGTTCATTCTCTCTGGCCTAAAATCGAAATCCGACCGGTTTTCCCTTTTTGACGTTTTTTTTCGCATTTTCATTTTTTTTTTCTAAAATTTTGAAAAATTCGAGGGAATCGTCATTTTCGTGGTCTCGCAACGAAAAAAAACCACTGAATTCGGCATGCGCCTTTAAATTCCTTCGGCTACTGTGTTCATTACCGTAGCACGAAAAGTTTAAAGGCGCATGCCGAAAATTGTGGTTTTTCGTTGTGAGACCCAGCGCCTGTAATATTTCCGTTCAAGACCCGCGTTCATCTACACACCGTTGTTCGATAGAGCGCACTTCCCACAAATCTCTCTCATCATTTTTCCAGCGTAATGGAAGAATACAAGGAGGAGAACCCAGCAGGCTTCCGCATCGGCTGCCACGAACGTCAGTTCCAGGTGGGACGCATCGTGAACGCGGCACTGCCCATCGACTGGGTGCCGCTGATCACCGATCCGGAGAGCCGTGTGCAACAGCTGACGGCGTGGTGCTGGCAGGCCGAGGAGGCCATGTTCCAGCAGGCCGACAGCGAGGAGGCCTACTATCTGAAGCTCAACGAGCTCATCAACTACGCCATTTTCTGCGGTCGCCATTACCACGACAACGGCCTCTGCGGGCCCGATCGTGAGTTGTTCTTTTCTTCGCCGGATAAATCGTGTCGTCTCGCTGCGTGGTCTCACAACGAAAAAAGAAAATCTGAATTAGTCATGCGCCTTTAAACTCCTTCGGCTACGGTATCAATTTATGAACTGTTTTTGGAAACCGTAGCCCGAAGAGTTTAAAGGCACAAGACTAATTTAGATTTGTTTTTCGTTGTGAGACCACTAATACGAACGGGCGGTCGGGTCCCACCACGAAAACAAGGGGTACCATAAGCTTTTCCCCCCAAAAATCACCGCTCCTTCTCAGCTCAAGTTTGGGAAAACGTTAAAAAAACCCATTTTTCGTGGTGAGACCCGCCGACCGTGTCGTTTCTTCAAAAAATCTAGAGTTCGTAGCCACGCCCATTTTGGGTCTCGAACGGAAAAAAAAAGCGAGCAAAGGGGGGCGTGGCTACGGACTCCGAACAGCTTTTATGATATTGGCAATCGGATCTCGACGATTCGATTCCTAACATGACTATTTCGGATGTCTGCCTAGCCAATCAATTCACAATCGGTGTTCTTGTTGCAGACGTGGCGTACTGGCTCAGCCAGTACCTGACCCAAGTGATGGGAACGGTGGGCACACAGGCCTTAAGCTCCGAAACGTCGATGGAAATGCTGTCGATGTGCGTCGGCATGATGGACGCGCGGATGCCGAAGGCGGCCGCCGAGCCGCTCGACTGGCACTCGGTGATCGACGTGGAGTTCCGGCAGCAGGTGATCTTCAACCTCATCCAGGCCGTGTTCCCATATTCAATCGACGACGGCAATCTGTACTCGTGTCCGGATCTCGTCGAGTTCGGCAAAACCGTCGAGGAGGAGCTGTTTCAGCGCAGCGTGACGCCCGCCGAGTACTACGCGTTCATTGAGAACATGCGCCGCCAGCTCATCGAGTTCCGCCACGTCGAGGACTTGGCCATCAAACAGCAGATCAACTTCAGAGGTACGACGGGTGGGACTAGGTTTCGCGTTGCAGACGTTTCTAGGCCACGATGGGTTCGGGGAGGACTAGGCTTCTCAGAACGGGGGTTTCTAAGTCATGCTGCATATGGTTAACAAAAAACTGATTATTTTCTATACCCAAGAATTTCCAATTGAATTTGCAGAGCAATTCTTCGTGAATCAGATGATCCAGTATCTCCGATCGCGCGGACAACAACAAAATCAATAAATTTCGGCTAACTTTCTTTCATTTTTCTGGTTCTTTTCTTTCTTGCAAGCATTCATTTCATTTCGTTCACAAAACATGTTTTTTTTCTCTGTTTTTTAATCTTCTATCGCTATTTTTTTCTGTTATCCCGGAATTGTCATCCCCTTCGGGGGACTGGTGGCCGTGGCCTAGAAAACTCCCCCCCCCCCCTTTAACACGCACACACACACACACTCCATTATCGATTTTTTGTTTCAACCGGGAACACTTACAAATCATGGGAAACGCGATGACAAATGAAAATTTCTTCACGTTATTTTTTTTTTGAATTCATTTTTTTCTGATTTATCGGCACTCCGAAGAGATTTACCTCGATTTTGTCCGTATTTGTCGACTCGGACCGGCACGTAACGTCTCCAGAATAAGAGTTCTCACACTATCTGAAAACGAAACTGTGAACACAAGTGTCCTCGATAAGATGCATTCTGAGAATCACATTCTGGTTTAGTATCCATCAAACTAGACTAGGATTAGTAGTTTAGTTCGATGGATACTCAACAAAAACGAGATTCTCAAAATTTATTCCATAGAGAAAACATGTATGATCATTTTCGTTCTCGAATTGTGTAAAAATTCTTACTCTGAAAAAAATCGTGTGCCCGCCCGGCAACAAGCACGAGTATGTATGATTTTATCGATTTTCCAGTCTCTCCCGGGCAAACAATTATGTGGAACACGGAAAAAGAAGTACGTCTTATTTCGGCACGTAAACTCGCAGGACGCTGTCGAGCCCGGAACTACGGTCCGTTTCACGTCGGACCACTTCCCTGGCAGCGCGTCTTCGGCACTGATCAGCGCAATACAAGCACCAGAGAAATTATGCATGTATTCCTTCTGGACAATAGATTTCTCGATATGCGCTTCAACGAGCTGTATTGGTTCGCTCGGACGGCTGAGGAGAAAATTTATGCGAGTAGTCCCGATAAGGAACGCTACTTGTCCGAGATAAGCAAGCTGGCCGAGCGAGTGAAGAACAGCATTACGCGGCTTGAAAAACGTAAGATATCTATTTAGAAAAAGCTTCAACAGTTTTGAAGACTTTGTGTTTTTAAAAAATCGGAAAAAAAAAACCCGTAGACCCGGTTTTCCTCCCAAACTTTGTATCGACGTCTCTTCTCTCTCGGAATTTCGACTTTTCCAGAAACGCCGACGACCGACGATCTCGAAAAAGCGTTCGATTTGAAATGCGAGCGATGGCCGGAGGTGGAAGAGATCGACGCCGGCTACCGCGCGCATGACTTCCACACCGTCGACTGGGTGCCGGAATACATCGAGCACATCGATCTTTCGTTGCCGGCGACGAGCGGAAACCGAAAATGTGCGGCGGGTTCGACGCGAATTCTAACAGAGCACGAAGCCCGGAGATTGGCGGTGAGCGTGTCGCAGTTTGTCAGAAATTCCTGTAACTTACGTTTTGTTTCTTCAGATTCAGGCAGGCCGAGATGAACGTGTGGCGCATGAAAAAGCGGAGCGAGTTTATGAGAAAAAGATAATGAAAGGAGACCGGAAGATACTCGTTCCGCGCTACAACAAGGAGCGCCCACAACAACATTCACAACAACAACAAGCACAAGTGGAGATGGATGAGACCAAGATGACGTTCACCTTTGTACCTGCTGCCGAACTATAATTTTTTATCACAAAAACGAATTATTTGAGTGTACTATTTTATTAATTATCGATTTCATTCATTAAAAAATTGAAAAAATGAGAAAAAGTTTGAGAAATTCATGAAAATTGTTGAAATTTGGGGAATAAAATGCGCCGTAAATCGACATTCAGCCCTACAGTAATTTTGGGTCTCGCCACGAAAATGCCGCTGTTTTTTGAAACTCCAAATTTTGTGTTTTTGTCGAACTTTTTCGAAATCATCTTTATTTTTCCGTTTTTTCAATCAAAACCAAATTTAAAAATAACAAAAATCAATTTAAGCACTCAAAAATTAAACATTCTCCGGTATAGAAGGCGAAAAACTAGAAAAAGCGACCGGAAATCCTAATTTACGAATTCGAAATATTGAAAATCTGGCGGATGTTTTGCTCGTTTTTCTGCTTTCTAAATTCAATAAAACTTTTTTCATTCTACAAATACTTTCGAAAAGTTTTTTTTAGGAGAAACTATTCGATTCCGGATTCTCCGAACTCCTCTTTATGAAATATCCCACATTTTTCGTATTTTAATTAGTTCTTGCAGAGTTTAAAGCATGCTTACCAATTCGCAGTCCATAGAGATGTTGGACGTGTTGTCGGTGGACGGAAAAGAGTTCGAGTACGCAGGATGTCGTGCCCACGACGGAACTCCCACCAAACTGGTACTGGCACGAATAACCATCTAAAGATCCCTTATTTCGTCTTTTTTGCCGAAAGACTCATGAATTTGCAGAGAGGCTCGATTTCGGATGGCGTCCGCCCGCGTGGAGTGAATCCTTGGCCGTCGCCGGGAGCCGGAGACTCTGCCGAGGTCAAGTGTGGATGCGGCGAGCAGAAGAGTCGCAGTGGTTACACTTCTGGATACATGGACTCTGCATTCGGGATGAAGGGGGGTGGATTCGGAAGCATGGGCAAAACGACTTTTCTCGGCAGGGACGAGGTTCAATCGTCCTTTTTCAGACGTAATTAGTTCAATTACTGAAATAATCCTTTAAAGGGGGGGTGCCAACTTGAAAAAAGTTTGCTTAAAAAGAAACTAGAGGGGTGGGAAAATTCAGCGCACAAGGAGCGACGCTTTAAAAATAAGTAAAAGTATTTTTAATTATCGATTTTAGGCCAAAATTAATATTCCTGTGGCCGTGGCCTAACTGCTGCTTTTCGCGGGAATTCTTCGCGCGCCCTCGGTGCATTTTCGAGATTTCTTCGCGAAAAGACGTGTCTGTAAGCGGAGCATCGAGCGGCCGAAAAATATCGCAAATCAATCGATATCGCGCATAGGCGCGCAACGAAATTTGGGTTTTTAGGTCACGGCCACAGGAATATTAATTTTGGCCTAAAATCGATAATTAAAAATACTTGCACTTATTTTTAAAGCGTCGCTCCTTGTGCGCTGCATTTTCCCACCCCTCTAGTTTGTATTAAAGCAAACTTTTTTCAAGTTGGCACCCCCCCCCCCTTTAAATGGCGGTATTCTCTACTTGCAGCCCGCTCGTCCACTCAAGCCGACTCGCTTTTCACGGATAAATCGCGTCTCACAGACAGCACGCTGACGACAGCGTCAAAGTCCCGCCGAAGCGTGCGTCGCAGCGGAGGACGTCGTCGCAACGGTGGAAGTAATCCGGGCCACTGTTTCCATTGCGGAGAGCACGGGCACATTTCGAAAGAGTGTCCGAAGAAAGCAACGACGCTCGGCGAAGAGCTGAGAAGCTCAGGAGGAAGTGTCGCTGGCGGTGGAGCAGGGTTCGGAATGTATCTGACGCCGCCGCCGAAAGTTGAGACGAGCAAGGGTCAGTTTTGAATGAAATGCGCTAAATCTGCTCCATTTCCAGCCGTCCCGACGACGATGTCTTCGTATGACGCGAAATTGGAGAACCAGAAGCTGCGTGACTCTTACTACAACAAATGCTCGCTGACTCCGCTCACGAAGCCGACTAAGACGGTGACAGCGGCGCCGACGTCTTCAGATGTCGACAAGTTCTCGGAGCAACTTGAGAACGCGCTGAAACTGTCGCCGTCGCCACCGCACGCCGTTGAGAAAGCCGCTCCAGTGTCGCCGACGTCGATGCCGCGCGCCAGTGTGCTTCATGGGACCGCGCTGGGCGCAGGCGACCGATGCATGAGAAGTCCTTCTAAAAGCGAGGCTCCAGCCGTTTCAGCGGCTACGAAGCGTAAGTGTTTGACGGAAACTGCCAAAGTCCTGGTGTCATTATTGAAATTTCAGCTGAACTGTCTGATATGGTGCAGATCGAGACGCGTCGAACTGTGATGCGCGAGGGCGAGTGTCATATCGAGGAGACGACTATCATCGCGTTTCCGCGAGTCCTTCCGCCTAACGTCCGCGTCATCACCGCGCAATTCGTACCCGTTTCGACCCAATAAACTTTCCGATTAATCTTCTGCTTAGAACCCCCCCCCCCCCCCCCCCTCTGCCATTAAATGTGCGTTTTTGAATGCCGTAATCGTGTTTCCCTCTATCGTGTCTTCAGAAAGGATTCTGCATTTTTCTCATCCGGTTTTATTCGTTTTGTTCCATCCTGACGTGTCGTTTGGTTTCTTTCGCCGCCGTTTTTTCACCCAAATAAAGAGAAAAATGAAAAACAGGCGACGCGGCGCGACGAAAACCTCCTAAAAACGGGTTTACGCGCGCGGTCATATCCGCAATTTTGCGTCAATGCGCCATACTTCACGCGCAAACTAATCAAGTCGGCGTCGCTGGTTTTTAACCCCGTTTTCTCTCGATTCTTGGTTGACTTTCAGTTAAAACTTTCAGATTTGTTCCGAATTCATAGCACTGATGCGAAATGGACAGTTCCGGGTTGTTGTGCAATAGTGTGCAGGAGCTCGTCGCCTCCAGCGAGCTCACCGAGCAACAAAAACAGCAATTGGAGCGAAAATCAGCCGATATGTGGGTTTTCAGCCGCTTTTTTAGACTGCAAAATATTGATTAGAATAAAATCTGTTTAAAAAATGAAAATAGCGAGAAAAAACCACAATTTTCTGTAAGTTTTGGTGTGAATTGCGAAATTTCTCGAATTTCCCCGAAGAAGCCTTACAAAAACTTGCGAATCGATAAAAATTGAAGGGAAACCAAGGGGATTTGATGAGAAAACGCTTTATTTAAGAATAAAATTATGCCAATTTTCGATAAAATGGGAAAATTTGAAAAATAGACGAAACTTTTTTTTTTAATTTCGAAAAAATATTTCCACTTTCCAACAAAACTTGAAAATTCTCGCCATTAAGAACTGAAAAGTTTAAAAAAAATTCTGAAAAAGACGGAGAACAATTGCAGGATATACTCGTCGATGAAAACGTTAATTGCGGAATCGGCGAAGCTGCGCGGCGATCTGGAGGCGCAGTACCGCATTCTCATGAGGGCCGGCAACATTGGAAAACTCATTCTCGACTCGAAACGGCAGGCCGACTGGACTGTCAGTCTTTAAAATGGCACCGGGACACTTTGAAACCGATCGGAAAAATGAGTCAAAGGAGACGCTGAGAAATGCTCAAATTTTCGAATTTTTGTGAACTTTTTCGAAAAGAAACTGAATTTCCGGGTTCTATTGTTATTTTTACGAATTAGCTTTGCGCTTTGTGAAAGTTTCCCTTGTAGGTCGAAATTTGCGAAAACAATAATCAAGTCGATATCTCAAACAACACTTTTTGGCTCCTCGCGATATTTTTCATGAGACGAAGATGAAATATGGAGGTTTTCGAATGATTCTACAGATTTCCAAACCTCGACTCTTGCCAGAACTTTAATTCCGGGTTCTATTGCCGTTTCACTGTTTCGTGGCCAGTTCTGGCAAGATTCGAGGTTTGGAAATCTGTAGAATCATTCGAAAACCGTCATATTTCATCTTCGTCTGATGAAAAATATCACGAGGAGCCAAAAAGTATTGTTCTTGAGCTATCGGCTTGATTTCTGCTTTCGCAGATCTACAGAGGAAACATTCACAAAGCGCAGAGCTAATTCGTTATAACAACAATAGACCCCGAAATTCAGTTTCTTTTCGAAAAAGTTCACGAAAATTCGAAAATTTTTGTGCATTTCTCAGAGCCTCTTTTGACTCATTTTCTGATCGGTTTCAAAATGTCCCGGAGCCTTCAAAATCTATGCGTTTCTTCAGGAAAAATTTAAACATTTAAAACTATCAAAAATTAAAAAAAAACCGTTTCAAAACAACTTTTTCTCCTGAAAACTAGAGGAAGTTATGTTTTTTTTTTTTTGAAATTTTTTTTGCAATTTTTATGCTATTTTAGAGCACTATTCAAAATTTTAAAAAAGTTTCCCAAAAATTGAAATCATTTTTTTGGAATTTTTCATGAAAACTAGGTGGAATTAAAAATTTTTTAAATTTAATCAATTTTTTTTTGCTGAGAAATTTATAAATTTTAGAAAATTTAAATTTTAAAAATGATTTTTCGAAACTAATGTTTCTTTTTTCAGCTTTTACAACAAAAACAATTCAAAACGGATTTGGAATTGTGTGTCAAAGATCTGCACGGAATCCAGGCGACCCTTCAAAAAGTTTGCTTTTTTTCGAAAATTTTCAAAATCTGGAACTGAAAAATTGAATAAAGGCGGAGAAAAAACTAGAAAAATGTTGGAATTTTTAAAGAAAAATTAAATCACTGTTTCTAAATTTTCTGAAATTCACGAAAATTTTTTAAATTTTTTCAGCGATTTTTTCCACATTTTTAGAAAAAAATACGATTTTTTTCAGAAATACGACCAAAAAAAGATTCGTCAATCACAAAAAGATAAGGAGAATGAGAAAAAAGAGGCCAAAAAGAAGACCGGTAAGAAATGGAAAAAAAAATAAATTTTTGGCAAAACACGCGACGCGACCGCAGCGCGTCGCGGTTTTTTACACTGAAATTTGAATGAATATTTTAGAATTGATGAAATTTGTGAAATAAAAAATTGTTATTGTTGCAGGCTCAGAGCTGTTCGAGCACCGAAAACAGTTTTGGCCGCTGATCACTCCGCGAGAATTGATCAAAAAAGTGGAGGACGAGAATCCGAAGAAGAGCGCGATCGTCTTCGATTTTCGCGTCGATCAGACCGAAATTATCGATTGGAAGCGCAGCGAAATGATCACCGTCATCCAGGTTCCCAATCAATTAATCGATTCCGGGTCAGTTTTTATCGATTGATCATGATGGGGCGAAAATGGAATTTTTTTAAAAAATTTTTTTTTTATCAAAAATAATTATTCCAATTTTATTATTAGATAGGTCAAAAAATGTTTTCAGAAAATTTTTAATTTTTTACAAATTTCCAAAACTAAAAAGAAATGGTCTCACCACGAAAAAAAAAGACTGAATCTGGCATGCGCCTTTAAACTCTATGAGCTACGGTTTTAGATTTGAAAGAAAAATCATAAAGGCGCATGCCTAATTCAGTTTCTCTTTTTTCGTTGCGAGACCAAGACGCAGCGCCTCGAAAATGTCGGTGTCGTTTTGAGGTTGACATTCAACACGCTGCGAAACACGCTCTCGGTGAGCCAACGAGGCCTTCTGCCACGACTCTCGGGCTGCGATTACGTGATTCTGATGGAGGACGAGTCGCCGGAGCTGTTCAACGGCAACGTCGTGCACGGCCGAAAGTCGTTCTTCCTCTACAGGGCATTCACTGCGGTCAGTCCTTGGGAGGGATTTGAAAGGCTGGGAAAATGGAATAACAATGCTGGTTAATTGCAGTACATGCCGCCCGATATTCGTCTCAAAGAGCGTCCCCTGTTCATGGAGGGCGGTTTCAGATCGTGGAAGAATCACTATCCGGGATACACGACACACGTGGTATGACATGGGAACATAATCATCTCTCCTCACCGTTTGATTCGTTTCAGCAGCCAGGCAGCGCGCGCTCGGCTCCCTCCGACGATCTCGACAATGCGATTCTAAAGTATCTGCCGACGACGGGCCTCTCGCACATCAAGTATCCCGATCTGATGTCGGTGCGAATCGCCGACGGCGAGAGCGCGACGCCCGTCGTGCCGCCGCGACCGTCGCAAGTCTCGCCGCCCGCCCATCTCGTCGCTCCCGAGCCGGTGGTGCGCGGATTCGGAGCACTGCCTCAGCCGAGTGTGCCCCCGAGTGAGTCTCTACACACGTTTCTCCATGGAACCTTCATTTGAGAGTGAATCTGGAAAACAGCATATACTATCAGATCGCGCGAAGCTTAGAGTTTTCTTGTCGAGACCCGCGAGACGTCGAAACAGCTGTCTTCAGAGGCGCGCAACACCGTGACACCTTGCAGACACGCTGCGGCGAGGTCTCGCAGCGAATGCAGGAGTTACTGTAACCGGGGTCTGAACTGTGTCTTACTGTCACACTGTCAGAGCTAAATTCACTGTTACAGTACCTCCTGCGTTCGCTGCGAGACACCCGCCCCTTTTTTTGGAGGGCTCGCACGGAATCCACGTCACGCGACGTGACAATGTGTGTCCCGTCACGTCGGCGTGACGTGGATTTTGTTCAAGATCCACACGAGCCGGAGCTGCTCCGTGCTTCGCACGATCGTTGAATAACTCTCATTTCCAGGACCCACCGTCTCGACTTACGAACGTCCCGGCGCGCCGATCTTCACTGCGCCGCCAGCGGCCGCAGCCTCAGCAGCTGCAGCAGCCTCCACCGTCAAACCGACACTTCCGGATCGAACGTCGAAACCGGCGTTCCCCGAGAGGCCAGCAGTAAGTCCCCCCGTGTACCGAATAGAATCAGTGTGACCTTACCAAAAAGTTGCTCAAAAAAAAGGAACCGTCGCCGACACGAGAGCCGCGTCAGAACGGAGGCGGAGGCCCGCTGAAACGACCGCCGCTTCTCGACAGATCCGCCAAACCGCTCGGAACGATCACGACGTGAGTTGGCCTTGTTCTCGAACTTTAATTAGAAAGTAAGAGGAAGTTCGGTGTAAACTGAGTCGAGAAACCCAAAGTTCTCGTTTTTCCCGCTCAATTCGGTCCAGAAGACGTTACAGAAACGAGACGGAGAACCGTCTGCAGAGCATCTACGGAATGATGATCGACAGTCTGGCGATGGCGAGCCGAAGAGGCGGCTCGTCGAGCCGACCCGGAGCCACTGGGCTCTTCAACATGGGAAACACGTGCTTCATGTCGGCGACACTACAGGTGGGCTCTTTGAGCATTGAAACTAGAGTCGGGCTCATCGCACTAGTCGCGTGACATTGGGACACTCACCCGCCTGACAGGGCTGACTGTCCCGATGTCACGCGTCACGCGTCACGCGGCAACCCGCAACCCGCATTCTAATCCGATTTTCGCGCCGAGTCCAATGGAGCGCATCATCCACTCCTACATTCTCCCATTCTTCAGTGCCTATTCCAAACGCCCGGCCTGTCGGACGTGTTCACCAAGAAATCGTTCGTTTCGCACGTGAATCCCGATAATCGGATGGGCTCGAAAGGCGTCTTCTCTGCCGGCTTCTCGGCGATTTCCGATCTGGTGTGGGGCGGCGACTTTGAGGCGATCAAACCGGCTCGCTTCCTGGTGAGTTTCGCCGCGTTCTCTCCTCGACGTTTGCGCGTCAATTACGATGCATTGCAGCAATTCTTCGCCGACATCGTCACCGACTATCTTTCCGACGGTCGGCAGCACGACGCGTCGGAATTTCAGCTGTTCCTGCTCGACGCCCTTCACGAGGACACGAACACGGCGCCGCGCGCACGATTCGAGCAAAACTACAAGGGAGGTGCGGCGATTCGACAGGAGTTCCAAGTGTTTCTCGGCAAACACCGCAAATTGACGTCGTCGCCGCTGAATCGCCTTCTCGGAGTGAGTTTTTTGAGCGATTTGTGCAATTTCACGCATTTTCCGAACCGGCGAGTGTTTTTCAGGCGATCTCGGTGTCGGAAATTCGATGCGGCACGTGCGGCGAAACGTCGGCGACGTTCGAGGAGAACGCGCAGATCACGGTGGAGTTGACGTCGACGACGAGCTGCACACTGGACAGCTGCCTCCGATCGCACTTTTCGCAGAGCTCGCTGGACGGCGACTCGAAATGGAACTGCCCGAACTGCAAACAGCTTCGCGACAGCACGCGCACCTCGAAATTGTGGGCGTTGCCGCCAGTTTTGGTGAGGCAAATCCTTCACTCTTCCCCCTTTAAGGCTCTTCTTTTTTTCTTGCAGATAATCCACTTGAAACGGTTCACGCTGTGGAACGGCGAGTTCGAGAAGAACCAGACGGCCGTCACTTTCGATCCGAACCATTTTGACGCGCGTCCGCACATGCACGAAGCGGCCCAGGACACGAACACCAGATATCGGTTGTACGCGGCGACGGTAAGAGGGATTCTGGAGACACCTCAAAACGCCGTCACGTCTTCAGATTCACAGCGGACGCCTCAATTCGGGTCACTACACGGCGGTGGCGTCGAATTTGCGAACCGGCAAATGGTTGCGGTTCGACGACGAAAGTGTGCGGCAGATTGACAGCTACAATGTAGACGTGAGTTTGAAACTGGAACACACCGAATCTGACGCCAAATCGCACTAAACACATCAGAATGCAAATTTTTGCGCGTCAAATCTGATGTTTCGCACTAATTTTGCCCATTTTCAGCCGTCGCTCGTCTACATTCTGTTCTACAAACGGTGCTAATGTATCATTTCTTCCATATGACTGTTTTATGAGAGTACCCCCCCCCCCCCCCCCCCTCTTCCAAATTATGTTTATTTTCGTTTATTGCCATAGGACTATGATTCCAATTATTTTCCTGTTTATATACATACGTATTCCAATAAATACCATTGGTACGGGATATTTCCTTATTTTTTGAAAGATTCTCTCCTGAAAAAATTGCATAATTTTCACATTTCTTCTGTTAATTTTTGGGCAATTACTCATTGACTACGGTATTAATGACTACAGTACTCAATGACTTTTTTACTCAATGACTTTGTGCGCTCAATGACTACTATTTCTCAATGACTTCGAAATTTGCTCAATGACTTCATGTGCTCAATGACTTCAAATTTGCTTCATGTGCTCAATAAATTCAAGTTTTTCGGGATGAGTTGCGCGTATGTTTTTAAAGTGGTTGTGTATACCGTTATTAACATTCTGAAAACATGTTCATGCTTCAAAACGCATGTATCGACTCATTATTTTTTCATTATCAGATTCTTTTCAGTCGTTTTTACTTTTTTTCTGCATATGATTTGTTTTTGTTATTTCAATACTTTAAAAAATGATATTCTTTGCTGTTTTGTGATTGGCTAAATCTGTAGATGGTTGTGGAAAGCTAGAAGCGTTATGCTCAACTCCTGGAACACCACGCCTCTCTTCTACCCAAGATCATGACCACAACGTAACATCGTCGCGAATGAAGTACTAAGAACTGAAAGGTTCACTCGAGAATTAATTCATTGAATTTCCAGAAGAGCGAAACGAAGATTCAGTCCATCTCCAAACAGCAGTTCCCACTCCTCAGGCGTTTCGATTTCAGTCTCATTAGGTTCCAGTTCAATCTGATTTGAAAATGGCCATTTTTCAATCTGATCAGATTACATTCAAATCTAAATTCAATCTGATCAGATTCGACGGATTATTCGACGAAAATTTCAAAAACGAAGCTGTTCAATCTGATTCGGTTGAGTTCGAGTCTGATTTCAATCTGATCAATTTGGAAAAATGAATTCGAATCTGATCAGGCTGATTTCGAGTCTGATTCTAGAAAACCGTTGTTTTTGAATCTGATCAGGCTAGAGTTGAATCTGATTTGAATTTGCTGGCGCGTTCCGCGATGCAGGCTGGCGCATTCCGCGATGCAGGCTGGCGCATTTTGTGCAACGGTCCGGATTTTAGGACTAAATTTAATTTTTCGCATTTTAAAGCAGTAAAACTGGTTATAATTTTAACAAATACATGTAAATGTGTAATTAAAAAATTTTCTAATTGTTTTCAATCGTTTTGCATAGCGATGAAACGTCAGCGTGTGACAAATAATGAGATGGTCGCGTTTCTATGGAGAAACACAAAAAAAAGAGAGGCGAAAGGTGGCGAAGGCGGCAAAGACAGCGATAGTAAGTGTTTTGAGAGGAAAAAAAGTAACATTAAACTATTATTTGATTATCACAAATTAAAAAGAAATGAATATAAGCATCTGCAGGTTCTCCTGGAAATCCCACAAGGGCTCGGACGAACGATCTCGACGAGGAGGACGAAGATCGAGAGGGAGAAAGTCAAGTGAACAACGACTCTATCGAAGAAAATGACTCTCTAGAAGAAGAGCCAAATGAAGCAATGAGCGAGGAAGACGATAGAGATGTCGACGATGAAAGAGGCTAGATTTTCATTGACGAAATATTGATCATTTATCAGGGGTAGGCGAACCGTCGGTCGCGGCTTTTTTCGACTCCGCCCACCGAGCCGCGGCCTTCACTGGGGTTTTTCGTCGTTGAAAATCGAACAATCTGGACATTTTGTGCGGCGTTTTTTCACGAATTCGCGCCCACGAAAAATTATTTTGGTAGAAACCATGGTAAAAACCTGTGGAAACATATTAAATGCAAGCCGTTTGCAAGCCGTTTCCCCAGCCCCGCCATTAACAATTGCTATATTATAGGTGATGATTGGAAGAGACTGAGCGATGAAGAGCTGCTTGCTGTTGAGTTCATCGTTTCGACGACTCAGTCGAAGACAGGTGATATAAATACTAAATACTCCGAAATATTTTAAAACATATATACCTTATTTGCAGCAATCCGAAAATTCCTGGACACCTTTCCATCTTCGCACGAGGAAACCATGAAGCGACTTCTTCTTTCAAATAACAGATTTTCCCGTATTCGATTGTGCGCCAGCTGCGCGGAGGACCACTCCAAGTAGGCTTGTGAAAATATTAGCCTCACCTCTATTCTATCTATTCAGTTGCTTTTGTCACGAAGCGAACGATGCGGAAATTTTTTTTTGCGATCTGATCGATAGAATCCGATTATTGCTCTCTTCACATGGACAGTTGATGAAGGAAGTGCATGAGAAAGTTGTACGAGGAGAGCGGACAACAGCTGCGATTGGACGAGGACGGCTACGTGACGATTTTCTGCGGTCCCAACGTCCTGGAGAAATGCATCTTCATTTTGTCACGGGCTTTGATGGGGTGAAACTAAAGGGAAATACAAAGTGAGCACATTAACATTCGAAAGTTATGAAATCATATTTTTTTAGATTGAAGTGTTGGCCTCTCACAATACTTCCCTTGGACCTCGAAGATCGAGATCGGTCCACCATTCGTTCAATTATCATTTCCGCTGTCTATTTCGGGAATCGCGAGCCGACTTCTGCGGTTCACGATCGACTTATTAAATGGGTGCAGATTCAGTTCGCTGCGCCTATTCAGTGGTCTGGAAAGACTGTAACGTCAGTCATCTCGTCAGGAGCGCACGACGACCAAGCGCGTCGAAAAATTTACGCGATGAAAGCTCATGCAGCACCAGGCAGTTGTTACTTCTGTCTGAATCAATCGACACACACCAAAATCAACAACAGCGAAACCCTAAGTCTTAAGTCTTAAAGTCACCCCATGCGCTTCATTGTACTGAACGAGTACAATGAGGCGCTAGTCGACTATATTTGAAAATTTTTACTTATCCTAGCCAAGCAACGTGGTTACAGAACGCGAATCAGAGGCCCATGTGGTTCCCAGCAACATCAAAGACGGCCTTCAGGAAGCAGGTGTTCATACGCATTATCATTCCGTTGTACCGATGTGGAATGCACCAATCGATATTTTCCACTGTGTTTACGAAGGAATCTTCGATAAAATCCTAACTGGTACAAATTCCCCCCACACATTCTTCATATACATCAACTTTTGTTCAGGATTTACTCGCCGCGGGACGTACAAGATCTTCAGTGAGTGTTCTTTTGATGAATCTATTCCCGTACACCTTCCGTCACAATGCCGAGCCCTATCGGGTCGGTTTCGTGAAATAACGGGAGTCGAAAAAGGAAATGTAATTCAATGAGCAAGCTGTACTTTCTAAGCCCATTCACATGCTTCAGATTTTCGAGACTCGTATTGTGCACACTGCGATGGTTGGTAGTATCAACGCTTCTGCAGCTGCTGTCATTCTCGCTTTCCACATTCTATTCAGACTCTTAGTTGACGAAGAGGCTCCACACGACTTGTTTCTCCACGAAAAAGTTGGTTTAAAGTTTCGTTGTAGTGAACCGGTGAAAAAATAGTACTTCTGACGCAGATCAAAAAGGTGACAGCAGCTGTCACACCGATCGTCATCCGCGACGCTCCAGATTTGCTGAGGGGTTCTAAAATACACGTAGGTCGCATGGTTAACGCTATTAAATTTCTTTGCTTTCAATTTTCAGCAGCTCCTCTTTCATTTAGCAGAAAATGTTGAGAGGTACGGAACGCTGCAGCCATTCTCTACACAGCAACATGAGCACGCTTATCATTGCATGCAAAGGACACTATGCACCGAAATCAGCACTGCTGTCGGATTCGCAATTCTACGAACGTGAGTGATCGCAGAGAACACTGCGGAAGAACGGTTTAAGTTTATAGGTCGTCTCTTGCTCACGAACTCATATCTGAGGCAACTCGACGGTACCGGAACGAAACAAATCTGAGTGTGGAAGCCGCGAAATTGTTTCGGAACCTCAAAATGGAGCCGTTGCGACTGACTAAATCAAAGACTTACGCCGTACCGCCTCAGTTTGCTGGATTTGCTGACGAAGGCGATTCGTTTTGTACTGTAATGTACAAAAACGGTATCCGTTTCGCTTCCACGCACACGAACACCGCTGACGATCGTCATTTCCATTTCTCCGAAGACGGAGTCATTCAATTCGGCACTATCCAGGGATTTTTGGTGCGCGGATCTCGTGTTCGGGTCATGTTCCGGCGAATGGTTCTTTCGGATGCGCATTTAGTTGACTTAACCACTGATCTCTACAATGCCGGTTTCCCGCACAGTGAATGCCAGTCAATACTCGATGCTTTTAATGATAGTCGATTCGGCGGGCGTGTGGCGGAGTATGACGAGTTAGAAATTATGCCGTTTCATCAAGTTTGTGGGCATTCTGTACTGATAGACTGCGTTGTTATTCCATTTTCGTTTGCCCCAATGTTATCCTAATGAATATTGAATGTCTTCTCCTTTTCTCTTAATTTTAATTGTAATCAATGTTGTTCATCATTGCTTCATATTTCATGCGAGTGCGCCTTAATATTCAGAAGCTCAACACACCTTATTCAGATGTCGTTTGTCGATCGCTTTCTGAAGAGACGCGCAACTGGAGACGGTGCACAGACGCCGCCGAAGCCGAAGCTCCCAAAGCCTTCTTTTCGCATGGACAGAACCGAAAAGGTGAGACATCCAGTTTCAAAGTTTTTACGTGCCGTGTCCCTAGATCGCCGGATTTTCGAGCAGAAAACTTATTTTGAAAAGGAAACCATTTTGCCTTCTCCGGTATCTTCTTGCTCGCTCCTTTGAAAAGTTTTATGCTCGAGTATTCGTCATTACAGCGGGTCGGCCATTAACAACTGTGCTTATTATGTTATCGATTTTGATATTATTTTTATAGGAGATCATCGACACGCAAGAGCAACTGATCGAAGATGAGTTTGATTTGAAGTCCGGACGAGGTTTTCGCTCTACGTTCGACTCCCAATCGTCGTCGATGCCGCCGAATCCAGCTTCTTCTTCTACTCATTCTTCTGATGCCGCGCCATTGAACGTTCGCTGTCCCTTCTCGATCGGAGAAGCGTTCTTTGGCGGAAATGAAGAGAACAAGCGAATTCTGACGGTTTGCTCTTTACTTTTCATTCTCTTTATTCATCACCTCAGAGTTCTATGGCGTCCGCAATTCGCGGCCGCTTCGAATTCAACTACGAATGCGTGGAAGCACTACTGAAAAGTGGCGATGAAACGAGCAAAATCTTCGCTATGGGAATGATGGGCATCATGAAGTACATGGAGATGATGAACGCGAAGTTTTCTCGCAGAGCCGTTGTTGGAGAGAAAGTGAGTACTTGGTTTCGAAGTTGAAAACCGAAATGTTGGCGCAAAACATTGTCGTTTTCCGCAATTTTCTAGCAAAATGTTTGTAAATTTGTTAAAACGGTTTCCAGGAGCTCATCAAGTGTACCGTCAACGGCGCCGATTTTGCTCGAATGAGCCATCATTCTTTCATAAAATCCATGATCACCGGCGAAATGATGGACTTGAACCAATACTTGTCCATGAACAAGGCAATTTCAGGATCACTGAAACACTGCATCCAAGCCTTCGCTCAGTTTTACTTGAAAGGCGTAAGCGGTGAGATATTTGCCATTAGTGATAGTTGAATTCTTACAGGTCGTGCCGGCGGAGGATTTCAGAAAATACTCGACGGCGACTTGCCCGAAGGCTCCGCAAGTTGCCTTCCCGAACGAATACGTGACTCTTCCCGTCGGTGAGTGAAAAGTGGAAAGCTGTGGGTCCAAAAATCTTAACCTCTTTTTAAGACCTTCTCTCTGATGTGATCAAGATCCACGGCGATCATGATCGTGTCGAGATCGAAGCGACGATCGCACACGTCTTCCAAGACTATCTCAACTACTCTTTGTAAGTACAAGTTTGACCACACACGTAAGAAGAAATAAATATTTCAGCACGCAAGCCAGAGGAAAAGAAAAGAAGGAAGGAATCCAAAAATCATCATCGGATTCAACTATTCCGGAATAGTTCCTTTTTTCTATTTCCCGTTTCTTTTTTTCTTCGTACCTGTCATTTTTTCTTCTTAAGTGTCATTTTTGTTGCTTTTTTAAAAATTACTTGTTGATTTGTTGTTTGTTTTTCTTTCCTGTTGTTTGTTTTTCTTTCTATATTAAATAAACCTGTTGATCAAAAAATACAGCCGCATAAACTAGAATCAGACTGAAATTCAAATGAAATCACATTCAAATGTATCTCGAATCAGATTAAAATTCAACTGAAATCAGACTGCAATCGAACATAAATCAGATTCAAATGGAGCTCAAATTAGCTTCTACATGAGTTTATCATTTTGAATCTGATCAGGCAGTTTTTAAACCTGATCAGGCAAAAGTTGAACCTGATCATGCCACGTTCAGAATCTCGTTTTTTCAAATCAGATTGAACTAGAACCTAATCAGACCGAAATCGAAACGTCTGAGCACAGTTCCTACTCATTTTTCTAATTTCTTTCTGAACTTTTTATTACTTGTTTTTTATTCTCAGACGTTTCGATTTCGGTCTGATTAGGTTCTAGTTCAATCTGATTTGAAAAAACGAGATTCTGAACGTGGCATGATCAGGTTCAACTTTTGCCTGATCAGGTTTAAAAACTGCCTGATCAGATTCAAAATGATAAACTCATGTAGAAGCTAATTTGAGCTCCATTTGAATCTGATTTATGTTCGATTGCAGTCTGATTTCAGTTGAATTTTAATCTGATTCGAGATACATTTGAATGTGATTTCATTTGAATTTCAGTCTGATTCTAGTTTATGCGGCTGTATTTTTTGATCAACAGGTTTATTTAATATAGAAAGAAAAACAAACAACAGGAAAGAAAAACAAACAACAAATCAACAAGTAATTTTTAAAAAAGCAACAAAAATGACACTTAAGAAGAAAAAATGACAGGTACGAAGAAAAAAAGAAACGGGAAATAGAAAAAAGGAACTATTCCGGAATAGTTGAATCCGATGATGATTTTTGGATTCCTTCCTTCTTTTCTTTTCCTCTGGCTTGCGTGCTGAAATATTTATTTCTTCTTACGTGTGTGGTCAAACTTGTACTTACAAAGAGTAGTTGAGATAGTCTTGGAAGACGTGTGCGATCGTCGCTTCGATCTCGACACGATCATGATCGCCGTGGATCTTGATCACATCAGAGAGAAGGTCTTAAAAAGAGGTTAAGATTTTTGGACCCACAGCTTTCCACTTTTCACTCACCGACGGGAAGAGTCACGTATTCGTTCGGGAAGGCAACTTGCGGAGCCTTCGGGCAAGTCGCCGTCGAGTATTTTCTGAAATCCTCCGCCGGCACGACCTGTAAGAATTCAACTATCACTAATGGCAAATATCTCACCGCTTACGCCTTTCAAGTAAAACTGAGCGAAGGCTTGGATGCAGTGTTTCAGTGATCCTGAAATTGCCTTGTTCATGGACAAGTATTGGTTCAAGTCCATCATTTCGCCGGTGATCATGGATTTTATGAAAGAATGATGGCTCATTCGAGCAAAATCGGCGCCGTTGACGGTACACTTGATGAGCTCCTGGAAACCGTTTTAACAAATTTACAAACATTTTGCTAGAAAATTGCGGAAAACGACAATGTTTTGCGCCAACATTTCGGTTTTCAACTTCGAAACCAAGTACTCACTTTCTCTCCAACAACGGCTCTGCGAGAAAACTTCGCGTTCATCATCTCCATGTACTTCATGATGCCCATCATTCCCATAGCGAAGATTTTGCTCGTTTCATCGCCACTTTTCAGTAGTGCTTCCACGCATTCGTAGTTGAATTCGAAGCGGCCGCGAATTGCGGACGCCATAGAACTCTGAGGTGATGAATAAAGAGAATGAAAAGTAAAGAGCAAACCGTCAGAATTCGCTTGTTCTCTTCATTTCCGCCAAAGAACGCTTCTCCGATCGAGAAGGGACAGCGAACGTTCAATGGCGCGGCATCAGAAGAATGAGTAGAAGAAGAAGCTGGATTCGGCGGCATCGACGACGATTGGGAGTCGAACGTAGAGCGAAAACCTCGTCCGGACTTCAAATCAAACTCATCTTCGATCAGTTGCTCTTGCGTGTCGATGATCTCCTATAAAAATAATATCAAAATCGATAACATAATAAGCACAGTTGTTAATGGCCGACCCGCTGTAATGACGAATACTCGAGCATAAAACTTTTCAAAGGAGCGAGCAAGAAGATACCGGAGAAGGCAAAATGGTTTCCTTTTCAAAATAAGTTTTCTGCTCGAAAATCCGGCGATCTAGGGACACGGCACGTAAAAACTTTGAAACTGGATGTCTCACCTTTTCGGTTCTGTCCATGCGAAAAGAAGGCTTTGGGAGCTTCGGCTTCGGCGGCGTCTGTGCACCGTCTCCAGTTGCGCGTCTCTTCAGAAAGCGATCGACAAACGACATCTGAATAAGGTGTGTTGAGCTTCTGAATATTAAGGCGCACTCGCATGAAATATGAAGCAATGATGAACAACATTGATTACAATTAAAATTAAGAGAAAAGGAGAAGACATTCAATATTCATTAGGATAACATTGGGGCAAACGAAAATGGAATAACAACGCAGTCTATCAGTACAGAATGCCCACAAACTTGATGAAACGGCATAATTTCTAACTCGTCATACTCCGCCACACGCCCGCCGAATCGACTATCATTAAAAGCATCGAGTATTGACTGGCATTCACTGTGCGGGAAACCGGCATTGTAGAGATCAGTGGTTAAGTCAACTAAATGCGCATCCGAAAGAACCATTCGCCGGAACATGACCCGAACACGAGATCCGCGCACCAAAAATCCCTGGATAGTGCCGAATTGAATGACTCCGTCTTCGGAGAAATGGAAATGACGATCGTCAGCGGTGTTCGTGTGCGTGGAAGCGAAACGGATACCGTTTTTGTACATTACAG
This sequence comes from Caenorhabditis sulstoni, assembly GCA_963966605.1. NCBI lineage: Eukaryota > Metazoa > Nematoda > Chromadorea > Rhabditida > Rhabditidae > Caenorhabditis > Caenorhabditis sulstoni. The sequence continues at coordinate 11,790,635 of OZ016479.1, forward strand.
TACAAAACGAATCGCCTTCGTCAGCAAATCCAGCAAACTGAGGCGGTACGGCGTAAGTCTTTGATTTAGTCAGTCGCAACGGCTCCATTTTGAGGTTCCGAAACAATTTCGCGGCTTCCACACTCAGATTTGTTTCGTTCCGGTACCGTCGAGTTGCCTCAGATATGAGTTCGTGAGCAAGAGACGACCTATAAACTTAAACCGTTCTTCCGCAGTGTTCTCTGCGATCACTCACGTTCGTAGAATTGCGAATCCGACAGCAGTGCTGATTTCGGTGCATAGTGTCCTTTGCATGCAATGATAAGCGTGCTCATGTTGCTGTGTAGAGAATGGCTGCAGCGTTCCGTACCTCTCAACATTTTCTGCTAAATGAAAGAGGAGCTGCTGAAAATTGAAAGCAAAGAAATTTAATAGCGTTAACCATGCGACCTACGTGTATTTTAGAACCCCTCAGCAAATCTGGAGCGTCGCGGATGACGATCGGTGTGACAGCTGCTGTCACCTTTTTGATCTGCGTCAGAAGTACTATTTTTTCACCGGTTCACTACAACGAAACTTTAAACCAACTTTTTCGTGGAGAAACAAGTCGTGTGGAGCCTCTTCGTCAACTAAGAGTCTGAATAGAATGTGGAAAGCGAGAATGACAGCAGCTGCAGAAGCGTTGATACTACCAACCATCGCAGTGTGCACAATACGAGTCTCGAAAATCTGAAGCATGTGAATGGGCTTAGAAAGTACAGCTTGCTCATTGAATTACATTTCCTTTTTCGACTCCCGTTATTTCACGAAACCGACCCGATAGGGCTCGGCATTGTGACGGAAGGTGTACGGGAATAGATTCATCAAAAGAACACTCACTGAAGATCTTGTACGTCCCGCGGCGAGTAAATCCTGAACAAAAGTTGATGTATATGAAGAATGTGTGGGGGGAATTTGTACCAGTTAGGATTTTATCGAAGATTCCTTCGTAAACACAGTGGAAAATATCGATTGGTGCATTCCACATCGGTACAACGGAATGATAATGCGTATGAACACCTGCTTCCTGAAGGCCGTCTTTGATGTTGCTGGGAACCACATGGGCCTCTGATTCGCGTTCTGTAACCACGTTGCTTGGCTAGGATAAGTAAAAATTTTCAAATATAGTCGACTAGCGCCTCATTGTACTCGTTCAGTACAATGAAGCGCATGGGGTGACTTTAAGACTTAAGACTTAGGGTTTCGCTGTTGTTGATTTTGGTGTGTGTCGATTGATTCAGACAGAAGTAACAACTGCCTGGTGCTGCATGAGCTTTCATCGCGTAAATTTTTCGACGCGCTTGGTCGTCGTGCGCTCCTGACGAGATGACTGACGTTACAGTCTTTCCAGACCACTGAATAGGCGCAGCGAACTGAATCTGCACCCATTTAATAAGTCGATCGTGAACCGCAGAAGTCGGCTCGCGATTCCCGAAATAGACAGCGGAAATGATAATTGAACGAATGGTGGACCGATCTCGATCTTCGAGGTCCAAGGGAAGTATTGTGAGAGGCCAACACTTCAATCTAAAAAAATATGATTTCATAACTTTCGAATGTTAATGTGCTCACTTTGTATTTCCCTTTAGTTTCACCCCATCAAAGCCCGTGACAAAATGAAGATGCATTTCTCCAGGACGTTGGGACCGCAGAAAATCGTCACGTAGCCGTCCTCGTCCAATCGCAGCTGTTGTCCGCTCTCCTCGTACAACTTTCTCATGCACTTCCTTCATCAACTGTCCATGTGAAGAGAGCAATAATCGGATTCTATCGATCAGATCGCAAAAAAAAATTTCCGCATCGTTCGCTTCGTGACAAAAGCAACTGAATAGATAGAATAGAGGTGAGGCTAATATTTTCACAAGCCTACTTGGAGTGGTCCTCCGCGCAGCTGGCGCACAATCGAATACGGGAAAATCTGTTATTTGAAAGAAGAAGTCGCTTCATGGTTTCCTCGTGCGAAGATGGAAAGGTGTCCAGGAATTTTCGGATTGCTGCAAATAAGGTATATATGTTTTAAAATATTTCGGAGTATTTAGTATTTATATCACCTGTCTTCGACTGAGTCGTCGAAACGATGAACTCAACAGCAAGCAGCTCTTCATCGCTCAGTCTCTTCCAATCATCACCTATAATATAGCAATTGTTAATGGCGGGGCTGGGGAAACGGCTTGCAAACGGCTTGCATTTAATATGTTTCCACAGGTTTTTACCATGGTTTCTACCAAAATAATTTTTCGTGGGCGCGAATTCGTGAAAAAACGCCGCACAAAATGTCCAGATTGTTCGATTTTCAACGACGAAAAACCCCAGTGAAGGCCGCGGCTCGGTGGGCGGAGTCGAAAAAAGCCGCGACCGACGGTTCGCCTACCCCTGATAAATGATCAATATTTCGTCAATGAAAATCTAGCCTCTTTCATCGTCGACATCTCTATCGTCTTCCTCGCTCATTGCTTCATTTGGCTCTTCTTCTAGAGAGTCATTTTCTTCGATAGAGTCGTTGTTCACTTGACTTTCTCCCTCTCGATCTTCGTCCTCCTCGTCGAGATCGTTCGTCCGAGCCCTTGTGGGATTTCCAGGAGAACCTGCAGATGCTTATATTCATTTCTTTTTAATTTGTGATAATCAAATAATAGTTTAATGTTACTTTTTTTCCTCTCAAAACACTTACTATCGCTGTCTTTGCCGCCTTCGCCACCTTTCGCCTCTCTTTTTTTTGTGTTTCTCCATAGAAACGCGACCATCTCATTATTTGTCACACGCTGACGTTTCATCGCTATGCAAAACGATTGAAAACAATTAGAAAATTTTTTAATTACACATTTACATGTATTTGTTAAAATTATAACCAGTTTTACTGCTTTAAAATGCGAAAAATTAAATTTAGTCCTAAAATCCGGACCGTTGCACAAAATGCGCCAGCCTGCATCGCGGAATGCGCCAGCCTGCATCGCGGAACGCGCCAGCAAATTCAAATCAGATTCAACTCTAGCCTGATCAGATTCAAAAACAACGGTTTTCTAGAATCAGACTCGAAATCAGCCTGATCAGATTCGAATTCATTTTTCCAAATTGATCAGATTGAAATCAGACTCGAACTCAACCGAATCAGATTGAACAGCTTCGTTTTTGAAATTTTCGTCGAATAATCCGTCGAATCTGATCAGATTGAATTTAGATTTGAATGTAATCTGATCAGATTGAAAAATGGCCATTTTCAAATCAGATTGAACTGGAACCTAATGAGACTGAAATCGAAACGCCTGAGATTGTTACTGTTGATGAAATTGTTGATTTACAAACCTAACTTCGTAATTAATTGATTGATATAGATAAGACTGCTCTCGCGAGTCTTATCTAAAAAATTTGAAGTCAATGAGCACATGAAGTCATTGAGCAAGTTTGAAGTCATTGAGAAATAGTAGTCATTGAGCGCACAAAGTCATTGAGTAAAAAAGTCATTGAGTACTGTAGTCATTAATACCGTAGTCAATGAGTAATTGCCTAATTTTTGAAGGAAAAGGGCGGAGCCAACGCGTTGCGTCGTGAAATGAGCGAAAAAGTGTGCATTTAGTCGTGACGGTGTTTGCGTACGCGCTATCTCCGCAACTTGTCATCACGCGCTTATCTCTGTCTCTCCCGCTCTTTTTCTGCAGTTCTCCTTGAAAATACCCGTTTCTATTCGATTTCTCATCGATTTTCGATGTGAAATGGCAGTGCCACGTAATTTTCCCCACTTTTTTCCTCGCAATTTCATCGATTCTCAAATTTCCTGTCATTTTCTGACGAGAAAAGTCTCGAAGCTTTGTTATTTTTGCTGCGAAAAATTTTTCGATCAACAATCTCATTTATCGATTTTTTTTTTGCAGAAAGATCGGTTAACTGTAAGCGCGCTCCGTCGAACGCTCTGAAAACAGTTTTTCGGAGTTCCACGTGTCTTTTTTGCTTTTTTTCGATATCGCAATGTCCAAAATGTATAAGCCGCGGCCGATTTGGCAGGAATTGCCCGAGAATTTCAAGCGAGACCTCGTCGGCAGGCTCGATTTTCAGTCGAGGTGAGTGACACGAACCGCGACGCGACCGCAACGCTTTGATTATTCTTGCTATTCTTTTCGTAAAAAATCGAGACACTGAAACCTCGAAATCGAATGGGAAATCAGCAGTGGCCCAGTTTTACACTCTCTGGAAGAGTTGCAAAGAAAAGAAGCTATATCTTTTTTGCGGTCAATCCTATAAAGATGGTTCAGTTACAAGAAATGAAGAGGGTTCTAAGACCTTTCGAATGGCGCATAGAACGTCTGAAAATCTCGATTGTCAGCCGAGTTATGCGAGTTTTAATGTCTTCATAGAATACGACGCCACTAAAACTTGCATAACTTGGCTGAAAAGTGCGATTTTCAGATGCTCTCTGAGCCATTCGAGAGCGCTTGAAAATCTCTACAATTCTTCCGTTTAGATCATTCTCGAAAATTGGAGCACAAACAAGTTTTGGGCGCATTTTCACGCGGCCCGTTACAGCAATTGAAGAATCGCATGGCCTAGCTTTCCAAAGCGTGGCCTAACTTTGACATTTTCCGGAGAAAGCTTGGTTTTCTTGTGAAACCTCCGCAAAACAATCTAGAAAATCCACAGTGGCCTAGCTTTTCCCAAACAGGGGAAAAGTTAGGCCACCTCGAACAGGAGACGTGGCCTAACTTAACTCAGCGCACACTTTCAGATGTCAACTGCGTCGTTGCTGCTCGCAAGACAAGGAGCTCGTCGACTCGTGTCCGGTGATGTTCAGGATAGTGAAGATCGAGCCGGACCGTTTCGCCGCCGCCTCGTCGGCGTCGGCCGAGAGCAATCTCATCGTCGAGGACTACGCCGGCTTCTCGCTGGACAAGATCGCGCATCCGGTCGACATTGTGCACATGCTCACCTACGTCTCGAAACACAAAAAGAATCGAATCGGCGAGCTGCGTATCGAGGTCAACGAGCGCCACCAACTGCACGTCTCGCTGTTCGTCGGGCTCTACGAGACGGACACGTGGAAGTTGGGTGTGGAGAAGTTCGTGTGGACGGCGAATACAGGCAACACCGGCATGTTCCTCCAAATGCTCCGCTTCATGCGGCCGACGGTGCTCGCGAGCATCGACCTCGGCGAGCAGGCAGCCGACGAGAACACGGAGCTCGTCGACACCGAGCAATGGACGAGCGCACCGAACATCCAGACGCGCGGAGTGGGACAACTCGCCGTCACACAAGTCATGCACTGTCACAGAATCTACGCGCGCGTCGCAAAGTTCCAACTGAACGACATCTGGGCTCTTATCAAGGTAACGTCACGTGACAACTCGCCCCCCCCCCCCCTAACATTTTCGTGTCGAGACCTATAAAAATGGTCAGACTTGCGACGGGCCGGGCCGGGCCGGGCCGGGCCGGGCCCATATGGAAAATTTCTCGGCCCGGGCCCGGCCCGGGCTGGGCCCGGGCTCGGCCCGGGCTGAGCCCGGCCCGGCCCGTTGGGCCCGTGGTAGTACTAACTTTTTCAAAAGTAATTTTTTAAGACAGTTTTTGCTGAATATTTTTCAAATAAAGGGGACAAAATTCGAAAAAAACTTCAAGAAAATGTATGCAGTGGGGCGCGTTTGCTTTACTCTGAAATCGGAGGGCTCCGATTTTGATGGGCGGAAGCAGCCTCTCAAAATTGGAAAGAATCTACTTAGCTTTTCAAAAACGGGCTGGGCCCGGGCCGGGCCGAGTTTTCGCTCGATGGGCCCGGGCCGGGCCCGGGCTCTAAAAAAACACGGCCCGGCCCGGCCCGGCCCGGGCCGAGCCCGGGCTGAGCCCGGGCCCAGCCCGAAAATCGCAAGTCTGAAAATGGTGTAGTTACAAAAAATACAAAACTTTTAAAGACCTTTCGAATGGCGCAACGAGAATTTGAAAATATTGATTTTGAAGAAAGTTATGCTGGTTTCAATGGATTTTATCCCTAAAAACACTGAAACCAGCATAACTTTCTTCAAAATCAAGATTTTCTAATTCTCGCTTCGCCATTCGAAAGGTCTCAAAGAGTTTTATATTTTTTGTAACTACACCATTTTTATAGGTCTCGACACGAAAAAGTTAGGAGCGAGTATAGGTTTCGTACTTTATTTCGTGCAATTTTGACGACCCCTCGGAAAAAATCGATAATTTCCAGAAATTCACCCGCACCCCCCTTCCCGTCGGCGCTTATTTCGACATTTACTCGGTGGACAACTCGTTTCCGTTGCAAAAATTGCTCGATTTATTCAATGTTCTTGTGTTGAATGAGCCGATTCTCGGGTGAGTCACGTGACAGACAAACAAAAAATATAAAATTAAAAAAAAAAAATTTTTTCGGAGAAATTTTACGAAAACTTTCCGATTTTTTGACGATTTCGGAAAAAGTCGATGCGAATCGATAATCGATAATCGTTGCAGGTACCGGGATCACCTGCACACGCAACGCTTCCGCGTCGCGTCACGCGAGCTCATTCTCGTGACGGTGGTGCTGGCTCGCGGCGTGCGGGGAGTCATTTGCCGTCGCGAGCACGTCTCGACAGACTTTGGCTCGCGCTTCCCGGCGACTCGCCCCGATCGGAGACCGCTCCAATTCGGACAGGCCTGGATGGCCGAGATGGTCGTGCGTCGCGACGAGCAACAGCAACGTGCACCGCTTCTGCAGCTCGACGAAGAGGAAATGAGATTTCGCGACGAGCTCATGCGACTATTACGATAATTGGCATGCTGCCTCCCCCTTTTTGGGTCTCGAACGGAATGTCCACGTCACGCGGCGTGACAAACGTTGCTAAGAAGTGGTTTGAAGGGAGTCCTGTTTCTTCAAAATTAATCTTAATCTTCGAAAATCGATTTTTTCCCCTTCCTTATTGATAAGCTTCCTCGATTTCTCGCCTTTTCGGAAATTTTTTTTTGAAGTTTTCTATATTTTTCATCTCTATTGCTCCCAATCTTTTTCTCAATTTTCGAAAATCGATTTTTTTTTGGAATTTCTGAACATTTTTTTCTATTTACTCGTACACTTTTAATTTCCTCCAGTTTCCAAGTCCATTTTTATTCTCCCTTTTTTGGAAATTGAATTCTTATTTCTCAGATCAACTTTGTTCTTTTTATATTCATATATATAAACTTTATTGCTCGTATACCCTATCTTCTTTGCATCTCCTAATCTCAAAATTTAACAAAAATCCAGCGGTTCAGAAAAAAATGTGTCTTTCTGAAAATGAACAACTGAAAATTCAAAGCTCCGTTCAACACTTCACATTCTTTATTTGAAAGAGAAGCGCGCAGAACTTCGCCGCAGTCTTTAAATTTATAAAACAAAACAAACAAACAGCTATCTTTAAATTTATAAAACAAAACAAACAAACAGCTAAAACATGACTAGAACAAGAAGAAAAAGTCGAAATAAAACAGAAAAGCGAAAGTGGCCACAAGCATCGAAACGAGCGAAATCGGCTTGATGAGTGCTCGATCACGATTTCTAGTCTGAGCCACTTTTTGGGTTTCCTCGACGGATTCTGCGTCGGAATGACGTTGTTTTTCCATGTCAAGTGGTGCGCCGTCATCGATTTCGTCGATTTCATTTTCCTCCGCTTCGGAGGAATCCTCTTCTTCTTCCGATTCTCCTACCTTCACTTCTTCAACTTTCTTCTGCTCCGCTGGTTCCTCCTCCTCTTCTTCTTCCGAATCCTCCGATACTTCCGATTCTTCCACCTCCACCACTTCCTCCTCAACCTGCACGTCGTCATCCGGTAACAATCCACACATGTCACGTCCGCCAATGTCCGCCCAAAACGGCTCAGTATGGAACATCGACGGCTGCTTCATGTACCAGCACTCAAAGTCGGTGGCGTGTGTGGGGCAGAAGTACCCTTTGCCGCATTTCATCGACTTCTGAAACGACAATCAAACGTTGAAAAAGTTGTGAAATCACAAGGGACACACCCAATTGAAACGGTAATGCTTCGAGTCTGGTGGCGTGACGGCTACCGAAAGACCGCACGCTTTGGAGTATCGGAAGTAGTAGGCGTGCGCCGGACCGCCTTCTGGCTCGATGATCTTGATGAGAGCTCCGTCGTTGCTTCTGAAATCAATGTCATTCAGACGTCGTCGAAATTCGATTGATAAACTCACTGTAGCGCTCTTGACGGAATCACGTCAAATATCGCTTTTTCTGCAGTCGGCGTGTACATTGGGAAGCAAACGTAGGAAGGATTTCGGTTAGCCGGCGCGTACGACAAGTAAGACAACGCGTAGTCCAAATTTTTCTCCGCACTATATTGCTTTTTGATTATCGCACATTTCGCGGCACTTTTGTACGATAGGATCGATTCGACGCGATTCGGTGCGACGTCTTGATCGGATCTTTGGAAGAACGGCATGTCGACGCCTTTGTGTGTAATGAAACTGTGGAGCCACAACCATTGTGGGCCGTTGGTGAACTTGAAAAACTTGCGACGCTCGACGATCGGATCGTTTCGGAACATGGAACGGTTGGCGTGAATGCGAATCTGCATTCGAGAGCGGCCGATGATCTGCATGAAGCGGTCCGAGAGCTGCAGAACACAATCGATCGCCACGTTCCATTCGAAAGTGTCGACGGTGACATTCGGACGGCAGAACAGCGATTTGAGAGTGAGCACGGCGAGCTCGTAGTGATCCGAGTAGGGAAGCACTTTTCGCTTTGGATTCTTGAGAGTGTTCACACTTCTGAAACCGATTCCGATCGATAGATTATCGATTTTCCGGTCACTCACTTGTACAACACCGTTTTTCCCGATTCCTTGCAAAACTCGAGTCGGATGAACTTTTCGATTCCGGTGTAGATCACAATCAAATATCGGTCTAGTTTCTCGCCGTATCTGACACGTGGCACGAAGAGCCGAACCGATTCGTCCGTTTTTCGATTCGCCGCGGAGCAGGAGCGAAATATCTGGCTAAAAATTCACAATTAAACTTCCGAATCTTTGAAACTTTCGAAAACATTTTAAAATCGCACTCACCGACTCGTCAGATCCATGTTTTCGACGCATTTTCGACGCAATTCCGTCGGGAAATCGTTCCAGGTGCGCATCGTTGTTTCTCAATGGCGCCGGGCGGTCAGAATCGCCGCCAAAGTCGAGTGTCGACGTGGCAGATAAGAGATGACCTGGGAAAAAAGAGAAAGTTCACGTTTTTGACGCGAAAAACGTGGAATTTAAACCAGAAATCGACGGCAGTCAGCAAACGCGCTCCATTGACAAAAAGTTTCCCGCCAATATTTTTTGGCCCAAATTTCAGCCGTTTTTTTCCAGTTTCGCAGCTGGAAATGAATGTTTTTCGAGAAAGTAGAGTGTAAATTTTGAAGACGCGTTTTTCGGCAATCGAATGAGCCCAAGAACGCGCAATTCGGCGCAGAAATGGGCGAGTTGGTACAGTTTCAATATTGCTCGGGCTACACTAGTGTTCCAAAATCAAAACGGTCGAAAATTTTAAAAATTCCTTTCAATTTCAATTCCATGTTCATTCTGACTGGTAAAACCAGGAAAACGATAATAAAAGACAGACTAAAATGACCAAAATTATTGAAACAATTAAGATTGGCTTGATCAGTTTTTTTCGTTTGGGCTCTTCGAGTTGCATTTCGATCACTGTTTCCTTCGCTTTGCTCTTTCCCTCAACCTCTTCCCCGCCCTTCTTCGTTTCTTTTACCTTTCTCTCTTCCTCTTCCTCTTTCTCTTTCTCTTCCTCTTTCTTTTCCTCTTCCTCTTCCTTTTCTTCTTTTTCCCCTTCTTTTTCCTCTTCTTCTCCTTCTACTTCTCCTTCTTCTTCCTCATCCTCCCCATCTTCCTCTTCTTGGGCTTCCACCTTGTTTCGTCTTTCGTCTAGATAGTATTTGCCCCAGAACCGTTCATTCAAGTACCGAGCCGGTCGATTCATGAACCACTGCTCGAAAGAACCTTGGTGATGCGCGCAAAAGATGCCTCTCATACACGGTTCAAACTTCTGAATAAGGCAACATTGAACGTTCTCTCGTTTTCTGCACAAACCAATTCCATTTTTTCATCCGGCCCCATTAACCCGAACACAACACAGAACCCGCATAACGGGGAGTATATGAAACAAAAGAAACCGTTTTCATGTGCTGTTGACTTTTTGTATTTCAATTGGAGGTCGCCACGTCTGAAAGTTCTGCGTTTTCTCTGACTGCGTCGATTCTCGCATCACCCACGTGTATACTGTGGTAGCAATCTCGTCGAAAACCGCCTTCCCTTGTGTTTTGGATAAACTCTGGAAGGAGATTGTGGAGTAGTGTTCTCCAATTTGGCTTGAGCTTGTCAAAAAATCAAAAATTATTGGCAGTAAATGTTTCGGGCTTCCACGAAACCCGAGCAACGTCCGAACATCAGGGAAAACCGTGATCAGTTTCTCGAACCTGAAGCCTTCTTGAGGCTGTCGAATATGGGCAAACGGTCTGTTATATTGCCAGGGGACAGGAGGCATCGTCTCTTCGAGCATCGCGAACTGTAACTGTTCCTCGTGGTTGTAGAATGCACCCAAGTTGCCTGGCGCGTATGTGGAAGGCCAATGCACGTTCCGAGTTCGCAGCCGAGCATCGCCGACGATTTGCTGGAAACGCTCCTTGTTCCAGCCAACAGCGCTGACGCTCCACTCGAACACGTTGACACAGATGTTCGGATGGAGAACGAGCGATTTGAGAGTGAGCACGGCGATCTCGAAATGATCCGGATAGGCGAACACTTTTTCATGCGGCGTCTCGGTGTTCCTACATCTGAAACCGATTCCGATCGATAAGATATCCGATCACCCGGTCTTACAGGACAGTCTCCCCATTCTCATTGCGGAACTCGATACGAAGGTATCTATCGACGTCTGTGTAGATCAAAAGCAGGTAACTCCCTCGTTTTTCGGCAAATCTGACACGTGGAATTTCGGTCGGAATCGAATCGACCAAGTTTCGGCTGACGGATGAACAACAACGGAAATGGAAGCTGAAAATCCAATGGATTTATTCAATTTCGATAAGTCGAACTCACCGAGTGATCAGATCCGTGTGTTCCACACATTTTCTTTTCAATTCCGTCGGCAGTTCGTTCCAGCCGCTCATTTTTCCCGGGAACACTGTCACAACTTCTCGAATCGTTCTCTGAGTTCGAGTGATGACGTGGAAGACACGTGGTGACTGGGCGGTGGATAAATGAGAATGTAAAGTGTTTCACGCCGAATTCAACGTTAAGCACATCTTCCAAGAGATATCATTTGCCGAGTGACTCTGATTGTGAGGTTGTATGTACAACTTCCAAAGAGCAATCAGAAAACGTAGCGTGACAGACTGATTTCCATTAGACTAAACAATTCCACGTGTCTTCCACGTCATCACTTGAAGTCAGGGAACGATTCGAGTAGTTGTGACAGTGTTCCCGGGAAAAATGCGCGGCTGGAACGAACTGCAGACGGAATTGCGTCGAAAATGCGTGGAATACATGGATCTGATCACTCGGTGCGTTCGGCACTGTCTCACATCAGTAACGGTGCTCACATCGGTTCTGATATTCACCAGTTCTGAAATGGGACACTTCTGATGTTGAGCAGAACCTGATCGGTTCATAATAATCCCCGCCAGAAAGCAGACAAGGTTTTCCAGACTCAAACATGTTATCAAGACCTTGATAGTTGTCTTTTCACTCGATTCAGATTGGTTCCAAACATTCAGGCCCTACCAGACTCTTCTAGGCCTATCGCATAAGCTTCAGGGCTTCCGGCTTGAAAGGGGATGGGACCTAGAATAATTCAAGCCTGTTCAGAAAATTCATGCGGTTTTCCGGAATTACAGCTCCCAGTCCCCGGGAAAAATGCGCGGCTGGAACGAATTGCCGACGGAATTGAAACGAAAATGTGTGGAACACATGGATTTGATCACTCGGTGAGTTGGATTCATAGAGATTAAAGCAATGCATTGGATTTTCAGCTTCCGATTTCAGGCTTGCTCACTTGCAAGCTACAATTTGTTTCGTTCGATTCGAACCGAATTTCCACGTGTCAGATTTGGCGAGAAACAGGGGAGATATCTGATTTTGATCTACACAGACGTCGCAAAGTTCCTTCGTCTGGAATTCTGCAAGGAGAATGAGGAAACTGTCGTGTACAGGTGAGTGACTGAAAAATCGATAATTTATCGATTGAAATCGATTCCAGAAGTTTGGACACTCTCAAGAACACATATCGAAAAGTGCTTCCCTATCCGGATCACTACGAGATCGCCGTGCTCACTCTCAAATCGCTCATTCTCCGTCCGAATGTCACGGTGGACACTTTCGAGTGGAACATTGGCATCGGTGCAGAAAACCACGACCGTTTCAATGAAATCGTCGGCGGCGCTCGAATGCGAGTGCGCACAGTATCTTATTGCTTATCGATAGGATATGATAGAAGCGTGTCGGCTGCCGAGCTCTACGATTATATTGGTCCGGAGCGTTTAATGAGTCAGGGAGAAGACGGATATCCTGAGGAAGACGACGTGCCGGTGTTCAATATCTGCCTGGCAGTCTGGCCAAAAGTACTCTTTTCGTACATGTGTTATCAGGATCAGGTCCGCGTGGTTGAATTGAAAACGATGAGCCCAAGAGAAAAACTAGAAGAAGTGGTTACAAAATCAGAATCTTCCTTAAATTCGGGAGAATACCCGGTCACAGCTGCCTTTCTCATCTTCTCCAAAGAAGAAGAAAAGGCAATTTTTGATGAGCTCCCGCTGGAAGTGACTCGGTAAGTGATTGACCCGATCTGTGGAACTTTGGAAAACTTTCAGTGCGGACGAAGTTGAAGTCAAATGCCGTCCCTCGAGTAGATACCCGGATTTGGTTCACTACTTCAAATACTCGCCACTTTGCGGTTTCTCTTTCGAATTGGTGCATAAGGATCAGGATCCGAACAAGGAACCTGGAAGGGTGTGTGCCAGAAAACATGACAGACTTCAGCGTCGCCTTCTTTCAGACTTCCGGAACGTGCATCAGAGGATTCTCCTGCAGACACCACGAAAGTCGCTTCCAACAGTGGCTCATCCAACAGCCGCCTCGCTATTCGAGTGAACCGTTCTGGGGCAATCTCGAGGAAGAAATGAAAGAGCCAGACGAGTTGGCAGCATCCCTGAAAATGTTCTTCATCATTTCCGTACTCGTGGTCTTTCTCGCCTCCCTTCCTTCATACATTGTCGTCTCGCTTTGGCCGAAATGAACTCGTCCGATTCTGCACTTTTTCGTGTTAATTTTCGGCACACTCACCGAAAGCCTGAAAGATTTGAAGTTACCGTATTCTCAGGGAAATTTTGCGCCAGGGTTGGCGCCCGCCAAATTCGACCATTGGCCGAGAGGTCAGGCAAATGGCGGGTAGCCGCCTGATATCGGCCAGTCATCCGCTTGACATACGCCAAAATAAGCGCCCCGACCGCCAGTGGCGCTTCAGAGTCGGCCAGTGGCGCCGGATTGCTGGACAGAGGAGAGTACTAGGTTACTGTAACTAGAATAAGATTAGAGAACGGTATCGAATAAGTACATAGGCAATGTGAATTTCAGGAAAAGATTCATTTCATGTGTTTGAACTACTCTGATATGACTCAATTCTACAGATCTGAAGTCGAGTTGATGTTCATTTTGACTAGTAAGAAAAGAAAATCAAGTGAACAAGGTAGGCGAAAATGACCGAAAGTAGTGAAATAGCGAAGATTGGCTTGAGAAGTTGTCCTCGATGCGGTTCGAGGGACAATGTCTCCTTGGTCACGTCTTCATCGCCTTCTTCCTCCTCTTCTTCTTTCTCTTCCTCCTTTTCTTCTTCTTCCTGTTCTTCTTCTTCAATAGTCCTTAAGATTGGCTCGAGAGATTGTCCTCGATGCGGTTCGTCGGACAATGTCTCCTCGGTCACGTCTTCTGCTTCTTCCTCGCTTTCATCCGTTTCGTCGTCACGATATTCCAACCAAAACGGTTCAGTCAAGCATCGTGGTTGCTGCTTCATGAACCACCGTTCGAAGGGACTCTGGTGATGTTCGCAAAAGACGCTCTTCATACACGGCTCAAACATCTGAATAAGGCAACATTGAGCTGTCTCTCGTTTTCTCAACCAACATAATCCACTATATCGTCAGTCAGAAGCCCGACCATGATAGTGAACCCACAAGACGGAGAGTATGTGAAACAGAATTGCCTGCCTCGGTATTTTTCGATCGTTCCGACTTTCGTATCGTAATCGAAGCATCTGAAAGTTCCTCCGAATTTCTCCGAACTGCACCGATGCTCGGACAACTCACCGCGTCACTTCCAGCGGAATCCAATCGAAAATCGCCTTCTCAGTTTCTTTGGAACAACACGGGAAAGAAATTCTGTTGTAGACTTTTCCACTGACTCCGATTCCAACCAAAAAGTCAAGCATAGCTGTGAGTTGCTGTTCCGGAGTTCCATTCAGCGGCAACATGCGAGCTGCGTTGTTCTCACCCATGTAGAACGTGCACAGTTTTTTATAATATCCCTTTTTTTCCTGGCGAACGTGGATGCGTGGCACGACCTCATCATCAGGGTAGGGCATTTCGTAAACCAACGCATATTCTAGGCCGCCGTCGCGATTGTAGAATCTATCGAAAACGCCATGGTTGGAGCCGTCGGGATAATTCACGTGGTAGGCTCGCAACTGAGCATCGCCGACGAACTGATTGAAACGATCCTGACGCCAGTCGGCATCGCTGATACTCCACTCGAACACGTTGACACGGATGTTCGGACGGAGAATGAGCGATTTGAGAGTGAGCACGGCGATCTCGAAGTGATCCGGATAGGGAAGCACTGTTCGATATGTGTTCTCGAGAGTGTCCACACTTCTGTAATCGATTTTAATCGATAAATTATCGATTGTCAAAGGCTCACTCGTACACGACAGTTTCCCCATTTTTCTCGCAGAATTCAAGACGAAGGAACTTTGCGATGTCTGTGTAGATCAAAAGCAGATATCTTCCCTGTTTTTCGGCAAACAAGACACGTGGAATTTCGGTCGGAATCGAATCGACCAAGTTTCGGCTGACGGATGAACAACAACGGAAACGGAAGCTGAAAATCCAAAAGTTTGCTTTAATCTCGAAAATTCGAACTCACCGAGTGATCAGATCCATGTGTTCCACACATTTTCTTTTCAATTCCGTCGGCAGTTCGTTCCAGTCGCTCATTTTTCCCGGGAACACTGTCACAACTTCTCGAATCGTTCCCTGAGTTCGAGTGATGACGTGGAAGACACGTGGTGACTGGGCGGTGGATAAGTGAGAATGTAAAGTGTTTCACGCCGAATATTTCAATCATAAAGTTAAGCTGATCTAATAGTGAGCTATGAGTTGTCTTTGCGGATTTCTGATCATACGGTTTTAACTCCGTTCCATCTCGCGGACGAGCTGCTGAGTGGTCTCGCAGCGAACGGAGGAGGTACTGTAACAGTCGTTCCAAGTGTGACAGTGAAAAACAAACAGACACAGTTGAAACGACTGTTACAGTACCTCCTCTGTTCGCGGCGAGACCACGCATCGGCGTTTTTGCTAGATGACGAGGTGTCGCGCGCTTGTAATAGAACCAGACCCTTCAACATTGACAGGGTATATCTTCAGAACTGGAATAGTTAGAAAAAAGTTGTCAACAACAAAAACATGGGGAATATTACGCTGATCAAGTTTGTAGTTGAAAACTTTTTCGTAACTTTTTTAGTTTCAGAGATATTCCGGTTTAAATGTCACGCACTAGAATAACATTCTATTAGAGTGTTCTCGAGAAATTCTGAAACTTCTGAAAACCGATGGAAAGACAACTCATAGCTTACTTTTAGATCAGCTTAACTTTATGATTGAAATATTCGGCGTGAAACACTTTACATTCTCACTTGTCCACCGCCCAGTCACCACGTGTCTTCCACGTCATCACTCGAACTCAAGGAACGAATCGAGAAGTTGTGACAGTGTTCCCGGGAAAAATGCGCGGCTGGAACGAACTGCCGACGGAATTGAAACGAAAATGTGTGGAACACATGGATCTGATCACTCGGTGAGTTGGATTCATAGAAATTAAAGCAAACTGTTTGGAATTTCAGCTTCCAATTTCAGGCTTGCTCACTTGCAAGCTACAATTTGTTTCGTTCGATTCGAACCGAATATCCACGTGTCAGATTTGGCGAGAAACAGAAAAGATATCTCCTTTTGATCTACACAGACGTCGCAAAGTTCCTTCGTCTCGAATTCTGCAAGGAGAATGAGGAAACTGTCGTGTACAGGTGAGTGACTGGAAAATCAATAATTTATCGATTGAAGTCGGTTTCAGAAGTGTGGACACTCTCGAGAATCCGCAGCGAAAAGTGCTTCCCTATCCGGATCACTACGAGCTCGCCGTGCTCACTCTCAAATCACTCGTTCTCCGTCCGAATGTCACGGTGGACACTTTCCAGTGGAACATTGCCAAGGGCGAAAAGAATCACGCCCGTTTCAAGAAAATTGTCGGCGGCGCTCGATTGCGAGTGCGCACAGTGTCTTATCGGGGAGTGAAGAGAATCAACACAAATCGCGAAGTTCATCGTTTCATCGGAGTTCCGCGTCACATCAATCTTCGAGAACCGCGACAAATTGAGGCAGGCGATGTGCCGAGCATCCACTTACTTTTCCAAATTAACGGTGGAAAGATTGCCGAAACGTTGTTCGTGGATTACACCGAACAGACCTGCTTGGATAGATTGAGAAAGTCGACTCCGGCCATAAAGCTGAGGGTATTGTTGGCAGCCATGGAAAGTACGCCATCTGAAGGCATTTGGTCCGTCACAGCTGCCTTTGTCATCTTTTCCAAAGAAGACGAAAAGGCGATTTTCGACGAGATTCCGGGAGAGGCGACTCGGTGAGTGATCGCGAGAATCGATCCGATCTGTGGAACTTTGAAAAACTTTTAGATCCAACGGCGTTGATGTTAAATGTGGGACGCTGATCGAGAACCCAGAATTTTATAACTACTTCAAATACTCGCCACTGTGCGGTTTATCAGTCACTATGGTGGTTCATGACGCCCACCAGTTAAAAAGACAGGTTTGGGCCAGGAAAACAGAATAGAGTTCAATGTTGTCTTGTTCTTCAGAATTTCGAAACGTGCATCAAGGGACTCTCTTGTCAACACCATAGAAGTCGCTTTGAACAGTGGTTCATGCAACAACCGCCTCGGTGTTTGAATGGACCGTTCTGGTGCGAATATGAAGAAGAAGAAGAAGACGAAGAAGAAGAAGAAGAAGAAAAAGAAGAAGAAGAAGAAGAAAAAGAAGAAGAAGAAAAAGAGAAAGAAGAAGAAGACGAAGAAGAAGACACATCTTACCTGAAACTGCTCTTCATCATTTCGGTACTCGTGGCCATTCTCGCCTTTCGCGCTTTTCACTTGTCAAAATGAAAGAAAGAGATCTCAAGTTTTTCTGCGAATTCTTTAACAAATGGTTGAGTGTCACACGGGGTCCCACAGCGTGCGTCTACCATAAGCTCAGCGTTTCGAAAAAATGCGGGCCCGAAGGGTGGGCGGGGCTTCGCCTTGTGCCAACGACCAACTTTCATTACTTTCTCTCGTTTTTTTTTAAAATTCGAATATTGGCTTGGAGAACAACTCAAATAGACAAAGAAACCGACGAGATGTTGAAAACTGGCACCCAGCCGGCTACGGTAGCACGGGTAAAACGCGCCAAATTTTAATTTTGTATTCTCGCGTACGCCGTGGGACCCCGTGGTGACACGGATTCGAAGATCTTTCAATTGTTGTGAAGAGCCTTCAAGATTTCCTAAAGACACCGCGTCACTTCCAGCGGAATCCAATCGAAAATCGCCTTTTCAGGTTTCTTTGGAACAACACGGGAAAGAAAGTGTGTTGTAGACTTTTCCACTGACTCCGTTTAAATGTCACGCACTAGAATAACATTCTATTAGAGTGTTCTCGAGAAATTCTGAAACTTCTGAGAACCGATGGAAAGACAACTCATAGCTCACTATTACATTAGCTTAACTTTATGATTGAAATATTCGGCGTGAAACACTTTACATTCTCACTTGTCCACCGCCCAGTCACCACGTGTCTTCCACGTCATCACTCGAACTCAGAGAACGATTCGAGTAGTTGTGACAGTGTTCCCGGGAAAAATGAGCGACTGGAACGAACTGCCACCGGAATTGAAACGAAAATGTGTGGAATACATGGATCTGATCACTCGGTGAGATCGAATTGTCGAGATTAAAGCAATCCATTGGATTTTCAGCTTCCGATTTCAGGCTTGCTCACTTGCAAGCTACAATTTGTTTAGTTCTATTCCAACCGAATATCCACGTGTCAGATTTGGCGAGAAACAGAGAAGATATCTGCTTTTGATCTACACAGACGTCGCAAAGTTCGTTCGTTTTGAATTCTGCAAAGAACGCGGAGAAACTGTCATGTACAAGTGAGTGACTGAAAAATCAATAATTTATCGATTGAAGTCGGTTTCAGAAATGTGGACACTCTCGAGAATCCGCAGCGAAAAGTGCTTCCCTATCCGGATCACTACAAGTGCGCCGTGCTCACTCTCAAATCGCTCATTCTCCGTCCGAATGTCACGGTGGACACTTTCGAGTGGAACATTGGCATCGGTGCAGAAAACGACGCCCGTTTCAATGAAATCGTCGGCGGCGCTCGAATGCGAGTGCGCACAGTGTCCTATCGGGGAGTGAAGAGAATCAACACAAATCGCGAAGTTCATCATTTCGTCGGAGTTCCGCGTCACGTCAATCTGCAAGAACCGCGACAAATTGGGGAGACCGATGAGCCAGTCATCCACTTTCTTTTCCAAAATAACGGTGGAAAGATTGCCGAAACGTTGTACGTGGATTACATCGAACAGAACTACGTGGATAGAATGAGAAAGTCAACTCCGACCAAGAAGCTGAGGCTATTGTTGGCAGCCATGAAAGACAAGTTATCTGAAAACATCTGGTCCGTCACAGCTGCCTTTTTCATCTTCTCCAAAGAAGACGAAAAGGCGATGTTCGACGAGATTTTGGGAGAGGCGACTCGGTGAGTGATTGACCCGATCTGTGGAACTTTGGAAATCTTTCAGATCCAACGGCGTTGATGTTAAATGTGGGACGCTGATCGACAACCCAGAAGTTTATAACTACTTCAAATACTCTCCACTGTGCGGTTTATCAGTCACTATGGTGGTTCATGACGCCCACCAGTTGACAAGAAAGGTTTGAACCAGGAAAACGGAATAAAGTTCAATGTTTACTTGTTCTTCAGAATTTCGAAACGTGCATCAAGGGACTCTGTTGTGAACACCATAGAAGTCGTTTTGAACAGTGGTTCAGGCAACAACCGCCTCGGTGTTTGAGTGAACCGTTCTGGTCGGAATTTGAAGAAGAAGGAAAAGCAGAAGAAGACGAAGAAAAAGAAGAAGAAGAAGAAGACACATCTTACCTCAAATTGCTCTTCATCATTTCGGTACTCGTGGCCATTCTCGCCTTTCGCGCTTTTCACTTGTCAGAATGAAAGAAAAGAGATCTCAAGTTTTTCTGCGAGATCGTTTACAAATGGTTGAGTGTCACACGGGGTCCCACAGCGTGTGCCTACTGTAGGAAAAAAGGGTATTGGAAAAAGGGTAATGGAATTGGAATTCACCGGTTCCGCAGTGCACTTTATTTATCACTCCAAATCTCTTGGGGCTTTTCTAACAAACAACTGAAACATTAAGATAGGTTTAGACACACGATTGATTCAGGAACATCTAATCTTCCCAATCGAAATAAGGTAGGATCAACGAAATAAGAGCGATGAGAATGGCCACAACAATCCAGGTAATAAAGAATATTTGGAGAAATGAGGGGTCTTCGTCGGATTCGTCGAGTTCTTCCTCCTCCTCATTTTCTTCTTCTTCTCGCTCTTCTTTCTCCTCTTCCTCTTCTTCCTCCTCCTCCTTTTCTTCTTCTTCTTCTTCTTCTTCTTCTTCTTCCTCTTCTTCCTCTTCTTCTTCTTCCTCTTCTTCCTCTTCTTCTTCTTCCTCTTCTTCTTCTTCTCCTTCTTCCGCTTCGACATCCCATACCGCCCAAAAAGGCTCAATCGTGGCCCGTGGTGGCTGATTCATGTACCACTGCTCGAAGGCACCTCGGTGTTCCGCACAAAAGCCACCTTTTTGACATGATTCAAAAGACTGAAAAAGGCAAGTGTCTATTAGTCTCTTTTCGTCTACACATACCTGGAAGTATTCCACGCCCGGGTGTGCACGGCCAAATTGTACAAGAACAGAGAAACCGCATTCTTTTGAGTACATGAACCAGTATTTACGGTTCGAGGCTTCAAAAATGCAATTGGAAAATTTCACCGCGAGCAAGTTGGAGCCACTGAAAACGCTGAGTTTATCCGTAACTGCGTCGATTGTCGCCTGACTCACACGAGCAACTCGACCGCTTTTATATTGATTTCATCGAAAATCGCCTTTCCAGCTTTATCGGAGTAAAAGGGAAACAAAATGGTAGTTTTGTGATCTTCCGGGAAGGTGAGATTCTCCAATAGTTCGTACACTTTTGCCAGTCGAGATTTGGGAGTTTCCCTCAACATTAGCTCAATGCCTTTCGGATTAGAGTGATACGTGGTCAGACACTCGTCCTCAGTCTCGTTCTGATGCTCACGAATATGAATGAACGGTGCGAACTTTTCGTTCGTTTTACAGTATCCGTACTCATCTCTCCTCACAAATCGTATTGGCCTCTCCTCTTCCGAAAAACGGAGAAATGTTGTGAATTCGAAATTGAAGAAGGATATCGCGTCTGTATATAAATCTTCGACGACAAGGAGTCGAGTGTTGGCGACGAGTTGCTTGAAACGGTCGGCGTCGATTGCACCCTCGTCAACGCTCCACTCGAAACAGTTGAAAAGAACGGACCCAATGTTAGCGAATGATTTGAGAGTGAGCACGGCGATCTCGAAGTGATCCGGGTAGGGGAGCACTTTTCGCTGCGGATTCTCGAGAGTGTCCACACTTCTGAAACCGACTTCAATCGATAAATTATCGATTTTCCAGTCACTCACTTGTACATGACAGTTTTTCCTCGCTCCTTGCGGAATTCCAGACGAAGAAACTTTTCGACGCCTGTGTAGACAACAAGCAGGTATCTTCCTCGCTTCGCGCCAAATCTGACACGTGGAACTATTTTCGGAAGCGAACCAACCAATTTGTAGTTTACCATAGAGCTAAACCGGAATTGGAAGCTGAAAATTCGAAAAGATTAGTCAAAAGATCTTTTAAAAAAAGTACAACTCACATAGTCATCAGATCCATTTCTTCCACACATTTTCGTTTCAATTCCGTCGGCAGATCGTTCCAGCCGCGCATTTTTACAGAAACAACGTCTCGATTTCGTTTTTTTCCCGGGTTCGAGCGGTGACGTGGAGATGACACGTGGACATAAATTATTTAGTTCATCACGCCGAAATGTTCGATTTTGACGTCGAAATTCTTTTCTCGAATCTGAACGTGTGCGATGGAGCGCTCTTGCATTTTCTTGCGGTTTTTGAGCCGAATTCCTCGTGTTCTTCGACAAAACAGCGAATATTTCCAATTTCGCTGTTTTTTCGCAGGTGGGGAGACCTGAAATTGGATGAGAAACGTGTTGGAATAGTATTCCAGGTTAAATTGCAAAGATTCATCGAAAACTGAGGGAGGAAATCGTTTTTGAAACAGCCACAGTTTTTCTAGGGGTTATTTCTTTTTTAGGACGGAAAATTTTTCGAAAACCGCGTATACACGACATTCTAAGCAAAACGAATTGATAGAAACCCAAAACACGATTCAAATATCATCAATTCAAAAAAAGTGGCGCCAAATTGCTCACAAATAACAGATCAACCCTTTTCGCAATTCGCCGCACGCGATTTCGCAAGTCTGCCGCACGTTTTCATTTTCTAACGTTTTCCTTCGTTTGACGATCAATAATGTCGGGAATTTGACAGTATCTGTCGAACAGAAGACGTGAAAAGTCTGAAGAAAAGAAAAATCCTGAAATTTGGACCAAGAAGAGAAAGAAACGCGCGAAACTTGAATCGAAAAACTTTCACTTTCATTTGATCCGATAAAAGAAATAAATGTATGCGGAAAGAAAGCCGAGAATGCCACCAAGTATGGGGAAAAATACAAAGAGTATGACGATTTCTTTGAAATTGTCTGTTTTGTCGAGTTGGTCATAATCTTCTTCTTCTTCCTTCTCCTCCTCCTCCTCGGTGTCCGATTGAACCAACATTTCTTCTTTCTTTTCTTTCTCTTCTTCTTCTTTCTCTTCTTCTTCTTTCTTTTCTTCTTCTTTCTCTTCTTCTTCTTCTTCTTCTTTCGCTTCGACGACTTCTTCGTCAAGCTCCGCCCAAAAGGGTTCAGTCATGCACCGTGGCTGTTTCTTCATGTACCACTGCTCGAAGCGACTCTGGTGATGCTCGCAATATTCATCTTTCGTGCACTTTGCCGCGTTCTCGATGACTTTCTTTTCTTCAGTAAATACCGAAACGAGAACCTCTGGCACTATCAATGGTATCACGAGAACAGAGAGACCGCAAAATGGAGAGTACGTGAACATGAAACACAAGCCCGAGCCGTCGGGAGACGAAATTTTCACCGCGGCTTCGCAGGGCAACCTGAAAATGGTTGAGATTTTCGCAATTCTCGCCTGGATTTACCCTTCGCTCGCTTCTTCGTTGACTTCATCGAAAATCGCCTTTCCCGCTTCTTTGGAGTGAAACGGGAAGGTAACTGTGCAAACGTTGTCTTCCCTGATCATGAGCCACTTCAATATTCCAACAACTTTGGCCAGTTGCTGCCTGACCGTTCCGGGCGACATATTATCCAGCGATTCTTGACCAGCGTAAAATGTGTTCAGTTGCACGAAGGAGCTACCGGGTGCACGTTGACAGATTTGAAAAATCTGTTTGAACGCGTCGCGCTGCTCGGCGGGTTTGATCTCTCGGACCAACGCGAATCGTTTGTCTCCGATGAAATGGTAGAATCCGAATTCACTCAAGTGTTGTTCGTAAGAGTTCACCGCGGTACGCACTCGCAATTGAGAGTCGCCGACGATTTGTTCGAAGCGGACCAAGTTCTTCTTTTCACTTGGTGCAATGTTCCACTCGAAAGTGTCCACCGTGACACTGGGACGAAAAACGAGTGATTTGAGAGTGAGCACGGCGAGCTCGTAGTGATCCGGATAGGGGAGCACTTTTCGCTGCGGATTCTCGAGAGTGTCCACACTTCTGGAATCGATTTCAATCGATAAATTATCGATTTTCCAGTCACTCACTTGTACATGACAGTTTCCCCGCGCTCCTTGCGGAATTCCAGACGAAGAAACTTTCCGATGTCTGTGTAGATCACAATCAGATATCTTGCCTGTTTCGCGCCAAATCTGACACGTGGAATTTCGGTCGGAACCGAGTCAGCCAGACTAGAGCTCGCATTGGAGCAAATCCGAAATTGAAAGCTGAAAATGCAAGGGTTTACTTGTTGCTGCTGTCACGAATCAGAGCCAGTATGGGAAGCATCTTCTGGCTCTAATCGAGCTCACCGAGTGATCAGATCCATGTGTTCCACACATTTTCGTTTCAATTCCGTCGGCAGTTCGTTCCAGCCGCTCATTTTTCCCGGAAACACTGTCACAACTACTCGAATCTTTCTCTGAGTCCGAGTGATGACGTGGAAGACACGTGGAGGTTTTGACGTCAAGAAACCAGTTTTCCACGTTGATATAGTGATGAGTGCTAAGGGTACTACTGCTACAGTAACCGGAAACTATCGACAGATTCGGATCACGATAGGAAAAGAGTTGCGACAAATTGTCTGCGTCTCTTACTTTCACACACTCTCTCGTCTCGTTTTTTTCGAAAAACTAAGCAAGTTCGAGAAACGTTTCGGCGGTAATTCAAAAAGTTCGAAACTTCATGGAGAGTTCGCTTCCTACACCGAGCAAGTGCCCGGTGTGTGTTGGTCAGAAGTGAACATTAGAAAAGAGTCCGCAAACAGATCACACGCGCCGCACGCACGCGACGCGCCCGAAGGAGCTGAGCAACGAGAAAAGAGTGTGGAAAATGAAGAGACGATGGTGTTTGCGTACTTTTCGTAACACTGCCAATGCAGACAGGGAACCGATGATAGCAAACAAAATCGATCGATAAATTATCGACTTGAAGTATCGACTTGTCACACTATCGACGTGATGAACTGACTTTTCTAGGGTAGATTCAATTCTCAAATGTCCACGTGTTATTGGCGTTGATTCTCTCGCTCCAATCACTGCCCGAAAATGTTCGATTGGGACGGATTGCCGGAGGCAGTGCAGCTGAAATGCGTCGGTTACATGGATCTGATCACTCGGTGAGTTTGATTGTCTCAAAAATTGTGAGCCAACCAGGCGCATTTTGCATTTTTCAGCGGTCGATTCCGTTCTTGCTCGTACTTAAGTTACCGACTGGATTACTACAATTCCGCCGACTTTCCACGTGTCAGATTCGGCGAGAAGCAGGGGAGATATCTGCTCGTGATCTACACTGGCGTCGGAAAGTTTCTTCGCGTGGAGTTCCGCAAAGGGAAGGGTAAAACTGTCATGTACAAGTGAGTGACTGGAAAATCGATGATTTATCGATTGAAATCGGGGTTCAGAAGTGTGGACACTCTCGAGAATCCGCAGCAAAAAATGCTTCCCTATCCGGATCACTACGAGATCGCCGTGCTCACTCTCAAATCGCTCGTTCTCCGTCCGAATGTCAGAATGGACACTTTCGAGTGGAACATTGGCATCGGTGCGGAGAACCACGCGCGTTTCAATGAAATGTACGGCGAGGGTCAGCTGAAGCTTCGCACGGCGGTCTTTCGATCGGCTCGCGGAAAGCAAAGAATCTATTCCGATTGCGATTTCTACTATTTCATCAATGATGCACGACTTGTGTTGCGTGAAGAGCACTCGACGGAAAAGACAGACGACGTGCCGATCATGCACGTGCGCATCTACAAGAACGGCGGAGAGCACTCGGAACGGTTCACCACGTTCTACTCCCGTCACGAGGTCGTGACTAGAATGAAGGATGGGAGTCCGAGAGACAAACTGAACAAAGTGCTGGAAGATGCGATGACAATGCTAACCCTTCCGGGTTTCGCCGCCACGATCACGTATCCGATGTTCTCCAGAGAAGACGAAAAGGCGATTTTCGACGAGATTCCGGAAGAGGCGACTTGGTGAGCGACGCGAGAATCGATCCGATCTGGGGGTAACTGGGGGAAACTTTCAGGTCGAATGGAGTTGATGTTAAGCGCGTGCGGGCGGTGTACTTGTTCAATAGTGTGTATTTATTCAAACACTCGCCACTTTGTGGTCTCTCTATCACTCTAGTGGGTGAGAATACGAGTATGTGCAAGGAACTTGAAGAGGTACTCTCTTGCCAGAAAACATTCGTGTTGACTTGTTCTTCAGAACTTGGAACCGTGTGTGAAAGGCGATACTTGTAAACATCATAAGAGTCGCTTCGAGCAGTGGTTGTTGGAACAGCCGCCTCGGTGTTTGAGTGAACCGTTCTGGGCGGATCTTGATAAGAAGGATGAGATTGAGGAGGAGAAGGTGGATGAGGAGCAGGTTCAACAGGAAGCAGAGAAGAAGAAAAAGAAGAAGAAGAATAAGAAGAAGAATAAGAAGAAGAAGAAAAATGACAAAGAGAAGGAGGGCAAGGAAGGAGATAGTCAGGTTGGACTGAGAAGACAGTTGACTTGGCGGGGTTCATGGCCATTGGCGGGCGAATTCGGCCATTGGCTGATAAGTCAGGCAAATGGCGGGTAGCCGCCTGACATCGGCCAGTCATCCGCTTGACATACGCCTAAGCGCCCCGACCGCCAGTGGCGCCGGAATAGCGCCAGTGGCGGGCTTCACAAATCTCTTGGCCAAAAATTGCAAATTTTTGCGCGAAATTTCTTAAGCGAGGAGGAAAACTGAAAAGAAAACAAGATTGCAGATTGAACCGGTCGACAATGAGAATCTAGTTGAGCCAGAAAACAAGGAGGATGTGGAGGAGTCGTCGGCTGACGATCATCATGAAGCACCGACGATGGAAGTATAAGAACTGATAATGAAGAGTGTCGAGAAGAAGGAGAAGTTGTGAATTCAGAAGACGTGCAATTTATCAATATTCACATACGGAATAGATTAGCTGTATTCGTTGCGAGACCCGTGTGGAGCGCATGTCAATGACGAACAAGCTGAGCCAAGTTGCGAGCGGTTCGCTGAATGAAAATGACTGAAACCGTGCGTTGGCCGTGGTTTTTCGAGCCGCCGCATCGGATGAGCATGCGAGTGACGATGATCGATTCGATGACGCATCCGATCATTTTACAAGTTGAGGTGTACGGACCGGTGACCTGGAATATACATTAGTGGGCGGTATTTGCCAAGAGAATGTGGTTCATCTTTGACCGGGTAGAACTCGAAAACTAGAAGAGTTGGAAAAAAGTGGTCAACTATGAAATTATGGGAAATTTTACGCTGATCATATTTGTAGTTGACAACTTTTGCTTAGCTCTGCTAGTTTCAGAGATATCCAGGTTTGAAGTTTGCACACTAAGAGTTTTCACCTCGGGATTGAAAATGGGCGAATTTCTGAAGATGATTCCACTGACTGGGGGTAGAAAGTGGAAAAAGAACACTATGGCAGTGTTCAACAAGGCGAGACGGTTCGCGCGGACGCAACTCTTCTCGCTGCTCTTTGATGTGACCAGTCTGACGGATAAAGCCAACGATAATATGATTATGGTGAAAAACACGGCCTGGAAACGGGAAATATGGGGGGGAGAGCACAATCAGAAAACAAGCCTACTGCTCGTGTGCTGGTCCAATAACTGAAGAAGCACGCGTTGACCGCGCACCCGAAAGCGTGACACTTTGGCGGAATGTTCCAGTCGTACTGGCAGAAGACGAAGAGAGCGAACGGCTCGAGACAGGCGTAGGAGACGGCCAGGAGCAGGATGGAGCAATTCGGGATCAGGGCGCGATGCGTTCTGAAGTGAATCGGGAAGAAGACGGCGACGACGCGATCGGCGGCGATGCAGAGGGTGAGGAAGGAGCGGCACGCGCCGAGCATCGACCAGGGAACGGCGAGCCAGACGAGCAGCGAGTTGGGGCACTCGAACGATGCCAGGATGTAGATGACGAAGAAGGCGACTGGAAGTGATGACGTGGCACTACTACATACTTGGAACCCCCTGTTGTGTTACCGAATGCGCCAAAGAAAATGTCGAGCACGAAACGATAGAAGAATAGTGCCACATCCTCGACTTGCCTCGTTTTCTTCCTGAAAACCGTCAGAATTCAAATTGTTAGGGAAAGCTTATGTACATACATTCGGATTTTTATCACCAAATTGAAATTGAGCGCAGCAGTGGCCACACCGCCGACGAATCCAATCCAGCACACGATGAGCAATGGCAACGGCATAAGAGTTCGGGTTTTCAGCGAAAATTATAGTTTATAGGTGAAGGGGGAAATGGATTTGATTTCAGGGAAAGAGAGAGAAGTGAAGGATATCGGCCGGGGGGAGCTAGAAAATATTTTGGCTGAAAATTGCATTTATGGCCGGAGCTGGAACTCGGAAATCAACAAAAAAGGCGAGTTCCCATTTATTGAGAACGGGCTCGGAAGGGCATTCCCTTTTATGGTCTACATAGAATGCTCTCGTCATTTCTCGTTTCCCTACTTTTGGAACAGGCAACAATGTCGAAAACGTTTCCTTTAGTGTATTTGAAGTAGTCAGTTTCAACAACCTCGGCTTGAACCCATTTGTGCACATACATGTGATATGTAAGAACATGATTATAATTTTCATTAACTTTGACAGTGAATATCTCTGAAACTAGAATAGTTCTAAAAAAGTTGTCAACTACAAAAACATGGCAAATTTTACGCTGATCAAGTTTGTAGTTGACCACTTTTTTATATCTCTCCTAGTTTCCGAGATACTCTGGTCTAAAGGTCACGCACTAGAGTGCCGTTCAATACATTTTGTTTGCATTGCTAAAACCCTTATTGTTTTATGAAAATGAAAACCAACAGAAAAAACAACATTCATTTCCTAGTCATAAAGACAAAAATTGATTCTGCCCACACGAGCAAATGATCATTTCGTTAGCAAATCGAATAGCCGAGTCACGGCGAGTGTCTGAGGAGGTGGTGGGTGTCCCTCAGACGTGTTCGTGTCGCTCACCATGATGGTCTGGCTGATCACCTTCATCTGTCTTCTTGGCGTGACCAGTGCGATCGTGACAGTCGCGCTGAACTGTTTGTTGGTTGCGCGGATTCTATTGTGAGCGATGTTTTGGGACGTTTTTCGAAAAGTTTCCAAGCAATTTCAGACGGAAGTACGAGAGGAACAAGTATCTGATTCTTTTCTACTATCGCTTTGCATTGGATATATTTTTCGGAGTTTCCGGTGTGTTTCATTTGTTCTTTTATGGAGACAGTCGTGGCCTATCTTTTCCCCCACTTGTCGGTTCCTAGGCCATAAACTCAGCCACCTTAGTAGCAACTTGATGGCCTAACTCATCGGATCCTAGGCCACGTCCATTTTAACACAAAAACCCCAAGATGTTCAGTTTCAAAGTGATGGCCGAACATTTCAGTTCCTCAAAAACAAAAGCCTCACTTTGATGGCCTAAAATATCGGAATCGGATCCTAGGCCATCGGAGCGACGGGGAGGCCGAACTAATCCTGTTCCATCTTCCAGTCGCCGCCTACATCACGCACATCCAACTGTCGCTCCAAGAGCCGACGCTCATGGCTCCCCACAAAAACCTGCTCGTCTACATCGCGCTGCCCTGGTTCATGCTCAGCTCGGCCCGCTCCATCATCTCCTTCTTCATCGATCTCGACCGTTGTCTGGCCGCCTACTTTCCCATCTTCTACCGTAACCGCCGCAATCGTTGCCTCTCCAAAACGCTCATCGTCACAATCGCTGGCGCGTTCGCCGCGTTTCAGCCGCTCATGCTCTTCGCCGTTTGCGACTACACTGTGCACGTGCCCGACGGATGTCTGATGTTCGGTTGCGCGGTGAACGCGTGCTTCCAAAACTACCGTATGCCGACGCATAGTGTAGGTCGTGGTCATCGTTATTTCTAAATCGTCCCTCTTCCAGTCGATCTTCTTCGTCATCGTCGTGTTGTCGGCGCTGCTGTCGGCCAAATTGATTTATTGGCACATTGCCAAAAACACCTTCATCTACGATGCGAGTTTTTACAAAGTGAGCCGAGAAGACTCTCGTCGAACCGGAGCACCGATCGTTTTGCAGGCCAATCGTCTGGCCCTGCTGAACACGGCGACCGTCGTTCTGTTCGACTTTCTGCCAGTATTCTGCGGCAATCAGTGGCCGCACGTGTTCTCGTTCAAAGAGGTCGGACCGTTCGTCTCCACCGGCAAAATGATGGGATGCGCCGTCGAGGCGATCGTCGTCACTGGTATCCTTCGAAACGCGGCGGCACTTCAGCAGCGGACCGAAATATCGGTCAAGTTTTATAAGACGAGCAGTGCGAGCCGGAAGAAGACGAGCGAGGAGCCGATCCTCTATTGACCTAGAAAGAACACTTTGTACTCTGATCTGTTGGCACTCAAAGGCTCTCTTAATAGTGTGCTCTTTTTAACTGTATATAACTTGGAGCAACCCAATTTAAGACTTGATTCCATAATTTCTCATGGTAGATCAAATTTTGAGGATTCGATTAATTGACTGTTTTCAACTTTTAGGAAAAAAGATACAATTTTTTGAAAACTCAAACCTTGAAAGCTTGATTTTCTTCGCATTTGGCATTTGGCTCCATAACTTTGAGCATCGCTTTTCCAGGCTTCTTTTTATAATTTCTTATGGTAGATCAAATTGTGAGGATTCGATTGATACCCCAACTTGACTGTTTTGAACTTGTAGGAGAAAAGATATAACCTCGCGAAGTTTTTCAATTTTCAAAAACTTTTTCATTTTTTTTTCCCTATAAGTCTAGAACAATCAAGCTGGGATATCAATCAAATCCTCGTAATTTGATCTACCAGAAAAAAATTTTCACTTTTCTTTCATACAAGTTGAAAACAGTCTTAGGAATTTGATCTACCGTATAAAACTTCTGAAAATGATCTACTGTATAAAACTTTCGGAAAAAGGCCATTCGATGTCAAAAATGTATTGTTCGTAAATGTGTCATCTTTTGAATGGGCTGCTCAAAAAACCAATGATCAATCCAATTGGAGCGGCGAAGATTACAACGATCCATCTTATCATTCTTTCTTCTTCCGTTTTTTTCTGCTGTTCTTCGCTACCTGCTCTTCCTATCCGTCTTTTGTTTTCATTCTCTTGCTCTCCACTCGGTGTCGAGCACATTTTTACACATGGCACCACACTTTCAACGACACATTGTGAACCCCGTTCAATTGTTGATATTGTCGCTGAAAATCATCGCCCGACGATTTGTTCGCATTATTTTGGGATTGAGGTGAGTCGGTCTCGTTTTCTATCTCTCTAGAGAATCCACGTTTCAGTTGGCAAATCAATTGCGGACTGTTGTTCTGGCAAATGTATGTGCTCGCCGAGCTCATGCTTCGGTCGTATGCGATTGAGCTGCTGCGGCGCGACACGTTTTCATTGTTTTGATTGGTGCTAGTAAAGTTAGACTATTCGCGAGCCGTGTTTGGGGTTTCGTCGTTTTTTGAGTGTTTCCATGAAAAGCTTCGAGGTCGGCACCTCGTCGGAGGCCTTTGGTTGGCGGTTTCTGATCAAAAGGCTGGAAACGATCAGCGACTCGATGCCACACCCGATCACTTTGCAGACGGCGTTGTAGGGGCCGACGTGCTGAAATTTCGGAAGTTATAGTTTTTTCCGGAGATACCGTAATCCCTATGTAGTGCGGTTCAGAAATGTTGCACCACCCCTCTAGTTTGGGAGTTTTGTGAAAATGTCGGGAGAAACTATGTAGTAAATAATGCTAATCAGTCAAAATTTGCAAAATTTTCGAATGGCATCACTAGTTTCCCCCTTGACTTTTCTCATATTCTCCGTAAGTTAGTGTATGAACTTCAAACTTCAATATCTCTGAAACTAAAAGAGTTGTGAAAAAGTGGTCAACTACAAACTTGATTAGCGTAAAATTTGCCATGTTTTTGTAGTTGACAACTTTATCATAGCTATTTTAGTTTTCAAGATATACCCTGTCAAAGTTAAACTTCTGCGAATTCTTACGTTGAACGAGAAAATCGGGGCTGTCTTCCAGATATTGACACAAAATGAAGGGAGAAAATCGAAAATCACCACTGTAATAGTGTCGAGGAGCGCGAGGCGGTTAGCCTGAAAATCTTTTGTCTGAAATACTGAAACTCTGAAACTGAAACGCACTCTCGAATAGATTTTGTCATTCGACTTTTTGCCGACAACTCGCCACGCTAGGAGTTTGAAAGAAAGTAGGAGGGATAGAATGACAATGCTGAAAAACACAATCTGAAATCGAAAAGTTGAGCCCGGGGAAGAGTTTTCGATATTACTGCTCTCGACTCGGTCCAGTAGGAGTGGAAGCACGAGTTGATGGCACAACCGAACACCCGGCACGAATCGGAAAACCGCCAGTCATAATTGCACACTCCGAAGAGCACGACGGGCTCGGAGCACGCATAGACGGCGGCGAGCAGTAGGATCGCCCGATTCGGCACTTTTCGACGTTTCGACAGGTAGCGGATAGGGAAATAGACGGCGACGACGCGATCGACGGCGATGGAGAGGGCGATGATGGAGCGGCACGCGCCGAGCATCGACCAGGGCACGGCGAGCCAGATGATGAGCGTCCGGAGGGGGAGCATCGAATCGCGCGGTAGGTGGATCGAGAGGAGCACGTAGACGATGTATGTGGCCACTGTGACAGAAAGATGACAGTTGAGAGTACTGCTACTTTGATAGGGTATATCTCGGAAACTAAGAAAGTTAGAAAAAAGTTGTCAACTACAAAAACATGGGAAATCTTATGCTGATCAAGTTTGTAGTTGACAACTTTTTCATAACTTTTCTAGTTTCAGAGATATATTAGTTTCAAGTTTAAGTTTTACTTTCTACTTTTCCGGCGGTGTTTTGCTAAAAGATCTGCGAATTTCTAGGCCACGGGCTCCTTACTACAGTTCGCGCTTCCCCATAGTGCAACGGAGCGCGCTTCCAACCTGACCGAAGGCCAAACTTTGAAACTCACATGAAAGTCCGAAGAAGATATCCAGCGAAAAGCGATAGTAAAACAGCATCATTCCCTCGGTGTTTTTCGCCTTCCGACACACAATTCTTGTGACCAGGTTACAGTTGAGAGTTATAGTGAAAAACGCGGAAATGATACCGATCAGGCATACCAGTGTGACCAGGGAATCCATAGAGAATGCTTTTAAGAGAAAGCGGAATGGCAGGTTGCCGTGGCTGGTTTTCTGATATTCTGATACCCCCTCTATTAAGGGAATGCGATTCAATTCTGATTGTATTTCGGCTGAAATGTTTTCCAGCTTTGACTTTGATTGGTTTTCAGTGGAATGCTCAATTTGCGAGTCTAGCCAAGCCGGATCAGAACACAGCTGTCTCTCTATCATTTTCAGATTTTTTGTTCTAGTTTTTTGCAATTACTCAGCTTGTAGGGGGAGAGGAGGAAGGAGTTATTTGAAACTATTCACAGAGAAAAATGATCTCAATTTTCAGAATTTTCAAGTTTTGCAACCATTTTCTCACTTTTCCACTATGACTTCAAAGCAGTCAAGTCGGATATGGCTGTAAAAATTCCAGGAAAACACCTGCTTTTCCTATTTCAAGAATTGATCTACGGCGAAATGTGTGGAGAAGTGAGTCTGAAAACGCGGGGCTTCAAGTGTGACAAGGAGTGACATGGACGGCCAGTGACATAGTGCACACTTCCCTCCCCTCCCACCACCAAAGTTTTGACGGAGCCGACAGCAGGAGCAGCAGCCGTCCGGCTCTTTCTCTTTCTCTCTTTCCCTTCCTCTCACCGCCATTAATCACTTTTTTTTCGCCGAACTCCCATCCCCATTCTCCGATCCGTTGCGCTCACTTCTCCTCACTTTTTTAAACTAAACGACGAGTCCATCTGTCCGGGGCGGCGGGCCGAGCGAAAGTATTATCGGTTCGCCTGGCTGGTCTCGCAACGAAAAGGTATGCGCCTTTAAACTCGTTTTGAGTTACGACACTTTCTACCAGTTTCTGGGAAAGAAAGGAGCATATTATAGTTAGGCCAGATACAGTTTCCAGTGTTTCATTACCCTCGAAAAAAATTGAGAATTCACGTATAAACTTCAAAATATATGTATTACTCGCCTTCTGTTGTCCCAAATTTTCAAATTTCCAAAAATGGACGCATTGTCGATTTACGATAAACATAGAGCCGAAGCCGTTATTTCGGAGCGTCGTACCAAACATTTTGAATAAAGTATTTTACGATTTTTCTCGATTTCCGGGTTGCTTTTCGGCTTTCCGAGACTTTCGAATGATTTTACTGTATTTCAAAGCTTTGGTACGACGCTCCGAAATAACGCCATCGGCTCTTTGTTTATCGTAAATCGACAGTGCGCATTTTTTTTGAGAGTTTTGAAAATTTGTGACACCAGTCACGGTAACAGGACTCGTGCCGGAAGAATGACGCCGACGCCGCGCAACCTTCAGAACGCTAACACTCGCTACTGTAACAAGAAGACGAAACGGTTGTTGGGAAAGAAGCTGTTGGGCTTCATGATGGCATTGTGAGTCGCCCTCTCTTTTTTTCTCGCGAAATTAATCTAGGAAATACACACTGCATTTCAGATTGGTGACTCTTTGTTTTTCGGTGTACATTCTGATTTTCACCATGCAACTCAACTTTTTGAAGATTTGGATTTTCGACTCGATTTACGCGATTATTGATTTTTTCTCGTTTCTCTATCATTCCTATTTCGAAATTTGGATTTATGGCACAGTTTTGAAGAATGACAATGAGCGAGTTTCGAATGATCATTCACATTATCGATTCGAGAACTATGACTTTCACAATGAGTATTTGGATAGTGTCAATTTGGAAGTTTATAAAGAATTGATGGAGTTCAAGAAGAAATTGAGGAATAAATGATTTTTTTCAAAAATAAAGAGTATTGAATGCACATGGCTGAAAATTGCTTCAAAAACAGAGCACAGAGCGCATGGTTTTCCCAAAACTTTCTTACATTTGGCTCCAAAACTTTGTGCATCGCTTTTCCAGACGAATTTTTATAATTTCTCATGGTAGATCAAATTACGAGGAATCGATTGATACCCCAACTTGACTGTTTTGAACTTTTAGGAAAAAAGATACAATTTTTTGAAAACTCAAACTTTGCATGCTAGACTTTCTTCGCATTTGGCATTTGGCTCCATAACTTTGAGCATCGCTTTTCCAGACGAGTTTTTATAATTTCTCATGGTAGATCAAATTGTGAGGATTCGATTGATACCCCAACTTGACTGTTTTGAACTTTTAGGAGAAAAGATATAACCTCACAAAGTTTTTTTTCTCCATAAGTCTGAAACAGTCAAGTTGGGATATCAATTGAGCCTTAGAAAAGTTTGATTGAATTTTTTTTTGTTTTTTTTTAGTTTCAGAGTTCAATTAGAAGAAAGGAGGCTAAAAATAGCGATTCAGGAATGGGTCTTAAAGAGAAAATAAAAAACAATGACAGAAAGTAGGTCGAACTTATTATTCTCACTATTATTATGGTTATTATTGTGGCCTGTCGGGTTTGCAGACAACAAACAATGATTTCTGTTAATTTTCCTCCCAGATATTCCAGAAAACGACAATTTATATAGGGGCTATAAAATGGGAAACGAGATGTTTACACTTTTCCATTTGCCAGAACTTTCTTTGCTCCGAGATGACTGCGCTGCTCACTATTCTCAGTTTCGCCGGACTTTTCAGCTCTTTGACCACAATTTTTCTGAATTATTACCTGGTCAAGCGGATTGTTTTGTGCGTTTGCGGACTTTGAAAACTACCGTAGTCCTGAGTTGCAAACCGAGGAGGCCGTGGTTTTTTGAGCATAACAAATTTCAGAAAAATGCTTGAGAGTCAGTCGATCTCTTAAATTGTAGGTATTATGAAGGCAAATCCGGTGAAATTTAATGGAAATTTGTCGGCAGGCTCCTAAATTTGTGTGCTCGAAAAACTGCCGCGATTTGCAACTCTGCCATAACTTTGACAGAGTATATCTTTGAAACTAGAAAAGTTAGAAAGTAGTTGTCAACTACAAAAACATAGGAAATTTTGCGCTTATTAAGTTTGTAGTTGACAACTTTTTTATAGCTCTGCTAGTTTCAGAGATATTTCAGTTTAAAGTTAACATGCTAAAGGGGGTGAAAATTCCAGAAAAAAGTACGAAAGAAACCCCGACATGATGTTTTTCTATTATCGATTCGTTGTGGATATCGTTTTCGGGATCTCAGGTTCCACCAACCTCTCCCCCTCTCACCGAAAACTTTGTTTTGCAGTGGCCGTTTATTTGATCTACATAATGACGTTCAGCTGGGCGCCGTGGTGGCTCGAGTCGTCGAGAGCGCTGCTCATCGCTCTCGGGCTGCCGTGGTCGATGCTCGGCGCGTGCCGCTCGTTCATCACTCTCGCCATCGCGATGGACGCCGTGTTCGCCGTGTCGGCGCCGATTCTCTATCATCGACGCCGAAAGCATCTGTCGAACGTGCCGATTTTGGTGGCCGCGTGCGTTTATGCCGGGCTCGAGCTCGTATTGTTTTTCGGAGTGTGTGATCCGGACTATGCGCGAATTCCCGATGATTGTCGGGTGTTCGCGTGCGCGATAAGCCAGTGTTTCAAACGATATTGGAGCTGCTCGAGAGTGGTAAGGGAGGGGTGCAGAGAAGTGACTGTAACTTTTTTGTGCGCAGTTCTATCATAATGGTGCAGTGACAAAAATTATAGGAAATCTTGGGATCTTTCAAATGGCGCAAAGAAAATCTGAAAATCTTGATTTCAAAGCAAGTTACAAGCATTTTTGTAACGCCAGTCTTGTTATTCAATGTTTTTCTTCATAACTCACTTCAAAGAGCAGATTTTCAGACATTCTTTGGACCATTCGAAAGATCTTAAAATTTCCTACATTTTCTATCACTACACCATTCTTATCTAGTCCCCCACAAAAAAGATACGGTCTCATCTACCACGAACATTCTGTTCTGCCACGTCACAAATAACCCATTTCAGGTCATATTCTTCCTGATCACTTTCTTTTTCCTATTCTTGTTCGGCAAACTGCTCACCAGTTGCGTCTTCTCCAATGTGAGCTTGAGAACGGCGAATCAGTTGGCGAAGTGCATGAAATGACTTTCAGGCAAATCGGCTGGCTCTTCTCAACGCGTTCACCGTGCTCATTTTCGACTTCCTGCCCTCGTTCTTCATCAGTCAATGGCCGGATATGCTGGTGTTTTTCGCGCGCGCCCCGTCGGCAATCTTTGCTCACCTCGCCCCATTATTTCAGGGAATCGGGCCGTTCAACTCGTCGGGCAAAATGGTCGGAGTGGGTGTCGACACGTGCGTCGTTTTCTATGTGCTCGTTTTGAGGAAGAAGATCAACTCGAGGGCGAGCATTGTGGTAGTGGTGTCTTAGCTGCTGTTTTTTATGCACCGCTGCACTTTGAACCGAAATATCTCGGAAACTAGAAAAGTTATGAGAAAGTTGTCAACTACAAATATGATTAGCGTAAAATTTCCCTTTTTTTTGTAGTTGACAACTTTTCCACAACTCTTCTAGTTTTCGAGATCTACCCCGTCAAAGTAATAGGATTTCCGATGGTTTGAAAAATAAACTTTTAACTATGTATTTACATATGTATAACAATGAAAATGTGTCATGACACTCGAATAGTGATCATCGATGTACTTTGTAATAGTGTTCTGGAGACGAGGACGGCTTCGATGGCGCAGCCCATTATTTTGGTCACCGAGACATACGGACCATATTCCTGAAACCAATGTGTGACATAAGAAGGGCGTGGGGAGCTTACAGTGAAAGAAATCACGCCGGGAAACTGATGTGCGGTGAAGGAGGGCAGAAAGTCGAAGACGAACACGGTGAGAGTGTCCAGGAGGGCGAGACGGTTGGCGGAGCCCAGGTGCGCTTCCAGCTTTCTGCCGGATAGCTTCCAGTAGAGGAGTTTGGCGAACAGCGCGCCCGACATGAGCGAGATGCCGAAGAACACGACGGCGTTCGAGATCATTCGGTACGAGTGGAAGCACGTGTTGGTGGCGCATCCGAGCGCCTTGCACTCGTTCGGAACGTCGGACTCCAGATCGAAGTGACAGACGGCGAACAGCATCGACGGTTGGACGGCGGCGAAGAGGGCGGCGGTGGGGAGAAGAAGCCACGAGCGTCTCTCGGATCGCGTTCGCCACGATTTGCGGTAGAATGTGGGCAGATAGGCGGAGAGCACGCGTTCGGCGGCGATCGCCAGCGCGATTATCGATCGGAACGCGGCGAGCATTGAGAGTGGGATCGAGATGAGGAGCATGACGTTCTCGTAGGGCTCGAGGAGGACGGGGAACAGGGAACTCAGCGAAATGTCCAGAATGTACAGGGATACTGGAAAAAAGGAAACGCGCTCCACCGCACTTTTTAAAGGGGTGCGAACTCAAAAACTGAAATTTAATTTTCAGTTTCCAAAACCTAAATCCCATTAACTGCAAAATGTTGTTTATTAATTCTGGCCTAAAATTCAAAAATTTGAAAAACAAAAAAAAAATTTTTTGCAATTTTCAAGTCGGCCCCCTTTAAAAAGTGCGGTAGAGCGCGTTTGCACTACGACTCACCTAGCCCTCCAAAAATGATATCTATCACAAATCGATACCGGAAAAGCTTCAATTCCTTCCTTTTCTTCGTCTTTTTCCTGGAAAACCCGACTTTTTTCTGAAAATCGGTTGAAAAAAGGACTCACAAAACGAGGTGTCTGGTCAGTTTCACGTTGAAAAAAATGGTGATGAACGCGCAAATAATGGCCAAAAACGAGACAACAAGTATCGGGAAATGCATAGCACACTGGCTAGATTCGCGATTTCCGAATGCGAGGCGACATTTTCAGACCCGTGACGGATAGCTGGAAAAAAAGCACCTGTAATTTGAAATTGTCCAATTTTCAGCGATTTTCAGCGAATTCTCCGAATTTGGAGCTTGAGGGCTTGATTTCAGGTTTTCAATTTTCCAGTGAAAGTGCGCCTCTCTTTTCTAATTTCGAGCTCCGCGAGCCGAGCGAGCCGAGGAAAAAACACCAAAACACAGCATTTTCCTCATTTTTCTCTTCCTCTTTCGTGGTTTTCTTTCCCACAATTGTGAGTAAAAACCACGTTTTTTTCCTGGTTTTCCTTCCAATTTTTCAGGTTTTCAAAAAATAACTGTAACTTTGCTCTTATTTTTCGATGAGATTGCTCAGTGAGCTTCACGGTCGCTGACAATTTTTTGATGCTGAACTTTTTGACGGCTCGAATGATTTTCAGCGCGTTTTTTGTTTTTTGAAGAGACTGGAGTGTAATTGGGCTCGATGAGCTCGGCGAGCTCGATAAACTTTGCATTTTGGCTCTAGCACAGTCATCTGGCAGTGAGCGTTTCCAAACTTTCTGAAATTAGAGTTAGGAACCATGTATGAGAATGTCATCAAATGGAAATTTTAAAAACTGCAAGGTTGGGCGAAATCTGGAAAAGATGAGTTTAGGCCCGTGAGTTGTTTTCAAATAGATTATTTTCATTTTTCATTTGTATGATTATATCTTGAAACTGAGATGTCTCTGTAGCTAGGAAAAGTTACATGGCGTTACGTGGACCGACGTGACGTTACGTGAAGAAACGTGACGTTACGTGAACTGACGTGACTTTACGTGAAGCGACGTGAAGCGACGTGAAACGACGTGACGTTACGTGGAGCGACGTGACGTTACGTGAAGCGACGTGAAGCGACGTGAAACGACGTGACGTTACGTGGAGAAACGTGACGTTACGTGAAACGACGTGACGTTACGTGAACTGACGTGACTTTACGTGAAGCGACGTGAAGCGACGTGACGTTACGTGAAGCGACGTGACGTTACGTGAAACGACGTGACGTTACGTGAACCGACGTGACGTTACGTGAAACGACGTGACGTTACGTGAACCGACGTGACGTTACGTGAACTGACGTGACTTTACGTGAAGCGACGTGAAGCGACGTGAAGCGACGTGAAACGACGTGACGTTACGTGAAGCGACGTGACGTTACGTGAAGCGACATGACGTTGCGTGACATTTCGTGAACTGGAATAACATACCGTGACGTGACGTGAAACGACGTACGCACAACTTAATCTGTGAAACAACGTTCACAATCGAAATATTTTTGAATATTTGTTAATAAAGTTCCGTGAACCAAATAATTTTCTAATTGTTTTAGTTTTTAAGCGAAATTAAGTTAAAGTTCAACTAGCATGACCCATTTTCAAAAAGTTTGTTGGTTCCGTACTTCAAAACCGTCAAATGGGGGATATTAATCGATTTTCTGTAATTTGATCTACCACATGAGAGTTCTTTAGTTGCATTCCGAAATAATGCAAAAGTTCGAATTGGACTTTGTAATTCAATTCAATCAATAACCAGCCGTAACTGAATTGTCGCATTTCACCCGCCAGTGAGTAATCGACACTCTTTTTTCGTTTTCATTTTTTTTATTCCCTTTTTTCGATATTTCCAGAAGACAATCTTGTTTTTCAGCAATTTCAGTGAGC
The DNA here is from genome assembly GCA_963966605.1 of Caenorhabditis sulstoni. Classification (NCBI taxonomy): domain Eukaryota; kingdom Metazoa; phylum Nematoda; class Chromadorea; order Rhabditida; family Rhabditidae; genus Caenorhabditis; species Caenorhabditis sulstoni. Next base: position 11,830,521 of record OZ016479.1, read on the forward strand.
TCTGAAAATGGACTTGCTGATAACACTCGTCTGTGTGATAGGTATCATTTGTGCGAATTTGACCGTCATTTTCAACATCAATTTGGTTATCAAAATTGTTTTGTGAGTGTTTTTTTTTCTGTCAAACTATCAGTTTTATCACCGAAAATATTTTATTTCAGAAAAAAGTCGAAAAGAAACGAGGACATGATTCTTTTTTACTATCGATTCACTCTGGACATATTTTTCGGATTTTGCTGTGAGTTTTTCCAAAAAATGAGTCTTGAAATGGGAAAAACTCTAAAAATTACCTATTATCTCAAAAAAGGACGCACTGTCGATTTACGATAAACAAAGAGCCGATGCCGTTATTTCGGAGTGTCGTACCAAATGATTCTCACAAATTATCTTGCGGTTTTTATTCGTTTTCTCGTTATTTTCAGGCGTTTTTCAGCTTAAAAACGAGATTTCTTCAGGTTTTCTGTATTTCAACGCCAAATTGTGAATCAACCAAAAAAACTAGAAAAAAACGCTGAAACTGACGAAAAGTAACCTTGGATATGAAGAAAAATCGCAAAATAATTTTTAAAAATTATTTGGTACGAGTTTAAAGGCGCATACCTTGATGAGCCGAAAAGTTTTCGTTGCGAGACCAGCCAGCCGCATTTGCTTGCGAACTGTCACAGGTGTCACGTCACGCACCTCAGCTGTTTTCTATGGTATATTACCCTAGAAAAATTGGTACCTAGGTTTTATCCTTCGAAACCATCAAGGAACAATATCCAAGAAGCCAGTCACACTGGGAGTTTTCCAGTGCTCCTCTACATCATCTTCGTGCTCCTCTCGATTCTCGCGCCGCAATTCATGGTCGCCTACCGTACCCAGATCGTCTATCTGGCACTTCCGTGGTCGAATCTCAACGCCGCGCGCAACATCATCGCGTTTTCGATAGCTACGGAACGCGTGATGGCTGCCTACTTTCCGCTGAAATTTCGCTCGAAACGCAATCGATTCCCGAACTGGAGCATTTTGATGACGGCTCTCGGGTTCGGGCTCAGCGAGGAGCTCGTGCTCTTCCAGCTCTGCGCCTATGACATGCAGATTCCATTAGCCTGCCGAGTTTTCGGATGCGCGGTGAACCGGTGTTTCTACAACTACTGGACAATGCACAAAACGGTATTGGCTGAAGAAAATTGCAGAGAGTCAGTCTGAAAATCTCTCTGCAAATTACAGATCACCTTCTCGGCTATCGTGTTCATGTCGATTCTACTCTCAATTCGACTGTTCGTCTGGAACAATTGCTCGCCGAGCAAGAAGAACATTCAATTGTCGCGAGCCAATCGACTGGCTCTTCTCGACACTGTCACCGTGCTCATTTTCGACTTCCTGCCTTCATTCTGTGGAAACACGTGGCCCACGTTCCCACTTTTCTCGTTCGATGTAACAATCTACAGTAACCCCGTCCACAAATCGTTCCTTATTTGCAGTACGTCGGACCCTACAACGCAGTGGGCAAAGTCATCGGTTGTGCCATCGAATCGATCGTCGTGACCACCGTCCTAATCAGAAACAGCTCGCCGAGCACGACGACTGAAAACATATCGAGCCAACGGAGGACGACTGTCAAGAAGACGTCAATGATATCCGAGAACAGAACGACGCCACTGTTCGGACAGAGAGCGCATTGGGCAAAATGAGCATTTTCTCTGAAATGCATGCTCTTGGAATTTCAGCATGAATTCACAGACACAAAAAATTATCGATTTGTTTGGAGCACGGTGTCATGACTCATAAGTACATACTTTCGTTTTCTAAGGAATTTAACTCCAATGCTTTTGAACCAAAATATCTCTGAAACTAGAAAAGTTATGAAAAAGTTGTCAACTACAAACTTGATCAGCGTAAAATTTCCCACATTTTCGTAGTTGACAACTTCTTTCTAACTGTTTTAGATTTCGAGATATCCCTTGGCAAAGTTGAGCGTCAAAGGTGCCGTACTATTTTGTAGAGTCAGCCACGAAATGCGGTCGCTCATTTCTCAAGAAAATTAGTTTTCTTTTCCCCTTCCTTTTTCTTTTTCTTCGCTCAAAAAACAAGAGATTGGAAACGAGAGCCGGGGGTGTTTTCTCTTTGAGAAACTTCCGGATAAGTCAGTGGCCATGCCGCTGCTGCCGCTGTTCGTGTCGATTCTCGGCCTCCTCGGCTCGCTCGTCGTGATCGCGGCCAACGTCGTTTTGATCTACAAGACACGCGCGCAGAGCCACGACATGATCCTCTTCTACTACCGCTTCCATTTCGACGTGCTCTTCGGTGTGGCGACTGTCGCGTATCTGCTACACTTGGACTCGTTCTATTTGCTTCCGACGATTTTCGACGCTAGCCGCGAGATGGTGCTCTGGCTTGGGCTCGTTTCGTCGAATTTGAACATGGCGCGCATCTTGTTCGCCGTTTTTATCTCTTGTGATCGAGTGGCGGTGAGTGGTTTTGGGTTGGAAAATCACGAAAAATTCGGGAATGGCGTCACAGAGCTGGAAGATGGCTTGAAATGATGCCAATCGTTCTGGGAATTCGTGAAAATTATTGCGCGAAATTCAGCGATTTATTGAAATTTTTTACGATTTTTCGTATAGATTCCACTTTTTATAGGAGCACTTTTCTCTCTCTTTTCTCACTATGCGTCTCTTCGCAAACATTGCCGCCATGACCCATTTTATGTACCCGTCTCGCTCTTTAATGTTCATGCGGGGGTATAGCTCAGTGGTAGAGCGCTCCCTTAGCATGGGAGAGGGCTGGGGTTCAATTCCCCATACCTCCAGAATCTTTTTTCTTGTTCCCAGGCCGCCTTCTTCCCAATTTCCTATCGCGTCCATCGGAGTCACATTCCCACAGTGCCATTTCTGATCTTCTCGCTGACGGTTAGCCTTCTACAAAACTACGTGATGTTTGTGGTTTGCCAATATCAAGTTTACGTTCCTCCGAAATGTCTGGCATTTGGTTGTGCTATCAACTCGTGTTTTCAAAGTATCTGGACAATCTACCAAACGACAGTTTTGGCCACAACTTTCGTTCTATCGATAATGTTTTGTGTGAAGCTCTTCCTATGGAGCAAGTCCACCAAAAAACTGTCGCAGGCCAATCGGCTCGCGATTCTGGACGCCGTGACCACATTCATTTTCCAGTTCATCCCACCAATCTGTGTCAATGTCTGGCCGAACTTGATTCTTTTCAACTATCAGCTCGCCGGACCGTTTAATTTGGTCGGAAAGATTGTTGGAAGCACAATTGAAGCGGTTCTGGTGCTCCGAGTGCTCCGGAAACGGACGGAGAACAAAACGTCGGTGGTGGAGGCGATGTCGAAGATTTCGAGTCGGATGTCATAGTCTATATGATGTTGAGAACAATTGTTATGGTAATAAAGAGGATGATCATCGTTTATTGGGCCGAGTTTCAGAGTGGGAATGGTTGACATGACTGAAAACGGGCTCGGGATGCGAGTCAGCTCTTCGGAGCACACGGAGCATCACAATCGCCTCGATGGTGCTCCCGACCAGTTTTCCGACGAGATTGAATGGTCCGGCGAATTGAAAGTCGAACAGCACAAAGTCCGGCCACAGATTGACACAAAACGGTGGGATGAGCTGGAAAAGGAGAGTGGTGGCGGCGTCGAGAATGGCGAGCCGATTCGCGTGATTCAAGTGTCTCGTCGATTTGCTCCACCAGAAGAGCCGAGCGCAGAAGGCGATCGATAGGAGCATGGTGACAGATAGCACGACGGTTTGGTACGTGGACCAGAAGCGTTTGAAGCACGCGTTCATCACGCATCCCAACGCCAGACAGCTCTCGGGAATGAAGATGATGAAGTCGCAGCAGTAGAAGAATATGTAGTCTTGAAGAAGGCCGGTGAGCAGTGAGAAGACGAAAATGGGCAGTGTGGGGACGAGCGATCGGTAGACGCGGTACTTGATGGGCAGGAAGGCGGCCTGCAAACAATTGACAACGGTTCGGAGGGTTGATACTTCGCGCTCCATCGCACTTCGAGGCTGACCATGGAAACTGATATTAGAGTGCGGTAGAGCGCGGTATAGCCTACTGAGCACTGCGAGAAAGGAGTGGAACATGTTTTTCTTTACATACTTTGGGACGAACCAAAAATCAATACTAGAATTCGTTGCCACGTGGCTAGGGTAATAGTGCGCCATACCGCATTCATTACGAAAGACTTTCGTCGAAAGTGCGATGAAGCACGATGTAGCATTAGCTCAGGCGGCAGAAATTTGTCATAGGCTTTGATTTGACTAAGAACTTTCGAGACTGGAGTTGTTACTCGAACTGAATGTCACAGGTTGTGTCACAGGACGTTACATCGCACTTGTCCCCCTAGAGTGCGGTGGAGCGCGATTTAGAACCGACAATTGCGCGTTATAAAACTATTTATATTAGTTTTGAACGATTCTTGTCACAGGGCGTTACACTTGTCCCCCCCAGAGTGCGACGGAGCGCGATGCAAAGCCACAATCATACGTCATACAAAGAGGGATAGTTAGTTGTCGGACTCTGAGCCCAAAACTCAAAACTCACCGCCACTCGATCCGCCGAAATGAAGAGCGCGAATATCATTCGCGCCATTGACAGATTCGACGAGGCCAACCCGAACCACAAGACCATTATTCGACTGTCGGCGAAAACGTGCGGAAGTGTGTAGGCAGTGATCAAATGGCCCAAGTAGGCGATGGTCACGATTCCAACAAGTACATCCAGATGGAATCGATAATAGAACAGTGCCATGTCATGGTCTTTGTGTCGGAACTTGTAGATCAGGTGCGTATTTATGACGGTGATGAGAATTGAGCAAGTCACTCCGGTCGAGGAGACGAAGAACGGGAGCATGACTCGAAATGTGCATGTATGTACATAGAAAGGTCTCACCCCCTTTTTTCTTTCTTCTCATTTTCTACTCCACTGACTCCGTCTCCGTTTTCTCGTTAGTTTTGACACGTGTGGGAAAATTGGAATCCCGGAATGAAATTCTTTGGCTTGTGACCGATTCCATGATGTTTTTGGAGCCAAAATGGCGCTCCGAGAGCTCTGAATGAGCATGTATGTCAATGCTCCAAGTTTCAGAGACAACTTTGTCTCTAGTCTGGTCACTGTCAAAAGTGCACAACAAGTGTGGGAAACACTCGAAAATACGCGGGAATCATCTGATTTTCGATGTTTTCAGGTTCTCACTGATTACATCACGAATTCACCCTCTGATTTCCTCGAAAAACACGGTAATTTCAGCGATTTCAGCACGATCTTTGCTCGTCAGAAGTGACAACGCTATGAATCACTCGTGCCACTTTTTTCCTCCCAAAAAACGGACGGAAGTGTGGAAATTTCGGCGGGAGGAGGGGGGAAACAACGAAAAAAGAAGATGGAGTCGCCTAATTATAGTTTACCAACACACGAACGAACTTCACAAATACCAAACAACACGGGCAATAGGGCGCAGCTAGTTGCTCGGAAGAATCATGCTCCGCGGCTCGAACTTTTGTCCGCTGAGGTGTCCCGGCTACTATGAGCCGATTTTGCACTCGATCGGACTCGTCTCCACCGTGTTCAACGTGTTCGGCATCTTTTTGACGTTGAGCAAGTCGCGACGAACGTCGAACTATCGATTTTGTCAGTTTTATGTACAGGTTGGGCTCTGTGTGGCAGTTGGAGATGATGCGGAGTGGTTTCACGTTTAGATGACGTCGTTGCTCACCGAGTTCGATCTGTCGATTCTGAATCCGGCCTACTTTTTCTTTCCGATGATTGGTGGTATCAATTGTGGAGTTTTGAGGGAGTATCAAGTCAAGTTTGGTATCACATCGCATGTTTGCATTGTGAGTCAGGCTTTTTGGGGTTTTGAGGTTTTGAGATTTGACCTACTTTGGATTTCAACGTGACCTACTTCTCGAACTTCTTTGACCCACTTTCAGATTCAAAGTACATTGCGTTTTCCCACAAAGTCAATTTGACCTATTTCCAATCCAAATTTGACCTAATTAAAACTTCATCCCGACCAAGCCGTACACCGATTTGACCTACTTTCAGACAGTGTTCGCGTTCATCATCTGCCTTCAAGTGCCCGCCCTCCTATCATGTTTCCTCTACCGACACCAAGCTGCCGCCCGTTGCAGCCCCGACAAATCCTGGAACCTGTCAAAGTGCAACATTGTGTGCACACTTGTGATCTACCACACGTTCCCGTTCCTGATCGCATTCTCGCTCTACCACTCTGGTCTGAGTATCGAGGAGAAGCGGATCTCATTAGAACAGGTACCAAAGTGAGTACTTCCGCGTCAATCGGTGTTCCAGAACTACCCGGACTGTCTGGAGTCGCTGAACGATTTCACCTTCGACACGTACGACTACAAACTGAACTCCACCTTTGTGGCGTTCGGCATTCTCATCTCGATGTACTACGTGATGGCCGGCGCGGTCGGGTTCGGGCTGTCTTGGCGGACCGGCCAAATACTGCACAGGTACCGGTACATCATGTCGGCGAGGACCTATCAGCTGCACAAGTCGTCGCTGGTCACACTGACCGCCCAGGTGACCGGACCCACGCTGGTCCTGGGTATTCCGGTTTTCGTGGTCTATGTGGTGGTGGCCAGTCAGATGGCGAAACTTCATGGTAATCCATCCCTTCTACTCTCAATATCAATGTCCCATTTTCCAGTGCTCGCCGCCACCGCGCCATTCTTCATTTCAATGCACTCAATGGTCTCGACTGTTTGCATTATCATGGCCACGCCCACCTACCGGACAGTCTGCTGGAAGTACGTGGAAAGTGTCCAGAAGACGTTTGTGCCGAGGAGTTGGACGAGGAAGAAAGGAGGACAGCCGGGAAACGTGACCGTGATGGCGAGTCCGATTGTGGGACATCATCGGCCGCCCGTCAGCTGTGTGAACACGTTTTTTTAAAGTCGTGGGGATCATAAAAAAAATGTTCTATAGTTTCTCAAACCTCAATTTGCTCTTCTTTTTCAATTTTTCAGTTACACTCACCTTTTGCTCAAATTTTTGCTGTAATATCTCTGAAACTAGCAGAGTTATAAAAAAGTTGTCAACTACAAACTTGATCAGCATAAAATTTCCCATGTTTTTGTAGTTGGCAACTTTTCCATAACTATTTTAGTTTTCCAGATATACTCAGTCAAAGTTGAACTAGCAAAACTTCATGGAAGGTTCGCTCCACTAGACTCAGTGCGAAACTTAAAAGTTCAAAAGAGGAACTGCGGATTTTGAATTTCCGGCCTTCTAGGCCATGGCCGAGGTTTTTATGTCTTATTCAAACTTCGATGTCTAGTCCAGCAAAGCGCGATGAGCCGAGTATAGTTCCGATGTGGCATCATAGTTCATTGCCTCCGAAGACATCACGTTATTGCTCCCCTCCCAACAGCCGGACACCAGAGAACACTCAACACTGGCCTCTTCTCTCTCTCTCTCTCTCTCTCTCTCTCTCTCTCTCTCTCTCTCTCTCTCTCTCTCTCTCTCTTTCGGCGCTGCCGCCTTGACCGTTCTTTCGGGGGAATACCCATCTCGCGTGGTCGTCAGTGACTCCTCTCTGCGATCTCCTCGATTCGCCCACTCTCTCTCTCTCTCTCTCTCTCTCTCTCTCTCTCTCTCTCTCTCTCTCTCTCGTCTCGTTATCTCGTTTCTTCTGGTCGCCAGTTGTCATACACAACGACGACGACGACGACGGCGCGCTTTTCGTCCACCACCTCGTGCCCTGATGAATGTGTGTGTGTGTTGGGCAAATTTGAAACTTTGAGAGGAGAGAGAGAGAGAATGAGACGAAAATAAAATACAGTCGGAAAGGGGAAGCGTGACAGAGTACAATGTTTCGATGTGTGTGTGTGTGTGTGCGTGGACAATGATAAGAAATGGTTGTAGTGGAGGGGAACAAGTGGGGAGGTTTGAATTTTCACGGAAAAATGACAAGAAACCATTGAAACCGGAGCGAAATCTTGCGTGACACCTAGAACCGTGACAGCCGATACATGGGTCTCGCCACGAAAAGTTTCTCAAACGTCTGAACGTCTGAAATAACGAATCCACGTATTCTGATCGCCCACGAAATAGTTCCATTTAGTGGCGAAAGACAAACTGCGATATCTTTGAAACTAGAAAAGATGGGAAAAAGTTGTCAACTGCAAACATGATCAGGGTAAAATTTCCCATATTTTTATAGTTGACAACTTTTTTCTAACTATTTTAGTTTACGGTATATTCGAAAGTTCACTGAACTTCTCAGTTTCAGAAACCATGAGACAATAAACCCTCGGAGTTCTGAGCACTCAAGTTTGTTTTTCAGAATCGGAAAGTAACTGATAGTTTCAAGTTTTCCGCTCCGTGACCTCTATAACGTGACGTGACAACTTCCAACTTCCACCCGAAGACTTTGAACCCAACGGGAGGGTTCTGATCATCTAATCCTCGTTGGAGAGGGGGGGGGGGGGGGGTCCAAAGTACACAAGTGCAGTCAGTTCCATTCTGTACTTTGTCCTGTTGTTTTCCACGCGCTTCGTCGTCACCACGTGCCGCGTCTCTCCCGATTTTACGACACAGAGAGGCGGTCATCAGAGAACGAGCAGTCCGAATGATCGGAGGGCGTGCCGTGGCGACGGAGTCACGAGGAGGAAGTCGAAAAGCTGCCTTCGTGTAGTAGCTCAATCGTTCGATGATCAGGGCCACGCCGACCGGTTTCGGCCGACTTTTGAAAATCACGCCAGCTGTGTGTCTGGTTTTCTTTGCGTCTCCGTCGCTTTGTTGTGTCTCTCGTCGCGGCTATAGATTACAACAACGATGTGGCACATATCAGTTTGAGATTAGATTTGATGGGGGGACCAACGGATCATCATGCAAAGTGCAAAGAACACACACTGTGATAGCCCCGACGACTCCATTCCAGGTCACACGCATACACAATGTTGCAAATCGCAAACAACATGTGGTGGAAGGGTTGTCATAAGTGGCAAGTGCAATACATATACATCGTAGATCAGAGCAGTGCCACCAATCGGGTCGTGAAGGGGGGGGGGGGGGGGGGGATCAAAGAAGCTTCAGACGCGCCACTTCACTGACCATAGATACAGAGAGAGAGAGAGAAGCCAGGACCACGCGATGGGATGTTGTTTTGTTGCAATTTCGATTAGCAGGAACAATGTTTTGGGAGGAGTGAGGGTGATCTTTCGCAAGACCAACAACGTGGCTGGGTACTTTGGTGTTTTGGACGTTCGAAGGACTTTGGATTGCTTGGAGGGCGTCCAGGATTCATGATCAGAGGCCTGGGCCGAAGATGATGGTATAGGAAGACATGGTCCGAGCAAGGAAACAAAGCCTATAAGATTGAGGTTTTGGCATTCGATGTGATCTGAATACCTGCGGAAACATGGCCTAAGAATCCGCGGCCACAGAGATCAGAGACCTATAATCTCAGGCTGTTGGGTCCAAAACCTAGGGACCAATGGCCTACACACCCATAACCTGGGAAACCGAGGCTTGACTCCACGGTCTAGACATCACAGAACCTTCAGAAAAAAGTGCGAAAAGTCAACTGTTCTCATTGTTCCTAGTGACGTCACGCTCTTCACCTGAAGCTGTTCGGGTCAAGTTCGTCTTGAGAAAGTTCTGAAAGACACCTGAGGGTTCTCTTCCTTATTACTCCACCAAAGATCGTCAACCAACGCCCCATACTACCTGGTGTCTTCTCCATATCAAGATGCGATACACACACACACTTGTTCTGTAAACAATAATGAATGCTTGCCCCGTCCTTCTTCTTCTTCATCGTTTTCATCCACCCCCATGTGTTTGTATGTTGTGTCTTTCTCTCTCTCTCTCTCTCTTTCTCTCTCTCTCTCTCTCTCTCTCTCTCATTATCTAACCTTCTTCTTCTCCATCACAATGATATCACACATTACCACCACCCCCCAACAGGCTCCGCCCACTTTCTATAGTTTCGGACCCCGTCAGAGATATCGACCTGTCTGCGTCTCTCACGCAGAGCCGCTCGTATAAAAGAAGGTCTCATCGGCGGGGATCGCTCTCTTAAGCACTCTCTGAAACAAGGAGTGAGCTAGACTCTTCAAACTTTCCACAACAATGAGCACTGCAGCCAAGAACTTCTATCAGGTACGTGGCCGTTTCAGATCTACCCGAAACTCCCAATTTTCAGGTCGTCAAGTCGGCTCCGAAGGGCCGCTTCAAGGGAATCAAACGCGACTACACCGTCGAGGATGTGCTCAAACTTCGCGGCTCCATCGACATCGACTACACGCTGGCGACGCGCGGAGCCAACAAACTCTGGCAACTTTTGCACACGGAGCCGTTCGTGCCGGCTCTCGGCGCGCAGACCGGAAATCAGGCGGTTCAGATGGTGCGCGCCGGTCTGAAAGCGATCTATCTGTCGGGTTGGCAAGTGGCGGCCGACGCGAACTCCGCCGGCGACATGTACCCGGATCAGTCGTTGTACCCGGCCAATTCGGGTCCCGAGCTGGCGCGACGCATCAATCGATCGTTGAGAAGAGCCGATCAGGTGGGTGTCCACAGTGGATCAGATCATAAAGTGGCGGTTTCAGATCGAGGCGTGCGAAGCGGAAGACTATCTGGCGCAACGCGACTGGTACGCGCCGATTGTGGCTGACGCGGAGGCGGGCTTCGGCGGAGCACTCAACTGCTTCGAATTGATGAAGGTTGGTTGATCGGGCGGCTAAAGGAAGAGGACGGCAGTTGGCTCGGCTCGGGTGGGAGCATTTGTACACTCGGACAGTGGGCACACTTTTGTGTAATGTTGGGAGGTGAAGAGTGACCCCCTGCCTGCCCTATTGCTGAGGGTGCCTTTCCCAGAGCATCGTATAGAAGCGATCCGGTCCAAAGATCCAAAGTACCCCGAATCGTGCCACGTCATCAAAGACAAGAGGGGCTGAACAGAAACATAAACATCTGAGCGAGATGCGACGCGATTCTATTCTTATCTGTTTCTCTATTTCTCTTAGATAGCAATTGGTGGTGGGGGGGGGGGGGGGGGGGGTATCAAAAACAAGACGACTCGTTGTTTACCCCTTCTCGTCGGCCAACTGATGGTCTTTGACCAGAACCGAACGACGACACTTTCCACGTTTTGCAGGCCTACATCGAGGCCGGCGCCGCCGGCGTCCACTACGAGGATCAGCTGGGCTCGGAGAAGAAGTGCGGTCACATGGGCGGCAAAGTGCTCATTCCCACCGCCCAACACATTCGCCATCTGAACGCGTCGCGTCTGGCGGCCGACGTGTGCGGCGTGCCGACGATCATCGTCGCGAGGACCGACGCCGAGTCGTCACGCCTTCTGACGTCGGACATCGATCCGCGCGACCATCCGTACATCGACTACGACGCGGGTCGCACCATCGAGGGCTTCTACCGTCTCAAGGACTCGACCGCCATTCAGTACTGTGTGGATCGTGCGGTGCAGTACGCGCCGTACTGCGATCTGATCTGGATGGAGACGTCGCATCCGACGATCGCCGACGCGCGCGAGTTCGCCGAGGGTGTTCGCAAAGTGTACCCGGACAAGATGTTCGCCTACAACTGTTCGCCGTCATTCAACTGGAAGAAGCATCTGTCGCCGCAACAGATGGAGAAGTTCCAGAAGGAGTTGGGAGCGATGGGCTTCAAATACCAGTTCATCACGCTGGCCGGCTTCCACGCGAACAGCTACAGCATGTTCGATTTGGCGCGCAACTATAAGGATCACGGAATGCTCGCGTATTCGGCTCTTCAGGAGGGCGAGTTCGCCGCCGAGAAGCACGGCTACACGGCTGTCAAACATCAGCGGGAGGTCGGTACCGGGTACTTTGACGCGGTCAGTCGCGCGGTCACCGGCGGACTCTCGTCGACGACCGCGTTGTCGGGATCCACCGAGGAGGCGCAGTTCCAGACGTCGGCTCAGGTCACCGCGGCGACCACCGAGGACGAGGAGATTCTTTCGGTAAGGTTCCATGTCACATGTCACATGTCACACCTCTTACACCCGAAACTTCCAGCTCACTGCTCAATCGATCGCCGGCGATGAGAAGATTCTGACGCCGGACGCGCTCCGCTTCATTCGTGACCTGAACCAGGAGTTCAATCCACGTCGCCTTCGTCTTTTGTCGAAACGTCGTCAGGTTCAGGACGACATCAACTCGTCGATCTGGTTCCCGGACTTTAACAAAGAGACCGAAGTGTTGCGCTCGGATCAGGGATGGAAGGGCTCGGAGATTCCGAAGGATCTTCAGGACCGACGTGTCGAGATCACCGGACCGACGGATCGCAAGATGGTGATCAATGCGATGAACTCGGGCGCCAACGTCTTCATGGCCGACTTCGAGGACTCGAACTCGCCGACGTGGCGAAACCAGCTGGAGGGTCAGATCAATCTGTATGACGCGGTGCGAAAGAACATCTCCTACGTGCACCCGACCACCAAGAAGGAGTACACTCTCAACAATCAGCACGCCGTTCTCAAGGTGCGTCCACGTGGATGGCACCTTCCGGAGAAGCACGTCCTGATCCACAACCAGCCCACCTCGGGCTCCCTGTTCGACTTTGGCCTCTTCGTGTTCCACAACGCGCGCGCACTCATCGACCAGGGCTCCGGACCGTACTTCTATCTGCCGAAGCTGCAGAGCGCCGAGGAGGCTCAACTCTGGTCGGACGTGTTCAAGTACACCGAGGACAAGTTGGGACTCTCGCGCGGTACCATCAAGTGTACGGTGCTCATCGAGCATCTGCTCGCCAGCTTCCAACTCCACGAGATCATCCACTCGCTCAAGGATCACATCGTCGGACTGAACTGCGGTCGTTGGGACTACATCTTCTCCTACATCAAGACGTTCCAGAACCATCGCAAGTTCCTGCTTCCGGATCGATTCCAGATCGGAATGACGGCGCCGTTCATGCGCAACTACTCGCTGGAAGTGATCAAGGCGTGCCACCAGCGCGGAATCCACGCGATGGGCGGCATGGCCGCGCAGATTCCGATCAAACACGATCAGGCGGCGAACGACAAGGCGTTCGCGCTGGTCCGCGCGGATAAGGAGCGCGAGGCGACCGACGGACACGACGGCACCTGGGTCGCGCATCCCGGATTGGTGCCACTCGCCAAGGGCGTCTTCGACAACATGATGCCGAAGCCCAACCAGATCAACAAGGTCCTCTCGCGATCGCCGATCACCAAGGAGGATTTGACGGTGATCCCCGAGGGAACTCGCACTGAAATCGGATTCCGCCATAACATCTCGGTGACTCTTGGTGAGTTTTTAGAAGGCTTCCAACTTTGACAGCGCGTATCTTCAAAAATAGATGAGTTGGAAAAAAGTTGTCAACTACAAAAATATTGGAAATTTTACGCTGAACAAGTTTGTAGTTAACAACTTTTTCATAACTTTCCTAGTTTCAGAGATATTCCAGTTTGAAGTTACGCCTCTAATGAACTGAAAATCTTTCAGGCTACCTGGACTCGTGGCTCCGCGGAACCGGCTGCGTGCCGCTGTACAACCTGATGGAGGACGCCGCCACCGCCGAAATCTCGCGTGCCCAACTCTGGCAGTGGCTGCATCACGACGCGAAACTCGAGGACGGCCGCACCATCGACGACGGGCTCGTGAAGCAGACGATCGCCGCCGAGGCGGAACGTCGTCTGATTCGCGCCGGCTCCGTCGTCAACCGTATTCCGGAGGCCGCCGAGCTGCTCGAGAAGTTCGTCACCGAGGAGAAGCTCAGCGACTTTTTGACCATCGACGCCTACGACAAACTTGTCTCCGAGGGCTATTAGGCAACACTTTTCTCTTTTAATTCTCCGTTCCACTGGTCACACACCTTCTCTCACAATACCTTTTTGTACATTCTGATTAAGTTTTTAATAAAATCGTTTTTTTTTCAAGTTCAAAAAAGCCGCAAATGCCGAAGAAAAAAAAGCTCGCTAAACAACGCACAATTACGTTGCTCCGCCGCGTTTTTTCGAGGGGATACACTTTAAACTGCGATATCTCTGAAACTAGAAGAGTTATGAAAAAGTTGTCAACTACAAACTTGATTAGCGTAAAATTTCCAATGTTTTTGTAGTTGACAACTTTTTTCTAACTCTTCTAGTTTCGGAGATATACCCTGTCAAAAGTTGAACTTCAGGGGAAATTTGAAAATGTGATCTCAAGTGTTGTTTTCCTTGGAAACTTGATGAAGTTAGTGGTAGATCTGAAATTGAAAACTTTATTTTCTCCTAGCAATTGCGATGCTCCGCGAGCTCTGAAAACTGACAAATGACTGGGTCGATGTTTTCCGAGAGAAGCGGTTCATTCTTATCTTTCCAAATATGTGATGAACATTGGGATAAATATGAAATCACAAGTGAAGGCCCAGAAAAAGCGGACGATGATGGTGGAGGACGGCGAAGAGGAACGGGTGATCGGCGGTGAAGCTCGTCGGCTCCGCCATGATCATCATCTCGAGCCGCGCTTTGAGCACCGACACCGCCGCCGCTCTCGTCCCCTCCTCGTCGACGTCGATGACCGACTTGTGCACGCCGGACGACAGTTTGACGCCGTCGGCCATGCTCGACAGGTGCTCGGTGAAGACTTTCGAGATGCCGACGGCTTCCAGTGTGTCTTTCAGCGGTGTCTCGTGCTCAATGTGCATTTTCGGAATGTGCACGTTGACGTACGAGTTTTTGAGGTCGCTGAGCAAGTTTTGGAAGCGGGCTCCGTCGAGCCGCCGCAGTGCCGGCTCCAAACCGAATCGCAGTTTTGGGAGGAAGATGACGAATGTGAAGTCGGGATCCGTGTAGGGCAGCGAGAGCACTTGGAAGAGCTCGTCTTCAGTGTAGTCGCGATGTGTTTCGTACTCGTTCAGAAACGGCACCTAAAAAGATATCAAATCAATCGCCTTTAAGAAGGAACGTCGGGGATTACTGTACACACCTCTCTGCCCTCCTCGTGTTTCGTGTAAAAGTGACGGGTTACGGTACTGTCCTTGACGAACTTCTCGAGCCAGTCCGCCTTGAAGTAGACCGCGTTGACCAGAAGAGCAAACGCGTCTTTCAGTGTGTCCGGCGAGACCAGATTTTGTATTTTGCCGTCGGTTTTCTGGGCGATGAACTGGTTGATGACGTCGGCCGACTTTTGGGCTTCCTCGAAATTCAGGCTCTCCGCAGAAGCCCGAAGTGGTCGGATCCGGTCCAGATAGACTTGTTTGAGCTGGAAGCGTTGGCTGAAATCTCTCGAGGTGTCGTCTGAAACTCGACGCGAGAGGGGGTTCGGCTCACTTGACAAACACGCGATTCGCCGAGCACACGTCGACGCCGCGCGTCTCGGTAACCTTGACAAAGTGGTGTTGCTCGGCGAGCTCGAGCTCGGCGAGCCCGGGCACCAGTGTCTCGAGCTCCGCGCGAGCCGCCGAGCCTTGCTCAAATCCGCGATGCAAAAGAGCAATGCCGTGCGCGACGGAAAGTGGCGAGAGGACGCGAGACGAAAAGGTGGGGGAGGAGGAGGAGGCGAGGAGGAGACGTAGGCCAAAGTCCGTTTCGGATTCGAGTCTGCATGATGATGGAGTGGTAGGGCTTTCTGATTTATGGGAAGAGGAGGGTGGGGGCTAAAAATAGGCGTCGACTGGGAGCCGTGACGTGGCAATGTGCATTTCATGTGCTCGCGGAGCTCCAAACTCACAAATCTCTTGAATCCACCATAATCCTCGGCGTTCGATTCGATTCTTTGCAATAGCGGGTGACTAGGGATTTGAGGGCTAATCTCCGAAATGCGATAGTCCCACCTGCAAAGTGTTCGAAAATACACACTTCCGTGCCCAAAAATAGGCCACAATCGACCATCAAAAAGTGAGAAAAAAAAGAAGAATGGAACACTGCAAACAAACATGTACACACATACACACAGATGGAAGAGAAGTAAACATGTGGAAGGCAGAAATGACTGCGCTTTCTCTCTCTCTCTCTCTCGGTGACTCTGTGCTGGACGAAATTGAAGGAGGGGGGAGTGGAGGAAGGATGGGAGAGGGGGAGGCGTCGAAAGTGCGTGAGAGACGCGAGACGCGCACAGAATGCACTAAAAATGGCAGAGAAGAGAAGAAGAAGAAGAAGAAAAAGAAGAGGAAGATATGGCCCGGGTGTAACGAGAAAACACCTTCAAATCTGCCGAATCGCTTGTTTGTAGTGCGTTTCTCGGCGATGCGCCGCCAGTGGCCGACTTTGACGGCGCCATCAGGCAGTTCCCCGCACGAGTTCGCGCCAGTGGTCCGCAAAGGAACCGCCAATGAACTTGTGAGGATCGCAGCTGGCGCCAGTTCGCCGCCACTGGCGCTACTGCGGTGCCATTGGCCGACTTCGAAGGCGCCACTGGCGTATGTCATGCGCATGGCTGTCCAATGAACTCAGAACGCCAAAAATCCTACGGACTAACAAAAAAACCTAGGCCACGGCCTAGAAACTCGCACTCCACTATGTTTGAGGCGTCTCTTTCTCCGTCTTTTTAAATTCATTCGAACGCAACGAATAAAAACCGGTTCACAAAGTCGACGTTTAGGCGTACACGCCCATGAAAAGCGGCGAGTTGTCTTTGATGATGGCGAAGAGGAACGGATGGTCGGCGCGAATGTTCAGTGGTCGTTCCGAGCGCGACGAGACGAAAAACACTTTGGCTTCGGTGACGGCAGCGGCGCGTGTGCCCACTTGATCTACCTGCAAGACGGACGTTTGATCTCTATCTTTGTGCCGGGTGTGACTTTGAAAGAAAAAAAAAACAAGGTTTCCGTTTGATCTACCCGCTTAGAGGATGTTGCGCCAGAGGTGCGTGTAGCTGCGTGACATCGTGACCGTTATCCGTCGTTAACTAGGCCTAATGACGCCAGGTAGCTCAGCCGTTTTTTTGCTAACAGTTCGACGTAAAAGTGCGGCGCCAATGACGCCAGTGGCGGGTTGCATGTCACATTTAGGAGTGTCACACTCAATTAAGACAACTCTACCTCAATAAGAGCCTGATGAGTCGCCGCGGCGAGCTGAAGCCCCGGTCCGATTCCAGACAGATCAGCGCGCTCGGTGAACAGCTCAGACAGCCCGAACTTTGCAAGCGCCTCGTTCAGATTAATCTTATAATCCAGCTTGAACTTTGGGAAAGTGAAGAAGATGTACTGCTGGTAGGCCTGACTGACGAGATTATGGAAGCGAGCGGCGTTCAACGACTTCATCGCGTCGGCGAGTCCGTGACGAGTGTTCGGCAGAAGGATCGCGAACCACGCCGACTTGTCTTTGAACGGGATGCCGACGAGCTCGAAGTCGTCGTCCTTGTTGTAGTAGTAGTCGCGGAGCTCGCGGAGCATCGGCACTAGACGGTTCTCGGTGGGTGTTGCGGAGAAGTTGGACTCCGACGGCTCCTGGAATCGACGGCGCCAGTCACCTTGGAAGAACACGGCGTTGATCAGCATCGCGTCGACGTCTGAAACTTCACTTTTTCAGACTTAAACTCTTGTGCATAAACTTCAAACCTGAATATCTCTGAAACTAGGAAAGTTATAAAAAAGTTGTCAACTACAAACATGATCAGCGTAAAATTTGCCACGTTTTTGTAGTTGACAACTTTTTTCTAGCTATTCTAGTTTTGAAGATATACCATGTCAAAAGTTGAACTTCACAGGGTCTAGGGCAATTTTCAAGAGAAACCTTTCAAATTGTCCGGTTTTATCATGTCGGTGATTTTGCCGCGAGTGCTCTCCGAAATGTAGTCGTTGATGGATTTCGACGCGTTTTGCGCGTTTTTGAAGTCGATTTGAGATGTGCCCGCGTTATAGTGCTCGCGGAGCTCGTCGATGAACGCTTTACGGATTGCTTGTTCGGGGCTGAAAATTTGTGTTTTCATGTGTTGAGTAAATACGCTCTACCGCACACTATCGTTTTAAAGTGGAATGGTGCGATGGAGCGCGTTTTGACAACCAGAGAATATCTCAATTTTGAGTAGTCCAAAGCATAGTTTATGTTGGAAAAGTTCCGTGGAGCAGGTTTCGCGCTCCACCGCACTCGGAGTAGAAGAGTGCGATGGAGCGCGAATCCAACAACCAACAATTAACGTTCAAACAACACTTACGCGACAAAAAGTCGATTCGCGATGAGCGTCTCGACATCGTTCACCGAACTGTTGACGAGTTTGTTCAGAAAACTGAAGTGCTCGATGAACTGCTCATCCGTCGAACCGTTCACAATCGCCGCGCGAATATCGCCTCTCGTGTGTCCCTTCGCGCCCAAATGCACCAAAGCGATCGATAATAGAATGGAGACCGGCGAGAAGACGCACGGCTGAACGGGCTCCGCGGCGAGGTCGGCGAGCACTTTGAGCCCGAATTGAGCCTCGACGAACGAGGTGGAGTTGACGAGCGAGAAGCTCATTTTTGAGCAAAGTTGGAGCTCGAGTGAGTCGGCGGGTCAACCTCCTTTCGAACAGCTGTTTATTACACCCACTTGTTGATCAGGAGTGTGGAAACCGAGGTGTATGTACATATAACAATAGCATTGGAAACCGGTTTTTCGTCGTTTCAGTCCATTCAACTTTATTCGCTTCCGAGAAATATCAAAATCATGAGAAATCACAATAAAAAAATAAGAAAGAAGCGAACGTGGAAAGCGATAAGAATATAAAAGGGATCAAAAGTGGGGCGGGGAGACAAGTTCACTTTTTGAATGCGAGATGGAGAATCTTCGAGCGAGGTGAGTAGTTGAGCATTGTGACAGGTTTCCGAGTGGTAGGGGGCTCACTTGTGGCTCGGTCCCGGCTCGTTCGCCTTCTCGTCGAGCTCCGTCTTGATCTCCGTCGCCGACTTCTTGACGAAATCGCGGGCTTCAGTGTAGTCGTCGAGGCGTTCTGCGAGCCAGTTGACAAAAGTTTGGAGTCCGATCTCGATCTTCTGGAAGAGGTATCGATTGTTTTCAAATCCTCGGATGAACTGGGATTGCTAACCTTTTCCGTGGTGGAAATACTTTTCTCCGTGATCGCCGGGAACATTTCGATGAGCAGCAGCAGGTGGGCGAGCCCGTAGTACTCGGCGGCGTAGAACGAGACTTTGGTCATGTTGGCAAACTTGCGGAGTCCTCTCGGGCCCACTGTGTCGATGACGAACTGTTCGAAGTGTTCGCGTTCCGACGAGTAGATGAGGTGGGTGCTGGAAGTTGAAATGAGGTGATGAATGAGCATTCCACGTGGCCGAGCTTTTAGGCTACTAGCAAACTGCTAGCGAAGCATGGCCTAACTTTCTGCTGACTATTCTAGGCCGCTATATGGATCGGAAGGAGGGACAGTCTCAAAACCCAAAAAAGCTAGTGGTAACAACTCTTCCATGGCCTAACTTTCCTCTGACTATTCTAGGCCATCATGCTGAAAATGGCTGTGAGGATGCACCTGAGGAAATCTTTGCTAGTTTCCATGGCCTAACTTTCCTCTGACTATTCTAGGCCACTGTTTTGAATCACTGACTGAACTGAATCCGTTGGATAATCGTCAAAAACATAGGCCAGAGTTCAGGTTCAGACTTCAATGTTCTAAATAATCACTCGAAAATCTCACTTGAAGAACACGTTGAAGTAGTCGAGCAGCCCCTGCACCGTGCACATCATCGTCGCCATATCGGTTTTCCTCTGGCCCACCGTGTCGCTGTACGGCACTCTCGACTCGTGTCCGAACAATCTCACGTTTCCGGCTTTCACATCGCGAATGTACTGAAAATCGGGGAGTGAGAGCTGAAATCGGGACGAGAGGGGCCTCACTTCTTTGATGATGTGATCGGCGGTGTGGGTGGCCGGAAGACGTCGCACGAAGCCGTCCTCGATGCGACGCTCATCCTCGTCCAGGATGTCGAGCATGCTGTTCGGCATGTTCACGACGATGTTGCACGCCGGGTTCTCTGGAAATTGAAATTGTCACTGTCACACTGTCACACTTTCATCCACTCACCAACGCCATTTTCGTCCTCTGGCTGCGACGTAGGCTCCGGCTCGGCGACCTCCGGCTCAACGAGCTCCGGCTCAGCGGGCTCCGGCTCAGCGATTTCCGGCTCAGCGGGCTCCGGCTCAACGAGTTCCGGTTCAGCTGGCTCCGCCTCAGTTGGCTCCGGCTCAGTTGGCTCCGGCTCCTCCTCGGGAGGAAGCTTGAAAAGGATCCCCTCGGTCTGAGTGTGATGAACTTTCACATCGTACTTTCGGCTGAATCCCTGGAAAGCGTTCGATGATTGTGAGATGTGACAGGGGGTGGGGTGAGTTGTGACGAACCTTGAAATGGACCAAGTAGATCGGATCCGACGACTCCGGGTTGATGATCTTGCTGATTTTCGCCGGGTACTTGACGTTTTTGTCGAGACACTCGATGCTCTCTCCGAACGCGTACTCCAATTCAGGCATAGTAGGCTGTTTGGAAGAGACTTTAGGTTGGATATAGTGAGGAAAGGTGAAAGAGAAAGGGAAAAGGAGAGAGCAGAGCGGAAGAAAAAGCGAGAAAAATGGGTGGGAAAATGATGACGATTGCGCAATTGGGAGAGAAGAGGAGGTGGTAGAGCGACGCGCTACTGGCGTTCGAATGGCTGTGTGTGTGCGCGTGCGCGCGCGCGTTCACCTCCCTTCTGTTGTCCGCAAACACTCGTACGCAGAGATGCACACTATGCCACGAGGAGAGGGGGGGTGCGAGCACGACGACCGACGACCTGACACCAGGGAAAATCGATAATCGATCTATAGGAACTTCTCAGAGGACTCCTCACTTGTCACGCCTGTGTTGACTATTTGGGACAGTCTGTGACTATTTGGAAAAAGGGTTTCAGGAATCCCGTGTGGCTCTGGTGCGTATGGAAATGTGCGCGAAAGGGGGGAGGAAAGAAGTGAGTGTGGGTAACAAAGAACAAAGAAGGAGGAAGAGGAGGAGAACGACGCGCAAAGACCTCCCCCCGCCTCTCACATAAATCGGCGGGGAGAAGAAATGGCGCCAAAATGAGATTCGAAAGACTGGGAGGCGAGGAGAGTGAGAGAGAGAGACGGGAGAGAGAAAGTGAAATACAGATGGTTATCTATGTACGTTGCGTTGTGTAGTGGAGACTGACTGCCCAGGGAGAGGGGACTGGGTGGCCTTTGTGGCTGCCAGCTGCGTGCCGCTCACCCGAAATCGAAATACCTATGGCCAGCCAGCGGGGTCATGTGTAATGTACACATGCAATCGAATAGATGAGCAGATTAGAATGAGCGTTGTCTGGATGTAATGATTAGATTCCAAATTGTGCGGGTTTGAAAGTTGTTACTGTGTAGCTGTTCGTTTGTATTTACATACATACAGTGCGTCATTCGGAAATTCCAAAGCTAGGTGGGAAATATGAAGGCCATTCGATTCAGGATCCCCAAAAAACCTATCTATCGAGGTACCTACCTCTGAAAATAAGGATAGAGTGCGAAAAAAAAAAACACATTTTCGAGCGGTTCATAATGCTGCAGAACCCGTAATACGGAACATGAAGCTCGAAATTCCTCGCGTTTCTGCACCGCCCCTTGAGATTTTTCATCCCCTAGGCACTGTTTTTGCCTTCGGAAACGACGTTAGACATCAGAAACTGGGCTAAGTCATGAAGATCTCTCTGTTTTGTCTGTTTTGGGTTTGATTTTGAGAGGGCTCACTTTACGGAATACAGAGTACGGAACTCGGAACATGTTCTTTTTTTGTGGAACGCGGAATAAAAAATTATTCATGGAGCACGGAACACGGAACTCAGAGCGAAAAAAACCCCGGAATACGGTACTCGGAACTCGGAGTTCCGTGCAACTCTGGTATAAATGTATATACTATCGGAGAGCTCCTAGCTCAAAATGCAGCACTTTTGGCGAGAAGGGGGCTACCAGTGACGTGTCTAGAAATGCTTAGATTCTTAAAATCAATATCGATTTTATACCTGCCATTCTTAGTTTCACTGAAAGCGAGTATCTGAGATCTGAGTATGAGGCATCACCCAAAACAAAAAACATTCAACTGAAATGTACATTGTAGTGGGATTAAAAGATTTTGGTCGTTGATTCGCTAGTTTTCTAGTTTTCTAGTCTTGTTTTGCTCAAAATCGTTGTTGGATCTCATGATTATTGGAGGGTTACGGTAGTCGAAAGTTCGAGAAGTGACACTTTTCAAATCAATACATTTTAACATGAAAAATTAACAAATTGTGGAATCTGTGCATTATTGCGTCACGGTGTCTGTGCATCATCGACAAAGTGTATGTGTTAGTGTTAAAGGGGGTCGAAATGAAATCTTTAAAAATATTTTTTTTGTGTGTTGTTTTTTTCATTTTTTTTTCCACGTTTTAAACAAGACTCTATGGACATCGAAAAAAATCAAAAAAATCGATATGTCCCTAAGTTGGCGCCTGTGTCGATTTGTCCGTTTTCTCCGATTTCTCCAAACTCGGCGCGATTCCACGGTTTCCGAGTAGAACTGTGATGGTTAGCAACGACTCGATCACGAATCCCGCGTTTTTACACACGGCACTCAACGGGCCGACTGTCTCGAAGTTGATCGACGGAAAGTGCGAGAATAGGAACGGTGGAAGTAGGTCGAACACGAATATCACAAAAGTGTCGAGAAGAGCAAGTCGGTTGGCCTGGAAATAGTGAAAAAGTGGACTGTGGGAAAGTGGGGGGTCAAACTCACACGCGAGAGTTTTGTGTTCCTCGTCTTGGCCGCCGTGTTCCAATGATTCCAGACGAACAGTCGAGTGCACAGGATCGCCGACGCGATACCAATCGATAGGTACATGAGCTGCTCGAAATTGAGCCAGTAGTCGTGGTAGCAGGTGTTGACGGCGCACCCAAAGTGTGTGCACTGTTCGGGAATGTTCAGACGGTAGTCACAGACTCCGAACAGGATGAAACTCTCGAAAAGTGTCCACGCGGCGATGGCCACGAAGATCGAGCGATTCGCGATTATCGATCGATACTTGTGGTAGTAGATGGGAAGGCACGCGGCGAGCACCCGGTCGAGTGTGATGAAAAACGCGAGGCACGCCCGGACAGTGCCAATGTTGAAGTTGGGCCACGCGATGAGAAATAACAACTTGCGCGGCCCGAGTAGATCGATATCGATGATACCCATCAGGTGGTAGATCAAATTTCCCGATGCTGAAATTTCAGCCAATAACTCCGATTGTTGGTCCGACTCACTGGCGACTGTGTAGAGTGAATCGACGAGAAATCTTCCGTAAATCAGCGTCAATGACGGTTTTCGGCTCGTCGCGTCTCTTTTCGCGCAAAATACGGAGTGCATGAGGAAGAAGTTGAGATAGAATGCGACTTGGCACAGTGCCAACGCGACGGAGCTCACGAAAAGAGCAACAATGTTGTGCATTTGACGAATGAGTTCGAACAGAAGGAAAATAGTGTGTCCGTGTTCAGTGGGCGTGTGACTTTTTTGGCCAATTTTTTTTCTTCGGCGCGTTTCTCTTGGTTGGCTGATCATGTTATTCATTAGAGAAATGAGGAAAATGACGGGAAATTTGCGCGCTTTTAGTATGATTCTTGGAAAAAGAAAACTAGAAAAGCAGGTACATACATACGTTGAACTTTGCGATCATAGATCTACCGTAAACCCTATTGGACCTCCTTAGTTAGGGGTGAACTTCAAACTGCGATATCACGGAAACTGGCAGAGTTACGGAAAAGTTGTCAACTGCAAACTTGATCAGCATAAAATTTCCCATGTTTTTGTAGTTGACAACTTTTTTCTAACTATTTTAGTTTCGAAGATATACCCTGTCAAAGTTAAGGTGAACTTCAGAGTTCAGCAAATCGACTTTTTCAGCGAAGCACTTCATTCTAACTCTTCCAAATTGTGAAATGACATGTTTTCTAGAAATGAAATACAAATTTAAAGTTTCAGACAAATCTTCAGGTTCAGATTTCCACAATTTTTCGAAAAATGGAGGAAAATGTGATTTCGAATGTTTTTTTTCTGAGATACGACAGCTTTTTTGATATTCATATCAAAAATAGGCCAAATTATTTCAAAAAAATTTCAAAAACTAGTCCAGATGCTCCGCGAGCTCGAAAAACCGAAACATGAAAATTTTTTTTTTTTTGATAATTATCTGCAAACTGCAAAATGATGGAATTTCTAAAAAATTGAAAAAAAAATTCATCGTTTCCAGAGCATTCCGACGTTTTTTTTTCGATTTTTTTCCATCAGAACGTAAAAAAAAACGAGATCGAGTGTCGATTTACGGAGCACGTGCTCGTAAATCGACCCTCCATCTCGGGGCGAGTCTCTTCCGTTCAAGACCCAATTTTCAGCGTTTTTCGCCAAGTTTTCGGGTTTCCCTCGTTGATTTCATGTTGTTAGGCCGCTTTTTCTTCGCGTATTACCCGTTTGCTACGTCAGAAAAGGGGGAGATAATCCGTGGAAGCGAAGAGTCTTTCGGATAACAACATCCCCCCTGTTTTCTTCTTCACCCCCCCTTCCGTGGCCTTACTCACACACTGGAAGAATACAAAAAAAAAGAAAATGAGTTGTGGTTTGACTGGCTGACTGACTACTTTCTGACAAATCACCTTATTATTCGAGTTTTGATTCACGCCGACCGAGAAAAAATGGCGTTCGAGTGCGATGAGAAGGTTGTCGAGAAGCTCGTCGATTCGCAAATTTTGCGCCTCGTCGAGCTCTCGATGCTCTTTTGCTCGATTCTGGCGGTGCCCGTGTTGTGCTACATGTTTTTGGTCTTCAAAAATTCGACCTCATTTCACTTTAATATTCGGCTGATTGGCGCGTTTCACTGCGTTTTTCTACTGATTCATTGTGTGGCCAGGTTAGTGTCGTTTCTTTTTTTTTCGTTGCAATTTTTTTTTGCAAATTTTTCCAGAATTTTCCAGCACGGCGCCGATGTGTGGCTCTATTCGTCAAAAGTTCCGGTTTGCGAGAAAATTCCGAGTATAACGAGGTGAGTCGTGAAAAGCCTGCAAATTCCAAGTTGGTCCTGAAAATGCTCCAGATGTTTTTCGACTCGAGTCCCCTACATTTTCGGGCTCTTTTGTGCCAGCTACTCGACAGTTTTCATGGTTGTTGAAAGGACGATTGCGACGAACAACTATCGAAAGTACGAGAATCGGCGGAAAAGGTTGGGACTCTGTTTGTTGGTCGGACAGTTTTTGGTTGGCGCCACGACGACGTTTGCCATTTTGAGCGATTTCGATTTTGAGAGAGCCGAAGAGTTTTGCACGGTGAGTGGGCTTCCACTGGCGCTTGGGGCGCTCATTTTGGCGTATGTCACGCGTCACGCGGCTACCCGCATATCGTTTGGCTGAAAACAGTGCCGCCACTGGAGCTTGGGGCGCTTATTTTGGCGTATGTCAGGCGGATGACTGGTCGATGTCACGCGGCTACCCGCAATTCGTTTGGCTGAAAACAGTGCCGCCACTGGCGCTTTTGGCGCTTATTCTGGCGTATGTCAGGCGGATGTCTGGTCGATGTCACGCGTCACGCGGCTACCCACCAACTCCGCCTATCTGTTGCAAACTTTAGTACTTTTGGGTTGAGCTGGCGCCAGTGGCGGGTTCTAAAGGATGGCTATCCGCCAATGGCGGGTGGTCAAAGATAGTCGGCCAACCGATTCGTGGATCCCGCCACTGGCGCAATTGAGCGACGATTGGCGTACATGTCACGTGTCACGTGTCACGCGGCTACCCGCCAATGGCCAGAACTGCGAATGTCAGTCTGAAAATCCTCGTGCATATTGCAGTCGGGCAAGTCCTCCAATCCGTACAACGTCATCATTCCGGAGCTCGTCGCAATGTGCTCCAACTTTGTCGCATTCCTCCAATTCACTCGTCTCATTCGCATCAATAAGGTGGGGGGAAACTGGGAAACGTCTTCATCCTAATCTCACTGTTTCTCTTTCCAGGAAATCCGCGTCGGGGACACCTCCACCAATTTGAGCCAAAAGTATCAGGTCGAGGAGAATTTGAGCGTGATCAAAATTTTGAAAGCGCTCACCCAGTGCGATTTTGTGTTCATTGTCATTTATTTTGCGCTGGGCATTCCGTTTCACTTTTTCGGCCACAACATGTCACATGCCGAGTATTATGCGTTGTTTGAGGGTAGATCAAAAGATGAGTGGGCGGGTGAGATGATGGCTTATTTCAGTGATCTACTTTGTGCCCCTCTACTCGCTCATCATGCCCGCGCTCATTTATCGATTCACGAAAAAGGTGAGCGTGCACGCGACGCGTCACGTTCACGTCACGCGTCACGCTTCACGGTCACGTCACGCGTCACGGTAACGTCACGCGTCACGGTCACGTAACGCATCACGGTCACGTCACGCATCACGGTCACGTCACGCGTCACGCTTCACGGTCACGTCACGCGTCACGGTCACGTAACGCATCACGGTCACGTCACGCGTCACGGTCACGTCACGCGTCACGGTCACGTCACGCATCACGCTTCACGGTCACGTCACGCGTCACGGTAACGTCACGCGTCACGGTAACGTCACGCGTCACGGTCACGTAACGCATCACGGTCACGTCACGCGTCACGGTCACGTCACGCGTCACGCGTCACGCGTCACGGTCACGTCACGCGTCACGGTCACGTCACGCGTCACGGTCACGTCACGTGTTTCTTCATAACTTTTTCTTTCCAGCAACGAGAGAAGCGAGCGAATCGTGTGGAGAGAACAATAAACACGTCGCGAGAAGCCTATTTCCAGTTCATTCACAATCAGTGGACTTGAATTTCAGCGTTGATTACGCGTTTTTCAATGCCTTTTTTGTTCGTCGGTTTTCTCTCTGATAATGTCTGAAAACAGTCGGAAAATAGTGAGAGAAGAAATGAATAGAATGGAAAACAAAAAGTGCGTGTCACGAATGTGATTTATGAGAAAGAAGTGCTGCTGCTGCTGCAAAGAAATTAATGCAAGCGCGTAAATATGGCAAACCAAAAATAAAATTTGCCATGGTTGCAAAGTGTCGTGGTTGCGAATTGTCGCAGTTGCAAAGTGTCGCGGTTAAATCATTTTTTCTTTAGTTTCTATTATCGAGCAGTTTGTTGTAACAAGATATTAGGCATAGTTGCAAAACGTCGCGGTTGCGAAATGTCGCAGTTGCGAAATGTCTTGGTTGCGAAATGTCTTAAACATGGAACATCTGAGCTCCATATTCTATACACTGAATAAGTTTTTAACAGAGTAAAGTGTCCTGGTTGCGAAACGTCCTGGTTGCGAAGTGTCCTGGTTGCGAAATGTCGCAGTTGCGAATTGTCGCGGTTAAATAATTTTTTTTTCAATTTCTGTTATTGAGCAGTTTGTTGTGAGTTGCAAAATATTAGGCACAGTTGCAAAACGTCGCGGTTGCGAAATGTCCTGGTTGCCAAACGTCCTGGTTGCGAAATGTCGCAGTTGCGAAATGTCTTGAAAATGGGACATCTGGGCTCTAAATTCTATACGCTGAACAATTTTTCTAAAAGAGAAAAGTGTCCTGGTTGCGAAGTGTCGCGGTTGCGAAATGTACCAGTTGCGAAGTGTCCTTTTTTTCGAATTGCACAAATCTTCGCATCTTTTGCGTTTTTTTCAAGTTTTAACTGTAAAAGTCACAAAATGTCCCCAAACAATCATATTTTCAAAGTTTCGAATGGTCATAGTTGCGAAATGTCGCTGCCACGGTTGCGAAATGTCGCAGTTGTGAAATGTCTCATTTTTTTCGTTCTGCTGATCATGATGATCATGATAATGCTCATCATCGGGTACAAAAACAGCATCTTCGCGTTCCCAAACAAGCCGCCCTAATTACCCGAGAATGCGCGGCCATAAGGAAGTTCCAGGAAACGTACACAAACCCACCGAAGGCCCCCATAGAATCTGCACTGAAAATATGACAAAAACGCCGACTGAAAATAGACGAATCTGATGATTCTGAGAGAAGGACTTTGAAAATCAGAAATCTGGACGCTTTTACCAGTTATATTGACTTGATTTTCATCTGAAAATCCAGACTTTGTTATGTTCTTTTCAATTTTTCCGTTCGTTCCCGAAAAGGGCGTTAATATGGCGTTATTTTTCGTTTTTCGGGCATTTTCAGCCGCGTTTTCAGCACAAACTCCCTCAAATCGCACAAAATGGCCGCAAATGACGCGTGTGACGTGGCACGCATCGAGCAACTGCAAAACTTTGCATTATTGCACTTCTCGCAGGCGCTCATGCTCATTCTATCGCTCTCCGCCCTTCCGATCCTCATTTTCGGTGTTTTGAAGTGTCTGAGATGTGCACTTTTTCACATCAATATTCGAATCATCGGCATTTTGCATTGCGTTTGTCTCGGAACTCATTGCGTCGGCAGGTGGGGTCAAATTGGGTGGGACGTGGCGGGAAAGTTGAATGTTTGAAGGATAATTCAACACTCGACCGACTTGTTCCTATGGATTTCGCCGATGGAAGTTTGCGAGAAGAGGCAGTACTTGGAAATGTGAGGTTTTGTGGAAGTTTTGAAGTGAATTTAGAAAGTACATGACTACAAATTAAGGTCTGCACCTTTAAACTCTATTTGGAATACGGTAGTTTTCCCTCGTCACTTGTCCAGTCCACAAGGTGTCACGTGTCACGCGCCTGTGACAAACAGCTGCATCGCGCTTCACCGCACTTTGTCGAAAGTGCGATGGAGCGCGATTGCACACCTCGATGATTCATTTTCGATTCAGCTGTGCGATCTCGCAAACCTTCTACACATTCGGCCTCTACTGCTCGAGCCTCACCACCGTTTTCATGGCCATCGAACGAACGGTGGCCACGCGATGGTCTCGAAAGTACGAGAATCGGAAGACGAACGTCGGCGTTTTTCTGGTAGCTCTCCAGGTGATTTCAGCCGAGTACCGGAAACCCTAGAAGGGGGCTCTTCTGAAGTTTCAACTTTGATAGGGTATATCTTGAAAACTAAAATAGTTAGAAAAAAGTTGTCAACTACAAAAACATGGGAAATTTTATGCTGATCATGTTTGTAGTTGACAACTTTTTCATAACTCTGCCAGTTTCCGAGATATCCCGGTTTAAAGTTCATCACTTAAGGAGGCTCTTCAGGGTTACTGTAATTTCATCCATAAGACGTCTTTTTCAGCTACTATCGAGCGTCTTTTTGACATTTGGCTTTTTCACCGACGAACAGTACCCGGATCGTCCCGTTCATTGTATTTTCGAGAGCAAACGCTCGTGGGCTCTTTTCGCCGAGCTCGCGAACATGTTGGCGAACGCGGTGGCGTTTTTTCAGTGCTGGCGGTTGTACAACATCAACATGGTTCTCTCAAAAAGTTTCGAAAAATCGATAAAACTTTCGAGAATCTTCCAGAAACTTCGAATAAACGGAACGCTGCGCGAGTTGAGCCAAAAATATCAAGTCGAGGAGAACAAGTCGTTGATTCGAATTATCATGCGATTCACATTTTTCGACTTCTTCTTCATGTGCATTTATTTTCTCGCTTCTTCTTTCCTATTTTTCACACCTCACTCCTTCCCCGAGCCCCTGTTTTTGACGGTTTTCGTTTGTGAGTTTGGGTAGATCACCAACAAAAAAGTAGGTCAAATGTTTCAGTGACCTACTGTGGGCCAGTTTATGCAATTGTCATTTTGTCACTCATGTCAATTGTAATCAAGAAAGTTGGTTTTCAGACTGTGTCGCCTTGGCTGAAATTTCATTGTTTCAGATCCAGCTCGAGAAAACGGTGAAGTTGGCGGCGACGGTGCACGTGAACAACGACGCGTACTTTGATTATATTCGACATCAATGGACCTAGAGGCACTGTCATGTTGTCTACCGTAATCCTTCACGCAGTCCTTTAGAAGTGTCACAGAGACTGCAGTCCGATCGAACCGCACTTCATATTTGAATTTCGCGCCAAGAACACTATGGGTGCACGACGACTTGCACAACAAGAACTACATACGTGAGAAAAAAGTGTGTGACTAACGTCTTCTGATTCGCGAACCTCGTCGACTTCTTTTTTTCCCATCCGACTTCCTCTGTCTAGCTCAGAATCCTAATTAGAGCAGCTCGCAGAGCATTTCGAAAGTCTGAAATCATTGCGGGCTCATTCACGCGCACTCGAATCTTCCGCGCCTCTCTCTCTCTCTCACTTTCACCTCTGTTTCAGTTCGACAATTTTCAGAATGCTCAACGAGTCCATGCTCAATTCCACGGGTGCCACGTGGAATGTCGGCCATTCGCCGGATTGTGACGTGGAACGTGTGCTCGAACTGCAAAACTATGCTCCGTTGCATCTGTCCGAGGCGCTGATGCTGGTTCTGTCGATTTGCGCCATTCCGGTGTGTGTTGTGGCAGTTTGGAAGTGCGCGCGAATTCAAATCTTTCACATTAATATTCGATTCATCGCTGTTTTACACTGCGTGACACTCGGAGCACACTGTCTGGGAAGGTAGGTCCCCCCCTCCCCACTAACATGGTCCTGATCGATTCTCCCACTTTTCAGAGTCATCCAACACTCCACTGATCTTGTCCTATGGCTGTCACCACTATTACCAATTTGCGAGAAGAGACAGTATTATGGAGTGTGAGCCTTTTCGGCTGAAATCGTCTGAAACTGCTGAAAATTTCAGATGCATGGTCTCACAGGGGCTGTACACTTTCGGAACGTACTGCTCCAGTCTCACATCGGTTTTCACCACTATCGAGCGGAGTTTTGCCACGAAACTATCGAATAAGTATGAAAATGATCAGACCAATATTGGTGTCGGGTTGATTTTAGCGCAGGTATGAATTAGCCCACGCGAAAATAATCTAGAAAATACAGTCGAACCCTGAAGGCTTTCTAGCGGTGTATCTTGGAAACTAGAGAAGTTATGAGAAAGTTGTCTACTACAAAAATGATCAGCGTAAAATTTCCCATGTTTTTGTAGTTGACAACTTTTTGCTAGCTATTTTAGTTTTCAAGATATACCCGGTCAAAGTGGAAGGTTCCATCTACTGTAGGGATTACGGTATCAATGAGCTTCAGATTCTATCCGCATGCCTTCTATCAGTCGGTTTATTTGTTTCGGAGATGCCGGCTCGTCCGGTCTACTGTGCATCCGAGAGCAAGGCCAGTTGGGCTCTCGCCGCCGAGCTCGTCAATTTGATGGCCAACCTGGGAGGTCTTCTGCAGTGTTATCGACTTTACAACATTAATATGGTATAGTTAATTCAAAAATGATTCAAAAACTTTTCTGAGATAATTTCCAGAAAATGCGAACACAAGGAAACATCCAGGAATTCACTCAAAAGTATCAAATCGAGGAGAATAAGACGTTGATTAGGGTGATAATGCGGTTCACAATATTGGACTTCATTTTCATGGCTATCTTCTTTCTGGCCTCTTGTTTCACGTATTTCGGCGGTCTGCGCCTATCCGAACCCCTATTTTTGTCGATTTACGAGTGTAGGTCAACTTTTTCTCTCGGAATCTGTTTCGAAAATCCAATCCGTGACAACTTTTTCAGTGGCATACTGTATTCCGGTTTACGTGTTCGTCGTCCTTCTCCTCGTTTCCAATTACATCAAAAAAGTGGGGGCGGCGAATTTCCAGACGTTTCCAGAGGCTTCCAATCGCTTTTTTCAGGTGCAAGATGAGAAAAGTGTGCAATTGGTGGCGAGTGTTCGTGTCAAGGATGACGCCTATTTTCATTATTTCAAAACGCAGTGGACTTGAAACGAATCATCGTTTGGTAGATCAAAAATCGCGAAATGCGGGTTCCAGTCATGCGAGAAACGGAAAAATGAATAGTTTCCCCTCTTTTTTCTGATCTACGATATTATGGGGGAACATTCGGCTGCGTTGCGGTCGCGTCGCGTGCTTTTCCAGATAAATTTTTCATAGAAAACTATAAAGTTCACAAATAAATACGGCTAAATGTCCGAAAACCACTGAAAATCTTCCATTTGGCGATCCACGTGGCAAATCGCGCCGCACACCGACGTTTTGCAAATTTCGGCCACCAAAATCAAATTTTCACCGCTGACTCGAAGTTTTTGAGTGTGAAGAGCTCTGAAATGCACAAAAAACTTGAAAAATTGAAGAATTCAACGCAAAATGAAGTCACCTGTCGGAAATTGGTTGATTTCTGGAGGGAATCGAGTGGTTTTCGAAAATTTCGAGAATTCCGGGTAGACTGAGATTGTTATTGGTGAGAACTTGGAAATAGGATCTGTGTGGTAGATCTCTGGTCATGAAGGCCTGGAATGTAGAGCTTTTTGACGTGGCATCACCATCATGACGTGGCAGTAGCGCTTCATGACGTGGCAGTAGCGCTTCATGACGTGGCAGTAGCGCTTCATGACGTAGCAGTAGCGTTTCATGACGTGGCAGTGCCATTTCATGACGTGGCATTACCATTTCATGACGTGGCAGTAACGCTTCATGACGTGGCAGTGGTATTTCATGACGTGGTAGCAGCGTTTCATGACGTGGCAGTGTCATTTCATGACGTGGCAGTAGCGCTTCATGACGTGGCAGTGGTATTTCATGACGTGGTAGTAGCGTTTCATGACGTGGCAGTAGCGTTTCATGACGTGGCAGTACCATTTAATGACGTGGCAGTGGCATTTAATGACGTGGCAGTGGCATTTCATGACGTGCACAACTCGTTCATGACGTGGCACTACTATGCGCTACGCCATTCGAGACATGAAATCATCAATTCGTGATGTATGTATTACTGATACTTTAATGACGTCATAACACCATTTCTTGATGTATGTAGCGGTGATAGTTAATGACGTGGCACTACCATTTCACGATAAAACTCACCCGAATCAGTTTCCAAACATCTTCCGGGCTCATCTTCTGCAAATGCACCTTCAACTTTTCCAAATGCAAAAAATGATCGATTTGTGTGTAGGTCGGGGACAAAATGTTCACATCCACAAGATTCCTCCATTGTTCCGTCTCAAAAATGAGGCCGGCTCGTTGATCGGGCAGCGCGAACGCGAAAAACTTCGAAAGTGTCGTCGAGTCGAACGATTTCAGCAGTCGGATATAGTTTTCAGCCGTGAGCCACGTGTAACTCCATCTCGCCTCCGACACCTTCAATTTTCGATTTCCGAGCGTTTCGAGCAGTTTTGCGACGAACGCCGTGTAGTTTTGTCCGTGAAACACCACTTTGCCCACTTTCGACTTTGGATGCGCGAAGAGCGAAATGAAGTCGGCGATGACGTCATCGGTCTCCGGGTAGCTCAAATCGAGAAACGGACTGCGAATGACCATTTTCGATCGGGCGTCTTGCCATTGTGGTGAGCGCAGCTCGACATAGTCCAGAAAGATCGGACAACTGTCCACAAGAACTAGCTCATCACGAGAACACCTTCTCAGACGGCATCTGCCGAAAAAAATTTTCGCGTGCGTTGCGGTCGCGTCGCGGTTCTCGCCCACCTTGACTTGTAGTCCAGATATCCAACGGCGTTTCGTTTAAAATGATCGGGTAGCTCTTGCCAAATCGGGCGCGCTTTCGACATTTCCGACGAATGGTGGGGGGTGGAGGGAGAGTTTCTTATCATTCCGAGTGAGAATGTCGACATTGTCAATATTGACATTTTGAACAGTTTTGGGAATGTTTAAACTTTTATTTATGAGAAAAGTGCGGTGGAGCGCACTTGTTTCACCGCTTTTTTGGGTTAGAAGCCCGTTTATCAAAAAAAAATCGATAATCACAATCAGGCGTTCTGAATGACACCGACTGAAGAAATGCGTTTTCCAAGTGTTCTATTATTGCCGGATCGGCTCGCCTCGGACACTTTTTGCTGCTCACTTCTTCGATACAACGTTCGAAAGACCAGAAACGCTTCGATGGCGCAGCCGAAGAGTTTGGCCACCGCGCCGTACGGTCCAATGTTCTGAAATTGAGAATGGAGTCTCTGAAAGCAGCCGGAAAGTCTCACCTGAAACGCGAAGAACGGCGTTTGTGACCATCGGTTCGCGATGAAACTTGGAAGGAAGTCGAAAACGCAAACGTTTCCGGCGTCGAGCAGGGCGAGTCGGTTCACCTGACACGTTTTCAGCCAGATTGAAAGGTTTTTGAGCTGGAATAGTCTTACTCTGGAGAGCTCGGCGCTTTTCTTGGCTCCGAATCGGTTGAGCACGAAGAGTTTGATACAGAGCAAAATGGAAGATATGACGGTCATGGCGAAAATTGTCTGAAATTCCGGTGGTAATGAGGTTTTTGTGACGTGGCACTACCGTTTCATGGAATGACAGTACAATTTCATGAAGTGGCACTAGCATTTTGTGACATGACAGTGTCATTTCATAATGTGGCACTACCGTTTCATGACGTGGCAGTTCTGTTCCACAACGTGGCAGTGCCAATTCATGACGTGGCAGTGCCGTTTCATGACGTGGCAGTGCCGTTTCATGACGTGGCAGTGTCATTTCATGACGTGACACTGCTTTTCCGTGACGTGGCAGTACGATTTCATGACGTGGCAGTGCCATTCCATGACGTGGCACAACCATTTCTGACCGACTCACTGACCGATTTATGAGTCGTCCAATAGTTGAAAAAACACGAATTAATCGCGCATCCAAACGCTGCGCAATTCAACGGAATGTCCAATTTGAAGTTGCAAAGACCAAAAAGCACAACGTCTTCGAATAAGCCAAAACTGACGGCAAACCCAAGAATCAGCGACGTCGGCATCAGAAGGCGAAAATTGTGAAAAAAGATGGGAGTATAGGCGGCCTGAGAATGTGTTTTTTTTTTGTGTGGAAGAGGAAAACCTAGTCCCTACCAAATTCCGTTCGATAGTGATGGTCAACGTGACGATCGACCGCACGGCTCCGACGTTCGACGCCGGAAGTGCCAGATAGAAGATGAAGTTGTGGAATTCGCGAAACTCTTCCGAATACACACAGTAGGCGACAACGAAGGTCAAAAAAGCGGCGACCAGGGCTCCGAGAGCCACGTCGATCGCGAATCGGTAGTAGAACATGACCATTTCCTCCTTTTTTCGCGTTTTTCTGAAAAACGCGAGTGTTGGACTGAAATTTCAAAGGTAGACCAACCCGAAAACCTTGTTGAGAAGAAAAATGTTCATGGATAGCGTGAACATTGAGGAGATCACTCCGACGATCGATATCACAATGGCCGACGTTGACATCTGCATTTGGATAGTGGGGGGAGGGAAAAACTGACATCGAATTGTGTTTTTTTCCCGGTTCCTGGGGGGAGGGGGGGGGGTATAATGGTGATAAAAAGGTTAGTCTGAGCACTGAATCACACGATTGCTGGTTTTTCGGCTCTGTGAACTACTATAAGAGCTGAAAATAAGAGAGAGTGAAAGAGCAGCGGAGCACTTTCTAATGGACTAGTAAATGGTGAGGGGAGGGTAGGGGGCGAAAAGGTTTTTAATTAGGTTTAATTTACACAAATACGAAGTTCTGGGAAATTGAAGAGAGAGAGAGAGAAAGGGAGACACACTTCATTGTTATTCTGTA
The DNA here is from genome assembly GCA_963966605.1 of Caenorhabditis sulstoni. Lineage (NCBI taxonomy): Eukaryota > Metazoa > Nematoda > Chromadorea > Rhabditida > Rhabditidae > Caenorhabditis > Caenorhabditis sulstoni. The sequence goes on from OZ016479.1 coordinate 11,866,025, forward strand.
CTCGATGCGAAAATGAGACTTGGCATGCATTCGTGGAAAGAAAAAAAGAGGGGAGGGGGTAGATCATGAGAAGGATACATGGAGATCAGTTGTGTTGTTAGAACAACAATGAGATGAAAGGAATCAGTGTTTGTTGTTGGTGGACCACATTGAGGCGGCCACGGAGAACGCTTGCTGCGATGTTCGCGGCTTTTGGAAGAGGCGACGAGTGTCTCCGGAGCAACCGATGAAGATGATCCCGTTGCAGATGCCTGGAAAATAGGGGACTTAGTCTGGGTTTTGAGTTTGGTGGCCTAGGTTTTAAGTTGGGTAGCCTGGGCTTTGAGTTTGGTGGCCTGGGCTGTGAATTAGGTGGCCTAGGTGTTGAGTTTGCTAACCTAGGTGTTGAGTTTGCTGGCCTAGGTTTTGAGTTCGGTGGCCTAGGTTTTAGGCTTGGTCGTCTAGGGTCTCAAGCTGAACTATTAATGGCCTAGGCGTTCGACTTGATTGATCTACATAATAGTCTATCTCGTGATCTATGTATGCACATTGTAGTTCATTGACTTTACTGGCCTAGATTCCCAAAAAACGCGTTTAGTGGCCTAGATTTTCAAAAAGTGCGGCCCAGGCACTCAAGTTTCAACTTTAACAGTCTAGTTTACTCATTTTTAACTTTGATGGCCTAGATTTCGACCCTCGATGGCCTGGCTTTCCAAGCTTCTGTTATTGGTATTCTAGCTTATTGAGTTTAGTGGGCAACGCAGTTACTTGTGTTTTGATGACATGGCATATCTTGAAAACCGAAAAAGTTGGATAAAAAGTGTCAACTGAAAAAAACATGACAAATGTTAAGTTGATCATGTTTGTAGTTGACAACTTTCTCCTAACTTTGCTAGTTTCAAAGATGTCACGGTTTAAAGGTCACGCACACTAGGGTCCCCCTCCATTGTATGGATTACGGTACTCTCCACCGCTCTATGTCAGTTTCTCACTAACCGCTCGCCATCAGCGACGCCGAGTAGAACGGGCCAACGAGTCGGAATATCGAGAATCCGGTCAGCTCGACGACGCCGACACAAACACTGGGCGCCGTGAGAAAGAACAGCGAGGAGATGAGGATTCCCGTCGACGTTCGGTTCGCCTGAAAATTGAGTCAACTGAACTGCAAAGTGCCTAATTTTCAGAGAGAAAGTGAAAGGGAAAGGGGGGGGGGTCTAACCTGATTGAACTTGTTCTGATTTGAACTCGTCACGTGCGAGCTCTTCGTCTGCACCTCTTTGATTTTGAAGAAAATGCTCGCGGACAGAGAGAGGACGACGAATCCGAGTATCTGGAAGAAAAATCCCATCATTTTCAGCGATGACTTGTCTGGAACAACGAGAAACCGACCATGTTCGAGATGCCCCAATAGTAACGGTACTTGTCGCTGACGAAGCAACCGCTAGTCCCACAATTCGGCATTCTGGTCGGTGGCGAGAGCGCGAACCAGAGGATCGCGTCGAAAATCGCGAGGAAAATGGCGACGAAAAGGGTGAGATTCGAGTAGTAGGCTTGATCCATGCGGCGGAAGAGCGCCGGGAAGAATATCGCCTGAAATTATCGCACACTGGACGAGTGCGATGGAGCGCACTTCCTCCACTCACAATGTTTCTGTTCAACGCTATTGCCACGGAAATCGTCGCCGACACTTTCAGCTGCATTGGCAATGGTATTGAGGCGACGAGAATGAAGAGCGGGTCAAAGTCCAGTAGGACTGGATTCCAGTTGCAAATCATGTAAATCACGTAGGGCGCCTCGCCGATGGCTGTCAAAAAGTCGCCGACCGACAGAAACAACACCAGCCGCATGTGTTTGTTTTTTCGAAGCGCGCGAAGTCTGGAAAACAACACCTTTTTTGTGCAGTTTGGTAGATCAAAACGAGAAGTGTTGACCTACTTGACGAAAAACCCGATGATGACGCCGTTGATGAGGGCGCAACAAATTTCGAGCAGCAGAATGAGCGTGTACACGCCGAGATAGACGTCGTTCGAGAATCCGGCCATCTGAATGCTCATTGTGCCTGCGAAACGGAGCCAATTTTGCAGAGAGCAAGTCAGAAAGAGAGAGAGAGAAAAAGAGAAAGAGAAATAAAAAAATTGGGGGAGCGGGGCAGCCTAATTGGTTCGTGGTTCGCAAAATTGGTTTCCATTCTCCGAGAAATCTTGATAGCTGGAATTTAGCCAAGGGGGGGGGGGGGGAGGTTTTCAGAATTTCAATAATTTTTTCTGAAATTAAAGTCTATGGGAAAACTGAAAGTGTGTGTTCTTTGTCTCGATGAACTCACAACATCAATCAAAAAATCGAATTGGGAAAACTTGGTAACGTCGTTAAAGGGGGGCGCCGAAACCGGAAATTGGATACATGATTTGTGTTATCCGGAAGAAGAAAAGACGTGATGTGGAGACAGGTGATTGAAGCGAGACGAAAGACTGATTGGAAATGGCTGGAATTTCAGATTATGGCTAGGGGGAGGGGGGGTGAGTAATCCGAACTCTGGTTCTCTCTCTCTCTCTGTCTTTCTGTCCCAGAAAATATAGGCTAGACAGGGATGAAATTAATGCTTTTAAGGCTTTGTTTTGATGAACGCGTGTACTCGGAAGTGTTGTGGACAACTAGAATGGACTACTAATTGCTAGTGAAGACTACATCGGCCTGAAGGGTGAAACGGCCTCGAAATGACCTGGCCTAAATCATTTCAGGCCAATTCAATGAGGTTCATGCATAGACAGGAGTGTTCCAAGCCTGAACTTGGACTTGACCCTATTTGGCCTAAAAAAGATTGAATCGGTCGATGTCTAGTGAAAATTGTTTGCATAGACTGGAAATGATCAGGCCTGAACTATTTCAGGCCAATTCGACAATGTCATAGGCTTGACTATTCTAGGCCTGTATCTGAAATGAGCTGAAAACAAGGCCCAGTTCACTGTGAGCCGAAACAAGGTGGTTTTCCTGTTCATACAAATTTTAGGCCAAAAGTTTATGAAGGTTGATCCGAGGTTCCTATGAGCCGCGAACAATTTCAGTCAAAAAAGGAATGATCCGAAGAATCTGAACAGGCTTGAATCATCCTGAGCCTAAGCTGATGATGCCATTGGTTTGAATTTTCTCAGGCGGAAAAACGATTAACTGAAAGGTCATATACTACTGTAGACTTGAAATATTCCAAATTTGAAGTGGACTATGAAATCAGAATTGTCTTTTTGAACAGGCCTTTGCGATTTTAGGGCACATAGGCCTAAGCCATTTTAAGCCGAAAGGCCTAAAGATTATGGGATAAGTCTAAGAGATCCAGCGAAATCTGGCATCGCTCTGAAAAATGCTATCAACATGTGTATCAGTCTGGAAAACTACATAGGTTCTCAAGTGTCACTGTCACACGTCACTTTCTCTGCTTTCTGGAGGAAATATGTCGTTAAAAACCAATCACTTTAACCTCTCCTCAAGGTTTTTGAGACTAAATGTACATAGTTTGAACTGGAGACAACTCCCTGAGAACTTGATGATTCAATTGGTTTCCTAGCTTTTGATGAATTCGTTTTCGTAGTTGCAAAAATTTCCAAAAAAAAAAACTAGGAAAACTACACGAAAAAAGGCTGAAAACACGATGACGTAAAGAAAAAAGGAGGAGAGTCTCGACGTATGGAAGAAATGAAAACAACTGAGAATACACCCCCCCCCCCCCCCTCTCAAAAAAAAAAGAAAACACAACTGACAAATGAATTCCAGAAATCGGAATCGCCGAAAAGAAATCTATGGAATTCGGCCAGGTGCAATTTGAAATGCCGGGCTAGTTTCACCCGGTTCTCTTTCATTTTCACTCATTTCATATGTCAGCGGTGAGTTTCCCGATTCCTCCTAATTTCAGCAATCTTCTAGTCTGAAAGTGATTTTGATTTTCAGACTGAAATCTCGCGACTTCTTCTGGAATCGAGTGATTTGACCTATGACGAGTTTTCGATTATCGGCTCCTCGTGCCAGCACATTCACAAGCCGAGACTTGATAATGAGCAATTTCTTCTGGTGCTCCATGCAATCACAGTCATTTCCCTGGGTTTTAACGTTTTGGCAGTTTATTCGATCATCTACAAAAGCTCGGAGAATATGGGCAGGTTCAAGTGGTGTCTGTTGAATCTTCAGATTTGGTAGGTCAAACTTTTTTGATCTATGTACATACCCAGGAACTTTCTATGGTTTTAGGACAGCGTCGACTGATTTCATGATTGCCGTCCTAGTTGTGCCACGCTTCTATTTTCCAGTCATTGGAGGGCGAGCTCTCGGAGTTTTGCTCGTTTTCGGCATTTCTGTCCCCGTGCAAATTTTCATCGGATTTGGATGCTGTGGCGGTGAGCAGTAGGGGTTTTTCTGAAGTTTTAACTTTGACAGGGTATATCTCCGAAACTAAAATAGTTGGAAAAAAGTTGTCAACTACAAAACCACGAGAAATTTTATGGTGATCAAGTTTGTAGTTGACAACTTTTTCAGAACTTTTCTAGTTTCAGAGATATTCCGGTTTAAAGTTTACCCCCTTTAAGAGCCTTTCTATTAGAGGGCATTATCGGTCATTTCAAGCCAAAAAACTTGATGTTTTCCAGCCATGATTGCCAGCGTCGCTGTTTTGTTCATTTATCGCCATCAAATGGTCGTCGACGTCGGTCACAGAATGAAATTGAGGACGCGGAACTTGGCGGTAATTCTTGGCGCCAATTATTTGATCTACATGAATATGACACTGCCCGCGTTGGTCACGGCGCCTGTCGATCAGTTGGCCGTCAAAATTCAGTTATTGATGGTGCGTTTTGCAAAATTTCTCTCGGGTAGATCAAATTGTGAAGATTTTGAAGTTACCGCGAAAAAACTTTCGAAAATTATATCTTTTTTCGGGAAAGTGACAAATGGTCAAGTTGGGGTATCAATCGATTCCTTGCAATCAGATCTATCCGCGAAAAATTCAAAGAGCAAGAAAAAGGTGTGCGCGTGCTCGCGGAGCACGCGTCAAAATGAGCACTGTCTTTCAGCACGAGAGGTGTCCCCCGAAAGACCTCCTCCACACGAACGTCTACATTCTCCAGAGCACTTTCCGACTGCTCCCCTACATTTGTTTCCTGTTGGTGCTCGTCGGAGCCGAGTGCGGTGTGCTGGCTCTTCACTGCTCGTGGCTCCTGTTTTTCAGCACACTCACCCGAAAACTTTCCAAAAAGACGCGAATGATGCAGGTGAAATTTCTGTTCGCTCTGGTGGCTCAGGTGCGCGTCTCTCACTTTCCCCCCTGAGAATTATCGATTAGTTCGCTGCAGATTGCGATTCCAACGGCGTTGTGCTATGCGCCAATCATCTATTTCATCATCACCACTTTAATCGATCATTATTGGCAATGTGAGTGTTTGGTGTATTTTGTAGATTTTTTTCCCCAAAACTTTCAGTTGCCAACGATGTTTGTGTTTTTGTGTTCGCCACACATGGATTGGTATCGGCTCTGTGTTTATTATTGATTTATGACTGCTACCGTAGTCATGTGCTATGGCTTTTTTGTCGGGTCGCAAGGAAAGACAGTAATTGGACGAGCTCGAGGAACAGTGTGGCGATGGCGACAACGATTCGGATGAGTTGAGGAGGGGGGACGCGGCGCGGTCGCGTCGCGTGTCCAGACAATACCATAAACGTTTCGAATTCTCTTCTAGTTCTTTATAATAGAAACAGCCGATTGAACCATTGAAATCGTCCGTTTCGGCGCCTTCAATCGACACGATTCCCAGTTGCTTGACATAAAAATGACGCCATTCACGACGCCTGGAAAATTTCAGCACTTTCAGGACAAGTCACGGCGGTAAGGTCTGAAACTGAAACGGACCACTGGCAAGAAGACATGCCGAGTAGAACGGTCCGATTAGTTTGAAGATCGAGAAGCCGGTCAGCTCGACGACGCCGACGAGAACACTTGGAAAAGTGAGGAAGAGGAGCGAGGACATCAGAATGCCGGTCGACGTTCGGTTCGCCTTGGTGAATCGGCTCGAGTTTTGTTTCGACACGTCCGAACTTTTCGACTGCACCATCTTGATTTTGACGAAAATCGATATTGTCAGGAGGACAGCCATGAAGCCCAGCAACTGGAAGAAAGTTTGAAGAACTACATATGTAGTTAGAGGGTACATACATACCATGTTCGAGATTCCCCAATAATATCGAAAATCGTCGCTGACGAAACAGCCGATTGTGCCGCAGTTCAGGTGGTGCTGGATGGGAGTTAGGGCCCAATAGAGGAAAACATCGAAAGCAGCGAGGAGGAGGGCGACGAGGAGGACGGCGTTCGAGTAGTCGCCCTGGTCCATGCGGCGGTAGATCGAGGGGAAGAATAGGGCCTGGAAACGGGTGGAAAGGTGCGAAAATCGATAGTTAGTGACGTGGCAGTGTCATTTCATGAGGTGGTAGGGTCAGTTCATCAACTAGATTCCTACAGTAATTGTGCAAATACTAATTGATGATGTTTCAGTGCCATTTCATGAAATGGCAGTGTAATATCATGACGTGGCATTGCCATTTCATAAAACGGCACCAGCGTTTCATGACGTGGCAGTGACATTTCACTATACATCAGTGCCATTTTACTGTATAGCAGTGTCATTTCATGACTTGGTAGTGCCATTCCATGACACTTCATCGCACTCACTATATTTCGACTCAACGCGATTCCCACAGTAATCGTGGCCGAAACTTTCAACTGAATCGGCAATGGCTCCGCAGTGACCATTATGTACATCGGATCGTAATCCATTTCCGTATGGTGCCAATTGATAGTCATATAAATGATATAAGGTAGCTCTGAAATCAATTTTCCAATGCGAAATGATGTAATTCCATATTTTCCCCCGCACCTCCAATAGCCAAGAAAAAGTCGCCGACAGTCAAAAAAATTGCCAGCCGCATGTACTTATTTTTTCGTAGCGGCTTCGATCTGAAACTCGAAACTGTGCCATTTTCAGCGTTTCAGACGTACCTGGCCACAAAAAACAGAATGAGCCCGTTCACACTTGCGCAACAGAATTGTAGTGTTAAAATGAGGATGTAGACGGCGAGACAGACATCGTTCGAGAGAGCGCCGAGTTGTTTGGGTGGTGACATCTGTCTGAGAAGTCTCGAGATTGCGAGTTTTGACGACGACGAGAGAACAGAAATGTGACGTGATTGTGATACATAGAATACGCGAGAACGAGCATTATGCTCACTGAGAGACGACGAAAGTTCCAGCAAAAGAGGACCTAAACACAATTACTCACTATTTTTGTGTTTTTTTTTTGGGGAGCCACCAAACATTGATTTCATTGTGAGATGAAGTGGCAGTACTATTTTGTGACATGGCACGAACATTTCATGACGTGGCATTATCATTTAATGGCAGGACACTACAATTTCATGATGTGACAGTGCCACTTCATGACGCGGCAGTGTCATTTCATAACATTATACTACTATTTCATGACGTGGCACTACCATTTCATGGCATGCCACAACCATTTCCGAATGTGATACTTTATGACGTGGCAGTATCATCATATCATGACGCGACAGTGCCATTTCATAGCATGGTACTACTCTTTTATGACGTGGCATCACAATCTCAACAAATAGTGCTAAAATTGTTCAACACAAAACATGGAATCAGGAAAATTGAGAGCCGTCTGTAATTCCAGAAAATGAACAAGGTCCGAGTGAAAGCCAAGTGTGTGTTCCGTTTCCGTGTTTTCTCTTTCCTTTCCCCTCCCTCCCTGATCACTTTTCTTCGCCGACTTTTCTCACACACGTCTTGAAAAACATAAAACACAGCTCACGGAAGTCTGGAAAACGGGGTTTTCCTCTCATTTTTTCGTTTGCAAATCCAAGCGTTTTTTTTCGATCGAAAATCATGAGAATCATGAGAGAATCACAAGAATCGGGTGGGAAAAAGGAGAGAAAATGAATCGGTCGAAATTCAGAATTGTTTGTGCACAAGAATGACTCGATCGGTTCCGTCGTCCGGGCGGATCAGCGGTTTGCCGGACTCGTCGCACTCCGACGAGAGAAGCGTTTCGGCGATAGTCTGAAATTGATTGAAGTTGGTGGAAAATCGGCGGGGAGGGATAGTTTCAGTCGAACCGTGTATCCGCGCTTCTTCATCAGACACTGATTGGCCAGCGACGAGATTTCGGAGGCGATGCCGGACACTTGGAACTCGTCCATCTCCTGTTTGTCCTCCATTTTGTTCATGAGTCGCGAGGCGAGCCCACGACGTTGGTGATGTTTTGCGACGCTGAGGATTTCTCTGCAAATCGTGATTGTTGGTTTTTGATGACGTGGCACTACTGTTTCATGGCGTGGTGACATGTTTCAATTGATATGGCAGTGTCATTTCATGACGTGGCACTACCATTCCACTGATAGTGTCATTTCATGACGTGGCACTTCCATTCCACTGATATCGCAGTGTCAATTTATGACGTGGCACTACTACTTCTCTAATATGCTAGTGCCATTTCATGACGTGGCACTACCATTCCACTGATATGGCAGTGCCATTTCATGACGTGGCTCTACCATTCCACTGATAGTGCCATTTCATGACGTGGCTCTACCATTCCACTGATAGTGTCATTTCATGACGTGGCACTACCATTCCACTGATATCGCAGTGTTATTTCATGACGTGGCACTACCATTTCACAGATATGCCAGTGCCATTTCCTGTCGTGACACTATCATTCCACTGATATGCCAGTGTCATTTCACGACGTGGCACTACCATTCCACTGATAGTGTCATTTCATGACGTGGCACTACCATTCCACTGATATCGCAGTGTCATTTCATGACGTGGCACTACCATTCCACTGATAGTGTCATTTCATGACGTGGCACTTCCATTCCACTGATATCGCAGTGTCAATTTATGACGTGGCACTACTACTTCTCTAATATGCTAGTGCCATTTCATGACGTGGCACTACCATTCCACTGATATGGCAGTGCCATTTCATGACGTGGCTCTACCATTCCACTGATAGTGCCATTTCATGACGTGGCTCTACCATTCCACTGATAGTGTCATTTCATGACGTGGCACTACCATTCCACTGATATCGCAGTGTTATTTCATGACGTGGCACTACCATTTCACAGATATGCCAGTGCCATTTCCTGTCGTGACACTATCATTCCACTGATATGCCAGTGTCATTTCATGACGTGGCACTACCATTCCACTGATAGTGTCATTTCATGACGTGGCACTACCATTCCACTGATATGCCAGTGTCATTTCATGATGTGGCACTTTCTTTTCATGACGTGGTACTACCTTTTCATGACGTGGCACCACCACTTCTACGAAAGCCTAGAATTTTCCGAACTTCTATCGTTCTGATTATATCAAAAATGAAAAAGTGAGTAAAAACAAAAAATATCTCACTTTTTTCACAAGAACTACCTTGAGATCCATTTTTTCAGTTTTCCGAGAAAAAATGAAGAAATAGGTACCCTAAAGAGAACTTCGTAGTGAAAAACGGTGCGTAGGTACTTTGGGGTCCTAAATCCAATGCAATAAATAGTTTTTTCTCTGGAAATGTTCGTAAAATGCGGAATAGCAAAGTTAGAACTCAAAAATCATATCATGAACTCAGAAAGTTAGTTTTTTTCCCGCTGATTTCAATTGAATTCAAAATTTGAGCAGTTTCGAAAAAATTGAAGTTCGAGGTGTTTCACAAAACCTAAAAACATCTAGAAATGCAGATTTTCAGCCTCCCATATAAAAAATAGTATTAAGCCGCGCGAAATGATAAGTTTTCCTAGTAATGCTCAGTTGACAGGAATAACTACGAGCATTGCCATTATTTTCAAAAACGCTGGAAATTTGCATGATGTATCCACAGACAGAATGTGCATTGCACGTAGAAAACAAGAGAAAAGAGAAGTGTCACGTTCATCTTCCAACTTTCTCCCACTTCATTCTGACTTGTGACGGTCCTTTTTGTTATTACATGTGAGACATCATCAAAAGTACACATCAGCGTCGCCGCATGACTTTGGACAGACACACAGTCCTGTTTTTTCTTCTTCTTCAGAAGACGTCACTTCATGTGGGATGGGAGAACTTGATCAGGTTGGACGAAGATCCGTATCAACTTCTTCAACCACATCTCACCCACCACAAAGTCCGTTTTCAGTCGTCGTTTTCTTCGAGAAAGGTCAACATCGATTCGATTCGACGAACGATTCGGCGGTGATTGTGAATCACTGGTGGAAGACAAAAAACAGGTTATGACCCGCCGGTAGCCCACGCGGGGGGGATGCGAAATTTGTCGAACAATATAAAGTTTTGGGAGGGGTATAAATAAGCGAGGATTCGAATGTCGATCCGTATCAAAAACATTTTCTACTCTCCTCTCTCTCTTGTCTTCTCTTCTGAAACTCTACAACAATCTGAAAATGGCGTCGCTGAGATTGCTGGCTATTTGTGCGATTCTGGTGATGTGCTGTGCGATGCTCGGCGCTGCTCAGGATCTTCATGATGACATTGATGGCGGCGATGTTGAGTTGTGAGTGGTTTTTGATCTTCGCAGAGGTGTCATCTGATTCGACTCATTTCAGAATCCGTGCCAAACGTCAGTGGGGATGGGGAGGACGCGGCGGATGGGGCGGCGGATGGGGACGCGGAATGTACGGCGGATGGGGCGGACGCGGAATGTACGGCGGCGGATGGGGACGTCCGTGGGGCGGATACGGATGGGGACGCTAACTTATTCCGATTATTTCTCATGTCCAACCAACTTTCCCACTCTCATTTCATGAATAAACAATGACAAACTTACAAGTGCAACACTCTTTGGAGCTCTGGCCGCAGCTCGAAAAGTTTGGCGTGAAGGCCGGTGAGAATCTTGCCGACCGCCTCGATCGACGCGTTCTTTTCGGCGTCGAAGACGAACTCGTCGCCGACGTGCTCCTCGCTCGGCTTGTTCTCCCACAACGACGACATGGCGCACGCGACGATGTCGTTGGATTCTGAAGTCATTCTTGCTTGTTGGAAGCACTCTCTTCGGCGCGGGATCGGCCTACATCCGGCCAGGAATCGTTAGACGAAGGGCCCATTGAAAAACGGGCGGTCGGGTCCCACCACGAAAAGAAGAGGTACCATAAACTTTTTCCGAATTATCACCTGCGCCTTTAACCTTGCTGTTTTCGAGTTGTCATCAATTTTTTGAGAAATTTGATCTAGGAAAGCGGAGTTTGAAAACAATGAGGTTAAAGGCGCAGGTTATAATTTGGAGAAAAGTTTATGGTATCAGTGTTTTTCGTGGTGAGACCCGTAGGGAGATCCTTTAACTCAAATTGAAATATCTCTGAAACTAGGAGAATTTTGAGAAAGTTGTCAACTACAAACTTGCTCAGCGTAAAATTTCCCATGTTTTTGTAGTTGACAACTTTTCTGTAACTATTTCAGCTTTCGAGATATACCATGTCAAAAATGAAAAACTTCAGGGAGGATCCTACTTTCGAAAAGTTTGCGGTGTTCTGTTTTTCACTACTTTTTGAGAGATACAAAGAGAGATGTCTGTCTGTCTTTTTTGTTGACTCATGTTCGAAAACTACAAAGTACCGATCGCCCGACGTTATCTTTTCACTATTCTCTCATGACACTCGTTCCCAATCGATCGATCGATTGGATCGGAACCTTTCGATTATAGTATCGATCGATTTTTTAGCTTGGTCACACTGATTATCTAATCATGGTTATTATATAAGTGTACATTGGTGTTTCTATTTTCTAATAATGTCCTCTGAGCTGGACACCACTTTTCTCGTCAGTTTTCGAGGTTTTCAGAATCGCAAAACATATTGCCATGCGAAGTGTGTGTACCATGCAAATGCCACGTCACAAACAACATCTGTGTGTACATACATACATTTTATTTTCACAGAACCCTCTTTTGTTCGGCGCACACTCACGTCTTTCAATGATCGCGTAGGAGAACGGAACGCCGAGCGTTCTTTCGAGAAGTTTCTCGACGAACGGCTTGAAACTGGCACGCGACATTCGGGTGGCTCGGTTCAGCGGCTCCTCGAGCAAGAAGTGGCTCATCAGAAACTCGGCCACTTCCGGCCCGTACTCGGGTCCCAGCGGAATGATTTGGTAGAGGCCGTCAAAGTCGAGCATGGTTCTTTTCGGTATTTCTGAAAGATTGTTTATTGTGAGAAAGAGCCAAGAGGCCCCGGCTCCCAGAGCATAAACGAAAAAAGTGTGAGAGTAGAGTCACAGGCGGAAAGAGGAGCAAGAAGGCGGCGGCCAACAGATGTGTGCTCGGCGAGCTCCCAAGCGGAGCCACATGGACCTCTCTCTTTTTCTTTCTCCCAACAGCTCGATGAGAAGAGGAGCAAGAAGAGGGGCAGGCGGATGGATGAGACGGAAAGGAAACGAGACATAGCGGGCGAAACGAGGAGGGTGGCGGCTAGTCGAAAAAACGAAAACGAAAGTGTTTCGGAGAGCGCGCGAGGAAATTTGATTTTGCGTGTGCTATGGAGGATGAGAGAGAGAGAGAGTGAAAAAGAGCATGTGGAAGTGATAGACTGCTCGTTCTTTTCGAGCCATCTTGTGTGCTCCGTTGCTCTGGGTTACCCCGTTGAGCTCTCGGAGGAGAGAGCTGATACGCGAGATTTTTGAGCCGACGAATCATATAGTAGTCGGCGCGAATGAATAATTAATTTCTGCGCGGCTCCCGCGGCTCTTTTTTCTCTTGCATCTCTTTGTTTTTCACACGGAATTGGAAACGGAATTGGTGTCGAGATCAACACCATTGTTTAGTCATTCCGCTTCCTTTCTTTTCTTTTTGAGCAATGGGAGATGGTTTGAGTCTTCATATTATCGATTTTTTGCAAGTGTTTCCAGCATGGCCGAGAGTTTAGGGGAGCTTGCAAAGAAAGGTCCACGCAATGGGAAAGTGATGATAGTGTGGAAGTTGGACTTGAAATCTAGATTAAAAATAGTTTTACACTTCCAGTAACCACCCAAAAATCACATTTTCTACTAGATTTTTCACTTTACCCACGTGTATCTTCACCGTGAAACCAATAATAGAAGAACCTATAGCGCGCGAGCTTTAAACCGCAATATCTCTGAAACTAGCAAAGTTATGAAAAAGTTGTTAACTACAAAAATGATCAGCTTAAAATTTGCCATGTTTTTGTAGTTGACAACTTTTTTCTAACTGTCTTAGTTTTCAAGATATACCCTGTCAAGTTTGAATGTGAAGGGGGGGGGGGGGTATCCCTTACCGCCACAACATCCTAATCCGATTAAAATTTGAACGGGGGACAGAAATCCCAAAAAGGAGGGATATTCCAAGATTCCGACTTCTAATTAGCGGAAAAGAGAAACGTGGCGTGGATCGCGTGACACTGTCACGTCACGCCGGTCCGCCATCGCGGACACTGCCTGATCATCGAGCAGCTGTCCAAAACGTGTCGAAGAATCGTATGTCGCGTCAACTCGGCCAGACGCAATCTTAAGTTTTAACTTCAATTTGAAAATGAATAGTGTTTCAAAAGTTTATTCAGAGTAAGTAAAAACAGATGATTCAGACTTCGATATTTCCGAAAAAAAACCAGCAATCAGTGTTGCTGAACGAAATTGATGGGGATGGAGCGAGAGGCGTTCGTCTTCTTCGGCGCCTCGATTTGCAGTTTTCCGTCGTTGGAAATCGCCGATTTCAGGCAGGTCAAATCGACGTCGTCGGGCAGACGCACCATTCGCGAGAACGATCGTCTCGAGTAGCCGTGCTCCGACTTGGCCTCCTGCTCGCCGTTGATTCTCAGCTCGCGCTCGTTGAGCTCGATTCTCAGATTTTTCGGTTTGAAGTGCGAGACGTCGAGTTGGAGCGCGAATTTGGAGTCGTCGTTGACAATCTGAAGGAAGTTGCTTTCTAACACTTCGAAAACTTTCTGTATCTTGAAAACTAAGCGTCCTAGTAAAAAATGATCAAGTACAAAGTTGAAGTTTATCATTTTACCTAAAACTTTGTAGTTGACAACTTTTTCGAAAACTTGAAATTGGCAGAGTTACCGTGAGCCGACCTCATTCCCCTTTAAGCTCAACTTTGACAAGGTGTATCTCAAAAACTAAAATAGTTAGGAAAAAGTTGCCAACTACAAAAACTTGGGAAATTTGAAGTTAATTATATTTGTAGTTGACAACGTTTTCATAATTTTCCTAGTTTCAGAGATATTTTGCTTTGAAGCAGTCTCTGAGAAACCTGTGCGACGTCGAATCACGACGAGACCCGCGCTGCCTGAAATGTGGACCTACCTCTCCGACAGTATTCGAGAAGTCGTACGAGTTGTAATCGGCGTCTCTCCAATACGGCAACTGCATCGTTGCGCGTGGAAGATCGTCGAAGAACTGCTCGAGTGTGTAGGGCAATTGAGAGCGGAGCGTGAGCATGGTGACTGACAAAGTTCGCTTGAACGTGGTTTGTTGACACCGACGCGCCTTTTTATACTATTTACAGATAGGTGGTTGAGGGGGGCCTTCGGTCATTTCTAGAAGGTTCGCGAGGCGCTGCAAGGGTGTGCACTCGGCGAGACGCAGGTGGTTAGAGTGTTGTTGACAGCTCGCCAACTGATGGGGCAACAGATGGAAAGTTCCAGAAAACAATTGCGAAAGGGTATAAATACACATGAGGAGGTCGGAAGAGTGCTCGCAATCTTGAGAAACATTCAGCTACAATATGTCGCTCTACCCATTCTTCAACCCAAGACCATTCTCGCTTGTCGGCGACATGATGCGCGATATGGCGAGGATGGAGAGGCAGTTCATGCCACTCATGGACAACTACACACACGTATCTTCCTCGGAGGTGAGAGGAGTAGTCTTTCCAGACATTTCCAGTCAACTTCATGACTTCAGATCGTCAACGACAACGACAAGTTCGCTGTGAATCTCAACGTGTCGCAGTTCAAACCCGAAGAGCTGAGGATCAATCTCGACGGCCGCAAACTGACGGTTCGCGGCGAGCAGGCGGTGGAGAACGAGCACGGCTACTCGCGGAAGGCGTTCTCGCGAGTGATTCTGCTGCCGGAAGACGTCGACGTCGCCGATGTCAGCTCGAATTTGACGGCGAACGGGCGGCTCTCGATTGAGGCGAGGAAGCGGGAGGCGGTGCAGGGACGGTCGATTCCGATTCAACAGGCGATCGAGCAGACGCCTTCTGACTGACTTTTCACTTTGACATTCTTCGATAAATGTGTATTTTTCATACAAATGAGCTTATTATTGCGAGATTCCGGTGATTTTGAGAGAAATCTTGATCTTCTCAGCTGAAGAGCACTTTTCAGCGTATATCTTGAAAACTAAACATTCCACTGAAAAATGGTCAACTACAAAGTTGAAGTTCATAAACTGACCAAAAACTTTGCAGTTGACAACTTTATTGAAAAGTGAGAATTGGCAGAGTTACACTGAAAAGAAGGCAGCTACCATGAACTTTAGGATTGGAGACGTATCTCGGAAACTAAAATAGTTAGAGAAAAGTTGTCAACTACAAAAACATGGCAAATTTTACGCTGATCATGTTTGTAGTTGACAACTTTTTCTGAACTTTCCTAGTTTCAGAGATATTTCAGTTTAAAGGGCACGCACTAGGGTAAACGGTACATAATTCATTGAGCTTTTGAAAAGTAGAGTTTAGTTCACCATCACAACCATAGATGGGGGTCTGACGCTGACGACGCCTTCTTTGAAGGCGTTGCGCTGATTCATGATCAGCGACCAGACTAGACACGAATCGACGGCACTCGCGATCATTTTCAGCACCAGGTCGAATGGCCCGATCGTCTGAAAATTCTGAGGATTTTCAGATGAGTCATCTGTTTTTCAGTTACCTGAAAAACGTGCAAGTCTGGCCAGGAGCTGGCGATGAATGATGGTAGAAAACAGAAAACGAGAATTGTTCCAGCGTCAGTTAAAGCGAGAGTGTTTGTCTGGAAATTGGTTACAGACTTGATTTGACGGTCTGAAAGTTTTCAGCATACTCTGGAGCTCAAGTTGATTTTATGAAACTTCCAGTACAACAGTTTCGCGCACAACGCCAGCGACAACGAGAAAAAGGCCGAGAAGACGACCTGAATTTGAAAAGTTCGTGTTTCTTTTCCCCTAAAATCGTTCTCCCCGAACATTTTTCCAGCTCATCCAATAAGTGCGAAAACATGGGCTCATCGAGCAGCCGAGCACATAACAAGTGGGCGGAAGTGGTCGAGGGGGGAGATCACAGATGAGGTAGAACAAGATGTCTTCGAAGATGCCACTTAGGACGGCGAGAAGGAAGAGTGAGCGGACAGGTAATTTGCGGTGGTGTTGATGGTAAAGAACCGGGAAGAAGACTGCCTGGAAGTGGTTGGGTAATGGTATAGTAATGGGTAGGAAATGATATTGCCACGTCATGAAACAGCACCTTCATATCATGGAACAGGACTGCCACGTCGTGGAATGGCACTGCCACTTCATGAAATGATACTGTCGCTTTATGAAGTGGTACTTTCGTATTATGAAACGGGAAATGGCATTGCCATGTCATGAAATGGCACTGCCCCGTCATGAAATGGCACTGCCACGTCATGAACTAGAACGACACTGCCACGTCATGAAATGGTACCACCACGTCATCAAATGGCACTGCCACGTCATGCAATAGCACTTCCACGTCATGGAATGGTAGCGCCACGTCGTGGAACGATACTGCCACGTCATGAAATGGCACCACCACGTCATGAAATGGCACTGCCACGTCATGAAATGGCACTGCCACGTCATGAAACTCGATCTCGCCATTCTCTCACCAAATTTCTCTCGACCGTGATAAAAAGTGCAACAATTGTTCTCGAGGCGAACAAATTTGAACTCGGCAGTCCGAACACATGAATATTCTGCCGAACGTGTTCCAAACCTTGCGGATGCCATATGTACATCACAATTAGTGACAGATAAATCACCGCTGAATGAATCCATCATGAAAACAATCGATAATCGATTTTCTCTCGCTTACAACTCACTCCAACGAGTAGATCAAAAACGAAGCGCGCGAAAAAGAGACGAAGCTCTTTTCGGAGAGTTTTGTTGGATTTCCTACGAAAAAATAGTTGGGGGAAAGTTGGAAAAACTGGGAGAAAACTGTACTTTGAGAGGTGAAAAATCAGATAGCCGTTGAGAGTTACAGTGAAAACGGCGCACAGAATGCCGAATACCGAGAGTAGTAGGACCGCTTCTTTCATCGTTTTTTCAGCATTTTCAGCCAAATTTTCGTTGACAACAAGTCGAGAAGAAGCTGAAAAACAGCAGCTGAAAGTGCTTTAATTTGGGGGAGAGGGGGGCTCTCGCGATTTGCCGTAACTAATTTATTTGAGGCGAATTCATAGAATTCAACGAGTTTTTCTAAATTATCAATGATTTTTAAATGGAAACTGTGGGCAGTGGAGTGGTTACGGTAGGTACCGTAACCGAAACCGTCGAATTGCCGTCACTGGTTCCGTTTCCGGTCGTTTCAGCCAAAAGTTGAAGAACCATGTAGAGAATCGAGGAGATCTCCTGGAATTTCAGAGAAAGATGTAGGGTTACTGTAGCTTCATTCGGCCTACTCACCACTGGATGTTGCTCGCGGAGCCCGTCGATCGCCGCCGTCTGATTCTGGACAGTTTGGTTTTTTTCGTCGAGAATCGCCTCCAAACTCGTCAAAACGTTCGGCAAATTTGAAATTGTGGTGTTCAGACTTTGTTTGAGCTGCGCGATTTCATCAGTGAACTCGGCGTATTCCTGCTGAAAATCCAAAAATTGGGCTGAAATTTTCGCACACGGCGCTGACAGTAAGATTGTATTGCTGAGCCCACTGCTCGATCAGTTGCTCGAGCTCCGTGACGGTGTGCTCCGTCGAGTTGGCGGTGAGGTTCTCGTAGGCGCGACGAGCCTCCTCGCTGACGTTTCCGTTGTGCAGAAACGGCGGCATCGACTGAAGACCGCCCAGGGCTCCGAGAGCATCGTCGAGCTCTTCGGGACACGTGGCATTCTCGGTGTCCGTCGGCTCGTCGAGAATATCGGTGAGGTCGATTTGTCCGAGCACAAGAGCAACGGAGAGCGCGAAAATGGCGAGAAGAGCTTGAAGAGTGCGCATTCTGGAAGTTGAAGGCGTTGTCTGAATGTGTGCGCATCCGGCCGTTTTTATACCCGCCAGATATGTTCATCGACTATCCCAATTGATTTTCATGTTATCTGAAAAGTGTTCGAAAACTATGCAAAGTACCGCGGCGGTCGGTCAAATCGCATTGTTTTTTGATCTACTTTATTGACTGGCGTCTTTTTTCTCTCTGTGTTTTTCGGTGTTTTGCATAGTTTTCCACTGTCTGGTCAACAAATTTTCTCGAAAAATGAAAAATTATAGTTATTTTAAGGTAACTTGCGTTGAAATTGCGGAAACTTGTTGTTAGCAAAATGCTCAGAAAAAGTTTTCATTGAAATTTTCAAAATTTCGGTTTTATGACAGACTTTCATTTTTTTGACGCAAATCACGCAAATCAAAACTTCAAATGTTCTTTAAAACTTTCGTGACATTTCCCGTGACCTCCCGGTTATCAGTTATCAGTGACAGACGTGACCTCCCAAAAAACAAGTATAGGGGGGTGATAGCCAGATAGGGGGATCAGTTTCCGATTGATAAATCGAAGAGCGACTTTCTCGAATTGAGTGAATTGAATTCTGCACGACCGAGAGGAGCAAGCATGGATCCGTACCAGCTACAACAACAACTAGAATATAAATTGTCTACACAACCGTTGACTGACAGTGAAGCCGAGAGCATGCGCCAAGTGAGCTGTGAAAATAAGCAATTTAAATGGTCATTTCTAATTGTAGATGATTTTGCAAGCGGGTATCTATGGAACAATGACCAACGAAAGGTACAATCAACTAACTGACATAGGGAGAGCGAACGCGATAGTAAGTAGAGACCTTTCAACTTTCACCAACTCCCATACGATTTTCAGAAGGTCGGAGCGTACACCACAGTTGCTTCGGTGACCAGTGCCGCGTGGTTCATTGTGATCATGATCCTCGTCGGACTGTCGGTGTGCGGTGCGATTGCGGCGGCGTTCGCCTTCTTCTACATCCAACGGAAGAAGAGATCGATGGGGAATAATAACAGTGGAACTGTGGTGGTGGCTTGAATGACGATTGATTATGAGAATGAATATTTATAAGGGGGGAGAGAGAGACTCGAAAGTAGACAAGGGTTGTGTCGATCAGTGGATGATGGCTTTTGTTCGATATCTATTCGTTTTCGTGGCATTCTGGTTGGCAGTTGTTTGTTGGTGTTGTGATGATGATCGAGGTAATCTGACGACGTCTTCTGACACGGGCTCCGTGAGTACCAGTCCAACTGCTTCATCTGATACTGATTCGACCATTCAATCTACGAATTCGACGACGACGTCTTCTGACACGGGCTCCGTGAGTACCAGTCCAACTGCTTCATCTGATACTGATTCGACCATTCAATCTACGAATTCGACGACGACGTCTTCTGACACGGGCTCCGTGAGTACCAGTACAACTGCTTCATCTGATACTGATTCGACCATTCAATCTACGAATTCGACGACGACGTCTTCTGACACGGGCTCCGTGAGTACCAGTCCAACTGCTTCATCTGATACTGATTCGACCATTCAATCTACGAATTCGACGACGACGTCTTCTGACACGGGCTCCGTGAGTACCAGTACAACTGCTTCATCTGATACTGATTCGACCATTCAATCTACGAATTCGACGACGACGTCTTCTGACACGGGCTCCGTGAGTACCAGTACAACTGCTTCATCTGATACTGATTCGACCATTCAATCTACGAATTCGACGACGACGTCTTCTGACACGGGCTCCGTGAGTACCAGTACAACTGCTTCATCTGATACTGATTCGACCATTCAATCTACGAATTCGACGACGACGTCTTCTGACACGGGCTCCGTGAGTACCAGTCCAACTGCTTCATCTGATACTGATTCGACCATTCAATCTACGAATTCGACGACGACGTCTTCTGACACGGGCTCCGTGAGTACCAGTACAACTGCTTCATCTGATACTGATTCGACCATTCAATCTACGAATTCGACGACGACGTCTTCTGACACGGGCTCCGTGAGTACCAGTACAACTGCTTCATCTGATACTGATTCGACCATTCAATCTACGAATTCGACGACGACGTCTTCTGACACGGGCTCCGTGAGTACCAGTACAACTGCTTCATCTGATACTGATTCGACCATTCAATCTACGAATTCGACGACGACGTCTTCTGACACGGGCTCCGTGAGTACCAGTCCAACTGCTTCATCTGATACTGATTCGACCATTCAATCTACGAATTCGACGACGACGTCTTCTGACACGGGCTCCGTGAGTACCAGTCCAACTGCTTCATCTGATACTGATTCGACCATTCAATCTACGAATTCGACGACGACGTCTTCTGACACGGGCTCCGTGAGTACCAGTCCAACTGCTTCATCTGATACTGATTCGACCATTCAATCTACGAATTCGACGACGACGTCTTCTGACACGGGCTCCGTGAGTACCAGTCCAACTGCTTCATCTGATACTGATTCGACCATTCAATCTACGAATTCGACGACGACGTCTTCTGACACGGGCTCCGTGAGTACCAGTACAACTGCTTCATCTGATACTGATTCGACCATTCAATCTACGAATTCGACGACGACGTCTTCTGACACGGGCTCCGTGAGTACCAGTACAACTGCTTCATCTGATACTGATTCGACCATTCAATCTACGAATTCGACGACGACGTCTTCTGACACGGGCTCCGTGAGTACCAGTACAACTGCTTCATCTGATACTGATTCGACCATTCAATCTACGAATTCGACGACGACGTCTTCTGACACGGGCTCCGTGAGTACCAGTACAACTGCTTCATCTGATACTGATTCGACCATTCAATCTACGAATTCGACGACGACGTCTTCTGACACGGGCTCCGTGAGTACCAGTCCAACTGCTTCATCTGATACTGATTCGACCATTCAATCTACGAATTCGACGACGACGTCTTCTGACACGGGCTCCGTGAGTACCAGTCCAACTGCTTCATCTGATACTGATTCGACCATTCAATCTACGAATTCGACGACGACGTCTTCTGACACGGGCTCCGTGAGTACCAGTACAACTGCTTCATCTGATACTGATTCGACCATTCAATCTACGAATTCGACGACGACGTCTTCTGACACGGGCTCCGTGAGTACCAGTACAACTGCTTCATCTGATACTGATTCGACCATTCAATCTACGAATTCGACGACGACGTCTTCTGACACGGGCTCCGTGAGTACCAGTACAACTGCTTCATCTGATACTGATTCGACCATTCAATCTACGAATTCGACGACGACGTCTTCTGACACGGGCTCCGTGAGTACCAGTCCAACTGCTTCATCTGATACTGATTCGACCATTCAATCTACGAATTCGACGACGACGTCTTCTGACACGGGCTCCGTGAGTACCAGTACAACTGCTTCATCTGATACTGATTCGACCATTCAATCTACGAATTCGACGACGACGTCTTCTGACACGGGCTCCGTGAGTACCAGTACAACTGCTTCATCTGATACTGATTCGACCATTCAATCTACGAATTCGACGACGACGTCTTCTGACACGGGCTCCGTGAGTACCAGTCCAACTGCTTCATCTGATACTGATTCGACCATTCAATCTACGAATTCGACGACGACGTCTTCTGACACGGGCTCCGTGAGTACCAGTACAACTGCTTCATCTGATACTGATTCGACCATTCAATCTACGAATTCGACGACGACGTCTTCTGACACGGGCTCCGTGAGTACCAGTACAACTGCTTCATCTGATACTGATTCGACCATTCAATCTACGAATTCGACGACGACGTCTTCTGACACGGGCTCCGTGAGTACCAGTCCAACTGCTTCATCTGATACTGATTCGACCATTCAATCTACGAATTCGACGACGACGTCTTCTGACACGGGCTCCGTGAGTACCAGTACAACTGCTTCATCTGATACTGATTCGACCATTCAATCTACGAATTCGACGACGACGTCTTCTGACACGGGCTCCGTGAGTACCAGTACAACTGCTTCATCTGATACTGATTCGACCATTCAATCTACGAATTCGACGACGACGTCTTCTGACACGGGCTCCGTGAGTACCAGTCCAACTGCTTCATCTGATACTGATTCGACCATTCAATCTACGAATTCGACGACGACGTCTTCTGACACGGGCTCCGTGAGTACCAGTACAACTGCTTCATCTGATACTGATTCGACCATTCAATCTACGAATTCGACGACGACGTCTTCTGACACGGGCTCCGTGAGTACCAGTACAACTGCTTCATCTGATACTGATTCGACCATTCAATCTACGAATTCGACGACGACGTCTTCTGACACGGGCTCCGTGAGTACCAGTCCAACTGCTTCATCTGATACTGATTCGACCATTCAATCTACGAATTCGACGACGACGTCTTCTGACACGGGCTCCGTGAGTACCAGTCCAACTGCTTCATCTGATACTGATTCGACCATTCAATCTACGAATTCGACGACGACGTCTTCTGACACGGGCTCCGTGAGTACCAGTCCAACTGCTTCATCTGATACTGATTCGACCATTCAATCTACGAATTCGACGACGACGTCTTCTGACACGGGCTCCGTGAGTACCAGTCCAACTGCTTCATCTGATACTGATTCGACCATTCAATCTACGAATTCGACGACGACGTCTTCTGACACGGGCTCCGTGAGTACCAGTACAACTGCTTCATCTGATACTGATTCGACCATTCAATCTACGAATTCGACGACGACGTCTTCTGACACGGGCTCCGTGAGTACCAGTACAACTGCTTCATCTGATACTGATTCGACCATTCAATCTACGAATTCGACGACGACGTCTTCTGACACGGGCTCCGTGAGTACCAGTCCAACTGCTTCATCTGATACTGATTCGACCATTCAATCTACGAATTCGACGACGACGTCTTCTGACACGGGCTCCGTGAGTACCAGTCCAACTGCTTCATCTGATACTGATTCGACCATTCAATCTACGAATTCGACGACGACGTCTTCTGACACGGGCTCCGTGAGTACCAGTCCAACTGCTTCATCTGATACTGATTCGACCATTCAATCTACGAATTCGACGACGACGTCTTCTGACACGGGCTCCGTGAGTACCAGTCCAACTGCTTCATCTGATACTGATTCGACCATTCAATCTACGAATTCGACGACGACGTCTTCTGACACGGGCTCCGTGAGTACCAGTACAACTGCTTCATCTGATACTGATTCGACCATTCAATCTACGAATTCGACGACGACGTCTTCTGACACGGGCTCCGTGAGTACCAGTACAACTGCTTCATCTGATACTGATTCGACCATTCAATCTACGAATTCGACGACGACGTCTTCTGACACGGGCTCCGTGAGTACCAGTACAACTGCTTCATCTGATACTGATTCGACCATTCAATCTACGAATTCGACGACGACGTCTTCTGACACGGGCTCCGTGAGTACCAGTACAACTGCTTCATCTGATACTGATTCGACCATTCAATCTACGAATTCGACGACGACGTCTTCTGACACGGGCTCCGTGAGTACCAGTCCAACTGCTTCATCTGATACTGATTCGACCATTCAATCTACGAATTCGACGACGACGTCTTCTGACACGGGCTCCGTGAGTACCAGTACAACTGCTTCATCTGATACTGATTCGACCATTCAATCTACGAATTCGACGACGACGTCTTCTGACACGGGCTCCGTGAGTACCAGTCCAACTGCTTCATCTGATACTGATTCGACCATTCAATCTACGAATTCGACGACGACGTCTTCTGACACGGGCTCCGTGAGTACCAGTACAACTGCTTCATCTGATACTGATTCGACCATTCAATCTACGAATTCGACGACGACGTCTTCTGACACGGGCTCCGTGAGTACCAGTCCAACTGCTTCATCTGATACTGATTCGACCATTCAATCTACGAATTCGACGACGACGTCTTCTGACACGGGCTCCGTGAGTACCAGTCCAACTGCTTCATCTGATACTGATTCGACCATTCAATCTACGAATTCGACGACGACGTCTTCTGACACGGGCTCCGTGAGTACCAGTCCAACTGCTTCATCTGATACTGATTCGACCATTCAATCTACGAATTCGACGACGACGTCTTCTGACACGGGCTCCGTGAGTACCAGTCCAACTGCTTCATCTGATACTGATTCGACCATTCAATCTACGAATTCGACGACGACGTCTTCTGACACGGGCTCCGTGAGTACCAGTACAACTGCTTCATCTGATACTGATTCGACCATTCAATCTACGAATTCGACGACGACGTCTTCTGACACGGGCTCCGTGAGTACCAGTACAACTGCTTCATCTGATACTGATTCGACCATTCAATCTACGAATTCGACGACGACGTCTTCTGACACGGGCTCCGTGAGTACCAGTCCAACTGCTTCATCTGATACTGATTCGACCATTCAATCTACGAATTCGACGACGACGTCTTCTGACACGGGCTCCGTGAGTACCAGTACAACTGCTTCATCTGATACTGATTCGACCATTCAATCTACGAATTCGACGACGACGTCTTCTGACACGGGCTCCGTGAGTACCAGTACAACTGCTTCATCTGATACTGATTCGACCATTCAATCTACGAATTCGACGACGACGTCTTCTGACACGGGCTCCGTGAGTACCAGTCCAACTGCTTCATCTGATACTGATTCGACCATTCAATCTACGAATTCGACGACGACGTCTTCTGACACGGGCTCCGTGAGTACCAGTCCAACTGCTTCATCTGATACTGATTCGACCATTCAATCTACGAATTCGACGACGACGTCTTCTGACACGGGCTCCGTGAGTACCAGTCCAACTGCTTCATCTGATACTGATTCGACCATTCAATCTACGAATTCGACGACGACGTCTTCTGACACGGGCTCCGTGAGTACCAGTCCAACTGCTTCATCTGATACTGATTCGACCATTCAATCTACGAATTCGACGACGACGTCTTCTGACACGGGCTCCGTGAGTACCAGTACAACTGCTTCATCTGATACTGATTCGACCATTCAATCTACGAATTCGACGACGACGTCTTCTGACACGGGCTCCGTGAGTACCAGTCCAACTGCTTCATCTGATACTGATTCGACCATTCAATCTACGAATTCGACGACGACGTCTTCTGACACGGGCTCCGTGAGTACCAGTACAACTGCTTCATCTGATACTGATTCGACCATTCAATCTACGAATTCGACGACGACGTCTTCTGACACGGGCTCCGTGAGTACCAGTACAACTGCTTCATCTGATACTGATTCGACCATTCAATCTACGAATTCGACGACGACGTCTTCTGACACGGGCTCCGTGAGTACCAGTACAACTGCTTCATCTGATACTGATTCGACCATTCAATCTACGAATTCGACGACGACGTCTTCTGACACGGGCTCCGTGAGTACCAGTACAACTGCTTCATCTGATACTGATTCGACCATTCAATCTACGAATTCGACGACGACGTCTTCTGACACGGGCTCCGTGAGTACCAGTACAACTGCTTCATCTGATACTGATTCGACCATTCAATCTACGAATTCGACGACGACGTCTTCTGACACGGGCTCCGTGAGTACCAGTCCAACTGCTTCATCTGATACTGATTCGACCATTCAATCTACGAATTCGACGACGACGTCTTCTGACACGGGCTCCGTGAGTACCAGTACAACTGCTTCATCTGATACTGATTCGACCATTCAATCTACGAATTCGACGACGACGTCTTCTGACACGGGCTCCGTGAGTACCAGTACAACTGCTTCATCTGATACTGATTCGACCATTCAATCTACGAATTCGACGACGACGTCTTCTGACACGGGCTCCGTGAGTACCAGTACAACTGCTTCATCTGGTACTGATTCGACCATTCAATCTACGAATTCCACGACGACGTCTTCTGACACGGGCTCCGTGAGTACCAGTACAACTGCTTCATCTGATACTGATTCGACCATTCAATCTACGAATTCGACGACGACGTCTTCTGACACGGGCTCCGTGAGTACCAGTCCAACTGCTTCATCTGATACTGATTCGACCATTCAATCTACGAATTCGACGACGACGTCTTCTGACACGGGCTCCGTGAGTACCAGTCCAACTGCTTCATCTGATACTGATTCGACCATTCAATCTACGAATTCGACGACGACGTCTTCTGACACGGGCTCCGTGAGTACCAGTCCAACTGCTTCATCTGATACTGATTCGACCATTCAATCTACGAATTCGACGACGACGTCTTCTGACACGGGCTCCGTGAGTACCAGTCCAACTGCTTCATCTGATACTGATTCGACCATTCAATCTACGAATTCGACGACGACGTCTTCTGACACGGGCTCCGTGAGTACCAGTACAACTGCTTCATCTGATACTGATTCGACCATTCAATCTACGAATTCGACGACGACGTCTTCTGACACGGGCTCCGTGAGTACCAGTCCAACTGCTTCATCTGATACTGATTCGACCATTCAATCTACGAATTCGACGACGACGTCTTCTGACACGGGCTCCGTGAGTACCAGTACAACTGCTTCATCTGATACTGATTCGACCATTCAATCTACGAATTCGACGACGACGTCTTCTGACACGGGCTCCGTGAGTACCAGTACAACTGCTTCATCTGATACTGATTCGACCATTCAATCTACGAATTCGACGACGACGTCTTCTGACACGGGCTCCGTGAGTACCAGTACAACTGCTTCATCTGATACTGATTCGACCATTCAATCTACGAATTCGACGACGACGTCTTCTGACACGGGCTCCGTGAGTACCAGTACAACTGCTTCATCTGATACTGATTCGACCATTCAATCTACGAATTCGACGACGACGTCTTCTGACACGGGCTCCGTGAGTACCAGTACAACTGCTTCATCTGATACTGATTCGACCATTCAATCTACGAATTCGACGACGACGTCTTCTGACACGGGCTCCGTGAGTACCAGTCCAACTGCTTCATCTGATACTGATTCGACCATTCAATCTACGAATTCGACGACGACGTCTTCTGACACGGGCTCCGTGAGTACCAGTACAACTGCTTCATCTGATACTGATTCGACCATTCAATCTACGAATTCGACGACGACGTCTTCTGACACGGGCTCCGTGAGTACCAGTACAACTGCTTCATCTGATACTGATTCGACCATTCAATCTACGAATTCGACGACGACGTCTTCTGACACGGGCTCCGTGAGTACCAGTACAACTGCTTCATCTGATACTGATTCGACCATTCAATCTACGAATTCGACGACGACGTCTTCTGACACGGGCTCCGTGAGTACCAGTACAACTGCTTCATCTGATACTGATTCGACCATTCAATCTACGAATTCGACGACGACGTCTTCTGACACGGGCTCCGTGAGTACCAGTACAACTGCTTCATCTGATACTGATTCGACCATTCAATCTACGAATTCGACGACGACGTCTTCTGATACGGGCTCCGTGAGTACCAGTACAACTGCTTCATCTGATACTGATTCGACCATTCAATCTACGAATTCGACGACGACGTCTTCTGACACGGGCTCCGTGAGTACCAGTACAACTGCTTCATCTGATACTGATTCGACTATTCAATCTACGAATTCGACGACGACGTCTTCTGACACGGGCTCCGTGAGTACCAGTACAACTGCTTCATCTGGTACTGATTCGACCATTCAATCTACGAATTCGACGACGACGTCTTCTGACACGGGCTCCGTGAGTACCAGTACAACTGCTTCATCTGATACTGATTCGACCATTCAATCTACGAATTCGACGACGACGTCTTCTGACACGGGCTCCGTGAGTACCAGTACAACTGCTTCATCTGGTACTGATTCGACCATTCAATCTACGAATTCCACGACGACGTCTTCTGACACGGGCTCCGTGAGTACCAGTACAACTGCTTCATCTGATACTGATTCGACCATTCAATCTACGAATTCGACGACGACGTCTTCTGACACGGGCTCCGTGAGTACCAGTCCAACTGCTTCATCTGATACTGATTCGACCATTCAATCTACGAATTCGACGACGACGTCTTCTGACACGGGCTCCGTGAGTACCAGTACAACTGCTTCATCTGGTACTGATTCGACCATTCAATCTACGAATTCCACGACGACGTCTTCTGACACGGGCTCCATGAGTACCAGTACAACTGCTCCATCTGATACTGATTCGACCATTCAATCTACGAATTCCACGACGACGTCTTCTGACACGGGCTCCGTGAGTACCAGTACAACTGCTCCATCTGATACTGATTCGACCATTCAATCTACGAATTCGACGACGACGTCTTCTGACACGGGCTCCATGAGTACCAGTACAACTGCTCCATCTGATACTGATTCGACCATTCAATCTACGAATTCCACGACGACGTCTTCTGACACGGGCTCCGTGAGTACCAGTACAACTGCTCCATCTGATACTGATTCGACCATTCAATCTACGAATTCGACGACGACGTCTTCTGACACGGGCTCCGTGAGCACAATCGAGAGCACTTCAGTTTCAACTGAAGCGCCGCCAACGTCTTCTTCCCTGACTTGCGGAAGTTGTGCGTCTCCATCAGCTCTTGAAACCGGCCTTTGTAAGTTTCTAGCGGCATCTCCGTTATAATTAGAACTTCCAGCATTCACACGACAACTGAAAGTCATCCAAGTCTCCACGTGCGTCTATGACGTCGTCTGCAATTCCCAGTACACCTCCTACGCATCCGCCTGGCTCCCCGCCAATTTCACGGATCCACTGGGTATCATGATTTATGTAGGTCAAATCCGACATCAGTCCTATCAATCCCAACTCGAATCCCAGAACTTTTACCCGATAACCAATTCGACGTCAAACGAGGATCTGAATCTGTTCCAACAATTCGGTATGACGTGTCAAGGCGACTCGTGGTACATCACAACGTTTCCCGGAATCGTCGACACTCTGCCGGGAGGATTGAACGGAAGGCAGAGCTTCACGGATCGGAATGGAATGGGCTTCCGGTTCAGAATCGATGGGATTCAGTGCCAATCGAACATTTTCGGATGACTTCCCCGAAGTGTTTTTTTTCTCGAGAAATTCAACTTCTAGTTGAAGAAGTAAAAAAATGGATTGTTTGTGAATCGCATCTTATTCAGATTGTAAAGACAAGAGATAGATTTGTCATTGAGCCTTGCACGCAATAAGCTCATTTGGGTCTCGTCTGGAAGAGACGGTTTTGTGTCGATTTACGAGTGTAAAAATTCCGGTCTCTTCCTATATAAAGCGTGCCACGTCATCCTATATAGAGTGTGCCACGCCACGCCAACTTTCACCTCTGTACAAGAAGAGGCTACATTAGAGTCATGATCATTGGAAGGTTGGCAGCGGCGGCAAGCGACTTAAAGAATTAGACAAATAGTGACGTGGCATCGGAATGGTGGCACACAAGATGCTCGTTTTCCAGTTCCGCGTGTCACTTCCACATAAAACATCTTCCGTTGCAGAAATGCCAAGCATCACCCACAATCAGGCATCCGAAGTACACATTGTAAACCTGTAAACCTGTCAAATTGCTGCAAACATAGGCAGGCACACACGCTCAACTAGTGTCAATCGCACACTTTTCTTATCATTCCGCCACTCTTGACACATCATCTCATCAAATTATCGCGCGCACGCTCTTGACTCTTTTCGGTCGGAACACGTAAGCAGCACCCCACGGTGACAAAGAACAAGTCACAAGTTGAGCGCATAAATACTCGCGCCGAGGGGCGGCATTTCAGACACTTTTCAACGAGTTCTACACAGCAACGATGGCCGAGAAGAGTGAGTTGGTTTCCAAAATCTTTGGTTGGAAATTTTGAAAAATTGCAGTCGAGAAAGCTAGAGCCGAGATGACCGCCGCCGGACTCTCGTCGGGAGCCATCGACGGACTGCTCAAGATTGCTGCGACGCACGCGCCGAAGGAGGGCGAGCAGCGCGACGCCGCCACCTCGCTGGCCGTCATCACGAAGATGTTCGGCGAGAGTCAGGAGTTCATCAAGAGCCAGTCGGAGGCCGACCAGAAGATCTACCAGGTCATCGCCGAGAAGAAGAAGGCCGAGCTCGTCGCCGCTGCCGCCGCCAAGCACTAGGCCCAATCGCCGTTTCGACGTGTTTCCTTTTCCAATTCCCCGAGCTTTTTTCGAGCAATGAATTTATCTTTCTGATCTGTGTGTATGTATCGGGAGAATTGCATTCGGTGGGTTGGCAATCAAGTTATGAGCACCACACGCGCGCGCAACACAAATCCTGACACAAAACGTGTGTCCATTCGAATGGATTGCATGGAGCCGGCGCCAGAGGTCTTCCGCCTCTTCCTCCACTCCATTCACATTTTCAGCACGCCCACCTACTGTTTGGCTCTATTCGCTCTGATTTTCATCAAGTCGAACGTGTTCACCACCTATCGCTGGTTTCTGATCTGGCATGTGCTGGAGAATTGTTTTCTGGAACTCTACTCGGGATTGTTGGTGGAGCCGGCGATTCATGCTCCGTACATTTTGGTTCGGACCACTGGAGTTTTGTCGGAGTACGGTGTCAGCAGTGTTGTGCAGTTTTATATGCTCGGACTTGGAATCGAATGTGCGTGGGCGGGTGAAATTTGAAATGAACGCGTGTTCATCTTTGAATTGACTCTACATAGATCAAAATCTGAACTCTATAGAAACAATTTTCAGTCGACGCCGTCTCAATAAGCGAACTGTTCTATTTCCGGTACAAAGCGAGCATACTCAATTACAAAGATCAAAAGTTCACCGGCCTACTGCGAATGCTCGTTTGGTCGACCAGACTCATCGCTCTTTTTAATGTGGTGTTTGTTGCCGCCACTTTTCAAGATGCTCTCAAATATCAGCGTGAGCACAAGTCTAACGTGTTCGCGATGAATCCGACGGCGCATTTTTTGACTTGTGACACCACGTATCTTGTGGTACCGTTCGGCGACTACGTGATATCCAGCATCCTGATCTGCTGGGTCCTTCATTTTATGATTCTGATCTTCTCGGTGCCCGGGACCACTGTCTATGTGCTCTTCAATATACCGAAGACGGTGTCGGAGGTGACGTGGAAGGTGCAACAGCATCTTCTTCGCAGTCTGGTCATCCAGACATCCATTCACTTTGCGATGCTCGGAATTCCAAACACAATGTTCATCTACGCATTTGTCTTTGGTTATGAGAATGAGGGTAAGGAAACTTCAAACCCAGATATCTCTGAAACTAGCAGAGTTAGGGAAAAGTTGTCAACTACAAAAATGATCAGCATAAAGTTTACTATGTTTTTGTAGTTGACAACATTTTTGCAACTATTCTAGTTTTAAAGATATACCCTGTCAAAGTTGAACTTCAAAAGTTTCACAGCATTCCAGGTATCGCGTACGCTGCATTTGCGTTTCTGACCTATCATGGATTTGTGTCCACGCTGGTGATGATTGTTTTCACGAAACCATTGCGACAGTACTTAATGACGACGTTCAAGTGGAAAAGTGGAGGCGATCGAAAAGTTTCAGTTGTTGGCAACAAGAAAACTTCTGTGTTTTGAATTTTTTCTCTTTTTTTCTGGTTTCTCAAAGCTGATTTTCCCAACGACACTCCGCCGTTATTGGGAAGAATCTGCACGCATTTTATCAAAATCTCTGAATGCGTGCAGTTTGTACAGTTCTGTATTGTCTGCATAAAAACTGACACCATTAGAACCAAACATCTAGTGTGACCGTTACGGCGTCACGTCACGTCACAAGTCACAATAGAAAAGTGCTTCATTCTCGAGCCACGTACAAGTTCGGATTTTGGACAGGCCACGCGATGAAATGAAACGTCTGTTGGAAGTGGTCGGGTTGAAGGTGCTGAGCCACGGAGCACACCAGAATCGTCGCCCATCGACCGTCGCACCTTCTCAAGTCCAATCCTTGTTGGAATGGCACTCCGCGCATGAACAGCTCTGGTACGCTCCTGGAATGAAAGCGGGTAGATCAAATCACAGTCTTGGCAAGGGAATTCGACCTACCACTTGGCTTCCATCGACTTTTGCGTGCCCGGAACCGTGCGGATGCCGTCGGCAATCGATTTTTGATCCAACTCGGGCTCCGCCGTCGCCTCATACCGAATCTCCATCGTTTTGATGTTGCTCTCCAGATTGAACAGCCAACTCGTGACGAACAAGTTCAACTCGGCGTTCGTGAACTCGCCGTTTTGAATCGTCGTCTCTGTCGAGTCGATTTTCAGCAAATGCTCCCAATTCATATGATACATGCTGAGATTCAGCCACGGAACTGTGATGTTGTGCTGAAACACGCTGTTCCAGCCGGGGTTCAGTGTCAAGTGAAGACGTTTCACCGTCAGGCCGTTCAGAAGCGCGTTCATCTCATCGCTAGTGCACCGTCCTCGAAACACCGAGAACTGGTCGGCGGATTTGAGGCGCGGCGACGCGAATATCGATTGGAAGTCGTCGATGGCGTCAAAGTCCACGTGGATCGACTCGACATGCAACGGCACAATGTTCGAAATGTAGTCGAGCACTTTCAGAAACTTTTCGTCTCGCGAATCGGAGACCACCGAACAACTGGTGCCGTTTCGTTCGGCAACCATCTCCAGACCGTTCACTTTCACCGTTTTCAGCTCGACGAGTTCAGCGGCGTGCGGGTCGCGTGTGACGTGGAAGTTCCACGTGGAATCTCCCGGTACGGCGATTTGCGTCGGAATGTGCACGTTGACTGTTCTGCGCGCTTCTTCCGGGTAGCATGATTTGATTGTTCGTTTCGCGTGCGCCGAGCTCAGTGACAACTCGAATCTGGAATGACAGTTTTTTCGAATGGGAAGTTTCCTGATTTACTAATCGATAACTCACAAATCAATCAGCGACATCTGCTGGAAAACGATTGAAAGAGCATTTGGCGGCAATTCGAATAGGGGAATCGACTGGTCGTTCATTTTTGAATGGTGTGGCTAGAGGGGGGTAGAAGACGTGGCCTGGCGAGCCTGTTTTCTCGTTTCTCTGCGTCTCTCCGTCTATGCACCGTTAGTTACGGAGCTAGAGCGGTTTGCCGGGAGATTTTCTGTCTTCTCTGTGTCTCTCCTGAATTGGGCACTCTCTCACTCTCTCTTTCTCACCACGGGCGGATTAGTGCACTATGCTCATCTGCTGCCACGTCATACCACCTACATACCTACACCTTCATTCCTACTGAAATCGGCTCAACATGGTGACCGCACAGGACCCGTTTGATATTGCCCGATTGCCAAGCATTCTGCACGAGAAACTTTTCAAACTGATAGGATACAATGATATGTAAGTGACGTTTTCAACGTTATCGTAACCTCTTTTTTACGCGTTTTTCAGTGCTAGACTTTAAACTGCTATAACTCTGAAACTAGCAGAGTTATGAAAAAGTTGTCAACTACAAACATGATCAGCGTAAAATTTTTCATGTTTTTGTAGTTGACAACTTTTTCATAACTCTGCTAGTTACTGAGATATACCATGTCAAAATTAGACTTTAGAAATAGGGCTCTACAGTATCAGTAAGCCTGCAATTTTTCTAGGTTAACGTTCGCCAGTTTGAAACCGACAAACTTTGACATTGTCCGATCAGTGGGTCGGCTCATCAAGCCGACAAAAATCGATATCAGGATCTCGCCGACTGTACGACGAATCACAGTGTCTGGTGGCGACCGGAAGCCGTTCGTCTGGAGCTCGCACCACACTCGTTCCACGTGTGACGCGCGTCCGGAAGTGCGTGACATGACGGACGTCGAGTTCAACGGACGGACGATGAAGGTGTGCCGTGTCGCGGAGGGATTCGCGACGGTGTCGGACGAGTTCGTCGACGAGATGCTCTTCATGCTCGACACGCTCTGGACCATCTATCGGTGTCCGGTCGATGAGATCGAGTACACACCTCGCTGGAACATCGACCACATGGCTCTGATCCTTTCGCCGTGGTTTCGGAGTCCACGCCGATTCGGTATGGGTAATGTGAGCGTGTACCCGGAAGAGCTCGATCACTTTTTCGATGGAATGCGAGCCGAGCGGTTCGAGTTGGGAGCCGTGCCGAGCAGATCGTACCGTACTCGTGCGCCGATCGCTTTTCCGGAAATCGTCATCGCCCACTCGAGATGGCTGACCGCCGAGAATCTGTGCCAGATGGTCGACGATTCGAGGCGCGTGACGCTGCGCAATGTCACGTTCACCAGTGTGACGATAAACGCGGCGCTGAAGCGATGGATGGCGGGCACGTCGCGGCTGGAAGTGCTGAAACTGTGGCGCGAGCCAGCGGACTTCACAATGGCCGAGTACGATGGT
The DNA here is from genome assembly GCA_963966605.1 of Caenorhabditis sulstoni. NCBI lineage: Eukaryota > Metazoa > Nematoda > Chromadorea > Rhabditida > Rhabditidae > Caenorhabditis > Caenorhabditis sulstoni. The sequence continues at coordinate 11,900,688 of OZ016479.1, forward strand.
TCGGAGATTGTCAGAGACATCGAGGTGATGGAAGGTTCGGTGAAGGCGCGCGGAAGTGTCGAGTATTTCGATGAAGACGTGAAGTATGAGGAGGGAGTGGACGTTCGACGCGACGACGGGCTTGTGGCGACGTTGGTGATCGACGCGGCCAATGTGCGGAATCAGATCGTCTTCACTGTCTGGCACGATCCGGCGTGCCTTCAGGCACCCGTTTGAATTGGGATATCGATTGATTTCGATCAATAAATTTGATGAAATTTTGAGTCTCCGCGTGAATTGCAACTGCCACGTCATGAAAGAAAATGGTATATTAGATGTTGAACGTTGCTTTTTCCACGTCATACTACGTCAAATACTATGAAACAGGAGTTTCTGCTGTTGAAACTTTCCGGTGCCACGTCATACCACGTCAACTTTTGGTGAACTGCGCTGTGCCACGTCGTACCTAATCAAACTTTACCGAATATGCTGTGCTCAAGATAATGGTCGCATTTTACCGATTTCGAATTCCCAAAATTATGTAAGTTGCATTTGAAATGATAAATTCCGTAGTGCCACGTCATTTTTGATCTCTTTTCTTTCTAGTGTAGGTTGACTATGAAATGGCACTGCCACGTCATTTCTTACAATGTGATAGTATTGTCATTCCATTTTTGACTATCAAATGGTACCTCCATTCTATTTTTGACTTTGCAATGACACTGCGATGTCGTTTTTCACTATGAAATGATACTGCCACTTCATTTCTCACTATAAAATGATACTGCCATGTCATTTGACCTCGAGAAACGCGGCGTGCTGTGCCACTCTCTGATACCGCCATCGCACACTCCGCAACGCCTTGTGACGTCATCTTCGTTGTCGTTTCCACCAACACAAGACACCGAAGGCACTGTGCGCGCGGCGACGACGGTGAAATGATTGATCACGAGCTCGCAGCGGTGGTCTGGCCGGCAGGAGGAGAGGAGAGGAGAGAGGGGGGGGGGGTCATTGCAATGACCAACTGACCCCCCTCGCCCTCTCGCCATCAGGCCTATTTCTTGTTTTCCTCCCCCATCCCATCCCATCCAGCATCACATTCGATTCATTTTTGTTGTCAATTTCTCTGCCGTGAAACCTCCAGTTCATTATGGGAACCCATTGAAATTAAAAGTTAATCCACTTTCAGAATGTCATTATCAACTCCGCTGCCCATTTTACAACTACCTGAGTCTCATCTCGAACGAGTTCTGAAATATGCGAATCTGATCGATGTGTGAGTCGTTTTTCTTTGTTTTATGCTTTAAACTGAATGAAATGGCACTGCCACGTCATTTTATTGAAAAAAGTCGAGAATCATGTGATTTTCACGCAAATTAAATGTGAAATGAAGTTTTTATCAGTTCCGTGCAACTTTTTCACTACAATATTGCACAATTCTATCATTTCTTTCTGTGAAATGGCACTGCCACGTCATTTCTTACAATTTAATGGTACTGCCATTTCATTTTCAACTTTGAAGTGGCACTGCCATGTCACTATTGAAATTGAAAAACACTGTCACGCCATTCCTTATTCCAGATTCGACTTCTCACTCTGCTCACCAAAATGCGCAGAGCTCGTCAAAAAGTTACTCTCAGATCGCTCGCTTTTCGTCGAAATCGACTACCCCGAAACACTCCATGTCACGTTTCAATGGGTCACGCGACAACGGGCTCCCGAGCCCACAAGTGCGCCCGTACCGGGACTCCGTGACACGAGTAACAACTACAAGTGGCACTTTCTGCCGGAATCACAAGAGACGAGAGGATTGAAGCTGTTGAGGCAGAGGGTCCGAGAAGCGAATCAGGGCAACTACTGGACGTCGCGCTACTCGAGCGGTCGCCGAGCCGTCAAACATCCCGCGCCACACTTTGCCATCCGAACTCTGGACGGGTTCCCGATTCGGATGATCGGCTCGCCGAACACGCTGACGGTCTACGGCGGCGATCGCGAGAAGAGCATGTGCGCGGTGATCCGTCACCTCGCGAAGCTTTTCGTTTGTCAGACCCAACTGGAGATCCATCCGTACGCCGATCTGACGCCACTCATCGACCTTCCCGCCGATTTTCGACGCGGAGTTCAGAGGATCGAGGTCAACGATGGCTCCTCTTTCGAGGAGGATCGCGCGAGCGGAAGACCAATGTTCGCGTCGGACTTTATGGCCAGAATCATCGATAACTTTCCGACGGAGCATCTGGAGATCAATCTGGCTTACGTGGAAGTCACGCCGAGGATCCGATTCACGAGGAAGCTGCAATACGAGACTCTGATTCTGTTGATGGACGTTCGCGGCAGGGATTTGCTGAAAATCGATTCTGAAGACGTCGAGATCTGCGGCGTCGCGATCAGTGAGAAAGATCTGAACGCGTTTCTGAAGCGATGGCTGAACGGGAAGACTGGGCGGATTAGAGAGGCGAGAATCAAAGAGATCGCAGAGGAGACGAGTTGGAGCATGGAGCAGGTTTTGAGCGGAATCACGCAGTATAGAGGGGAGCAGAAGAGGTTATTCGGAAGAAAACTTGAAATGTAGAGAAGAGACTAGTTTTCAGATATGCCGACGAGCTTGGAATTGAAATCGAGCGGAACGACGGGGTTCGAGCAACCATCTGGCCCGAGGACTCTTTTGCTCGGATGCTCCAGTTCACGGCTCATTATCCGGAGGACACTGGCGTAGAATCGGACGAGTGAGACATCGCGCTCCATTGCACTTTGGGGGACTGCGGTAGAGCGCGATTTGATAGAGTGGGGGAGTCATACATTTCATGTCATATGTACAACCATTGGGTTATAATAAAAAGTGAGTTGAAATCAAATCCATCTAGACTCCCGGTCTGACTCGATAGCCTTGTGAGCCGGCGACAGTGTGCGCGTTGCTCAACAAATCGCCCCTCCTCAACTGAACTCGTCCGAAACCGCCGCCATAGACGTCGTGGTTGGATCGCATGAAGGTGGCGATCGATCGGACGGTGAAGCTGTTCATCAGGTCGTTCCGACGACGATCGATATTCTGTGAACAGCTTTGAGCTCCAAAGTGAATGGGAGAGAGTGCTCACCACGTCTTCAGAAGTGCTCGAATCACTCGACGACGTATCGTCGTCCAAAGTGCCCGTCGGCTCGGGCTCCGCCCGTTTTCCGCTCAACAAACTATCGATTTTGGTCTCCGCCATCGTCATCACTCCGAAAACGCCGTTCTCCACCGCTATATACGTGGCACTGTTCACGACTTTTGTCACCGCCATTCCGATGAAAAATAGTATCGAGACGGGTGGCGCGTACTGAAAATGTCAAGAAACTTCTGGAACTCCCGATTGGTTTAGGACTAACTGGCACATTGTTGGGCATAACGTCTCCTAAACCGATTGTTGATAGTGAGATGAATGAAAAGTAAAATGCGGTGAAGTAGGGAAGGCCGTCGTCCCACTCGGGGCCCATGAAAGCGTCGTAGAGGTACACGAATGTGGTGCAGAATAGGAGATAGGCTGAAAAAGTTTGGAGGGTCTAATTGGGAAAGTAGGTCAAACTTTGAAAAAGTAGGTCAAACTATCAAAAAATAGGCCAAACTATAAAAAAGCAGGTCAAACTTTGAAAAAGTAGGTCAAAATATCAAAAAGTAGGTCAAACTATCAAAAAGTAGGTCAAACTATCAAAAAGTAGGTCAAACTATCAAAAAGTAGGTCAAAATATCGAAAAGTAGGTCAAACTATCAAAAAGTAGGTCAAACTATCAAAAAGTAGGTCAAAATATCAAAAAGTAGGTCAAACTATCAAAAAGTAGGTCAAACTATCAAAAAGTAGGTCAAACTATTAAAAAGTAGGTCAAACTATCAAAAAGTAGGTCAAACTATCAAAAAGTAGGTCAAAATATCAAAAAGTAGGTCAAACTATCAAAAAGTAGGTCAAACTATCAAAAAGTAGGTCAAACTATCAAAAAGTAGGTCGAACTATCAAAAAGTAGGTCAAACTATCAAAAAGTAGGTCAAACTATCAAAAAGTAGGTCAAACTATCAAAAAGTAGGTCAAACTATTAAAAAGTAGGTCAAACTATCAAAAAGTAGGTCAAAATATCAAAAAGTAGGTCAAAATATCAAAAAGTAGGTCAAACTATCAAAAAGTAGGTCAAACTATCAAAAAGTAGGTCAAACTATCAAAAAGTAGGTCAAAATATCGAAAAGTAGGTCAAACTATCAAAAAGTAGGTCAAACTATCAAAAAGTAGGTCAAAATATCAAAAAGTAGGTCAAACTATCAAAAAGTAGGTCAAACTATCAAAAAGTAGGTCAAACTATTAAAAAGTAGGTCAAACTATCAAAAAGTAGGTCAAACTATTAAAAAGTAGGTCAAACTATCAAAAAGTAGGTCAAACTATAAAAAGTAGGTCAAACTATAAAAAGTAGGTCAAACTATAAAAAGTAGGTCAAACTATAAAAAGTAGGTCAAACTATAAAAAGTAGGTCAAACTATAAAAAGTAGGTCAAACTATAAAAAGTAGGTCAAACAACCTATTCAGAATGTTTTCCTCAGTTTTTCATTCTTCAAAAACCCGCGATTCCCGTGCTCACCGATCAAAACGCCCAAACAAAACTTGATGGGCAACTGTATGATCTCGTCCTCATCCACCTCGCGCCTCCCCTTCACTCTCCGCACCAAAGTGAGCCCGTGCGCGTACAATTTGGTGAAGTTGACGAGAAACATTTGTCCCAAATCTCTCAAAATCACCAGTGTCATCGGAACGAAACAGAACGCGTAGCCCATTGTGAACAGTTGGCCGGCGGTCGTCTGCGCCGATATTGAGCCTGAAACGAACTTTTGCTTTGTTCTTTTTATGCGTGAACTGGTCGTGCCACGTCATACCGTAACCCGTCGTCGTGTACACGTTCATACTGAAGAAGAAGGCGCTGGAAAACGACCATTTCAGGTGATCGGCGTTCTCGAGCCGGTAATAGGTGCTCCATTTGTATTGCTCCTCGTGTTTTTGCAGTTCGATGTAGGATTGCTGAAATTCCTGGTGTTAATGGGGGGTTTCAAGTTTTCGGAGCACTTTAATGAAATCCTTCATTCTCTGATGCTCCGTGCTCTTATTCGGGTCATTCACAGCCTCCGAGATGATTGTGGCCAGGTGATCGAGTAGCAGGTCGAGATTCCGTTCGCGAACCCGTAAAATGTCCTTCTCGTGCGTTCCCTCGATCAAATAAAAGACGGTGGCGCCGAAAAGTGTGTACAGAACCGCCAAAAAGCACAGCGCCAGGTAGCGAAACCCGAACTTTTTGCGATGCATCGCGAACCAGTAGAATGACTTTTCGAATTCTGGAAGTTTTCAGACTGTTTTCAGACAGCAGCTCTGTGCGCCGAGCTCACGTCTTTGCGAAGGCACGATAGGCTCGCCGAGAGCTCTGGGTGAGCTGCGACGGCTGACGACGTCGGAGGCTTTGTCGACCTGAAATCGGTGCGCCGAAATGTTTCGTGGCAGCCGATTGAACGTGTTCTGATGGGTTCCCGTGACGGTGTAGTGATTCTTCTCGTAGTATCTGTCGATCGGGCTCTCGTCATCTTCAGATTCTTGAATTGTGACCCGATTGCGAGTTGTCGCATCGTGCGAAGTGCTTCTTTGAAAGTGCGACGTCTTGAGGGACTCCGACAGGGTTACGGTACTCGTGTTGCTGCTTCGTTTTCTGGAAACTATTGCGAAATGGGCTGGAATCAGACTGGAAACGTGCCTGCAATCAAGTGGCTCTTCCATGTGTTGGGCAGTGTTTTTTCGCTCCACAGTATACTTTCCACTGACTAAAATGCTTTTGGGCGCTCGTTTTTGGACTGAAAAGATATTTGAAATGGTGTTGCCACGTCATAATTTAGTATTATGAAGTGGCATTACCACGTCATAGTGCGCTATCATTTATGATTGAAAAATGGTTCCACCTCCTCATTTTCCGCTATGAAATGGCATTGCCATGTCATTTCTGTCATTTCATTTCATTTTTCACTATGAAATGGCACTGCCATGTCATTTCTACCTACTGAAAGTGAAATTCCAACTGTAATTGGTTCAAACCTGCTTCCAGACTCCTCTGATCTCCTCCACCGGACCTCTCTCCTTCTTCCGCCTCTCCCTCGTCTTCCTCCTCAATTTTTTCAGCAATTTTCATGATGATAGCGATTTACACAGTCAGTTACAGTCGGAAATGAATGAAAAACGAACAAAAACATGGCCGAAGTGCGGGGTAAATGGAAAAACGAGCGAAACTGGAAATGTTTTCGTCATTTTTGCGCGCCCGGACTGCAAGCGATACGTCGATGTGCGTCAGAGAACAAAAATTGAACGGGTGTTGGAAAATCGGAAACCGTCTGAAATTTGGAATTTATGGAAATTTCGGGTGTAACCGTTTTTGAGGCGCGCGTTTGACCCATGAACACTGGTTTTTGAATCGGGAGAAAAAGGAGAATTGATATGGTTTCATGATGAAAATAGGTCACTTTCAAAGAAAAAGGGCAATTCTAGAAAAAAGTAGGTCAAATTACATAGAGAGGAGGTGAATTTCAAAGTAGGTCAAATTTGGTAGGCCAGCCCGAGTATTCTGATGAATTCTGACAAAAAAATAAGTGGAGAAGAGCTGGCCTAGAAACACCCGCGAGCGAATCCTCTTCCACGTGGAAAGGGTCCGACGTCCTCTTACTGTATCGCTTGGTCTTCTGAAGACGTGTTCCAGTCGCCTCCACGCGCCATTCGTTCAAGTCAGTTCAAGTAGGTCAAGTATGTAGGTCAAGTAGGTCAAACTCGAAGTAGGTCAAAACTAGGTGAGTTCTGAAAATAGGTCAACTTCACACTATATTTTGGATGATTTTTGATAAAAGTCGAACTGAGTAGAATTAGGTCAAGTTTAGAAAAGTAGGTCATCCTGAGGTTGCGTCAAATTGAAATTACAGTTGAAACTCGAAAAGTTCGGAAAACTCGAGCCAAGTCGGTTTTTGTTAACGAAAACATTTAGTCGAAACTCAAAGTAGGCCAGTTTTAGAAAACTATGTAGGTCAAAACTCAAAGTAGGTCAACTTCAAAAAATGATGTAGGTCAAAACTCAAAGTAGGTCATTCCAATGATTTCAACGCTACAAAAACTCCAGTTTAGAGAGTGAAGCTGTAGAAAACATGCGAAATCAGGTTTTTTCTCACTTTTCGGTCCCTCGTTTCTCGTCAAGTCCTCCCCCCACAGCAAGTGCATTCTGGTGATGTCTTCCGGATCTTTTCGCCGCCATTTAAGAAATGACGTCTCTTCCCCCCTTAATTCCCGAAATTCATGTGTCTCCCCCCCACCACATCCCACGGCGGGCACAACCTCCGCGGGCACAACCCACGCGATCTTTTGGTCTCGCACGCCAGTTGGAGACACTACACGATGGCGCTGGAGACGCAGACACACCTTCTCTGCGTCTCTTCTGAAATTGAATCTTTGTGTGTGTGCGTTTGTTCGCGAAGGAGACCGAGAAAAAAAAACAAGTCGAGACTTTACATGTTCTTAATACGCATGTATGTACAGTGGTATAATGATTTATTGTACTTGTTCGATGATGGAAATTAATATGCGGTGTACAATGAGAAGTGCTCATATCTTTGACATGGTATATCTTGAAAACTAGATTAGTTACAGAAAAGTTGTCAACTACAGAAACGTGGGAAATTTTGCGCTGATCATATTTGTAGTTGACAACTTTTCTGTAACTTTGCTAGTTTCAGAGATATCTAGGTTTGAAGTTCACCAATAGGGCGAGCCAAAAGGTTTACAGGAATAAGCGGAGGACAATGAAAACGGAATGTTATGATTATTGGACTTGAATTCCGCAGTTGTGCATCGCCTTGTCCTGGCAGCGATAGTGCACGTTGGCGTGACAGTCGGAGCACTGGACGCCCTGCTTGGTGAGCCCGTAGAGCAGACTTCCGCAGTGATCGCAGACCGTCGGACGGCGGTAGAAGTGCGGCGAGAAGTGGTGAGTCGGCGAGCGAGCGCGCGGCTCTTCGGAAGCCGACCGACGACGTCGCACACCTTCGACGTCGTCGTGAGCGACGTCCGGGGCTCGCGGAGCCGCCGGCGGACCGAATGTGCAGCGGCAGGTGACGAAGCCGTGGCAGCGTTTGTGGACGACGGTCTCGCAGCCTGAAAACGAGCGTGGTGAGAACGGTGAGAAGAGAGCACGAGGGGGGCTCACCGAGACACTTGTAGCCCTGTTTGCCGAGCCCGTAGATCATTTTGGTGCACAGCGAGCAGAAAGTCGGCTGGTGCAGTTGGGCGGCCTTGAACTTGTGTCCGGCGATCTCGTGGATCTTTGTGCCGTCCGCCTGACGGTGCACAATCGGCGTGTGGATCTCGTGGGCGACGACGTCTTGCATTTTCAGTTTCTGTGGGTGCTTCTGAAATCGGAAAGGGAATGGCGAGTGTTTTTGAGGCGCTGCTTTTAGGCCACGCCCCCTCCTCGCTCCCTTAGTTTTTTGGCCACGCCCACTGCAGTCTGTGTCACGCGTTGATCTCTTCGTCCCGTCGCATGTGACACGACGACGATGAGTCAAGCCATATGCGTGTGTCAAATCAAATTACCAACACTCGAAATCCTCTCTCTCGCTCTCCGGACGGGAAAATTGAAAATAACGCAATTATGTGGCGGGGCGGGATGCTCGGTGCCGCGTCGCAGGCAAAAAATAACCCGAAAAAGGGAGAGTTTGGACATCAGAAATCTGTGTGCTCGGCGCGAGAAAAAGAGCACTCACGACGGCATGGGCTCTTTGTTTTTTGTGCTTATTGGGGGGGATGAAAATGTGATCGAAAGAGTGCAAAAAGTCGCGAAACGTGAGCCGAGAGAAAAACAAGAAAATACACGTATGTAGGTCAAATACATTTAGTAGGTCAAAAAAAAATATGGCAAAAACTGGTCAATTCGATGGGTTTTCGAAAAATATGTACAAAAAAGTAGGTCAAATGAAAAATTGAAGTTTTGGCATTTCCATAGCGAATTGGACGCTTTCCTAATGACAATTTCCTATTATTCGAGAAATTTGGAAATGGCTTCATTCATCATTTCTATGTAATACAGATTGGCAAAATTTGGCAAAACTTGCTAAATCGACGTCGGACTCGTTGGTTTCTCGCCTTTCGGATTTCGGCACGTGTAGTACATTTTCTGGTGGCAGTGCTTGTGACACACTGTTTTGCAACCTGGAACAAAAAAAAACAGATGCGATTTCAGAAATTTTCTGCGGGTCTCACCACGAATAGATAGGGTACGGCTTGAAAACAATGAGCTTAAAGGCGCAGATGATTATTTGGACAAAGTTTATGGTACCCGGTTGTTTTCATTCGTGGTGGGACCCGACCGCCCGTTTGTGTGACCGGAACCCTTTTCTCACCTTGACACTCGTAACCCTGTTTTCCGAGCCCATAGATGAACTTTTTGCACAGCGAGCAGAAAGTGGGCTGTGACAGGAGGACGGCTCGGAACTTGTGCTCGCGGATCTCGTGAATCTTGGTGCCGTCCGGTTGGATGGTGACAGTGGACGGTGGGTAGGGTTTGTCGCACGGACGGTCGGGAGCATTGGTATCAGTGGGGGAGTAGGGCGGTGGTGGTGATGGTGAGTTGTTGCGCAGTTTGATGGGCGTCATGTTTCTAAGAAAAGCAATCGATAAAATATGGATGTGGAAAAACCTAGGAAGAAATTGACAGTGAGAGAAGAAAGAGAAAGAGAGATAGAGAGAGAGAGAGAGAAAACGAAACGCAAATAGAAATGCATTCGCGATACCGAAACCACGCCCCCCTAGTGGGCGTGGTCTATCAAAGTGATCAATGTTTCGATGGTTCGAGGCCACGCCCACTTTTGACGTTTCCCTTTTAAAAGTTCAAAGAACGCTGCATTTTCGCTTTAGCCTAACAGGTCTCGCCACGAACTGAACATGACAATGATGACCATTTTCAGACTACCCGACAGTTGTTTCTGAAAACGATCTCTTAAAATTTCAAGTCTATGCAATTTTTTGTGCATTTTGGGGAGCTCGATTCTGAATGCGTGAAGTCTTAATCTAGGTCAGGTGCCACGTGGCACTGCAAAATATCGAAAAATTTCAATGTACATAGCTTGAAACATAAGAAAAATTTATCGACAAACGAGAAATTACACGAGATCGTAGAGCAATTGGATGTTTTTTTTCGTTGTTTGTTGTAATGGGACACTCTGGGAATCATATCGAAAGCAAGAAGAACAAGAAGAAGAAGAAGAAATAAGAATCTAGAATTTGACGCCTTCATCGTCATCGACGACGACGGCGCCGGTGTCGAACTCTCCGCCCGCCTGGTTCAACGACTGTTTCTGGGTGAGAGCAAAGTAGGCGCCCCTCTTGGCGATCAGCTCGTTGTGCGTGCCTGCAAACGAGACGCCTAGCTGAGAGTGTGACCGTGACACTCACCTTGCTCGACAACTTTGCCGTTCTTCACCACCATGATGCATCCGGCGTTGACGATGGTGGACAGGCGGTGGGCGACGACGATGCACGTGCGATCCTTGGCGGCCGCGTCGAGCGCGATCTGCACTTGTTTCTCGCTTTCCGTGTCCAGCGCGCTCGTCGCCTCGTCGAGAAGAAGGATCTTGGGGTTGCGGATGAGCGCGCGCGCGATGGCGATTCTCTGCTTTTGACCGCCCGACAATTGTGTTCCTTTCTCACCGACGCGCGTGTTGTAGCCCTGCAAACGTTCGCGTGGTTCTCAGTTTTCGAACAAGTTTTGACTCACATCTGGAAGTTCGGCGATGAAATTGTGAATGTTGGCCTTGGCACACGCGGTTTGGATCTCTTGCTCGGTGTATTCACCGGCTTGCAGTCCGTAGACGATGTTGTCGCGGATGGAGGTGTCGAAGAGGATCGGCTCCTGGGAGACCAGGGCGATGTGTTTGCGCAAGTGTTTCGGGTTCATTTGACGCAGATCGTTGTTGTCGACACTCTGAAAGTCGTTCGATTCAGTTTGGTGGGATTCGGCGAAGTTCTCGAACTGACCACTGCACCGTCCATCGGATCGTACAACCGCTCGAGCAGCGAGATGACCGTACTCTTTCCGCACCCACTTGGCCCCACTAGCGCCAACGTCTGCCCGGGTTTCACGTGCACGTCGAGGCCTTGCAGAATGGGCACGGCGGGTCGTTCCGGGTAGCGGAAGAAGACCTTGCTCAGTTTCACCTCTCCGCTCAGTCTCGGCTTCGAGCCGCTCTCGGTCATTCCGTCGATGCGCGGCTCTTCTTCGAGCATGTTGAAGATGAGGCCGGCGGCGAACGTCGCTTTAATGTACTCGGGGAAGTAGGAGGCGGCGAAACCGATCGTTCCGAACGAGAACGAGATGGCGAACAGGACGCGGAGCACGTTTTGCGGTGGCATGTGACCGGCGAGAATGAGCCATAGGCCGAAACGGAACGCGGCGGCGTAGGTGAAGAATTGGATGGAGTTGGCGAATCCGTACGTCAGACCACGGATCACCGCCTTGATCACGTTGCCCGAGTGGGGCGCGTCGAGGTGCGAGCAGAATTGGTTGTAGAGGCGCTCCTGAAGTGTCAACGCCTGCACGGTTCGAATGTTCTCGATGGCCTCCATCGCCGTCTTTCCACTGTTCTCCATCTCTTTCGCGTCGGCGGTGGCGCTGCCTCCGTGGTACTTGATGACCATTGCCTGTCCGATGGCCACCAATGGGAAGATGGCCATGACGAGCAGAGCCATCTGCCAGCCGTAGTAGAACGCGATTCCGAGACCGCCGGAGATCGAGGCGGCCGCGTTGAACACCGATCCGAGACGGTAGTCGATGGCTGATTTGACGTTCGGCGCGTCTGTCGCGAGTCTCGTTGTGATGCGTCCCGGCGAGTGTTTGGGCATGTCGAAGTACGTGGCGTCTTGACGAAGCACATTTCGGTACACCTTACTGCGAACCCTCATCGTCAGGCGCTCAGCGGCGATTCCGAAGAATGTGCACTGGAAGAGCATGGAGGATCCTTGGACCGCGGCGAGCACAAGGAACATCAGCGCCCAGAAGTGGCCGTCCTTCTTCATCTGATTCCGGTCGGGATTCGAGAAGACGTCGATGATTTGGGAGAAGAAGAGCGAGAAGGCGGGCATGACGGCGCCTTGAATGAGGGCGGAGATGATGGCGAGCACGATGAACATCCACTCGGGCCGCGCGTATTTCAGAATCTTGAACAGGTTCGCTTTCACCGCTCCCTCCTCCTCCAGCTCTTTCTTCAGTCGTTTGATCTCCTTCTCGGCGGCCTCGGGTTGTGGCGGTCCGGCGGCGGACTTGTCCTCCACTTGTGACGATTGCGTTTTGAAGTTCTGAATGTCGATTTTAGATCTATGTACATAACTTGATCTACCCCTAGGCAACTAGACAACACTACATAAACTCACCAAAGTACCATAGGTTGTGGTTTTGATAGGAGAAGTTTTCTAGAAACTTTGACAAGGTATATCTCGATAACTAGAAGAGTTATGAAAAAGTTGACAATTGCAAAAACATGGGAAATTTTACGCTGATCAAGTTTGTAGTTGACAACTTTTTCATCACTCTTCTAGTTTCAGAGATATTTCAGTTTGAATGTAACCTCTAAAAGGACATGGTTTACGGAAACCCACTAGACGACAGTAATAGGAGAACTTGTTGGTACAGTAACCAGACACTCCCCCCCTCCTACTCACCACTGCATCGCGCTTCTCGGAAGTCTGTCTCGAGAACCGCCTCTCCACCTTCTGCGCCTTCGGTCCCTCGTCCACGTCGGCGAACACTTGCGCGTGCACCAGCTCGTGATACAATCCCTTCTGCTCGATCAGCGTGTCGTGCGTGCCGACCTCCATGATCTTTCCGGCCTTCATCACGATGATCTTGTCGGCGTTGCGAACTGTCGACAAGCGATGAGCGATGACGATGGTGGTACGTCCGCGGGAGGCGTTCTCGAGAGCCGCCTGCACAACACTCTCCGATTCGGCGTCCAGAGCACTGGTGGCCTCATCGAGCAGCAGGATCTTGGGATTGCGGACGAGTGCGCGGGCGATGGCGATTCTCTGCTTCTGTCCGCCCGACATCTGAACTCCACGGTCTCCGACCATCGTGTTCAATCCCTCCGGGAACGACTTGATAAAGTCCAAAGCGTTGGCCTCTTTCAGCGCGCGCGTGATCGAGTTCGAGTCGACGTCTTCTCGTCCATACCGGATGTTCTGCTCGATCGACGTGTTGAACAGATTCGGCTCTTGCGAGACGACGCCCACTAGTTGTCGCAAGTATTTGATGTTAAAGTCCTGGATGGGGATGTCGTCGATGAGAATCTTTCCGGCGTCGGGATTATAGAATCTTTGCAGCAGCTGGATGATCGTACTCTTTCCGCATCCCGATGAACCGACCAAAGCGATCGTCTGCCCGGGTTGCGCGTCCAGCGACACATCCTTCAGAATCTGCACGTCCGGCCGTGTCGGGTAGGTGAACTCGACGTTCTCGATCTTAATGCGTCCGGAGATCTTCTCCGGCCTCACACCCTCCTCCGAGTAGGCGTCGATTTCGGGGGTTCGGTCGATGACCTCGTAGAGCGAGGCGGCGGCTCCCATCGCTGTTCCGATCGTGGCGAACTGCTGTCCGGCCTGTCCCAACGCCATCGATCCCATCATCACCGAGAAGAACACCGTCAACACGGTGCCACCATCCAGGCGTCCGTTGAAAACGAAATTGGTTCCCACCCAGAACGCGAGACAGTATGACGCGTAGATGATGATGAAGAACGAGGCGAGACCGGCGCCGATCAGGAACGACTTCTTGATTCCGGTCCGTTTGCCGTGCTCCAGCGCCTCCTCGTACCGCTTACACTCGTACTCTTGCCCGTTGAACGCGATCACCGTTCGGATCGACGTCAACACCTCTTCGGCGATTCCGCCCGCCACCGCGTACTGTTTCGCCTCTTTGGTGGCGGCCGTGGCGAGCAGTTTGGCGAGAAACAGTCCGCAGATCATCATGAACGGCGACAGAGACATCATGATCAGCGTGAGCAGCCAGTCGTAGGAGAACGCGACGGCGAAACCGCCGATGAACTGGGCCATCATCTGGAAGGCGAGTCCGACTTTGTCACCGGTTCCCTCGCGCACTCGCTCCAGGTTGCTGAAATGGATGAGAAACATGTTAAAGGAACATTAACTTCAAGCTTGAATATCTCTGAAACTAGGAGAGCTATAAAAAAGTTGTCAACTACAAACATGATCAGCTTAAAATTTGGCATGTTTTTGTAGTTGATAACTTTTTTGTGACTATCCTAGTTTTCAAGATATACCCCGTCCAAGTTGTACTTGATTTGTTGGCGACTATCTTCGGCCAAGCAACTTATGATCCCGCCAGAGCGCGAAAATTTGTCTGAGACGGTAGGTAGGTATGTGGGTACAGTAACCGGACGCCCATGAGGTATACTGTAGGTGGCTTACTCGAAAAGTTTGATGGACAGCGTTCCCGACGTGTTCTTGTCGTACCAACTGATCTCGTGCCTCATCACCGAGTAGAAGAACGCGCGGCGGAAGCGATTCGAGAGATTCTCGCAAATCACCAGGAAACATGACGCCTGTGAAGGGATAAGGAAGTTTTCAGTTGGCAAAATTCAAGGGAAAGTTATCGATTACCTGCAAGAAGCCAGCAGCGAAGATACCGCAACCGAGGTACACGTATTTCAGGCAATTTTGAATAACATCATGCGAAAACTCTTTTTTCGCCTCATCGATGGCCGTCTGGTCTGAAAAACGCGCGGTTCGCTCTTCTGGGTCGATGGTAGTTTGACCTACTTGTGCTGTTGTACAAAATCGTTCCGATGTCGATGAAGTTTTGCGAGACGCTACCCTGAAACCGAGGGATTTCCAGCGATTTGAGCTGGTTTTCAGCGTACCATAATGATAGACATGAGCGGAAACCCGACACCAGTGGCGCACGAGACAACGACGCCGATGATCAAGAGGATCCGATCCATGGTGCTCGTGTATCGGAAGAGTTGGAAAATGGAGATTTTCGGCGGCGGAGGGGCCTCTTCCTTCTTTTCGGACCCCTCCGACGAAGAGTCCTCCTCCTTTTTCTTAAATAGACCCATTACCTGAAAATTGGGGGAATTCAAATTCTTGAGGAAAGAAAGAAGTGAAGGTAGAGTTTCAGACGGAAATTCCAGAATTTTCTGGAATTCTTTGAATCTGGAAAGCGTTAGAATAGGTTAAATGGTGTAGGATGGCCTAAAACTTTAGTCAAGCTCATCTAGATTCAGAAGACGTCAAGAAAGAGTCAAGTGGTTAGAATCAGTTTGAGAGGCGCTGATGAGGGGGCTAGATAGATTCAGAAGGCGTTAGAAGACGTGAAAACACTCTGAATGGTGTCAGAAGGCGTCAGAACATTCTAGGCAGCCATCAAGGACCTAAGAAGATGTCACAACTTTCCAGACACTCTTCAGAAGAAACTAGACTGCTCCAGAAAGCGATACTCCAGAAAAAAACCGCAGAATTGAATGGCGGCGAGTAACTCTTTCTCTCTGTGCCCATTTTATCAGTGAGCCGGTGTCGGCGACTTCTTGAGTACACACACACACACAAAAAAACTTCTCTCTCTTTCTTACCTCCTCACTTTTATCTCTAGTTTGTTTGAAATTAAGAGAGAGAGCGAGCGAGAGTCTAGGCGAAGATCGGAACACTTTTTGGACGGTGGAAACGATGAAGAGAAATGTCAACGTCGGTTTGGTACACATTTTGGTTTTGTTTGTTTGGGCACAAGTTGGAGAAAAGGAGGAGTGAAAGAAGCTGGGTTCAAAGAATCAATAATGCTCCAGGTTTAGTGGACAGGTGGGAGAGATGTACATGCAAATTGGAGGAATCAAAGTGGCGCAGGAAATCGGCCAGCCATCCGCATGGCATACGCCAGTGGCGCTTACAACAGGTCCAGGTCGAATGCTTCAAATGCTCCAAATGCAATGCCGCCTTGGCGAAACTAGACGCATGCATAGATGAGTGATGCAAATGAAATGAGGCAAAGGAGAGAGTAAGAGAGAAGGGAAGGGAGAAGATATCGAATTGCAGCTGCCCCCCGCCCCTTTCGCCCATCCATTTTATTCGTCCCCAATCTATCATCATCAGCCAGCAGAGGAGTTCCAGCATAAACTCCGCATGCCTTCGACGAGTCGAGCACAAACCACATCCAGCACGGTTTCTTCGCCTTCCTCAACCCCCCTCTATCTTTTCTCTCTTTCTCTTTTTCTCACTATCTCTCGCTCAATCAGAGACCTCACTTTTTTGTGTGCTCCGTGTGGTTTGTGGAAGGTCGGCACCCCCCCCCCCCTATTGTTTGCTTCTTCACAGTTATATATTTCCGTCGGAGTGGTGTCTGTTATCACCGCTTTTTTTTACGCGCCAAAATGATCCAGGGCGAATCGAGGGAGGGCCGAGGTGTTTCGAAAGTGTTTTGGGAAATTTCGAAATCGCGCGAGCCAGTGATGCAAAATGTGAGAGCAGTGCGGTTCTACTTCACGGGGAATGCACATGCGTGACAGAGAGGGGGGACACGAATACGATTCGAGGCACACTTCTTACCACTAGACGAGAGGGAATCCGAAAGAAGTTTGGAAGAGATTGATAAGTGTGTACAAGTGAAGTTCAGTGTCACTTGGACTTGGTTCTGGTGTATTTCAAACCCACAGACTATAGTTTCAACGGAATTTCATCAATTCTCACTATACTTTGAGTTGTATCTACTGAACTGGTCGAAAAGCTTGCTGGCACCATGCCAAGAGGTTATTCCGATAAAAATTTTGAAACGTGGACTTATTGAAGCCTTTTGGCAAATTTTTGACTGTTCATTGAAATATGAATAAAGTGGGAAGTTGAAAAATACGTGCGTTGAATCTCAAAACATGTTATCAATTGGCTGACCGCAAGCGTTCGCGCTCGTGGCGCCGACTTTGAGCATCTGATGATAGACTCTTTGTTTTGACTGTTTTCAATCTTGGCATCATTGCCCCAGGCCATTTTTCATGATTAGAAGCAAAATGAACGTTCTGTACTTACCGTTTTCACTCTAATCAAATGACACTCTTCAGGTTCAACTTTGACAGGGTATATCTCGAAAACTAAAATAGTTTGAAAAAAGTTGCCAACTACAAAAACATGGTAAATTTTACGCTGATCAAGTTTGTAGTTAACAACTTTTTCATAACTCTCCTAGTTTCAGAGATATCCAGGTTTAAAGGCCATGCACTAGTGTGTCATTCTGATAACCTGCTATATCTCATATTTTTCAGTTTTTTTTCAGAGCTGCAAGTTTTCCACCATATCACCATGGAGCAATACCCCAAATTTTCAGAAACATCGGCTCACTTTCAGAGAATGTATGCCCGTAAAAACCGCCGGACTCAAAATTTGTGACGAGTTCTCTGTGACCGAGCTTCGATAAGTGAGCACAATTCCGGTGCTACCGTCAACTCGATTCTTGTCGACATGTCGTCACTTTTATCATTTCGTGCATCACCTCGCCGCCAACTTCCATTGTTTCGCGCCGTTTCACACACACTTTTCGCATTCGTGCCGCCGCCGACCGATCAACGGTCGTTTTTCGTGTCCCCCCGCACTGTGTCGAATCGCGTTTTTGTTGCACCGATAAACTTTGAAAAGTGTTTGAGAAGGGGGTGATTGGGAAGAAAAATGGTTTGGTTTCATGGAAACTTTGAACTTAGGTTTCGGTATTTACTACCGTAATCCCATTCGATGACACATAGAACATATCGACAGTAATCCCGCTACACTATCATGCCTTTATCGGAATCTTGGTACCGTGAAAGTTCAAAGTAGACATATTGAGTCAAATTGCACGGTTAGGACTCAAATACAGTAGGTACCGTAATCCTACAGTCGATCAGTCGACAAGAACTGAAAATAGTAGGATAGAGTTATTGGAAATTAGCTGGAGAAACACCGATTCACTAGATGCTAAACCGCGCTCCACCGTACAATAGAATTCGCTTCCCTTCAAGTGCGGTAGAGCGCAGTTTGTCGTGTCAACGAGGCGAGTGAACATAAATCAGAGCTGCCATGCTGTCAATTTGGAAATGGTTGCCTGGTGACCCCGATTTCATGTGCTCCGCGCGGAGCTCACTCTTTTCCTCTCGAAGTTTCGCATTACGAAAACGTTTCTATGAATTCTTGGCGTAGCTTGCCTTAATCGTATCCAGGCTATGCAACCCACTGGCTATTGCCACTGCACTACGGTGCTGTACCAACAAAGGTTGGTAGCTCGTTGGATATGGTAACTGCACAACTGAGTTGATGCATCTGCCAAACAAACATACAATTTTAGATGAGGCTAGTGTTTGAAAAGTCTGAACACCTTCTTTTTTTCGTTTTAGATAAAACTGCTATGCAACTTACTGGCTAATGGTGGTATTTGTGCGAAACACATGTAGAAGCGATGGCATGGATTTCAAGTAAGTGGGACGAAAATTCAAATTTCACACTATACTTTATTGTTTCAGATTCATAAAACAACCCAAGCTACAGTATCCCAACACGTTTTCTTTAAAATTTCTTGGTTTCAGTCCCAGCTGAGGGCTCTGAGATCGGCTCCACTTGCCAAACTTATGTACTTCATTCATTTGTGACATGAAATGAATCTTTTTCTGAAAATCACCTTGCCTATGTATTTACTTATTCAATGCCATTCTCTGATCTTGTTCTAGTTACAGTAACCTAGTACTCTCCTCTGTTCAGCAAGTTTCCAATTCAAACCTTCTCAAGAAGTTTTGCGCGCTTTGGCGGGATCACAAACTGCTTGGCCAAAGACAGTCGACCAAGAGATTTGTGATGCCCGCCACTGGCGCTATTCCGGCGTCATTGGCCGAATCTGAAGCCCGCCACTGGCGCTATTCGGATGCCATTGGCCGACTCTGAAGCGCCACTGGCGTCACCGCGCCGCAACTGGCCAACTTTGAAGCGCCACTGGCGGCCGGGGCGCTTATTTTGGCGTATGTCAAGCGGATGACCGGCCGATGTCAGGCGGCTGCCCGCCATTTGCATGACTTATCGGCCATTAACCTCGCCAACCCTGGCGCCAAATTCCGTGAGTCGTGACTGAAAGAAGAGGATAGTCTGGTTTGGGGTGGGTGCAATCTGAATGCTCACAGATGAGCTCTCAAAGTTACAGTAATCCAAGACGCTTCCCCTTCAAGTTCTCCTCCTCGGAAACTTTCCAGACCCCGCAAAGCAACAACTTGAGACCCAACAAACCGAACATCTCTGCCCGTTTCCCTTCTTTTTCCCCCTCCATCTCATTGTCCGTCGATACTCGAAACTTTCACCCCCCCCCCTTCCACTGGCTAAAAACCTAAAACACGTGTCTCATTTCCGACGCTCAAGTACCCCCTCGGCTTGTTGCGGAAATCGCGCCGATTGCACAATTTGGACTTGGCCACGCGCGCGCGCGCGCTCACCATCCAGACTAATTATACATACACCGACAAACCGTGGACGAATATCGGAAATCGCTTGGAAGACCAACACAAAAAACCAAAAACGAAAAACGGAGGAGGAAAGAGGGATGAAATGTCCGTGGATGACGAGGAATCGCCGACAAAAAAAAGTGAATGCAATAAGGCTTTAGAGAAGGGGGGGGGGATAATTAGTGAAAACCCAACTGTTAATTGGTTTTGCCATTTGGAAGGAGAATGATGTCTCCTCCTCCTCTTCCTTTTCTTTCCAGTTCATCATCATGTTTCTGTTTTCCACACCGACATCATCATCATCCACATCATCATGATCCAGCGCCATTCATCATACTGTTTCTATGCGTATCACTTTTGCCTTTTTATCGCTTCTCAACGCCCTTCCTTCTTCTTCGAAAGCCTGTTCGCAGCTGTTTTCCTCGAAACATAACAAGGTGGAAAATGGAGGGGGAAGAAGCCGTTCTCTTCCTTTCACAGTTTCAAAAAGTACTACTACTACTACTAACCGTAATCTCAAAATGGTCGTCTTTTTTAACATTGCATGTTTCACTGGGGTAGCCCTTTCCGTCAATCCTATGACCATAAAAAGTTGGCTTCTTCTCTCAGCTAATCCTACTGGTTTCGCCCGCCGTCCCGTCCCGTCTCTGTACTTTTTCAAGTTCACTACCATAAATCAGGCGCGTGTAATTAGGTTCTAGCTGCCTTCTTTCTCGAAGGTCGTTCATTTTCGTCGCCGCATTCACACTTTTTCGTGTGTCCGGTGGAAATCCGGTCGTTTTCGGTTTAGCCGTCTGTCCAGAGGTGTAGGTAACTGCTAATTGGCATTTCGTTTCGCAGCTATACTCGAGACATACCAAGTCATTCTTGGCGCGGGCAGTTGACCGTAAAGTCGACGTTCGGAAGAATAGATTTGACCTACTCGTTTTGGACTCACTTTGCATGTTTATTGTGTGTTCAGTCGATTTTCACACCTCACTTCATTCCGAAAGTTCATTCTCGATGGTCATTCTCCTGTATGTATTCACATTTGCAGAAATTTCTTGGTGAAACCATGATCCACACCGTTTTCTATGCGATTTTCGGGTTCGCAAGTTTTGTCAGCTCTGCGCAAGTACCGAGGATTCAAAATGGGATTGTGGGTAGGTTAAAATGAGGCATATCTCTGAAACTAGCAGAGCTATAAAAAAGTTGTCAACTACAAACTTGATCAGCGTAAAATTTCTCATCTTTTTGTTGTTGACCACTTTTCTGTGGCTATTCTAGTTTTCGAGTTATACCCTCTCAAAGTTGATCGATTTTCAGGCGAGCCTGAAGTGATTTGTGACATTCGCCAAATTCGGATCACAATGAGAACCATGCAGCCGTTCACCGGAAACCTATACTCGAAAGGCTTTTTTCACAAATCCGAGTGTCGAATTCGTGGAAACGCCACTCAAAACTCGGTGGAAATCGTGTTGCCCGTCGATTCGGACTGCGGTATTCGTCGGAAACGGATGGTGAATCCACGTGGCATCCTTCTCGACACCATCGTCATTCTGATGTTTCATCCGGTGTTCTTGACGCAAACCGATCGGAGTTATCATGTTCAGTGCCAGTACACCGAGTCGGAGAGGACGGTGACGAACGCGTTGGATGTGAGCATGCAGCCGCCGTCGGAGCTGCCGCAGAGTGTTCAGCAACAGGACGAGAGCACAGCGCCCGTGTGCAAGTATGAGGTTTTGATGGAGAGTGCGACGGGACCGCCGCTGTCACACGCCACTGTCGGAGATTCGGTCTATCACAAGTGAGTCTAGTGTCACGTCATGAAATGGTGATGCCACTTCATGAAATGGTATTGCTTCGCCTTGAAATAACAGTACTACGTCCCGAAACGGTAGTGCTACATTAGTGCCACGTCATGGAACGAAACTATCAACTCATGGGATGGTAGTGCCACGTCATGAAATAGTATACAATGATACTGCCATGTCACAAAATTAGTACCACCTGATAACTCTGCCAACCTTTCCAGATGGTCGTGCGAAGGCGGAACCAAAGAGATGTACTGCATGACCGTCCACTCGTGCGTCGTCGACGACGGTCAAGGATTCGGTCAGAAGCTCGTCGACGATCACGGCTGCACACTCGACGCCTTCATCCTCAAAGAGCTCGACTACAAGGAGACGGCGCTCGAGGCGGGCCAACTGTCGAATGTGTTCAAGTTCGCCGACAAGCCGACCGTCTTCTTCTCGTGCATGATACGCGTCGAAATGAAGGAGTCGGCCGAGGCGCCGTGCGTCCGACCCACCGAAATGTGCAAGAATCGGCCCCCTGCTGACGTTCAGCATCAGAATCTGGAAGTGATGACGAGTCGGAAGGTGTCGAGTGACATTCCAGCCGGGTTTCCGAGACCTCCGAATGACACTAGGCTTCAGGTGAGTTGCAGAGGTTTCAGAACGTTTTCGGTCCGGACCAAAATATGTTCTCCTATTCAGAAGTCCACCAAATTCGGCTCGGATCCCTCCAATTCGGACTATATGAGCGCCGATTTTCTGGACGATGAACTCGAAATGGAGGTGGACAAAATGGGCAAAATTCCGACTGCCGCGTCAGTTTTCACTATCATTTCAAGGGTTTCAGTTTTGGCTGAAAGTGAGCATTTCCAGAATGAACCGTCTGATTCGTCGGGACGTGGCCGGCTCGAAGGTGCTCGCGGATTTTGACGTGGCAGCGCAATCTGTGGATGTTCAGGACATTCCTGAGTCAGGTACAACCCCTTTTCCAGGCAAACTTTTCAGAGCAATGCTGAAATTCCAGAAGTGGGCGGCTCGAAACGCGACGCTTCGCGAAAAACGCTTCGGAGCTCGAGCACCGACGTCTGTTTCACTCGCACCAACATCATTCTGTCGCTGCTCATTCTGGTGGCTCTTTCCATTGTTACCGTATCCCTAATGTATATCATAATGAGTCGGATGGCTGAAAGAGGCGAGTTTCAGCACAAAGGGGGCTGAAATTGAAAATGCGAAATTTTCAGAGGCTCAAAAGAGGAAGAACAAGTTGCCGCTTCCCGATTTCTCACAATAACTGCATATTTCTAACTTATTTTTACCATTTTCTCGGGTACATTTTTTGTTTGATCTACATACAGCTCTTATTTTGAATAAAGTTACACACAGTAAACCCTTTTAACTTCAAACTGCGATATCTCTGAAATTAGAAAAGTTATAAGAAAGTTGTCAACGACAAAAGTGATCAGCATAAAATTTGCCATCATTTTGTTGTTGGCAACTTTTTCATAACTCTGCTAGTTTTTAAGATATACCCTGTCAAAGTTGAACTTCAAAGGAGCTCCAGGGAAGGGGGCCTTTTAGTGGTAACAACTTGTTTATCAACTTGTTCCAACTTTTTCCCCGTGTTTTTCCGGTTGATCTCTTCTTTTCTCCCCCTGGAAATCGAATGGTCAGATAAGAAAGAGAAAGGGGGGGAAAGAGAGAGAGAGAGAGAGAGAGGGAGAGAGAGAGAGAGAAAGACTGCCTGGGGGAAAAAGTGATAAAAGAAGAGTCAAGAGAGAGAGAGAGAAGTGATAAGAGAGACGCAGAGAAGAGCGGCTGTTTGGAAGAAGAGGAGATCTTCCCGGCTCTTTCCCGCCGCTTTTTTCTAATCGCCGATAGATAGACACCAAGTACTCACCTCCATCTCCAATGAAATCTCAATTGTTCTTCAACTCTCTGATTCTCTGAAAACCTCACTCATTGCCAAAAAATTTTTTTGAAACAAAGTGAGTTCTCTCTCTCTCTCTCTCTTCCAAACTATTTTTGTTTTCTTGCCAAAGATTTCGTCTGGCACATCATAAAATGAATGTGGTCGCCACCTGGAGGGGGTGGGCGAAAGGGGAGCAAATTTGCGGGCGGCGAGAGATTTTGATTCATATTTTTTCGGCTATTATTGAAAAGTTTGGTGTGTTGGAGTTTTGAAAAAATGGCAAATGTTTTTGTGAATGAGAGGTAGGTCGGAAAAATGTAGGTGAAAATAGCTAGGGTAGATCGACAACGGCAGAGAAATGGAAAGTAGGTCAAATTGAATCTGACTGCTCAGATGGAAGTATGTAGGTAGACAGGTGCTAATAGAAAGTAGGTCAAAGATTTGAAACTAGGTCAAAAGTCGGAAAGTATGTAGGTCAAATTGAATCTGACGGCGCTAATAGAAAGTAGGTCAAAAGTGAAAAGAAGGTCAGATTCTGAAACTAGGTCAAATAGCAAAAATCTACTCAAAAAACTCTGCGTAGATCAAAAACTGAAAAGACCAAAAGATGAGAGGAGAGTGTGCTTCAATTTTTGCTCTCACTTTCAAATGATCTGCCTTCACTCACCCGGATCACAGACATCTGAAAAAGTACACCCCCCCTGGCACATCCACACACACACACAAGAGATCAAGTTTCGAGAAATTCTTAGGGGGGGGGGGGGGGTTGAGTTCTCTCATCGTTTTTCAACTAGTCGCCCGTCTCGCACGTTCGCCCGGGTTTCGGTTTCTCGTCGGAAAATGCTACTGCAAAAAGCGTGGGTCACTATTGATTTTTTTTTTGGTTTTTCCATTGTTCCCAGGTCTGAAATACAGGTGACGTGGCTCTTTTTTGTTTGCAGAATGTTCTGGAACTTGGTGGCGGTTCACTATGAGCGGTACCATTTGCACCATCTCGCCAAAATATTCGTGCTCATCTTCTACAGTTTTCTCGGCGCCGGCATTTTTATGGCGTGCGAGGCGGAGAACGAGAAGGCGACGAGAAGTGAGGCGAATATGCGAGTGTTGCGGACGAGCATTGCGGCGAAGCACGTCTTTGTGCAACGTCTACAGGTGAGCCCCCCCCCCTGACTATCTGAAAGTGTCATCTGAAATTCAGGACATGTACTTCAACTTTGGCAACACCTCGGAATTCTCGGAGATCAAGTTGAGAAGGGTGTTGTCGGAGTATGACGCGGCGATGGGAATATCGATTGATGGGACGACGACGACGCGGTGGGACATCTGGGGCGGGCTCTACTACGCCGGCACCATCTACACGACAATCGGGTACGGCGACCTGGCGGCGGTGACGATTCTCGGGCGGATATGCACCATGTTCTACGCTATGATCGGCATTCCCATCGTCATCAACATTCTCAATGACTGGGGCAACATGCTGTTCTACTTTGTGGATAGTGAGTGGATTCGAGACGTTCGCCGGGCGGTGACTGCCAATTTTTTGCAGACTTTTGGCAAAACATTGGCCGTCGGTGGGTGCACAAACTTCGCAAAACGTTGCAACGGCGCAAAGTGCAGAGTATCGACGAGGTGAGAAATGATGATTTCGCAACACCCCTTCGCCTCGCCAACTGACTATAATTAATGAGGCGGGCGATGGGTGCCCACTCGCGTTTGTTTCGAGGAGCTGAGCGAAATGATTTCTGATGTGCTCACTTGCTCACTTCCATCGGAACCCACCTGTCACAACTGGGCGTCAGTGGAAAAGTGTCTGAAATATGAAAGATGAGTAGGTGGGGGGCGCCTCGGCTTTCTTCTGACGGCTCCGACGACAAATTGTTGTGAATTAGGAGCGGGTGGGGATGTTGTAATTCGTCAAAAAACTATCAATAGCCGCCCGGAGGACAGCTGTCGGTGATAATAGCAGGGTGATTGGAGATCATAAAAGTGACACGGAGCAGCGATCGCAAAATGAATTGGAGAGCTGTTTTAAGGGCTCCGAGAGCCAAGGGAGTTGGTCACAACGGTCAACTTTTTAACATGGTGCCATAGGAAACTTTCAGACGTACATAATTTATCCAGGTAGATCAAACTGTGAGGATTCTATTGACACCCCAAGCGGACTGGTTTTCACTTATTGGAAAAAAGATACGAGAAATCAAAGTGTTGGCAGCTATTCAAAAATTGAGAGTGTGACAAAACCGGAACAGACGAAACCGGAGCAAAATCGGATGTGTTTCCACAACGCATGTTCCGGTTTCGTCTGTTCCGGTTTTGTCACACTCTCCAAAGTTTCGGATAAGTTCATTATTTCTCCCATTATTTGAAAATAGTTTGGGGTGGGGGGGGGGGGGTATCTGTGGAGCCCTTCAAATTTGATCTGGAAGGATACGGAAATAGATCAAAAACTGTGAGTCAGCGAGCCGGTTGGTAAAGTTTATCGAGTCTCCCGAAAAGTTTCCCAAAACGTTTCCACATACGCTTTGAGTTTTTGGTCCTAGAGATAGGGGGAAAGTGCGAAAGATCGCGTTCGCTGCAAGACCCAAAATGGGCGGGGCCTAACTGAGCTTTTGAGCTGTATACAAACTGTGATAATCAACTCAAGTTGTACTCTTCCAGGGATCCATAGAGAAGGCGCCACTGGTCGCCGACTCGAGTACACCGCAAAACGCGGACGGCACGCGCCCGATACCTCTCCTTCTGGTCATCATCGTCCTGTTCTTCTGGATGACCCAATGCGTCGCCTACTTCGCCTACTTTGAGAACTGGACACTGTTCGAGTCGGTCTACTTCTTCTTCATCTCGATGACGACCATCGGCTTCGGCGACTTCACGCCGAACCATTCGGTGGCCGTCGGCGGCATCGTTTTCATTCTGGGCGGATTGTCGGTGGTGTCAATGTGTATCAATGTGATACAAATGCAGTTGGAGTACCTGTTCAATCAGATTGTGCAACGAATCGAGAGCGATTTCAAGAACACACTTTCAGTGGCAGGTAGGCCGATCATTTCATCTGACTAACTAGCCCGATCATTTCATCTGAAAATTTCAGCCGAGGAGAGTCGAAAAAAGTCGATCGGCGTCTCCGAACTCGGCTCGATTGATCCGTCGAAGAAGAAGACGATGAAGAACGATGGTGACGTGGCGCAGAAGTACAGCGAGGGGATGGAGATGGGCAACAAGTTGTTGATGAAGTTTATGAGCAATCATCAGAAGAAGATGCTCAATGAGAAGTTTGACGAGCGTGCGAAGATGCGCAACGCCGGCACGCAGACGACGTCGCAGATTAAAGTGAGTCCACGTGGTTATCTTTCTGAAACTTGCAGAGTTCGGAAAAACGTTTGATCTACCCACACTGATTTGATCTACAGGTAGCGAGTGTCCAAACTGCGGATCGATACGAGCAGACATGGGACGAAGAGCCGGAGGAAGCTCAGCCAAAGTCTCGAATCAATACACGACGGTTGTACATTTACAATACTGGTGAATGATGATGATGATTTTTTCGCGTTTATTTGACACGGTTCTCTGTTTTTTTCTCTCTTGGTTTTTCGTTCCATCATAAAATACATATACACACAAAACGAGAGATTTGTGATGGGAGGAAGTTCATCCCAACTTTTGGAGCATCTTGGCTCGTTCGGCCTCGCATCCGTGACGATCGCACTGCCGCCGGATGACCTCCTCGGCCGTCGTTTTGCGGTCGTAGACGACGCCGAGCGCGGCGCCGACGTCGATGAGCACACGTGTCCAGTTGAGCCACGTGGCGTGCTCCGAAGTGCGATAGTCTTGCGGAAATGTGTGATGATAGTTGTGACCGCCCTCGCCGACGGCGGTCACCGTCGTCCACAGATTGTCGACAGAGGAGGCGGCGTGATCGTAGGGTTGCCAGCCGATCCAGTGCGAGACGCTGTTGATGCACCAGGTGACGTGGAGGGTGAAGCAGTAGCGGAAGAGGGCCGCCGTGTAGAAGGCGATGAGTGCGGACTCGGACCAGAGGTAGACGGGGATGAAGGTGGGAAGGGCGAAGCAGAAGAGCAGCACCAGTGGCAGGTAGTTCCTGGAAGTGCACGTTTGACCTACCAGTACAAACCTGACCTACTTTACTTTCCTACAAAGATTTGACCTACTAAACCCACACCAGCCCGCTTCAAACTCACTTCCTCTGAAAGATCAGCACCGGATCCTCGTACAAATCGCTGAGATCCAACTTGGCGCCCTGCACCTTCACCTGCTCGTGCTTCTTCACCAGCAGCCATCCCATGTGCGCGAAGAACATTCCGCGATGCGTGCCGTGCGGATCCGCGTCCGTATCCGTCCACTTGTGATGGCACCGATGATCGCGCGCCCACTCGATGATATCGTTTTGAAGTGCAATGTTGTTGAGGCACATGAGAAAGATGCGCATCGGAAGTGTCGCTTTGTAGGAGCGATGCGCCCAGAGACGGTGCGCGCCGCCCGTCACGCCCATGCTTCCGAGTGTGTGAAGGAGGAAAACTGGAATGCATAGAAACGTTGGCCGCTGTTTTCAGAGTTTGGCTGAAACTCACCCCAGGCGACAGTGAGCCATTTCGCCTGGAACAGTAGTTGATAGAATCCGATGGCGGCGCCGAAATGAAGCGCCGCGAACAGTGCCACGTTCCTCCACACGATTTCGGTCTTCTCGACGCGCTTCTTGGACTCCTCCTGCATTTGGCGGATCTCGTCCAAGTCGGCCGCCAGAAATTGCTCGGAGATCAGCGAGTCCACTTTGACAGTCATCTGAAGAGCCGTGTGATGATGATCAGAAGCTCATCGTCATTTTTATACGGAGGGAGTGTGATAAGAAGATTGTAGTTGTAATGGGTGAAACAGAGAGAGGTGGGAGGGAGGGGGGAACAAAAAACACTTCGCAGGATTTAGGCTCCGCCCACTTTTCAGACGGAACTCGGTGGTGTGATTTTCAGCAAAGTGTAATTTGTCGATGAAAAATGGAAAGGAGTGGGTGCTACACATTGAAACTTCTGAGTGGCTAATTTGCAAAATACTTTGCTGGTGAGAGTCTCCTCGAAACTCTACAGTAACCTCCTAGAATAGAATCGAACGAAGCGGGCGATGGTTCCATTCCACTCCTTCCTATTTGCCTTTTTAAATGTTTTCGCCGCCTTCTCGCAGACCAGTGTAGCTTTGTAGCCGCGTCGCGCTCCCGTTCAGATGAGTAACAAGCGAGGGAGCGCCGGGGGGGGTGGGTCCGAAGGTCGGCTACGCTACACTGTCTAGGAGAAGACATAAGAACGGGGGGAGAAAGAGGTTTGACTGGTGTATCAGTGTACTTAGGTACTCTCGATTCGCGTGGTTTCCGATGATTTCCGGGAGTGTGATGACGACGATAAGCGGAGAAGCGGAGAAGCGGAGAAGAAGAAGAACGCGACGATTAGAATAAACTACAATAGAACTTTTGCTTTCTTTCTGCAGAATGGAAAGGGAAGATTCCTTTCTTTTTCCACAGGTGGTCGGTTTCTGAATACTTGCAAGCTTTTAGTGTATTGTGTACTCTGCTAATGGGAAAAACGGGATTTCGGTGGTTTTCAGGTCAACAAACTGGGTTTTCTGAAGTTGGTGACAATATGTCTGACAATCAGCTTGAAACCTGAATATCTCTGAAACTAGTAGAGTTATGAAAAAGTTGTCAACTACAAACTTGTTCAGCGTAAAATTTCCCACGTTTTTGTAGTTGACAACTTTTTCTGAACTGTTCTAGTTTTCGAGATATGCCACGTCAAAGTTGCAAAGGTACATACATCAGCATCTTTCTTATTTCTTATTTCACAACACATCTGTTCCAGTACTTTGAGTCCTCCGCCGAACTCTCTTTCCCGCCTCCCTTTTCATAAAAACTGTTGTTGCTCGGTGGCTCCGCAACTTGTTTGCTCTTTCTTTCTCTCTCTCTCTCTTCACTTTCTCTCCTCCAATTTCACATCTGATGTCGTGGTGGCATGTTCTCAACAAGAAGATGATGGTCGGTGTGACCAGAGAACGCACCGATCCCTGTTTTCCTCCTCTTTCTTTCTCTTCTCATGGTCACTTGTTGGAGGCATTTGGAAAACGGTGTGTAGCTGAACAATGAGTTTGTGTGTGTGTGATAAGAGAACGAAGTATGCCGATTCGATAACATATTGGCTGGTACTCGTCGATTTTTCAGGAAATGGAAAACGGATTAGGTGATCATTGGAACCTTTTCTGATAAGAGAGAGGTGGCATTGGTTTTTGGTTGGTTCGACGGGGACTTTACGGGTTTCGCAAGCGTCATACTGTTCACTCCGGCAATTTTCACCCGACGTCTTCTGAATCGAATTCAGAAGCAACAGTTCTGCTTGCACGCTTAGAAGCCATATCTGGTGATTAAAAAAAGAGGGCTAAAATTCGTTTTGGCGGCAAAACGAGAATCCTAGGTCATGGCCTAGAAACCCAATGCCAAATTTGAACTTTTGTGTTTTCTAGTAAATTTAGTTTTATTTTTGTGAAATTTATTTGGAATGTATTTACATATGCTTTGTAAGGCGCGTGACACCGTGACAGTTTGCAGAACAAAGCGGTGTGCTGGTCTCGCCACGAAACAATTGATCAATGTATTCGCCTTTAAACTTTCTGGCTAGAATGGTGAAACTTCTAAACTTTTTGCCAAAAAATGGGTAACTAGTACATACCGTAACCCAAAAGAGCTTAAAGGCGCATACCTTGATCGGCTTTTTCGTTGCGAGACCTGCGAACTGACAGTACATGTAAGAAAAGAATCAAGACGTGATCGCGTTTATTCCATTTTTGACGCCCGACACCGAGTTGTTTTTCGAGAGCTCTCGAGCCACTGTGGTGTTCACAGTGTTGCGATTGACGAGTTTTCGAAACGGTCGGAAGACGGCTCTGCGGTAGTTGGCCACAATGAATATGATGGCCAGTGGATCGATGCCCGGGTACAAGGCGACACCCATTCCGGTCAGACGGGCGGTCTCGATGCCGGCGATCGACGGAAAGTTCCACATGAAGAGGAACGGGAAGTAGATCATGATCAGTGGGATTACGGTCTGCAAGAGAGACGTTGAAGCGCGCTCCACCGCATTTCTAGGCAGAGTCCGATGGAGCGCGTTTCCTCACCTGGACGATTAACGCGAAGAACAGGTTCAGCTCGAGTTTCAGTCGCTCTTTCGACGCCAATATTTTCAGATCGCTCCGTATCGTTTTGGCGATGGAGTATCCGCAAAAAATGAGAATCACAAAGCTCAGAATCATCGTTTTGACGGCGGCAAAGTAGAAGGCGACTTGTCGCCAATCGATCGCCAACTCGCCCGACTCGCTCATTTTCACGAAGCGCGCCGCCATGTACGTGATCTCGTCCATACTGTGACCAAAGTCGTCGAGCATCTTTTGTCTGCAATTTCAGCCCTATTTTTGGATAGTTTTCAGCTGAAATGGTCACCTGATAAACTCGGTTTTGTCGGGTCGCTCCGAGAATTCCAGGTGCAAAATGTACGAGTACTCGCAGCCAAAGTAGTAGCTGATGACGATCCAGCCGATGAAGTAGGGAAAGTTGAAGAAGCGAATCTTCTCGTTTCTGGGAAAAGTTTGATTGCGATATAGTGAACTCGCGCTCTATCGCACTTAAAGGGGGTCGAAAGCAAAAGTGCGGTAGAGCGCGATGCATTTGCGCTTTGAAAACCGAAAAATATGGGCATTTTCGTTCCATAATAGTGAAAACGCGCTCTATCGCTCTTAAAGGGGTCGAAAGAAGAAGTTCGGTGGAGCGCGATGCATTTGCGCTTCGAAAACCGAAAAATATGGGCATTTTCGTTTTATGATAGTGAAAACGCGCTCTATCGCTCTTAAAGAGGGTCGAAAGCAAAAGTTCGGTGGAGCGCGATGCATTTGCGCTTTGAAAACCGAAAAATATGGGCATTTTTGTTTCATAATAGTGAAAATGCGCTCCATCGCTCTTAAAGGGGGTCGAAAGCAAAAGTTCGGTGGAGCGCGATGCATTTGCGCTTCGAAAACTGAAAAATATGGGCATTTTCGTTCCATAATAGTGAACACGCGCTCTATCGCTCTTAAAGGGGGTCGAAAGCAAAAGCGCGGTGGAGGGCGATTCCAACACGCCAACTCACTTTGTGATCGTCCAATGGCGAAAAATGAAGTGAACCGCGAAAATCACAAAGATCACAGCTAGAAAGAAGCCGTAAACCTCTGAAACTTGATTTTCAGTCTCCCCATTTTCTTTTTTCGGCCACAACACAAACCTGTCGCCAAAACGGCCCACTCCTTCGACGAGAACCGTTCGTTGACGACAAAAAACACGAGAATACTCCCGTGCTTCTCATTCGCCTCCAACATCAAAAAGATGGGTTTCGCGACAAAGTCGAACACCGAGTGGAGGATTCCGTTGCACGCGAAGAACGTCATCAGATGTTTGTAGGTGCCGATGTGCGTCGGACTTTTCGTGTAGACCAGATAGAGCAGCAGAATGTTGCACGAGACGCAGAAGACCAACGCGACGGTGTAGGAGACGTCGGAGACGCGCTCGAACGTCCAAACCATTTTCGAATACAAGATTCTAGAAGGGTCGTTTTTTAAATAGAAAAAAGTGAGTCTAGTTTGAATGCGACTCAATTAGACTGAAAACGATGAGAAATGCCGGCTGAAATGCTGAAAATGACGGAAGAAAGTTTCCGGGTGTGACTCAATCATCCGATGATCAAATGCCCAGTTTTTTGGCGTAAAGCGACAGAGAACAGGTGTTTTTTGAAGATTTGCGAACAAAAAAAAAAGAAAATATGTGAAATTGAGTGGCGGGAAGATGATTTGCAGGGTATTGTTCGAGAATTTCGAGCGCTTGTTTACAATTTTATTCTTGATAACTGTGCTACGTGGATTTTTGTGTTATGAGGTGTTGAATTCCAGAAAACAGTTGAGAGTGATCTGAAAAGGTGGTTGTTCTGAAAAAATCGATTTGAAGACAATTGAAACTCATTTTCTCAAACTGTAAGCCTGATAGAAGTGGTGTCACTTGAAGTGCAACTTTGACAGGGTATAACTTGAAAACTAAAATAGTTAGAAAAAAGTTGTCAACTACAAAAAAATGGTAATTTTTACGCTGATCATAGTTGTAGTTAACAACTTTTTCATAACTTTTCTGGTTTCAGAGATATAACAGTTTGAAGTTCACGAACATACGACAGAGTTTTACTGAATTCCTACTTCCAATTTTCCAATTTCTGATTTCAAGGTTTATCGTACAGTGACTCTCAATTCTGAGCTAACTTTCATTTCCCCCAGAAAAAAATGTCTGTCATCTTCGAACTTTTGCCACAGGGGGGTCCCCGACACCAGAGAGTTGCACGGAGTGAATTCCGGAACTAACACGGAACTCACCATAACTTTTTGTGGTGAATCCTATAAAAATGGTGCAGTTACCATAAATATCAAACTTTTTGTGACCTTTCGAATGGTGCAACGAGAATGTGGAAATCTTAACTTTGAAGAAAGTTATGCCGGTTTTAGCAGTTTTTTCCGAGAAAAACACGGAACTCGTAACAAATTCCACTAAAACCTACATACATAACTTTCTTCAAAGTCAAGATTTCCACATTTTCGTTGCACCACTCAAAAGGTCACAAAAAGTTTAATATTTTTGGTAACTGCACCATTTTCATAGGATTAACCACAAAACAGTTATGGTGAGTTAAGTGTTAGTTCCGGAATTCACTCCGTGCAACTTTGCCCGACACCTTTCGCTCCTTCCTCATCACCACGACTTCATCCCCCCCGCCCCAAGTTCGGATTCCAAAAACCAAACCGAATCGTCGTCGTCGTCGTGTCGATCAAAGCGCCCTAACATCAAAAAGACGAAACACCCAAGTGTCCTCGTCGCCTCCTCTTCGTAGTGGCTTCTGAGGACGAGACTGACACACAGGTGTCAAGAAACCAAAGATTCGGTGTTTGTGACGACGTGTCGCACCTAATCCTGTCACCAGAATCGGATTGTCACTCGAATACAAAACAGAAAATAACGAAAAGTTTTCGGATGGCACGGCACACAAGAAAATATTTGACCCCCCCGCCCTCTAATCTGTATTCTCGGTTTCCTAATGCGATTTGCAGTGGTCAATATAAAACCGAGGTGTCACCTGCTTAAGGGGGGGAGTATTGTCAACTAGTCATCATCATCATCATCATCACCGCCTCCTCCTCCTCCTCTTCTCTTCAGATTTGTACACAAGTGTCAGTGTGACCCTTTGATTGATCATCACTCTTCGATTATCGGGACCCGTATTTGTTTGTGTATGGGGGGGGGGGGATGATCGAAACCGTCTGAATGTTCTTCGATTCTTGTGTCTTCGGTGCGAATTTCCGCGCATTCTAGGGTGTTTGGCCGGAAATTCCAGTCATTTTTAGTAGTGATAACTTGGACTAGCGAGAATCTAGCAAAAACTAAGCTCCACCAACTTTCAGCGAATTCCAGCAAAACATTGGCTGAAATCGTGACGATAGGGTATGCGCCTTTAAACTCGAAGGGTTACTGTATTTTTCTATTTTTTTCCATTTTTTTAGGCAAAAATTACTTTGAAAGAGGAATTCAGTAGATTCAGCAGTATTCTGGCCGATAAACTACAGTATATAACAACGGATACCGTAACCCAAAGTGATCTTAAAGGCGCATACCTGAAATCGTTTTTTTTTTTTGGCTTTCGTTACAAGACCATTCGGACTGTTTTTGCCTGAGGGAAAAAAAATCTGAAGATCAAAAAACCAGCTAAAAAATTTTTTAAATCATTTCAGCCCTTGAACTCTGTACTTTCCAAATTTTTTTCAAACAAAGAAAAAAACCACCTCCTCTCGCTAAAGAAGACCATTCAGGATTACGGTATCATTTGGTCGGAGGGGAAAAATGGGGAATAGGAATAGGCCAAACAAGTTTATCGCCCGAATCATCTCTGTTCTAAAACACTTTTATCACCCTGTTTTTTTCGGAATCACCAAATTTCTCCAGGGTCCCCCAGTTTTATGTATTTCCAAAAAAAAAGTGAATCACGTCATTCTGTCCCTCTCAATTTGTCCCCCTCCTCGATTCTCCGATCGACTATCATCTTTTCGAACTTGGCTGCCCCGACTCAAGATTGACGGTTTTTGGCGCGCGCGCCAAAATTAGCAAAGATGCAAAGAGAGAGAAATTTCGAATTCGATTAATCACTCGCGAAAAGAATCAAAGAAACGAAGTGATAAGATTCTTTCTCTCTCGTTTCCTTTTCTCATTTTGCACTACTACTACATACACAGCCTCTCATTCAGTTCATTGTTTCGAATTTTTTTTGACGAAAACCGGCGGAGAGGAGGGGGGGAAGCGCGCGCTGACTGATTTTGAAATCGATCAATCAAAACAAAAAACCTTCAGAAATCGAGACTATCAGTCGGCAATTGACCCACCGTCTCGTCAAGGTTTTTGTATCTACATCGCCCCTGTGACCGACACCTGTTGTGAATGACCAACGAGGTAGGCGTCATACTGCTTCATTGTCGATTATCGATCGATTTCGGCTTGTTTAGAATCATCATTTCCCAGCGAGAAGCGGCGTTCAAAAGCATACCACTGTTCTTGAAGGTTTGCCACTTTTTGATGAACTTTGATGGAACGGCTTTTCAGTGGTGTATCTCTGAAACTAGCAGAGTTATAGGAAAGTTGTCAACTACAAACATGATCAGCGTAAAATTTCCCATATTTTTGTAGTTGACAACTTTTTTCTAACTTTTCTAGTTTCCGAGATATACCCTGTTAAAGTTAAGGCTTATGATGACTGTTTTTCATTGATACTTTTAACTATTTCTTGCAGAAATCCATGAGGAGCGGGACAGTCTGCCAGATGAGGAGAACGTTTTGGAGAGTAGCGACGGAAGTGACGCGCTTCGGAAGAATGCGGTAGCCGGCGGGGAGTCGCCGAAAATCGAGGCGTCTGTGGACAAAAAGCTCGAGGATCCACTCGATTATGAGGATGATGAT
This sequence comes from Caenorhabditis sulstoni, assembly GCA_963966605.1. Lineage (NCBI taxonomy): Eukaryota > Metazoa > Nematoda > Chromadorea > Rhabditida > Rhabditidae > Caenorhabditis > Caenorhabditis sulstoni. The sequence goes on from OZ016479.1 coordinate 11,935,940, forward strand.
GAGCCGAGGAGGTGGGCTCTTTATCCGGTTTCAGCAGAAGCTTCCCGTTTTCAGCAGAAGCTTCAGTGTCAGCAATGCTGAGTTGGAGGAACGTCATCGATTGGATAGTTTGCCGGAAATCGACAGAGCTCAGCTGAGCAACCACCGGTACACTAGGCACGCGTCGATTGACAGGGGGTAATGGAAGGAATCGCGAATGGATGAGAAGTTAGAGATCTTGCAGGAATAACGGGCTGAAATCGGATGAAGCCGTCGAGAAGTACTATGAGAGAAACAATTACACGGTTACAGGTGAGGAGATCACATTTTGTCATTGTTCAATTATGTCAAAACTAAGTGAAGTTGGTAGATCAAATCTAGAAATGAGAATACTTGAAGTATGTAGGTCAAACTCAAATTCAGTGGTTAAGCAAACTTGCAAAATTGGTGCAGTCAAATCTGGTAGGTCAAATCTAGAAACTGCTGACTTTTGAGTTTGAGTAGATCAAAAAAGTCAAGTATGGGTATTCGGTCTACTAGGTAGATCAAGACTAGAGAAAGTTGAAAGTTGCAGGGCGCGACCGTAACTCGGACTTTTACAACAAACTACCAAGTCACCTGCAACACCGTCTGAGCCAGCACAACGCGGACGCCGTGAGCCGATTCAGCAGTCCGGGAGCACTCGGTCAGCCAGTCGTCCCGACGTTGCGACGATTCGACAAATCGATGTACTGGTTCGCGTTTCACCGAAAACAAATCGGCTTCCGACACTTTTGTGTGATCTTTCTGGTCCTACTCTACACACTTTTTGGCGCCAGCATGTTTTGGTTCGTCGAAAGTCGGCACGAGAAGGCTGTAAGTGTCTGAAACTGTTGGGGGAGTTGTGAGAAACGAAAAAGGTGCGGGTTGACAGAAGACGTTTCGTCACGTACGTCATCTCGAGGAACTGCTGACGACGTTGGCGGAAAACGTCACCGAAACGGTGAACGACATCAACACGACGACGACGGTTTCGGAGATGAAGATTTATATTCGGGTGGGTGGAATGGACGTGACGTCTTCACAGTGTGAATGACATCATCGGGCGGATGCGGAAGGGCAGAATAACAATCTTCTTATGTGTTTAGGAAGCGTATGTGGAACTCATGAAACTCGAGGGACAGTACAAAGGGAGCACCTACTACAAGTTGGAGGATCCCGAAAACAATTGGAAGTGGACTTTTGAGAGCGCCTTCTTTTTCAGCATGAACGTCTACACGACGACGGGTTACGGTAGGTGGTGGTGCCAGAATGTTGCTAGCTGAATTTCAGGGGTACAGGCTCAATTGCCCCTGAGTCTACGCTCGGACAGTTCCTAGTCTGCCTCTACGGATTCATTTTTGTCCCCGTGACTCTTGTCGTGCTGCGTGACCTCGGCCAGTTTTTCCTGGTCCATCTCACAAAACTCTACGCTCATGGCATTCAGAAGTTTAGGTTTGACCTACTTTTTCGATCTATGCATGTACCTAGACAGATTTTCAGAGAACTGAACGGCGATAAGCACGTGGACGAGGATGAGATCATTCGGTTGCCCATAAAAGCGTGTCTCCTTCTACTCGCTTCCTATCTGGGCGCTTGCACAGTGTTCATCTACTTTTTCGATGAGCTCAGCGGAAGTGAGCCGAACAGCGGAATTTCAATGTTTTTGTGCTTCTACTTCTCGTTCATCTCGTTGAGTACGATTGGTTTGGGCGATGTGATGCCGAATAATGCGACGGTGAGTGGATTCGGTACATCGAAGTTAGTAAGCGGTAGGTCAAGTTTGATGAAGTTAGAGGGACAAATCTAGTCATATTGGTAGATCAAAACTAGTGAAAAGGTGACTCCAATTCAGCGAGCTTAGTGTGTAGATCAAATCACTTGGTCGTAGATCAAGTTTAGTGAAACGCATAGGTAGATCAAACCTGGTGGATTTACTAGATTGAACCTAGTGATACATAATACTGCTTCCCGAGCCTGAACTTTGTAGTATGTACATATTCTGGTATCAGGCACATGCATCAAACTTTGAACAAATTTGACCTACCGCCTAACATGTAAACTTGATCTACAAGTGTCTACTTGGTAGATCAGATCTTAAGATAACATTATTACACTTTGGTAGGTCAAAACTTCAGAAAAAAAACGTGATCCGAACTACGAAACTAAAGTTTTGGTAGGTCAAACATTGAAAACGTTTGATTTGCCACGCATCGCCTGTAACTCCCAACAAAAAACCAAGTTTTAGTAGGTCAAACCTAAAACTCACTTTCAGTCTACCGATTTTCAGTTCTCACCGATCATCTCGATCATCTTTTTCTTCGGAATGGCGGTCACCAAAGTCGTCAATCGTAACACCTTCATTGCGGTGGAAAACGGCATTTTCGGTACACCCCCCCCCTTTTTTCACTCTCAACTTTCCAATTTCTCACTTCCAGGAGCGTTGACCCTTGTGGAAAACAAGCTCGACGGAATAGTGACACGTGGCAGCGCCGTCAAACCCGACGAGAAGCCGGCGACGCCGAAAGTGGTGCAGCGGGCGTTCAGCATGGACGCCGACTCGGTGGCGCAGCCGGAAGAGACGCCCAACGAGATACTGAACAACTTCACCGTCCGCTCGATCGCCACGTTCATGAAGTCGAACGCCGACATTTACGGCGGCGGATTCGGACGTGTGCAGTTGAGACGCGGCGATCTGATGAACAGCGGCGACACGCCGAACCCGAATCAGAGCACGGTGAACAGTGTGTCACAGTTGAGACATCGCGCCGCAAGTCACTCGCAGATTCATCCGAACATGTCGAATAATACGAGTCATCATGTGTAATCGATCTTTGGTTTTAACTTTTTTTCTGTTGAAAAAGGCGTAGAGAATAGTGGGGGGCGTATGAAATGAACCGTTTTAGAGCTCAAAACAACCCGCTCTTTTTTTTTCTCAATTTTCACTTCCCGTTGCCAGCAAACGAGATAGAGAGAAAAGGAAAACGAAAGTGCAAACAACGAAAAAAGAAAGAAAGAGAGAGAGAGAAAAAAAAAACACTAATTAACAAGGGGGAAAAATCTCATTCCTTTTCCTCTTGCTCGCCTCCGCTCGATGACCAAACAACGAGCCAACGTCGGCTCACCGAGCCCGATAGTTTTGAGCTGAAAGAGGTTTGGAGCACACGATGAGCAGCTCTTCTTCGATTTGGAACGAGAATCCTACCGTTTATCTGCTCATTCGACGCATTCTGTTCATCGCTCTCACCGCCGGCTACCCGCTCGTCTTCTATGCGATTTTATGGAAATCGCCGAAAAGTTTCGGATCGCTCAAGTGGTTTTTGTTGTTTCAGTTGAGCTCGTGAGTCTCTCGCAATCAAAATTTGTGAAATCAAAATGAGTTCAGGATCACAACTCAATGGGTTTGCGGGTTGTTGCTCATCGACTTGTACACTTTTGTGCCGTCGAAGATCACTAGGGTCAACGGAGTTTTGATGGCGTGGATCGATCCGCGCATTCTCTATCGCGCCATGTATTTTGTGAATTCGGGTGAGGCGTTCGAAGTTTTTCTAGGAAATACGGATATACATTTCATAGAAAGCGTATGATCCTTGAAGACTTTCCTTAAAGGGGATGCTCATTAACTTTTGCTATGAGTTTTCTACAGAAGCTTTTTCGGAAAGTTCACGGGTAAGGATGATAAAGTTCCACTCAAAATTTGATTCTCGTGCAGTATTTCTAGAAAAAATAACAAATCTGGAAAAAATTGGCTTGGCTGAAAAAAAAAATCAATGGATTCTTTCTTGTTTTCAAGCCAGAAAATGAAATCCGGGCTGTGCTAACTTGCGCTTTCAAATCAAATTCCGGGAAATTTTGAGAAAAATTGCATTCTAAGGGCAAAAATCTTCATATTAAGATTTTCGTAAACCTTGAAAAACAACCCCCCCCCCCCCCCTCTTTCTCAAGTTCAACTTTGACGGGGTATATCTCGAAAACTGAAATAGTTCTGAAAAAGATGTCAACTACGAAAACATGGGAAATTTTACGCTGATCATTTTTGTAGTTGACAACTTTTTCATAACTCTTTTAGTTTCAGAGATATTCCAGTTTGAAGGTATACAGGCTTTGCGACCATATAACTTTGCCTGAAACTTGTCAAGTTTCCAGTCGCCTCTGCCTCGTGCCTCCTGCTCTTCTGGAATCGGATCTTCAGCATTCTCAGCATGTACCAGGGTCCGAAGTCCAAGCTTCGTCTGATGTTCGAGCTGGTTCTCTACATGATCACATTCCTTCTCTCCACATACATCGTCATCGGACTTCAGATTCCCGAGCAGTCGGCCGTGAAGAAGGCGACGAAATTGGTGAGAGCAGATGTCTGACATAGTCTGACTTACGTTCTGACTCATTTCCAGGTGTCCCCGTACTATCCGGATTGTCTGGACGAGCCGAACGTCGTTGTGCTCGTCGTGCCCTATCCGGAAGCGATGAAGAAGATGACGTTGTTCTACGTCTTCTACCTCTTCCTCATGTTTCTCGTCACATTCCTCTCCGCTCAAATCGCCTATCGCCTTTTGTCGCGCAGAATGCAGAATCAGTCGGAGCGCACCAAAAGAATGCACCGAAAGTTCAACCGTCGCACTTTTCTCCAGGTCATCATCGACACTCTATTCTCCTCGATTCCGTTCTCGATTTCAAATCTCGCCACTCTTTTCGGCTGGAATCTTCCAGAGCTCACGTATTTGGTGGATGTGTTGTCGAAGAACAACCCGACCGCGTGTATTGTCGTCCTTTTTCTGTACTATGAGCCCTATCAGAAATGGCTGAAAGCCACGTTTCATCGCATTCTTTGTAGAGTCGAAAATGTCAGTTTCATTACGATCGTTTCGATAAAGTCGATAGAAAACTAAAAATTGAACTTGAAATTGAAATTGAACTTGAAATCAATGTTTGGTTGCATGCAAGTTTTTCGATGTGACAGTGTGATCGGCGCTATGGGACTTTCTCCGGGTGTCCACTGCACTCCCACCCCTTCCTCTTGAAAACCACGTTTTCACAGTTTTCCGATAGTCCTTGATGAAGTACATGGGGACGAGGGCGTCGATGAATGGTTGGGTGGTGATGAGCGAGAGGACGAGCGCCTCCGACGGTCCGGGCTCGAGTCGGAAGAGCGGGAAGACGAGGAGGATGGCGGCCGGCACGAACATCACAAACACCGGAAGCACTGTCTGCGCGACGAGCGCGCGGAACAACTGACGCTGCATGTCCAGCGTTCGTTTCGAGTGCGGCGCGTTGAGCAGTTGGTGACGGATTCGGTGCCAGCAGACGAGGATGATCGAGAAGCCCGCGGTCTGGAAGTACCCGTTTGTCGATCGCTTTTCTGGGGGAATCGATAGCTCAGTGGGTGGTGTGATTTGCGATTGCTGCCAGATACACAAATTGAGTACAGGCGATGATCAGTATCATACATGTATCATGCATGTATCATATCACATGTGTAAGTATCCGCAGCTCTGTTTTTGAATCTGAGCCTCGATTCATGTATCATACTACAATGTACAATGGATAGCTAGTCAGCTGTTACAAAGTGGTGGCCGCGTTGTTCACCTATCTTTCAAATAGTTATGTATGTACAGTAGAGCAGTCTACAAAGATAGGAAGTGACTGGAACCTGGCTCAGCGGGATCAAGACCAGAAATGCTCCGCATTCTGAAATCCCGGGGACCAAGTATGTTGTACATACATACATCCGCACTTTACGAACGGATCAATCTTTGTCATATTTGGGAAACTGAAGTTTAAGCTACATGTACCTATCTAACTAGGCATCAGCAAAACTTTCCCCGGTTGGAAGTCTTAAAGGTTGGAAGTCCTTAAGAAATCATAGACCGTTACGTATGGGTAACGTTTTAGGTGTGACAGCCTACTGGAAAAACAAAAGCCACTTTTTGCATCAATTTCATTAGTTTCGAGGGCCAAAAACTGATGAAAACAATAGTGCTTATCATTTGTTTCCCCCCAAATTCGATTTTTCAGAACGCTGTAGCGTATGTTTTTTTTGGGAAATGTGAAAAAAACAATTACAAGGGAGGTCAAAATATCTACGAATGTCTATGGACAGTTGGGACCTCCGATTTTCAGCCAATTTTTTTCAGAATTTTGCACGATTTTTGCACACTGCAAAATATTTTTGAGATGTCTTTCTGAGAAAATACTCGAACGCACAGCTTCCAATTATTTTTCCGATTTCACAAAAACATACTCACTATGATCGTCATCAAATTTGCTGCGAACACCAAATCCGGTGTGCTCAGCTGCTCCAAACCAGTTTCGGGATCGATTCTCTGAAAGTCAACAACTTGCTCTCTTCCCCCATAGCCCAATTCACATACATAGAACAAGGAAGAAACGTAGGTGTAGTCGTTCTCACGTAGCCCAAAGTTGTCCAACATTGTCGCTCTGAAAATGAGTTTGTTTTGTGGAACCAAGTGAACAGAATCTGATTTACCTGATGTAGTCATTGACTTCTTTGGACTCTCCGGCCAAGAAAACTGAAGTTGTCAGCCATTCCAATGTGACGAGGGCAAAAATGGAAATAGGAAGGAGTGAGCCGGGAATGGAGAAGAGTTTGAGATACTGTGGCTTGCACACAGCCAGATATCGGTAGACGAAGTGAAACGCGAGAAGGGACAACGTCATACCGTAACAAGAGCAGTTCAGAGCTGAAAATGCTCGCGTTTCTGGGGCTGAAAGAGCTGGAAATCCAGAGGAGCACTCACAAATGTACCAAAACGACAGTTTTCTCGGGAGCCGCAACGGGTTCCTCGAGAATATCACATAAGCGCCGCCGAAAAAGTGGAGCATCGGTTGGTTCGTGATGTCAATGACGCCGAATAGGACGCCGAATGTGGAGAATGTGAGCATCAGATACTTGTAGTTGGCCATCGATCGCGGACTTTTCCGCACTATCAGGTAGATCAGAATGCCGTTTCCGAGCCATGCCAGCGATGCGTTGAGCCAGGCGATGGTCTCGGAAAATAAGAGCATAGCGGGTGATAGGGAGGGTTTGAGGGTGAGTGTGGGACGAAACGTGGAATGCGAATGCAACACTTGCGGACATTCCCACGAGCTGAGAATGTTCCGATGAACTGCTCGGAGAGGAGAAGTGGACTCTGGTGCGCTTTCTTTGATTATCCAGTAACTATGTACGCGATTTTCGTGGCGGGAATCGAGTTAGGTCGAATCGGCTGGATTTTGCGAATAACTTTCGTTTTCATTTCATTATGTAAGAGGTAAGTACATAGAAGGTAAACAAATCAATCTGATATTTCTTTTCCGCTGAATTCCGTGTATTCTGTTCAACTTCTCAGATATATAGGACATTGTTTTCAGAGTTTCTGAAAGTACGAAAGGGGTCAAGCGGTTTTCGAACCCCGCCAATAGCCGACTCAAAGGCGCCACTGGCGGTTTAGGCGCTCATATTGGCGTATGGAGTGCGGTTGACTGACCGATGTCACGCGGCTAACCGCAGTCTCCGGATTTGAAGCTCACGTCTTCTTCTGACGCTCAGCCAGCAGAAGTGCTAATCGCGAAGCCAATTGTCTGAAAATGATCGGTTAGTCTGGAAATCTGAAAATCTGATAGATACTCACTATGATCACTGAAAAATTCGCTTAGAATACCAAATCCGGAATGCTCAAATGCTCCATTCCAGTGTTCGGAATGAAAAGACGTAAGTGTAGTCGGATTTTGAAGACATGTAGCTCTTGGATCAAAGTTCGAAACCAAACCAAATGAATCACGTGAAGATGTCACTTTTTCGTCGCGAAGCCATTCAACCATGCCTAGACGCGAAAATTTCAAGAACTAGCACATTTCTCTTTAGATTTTTCTATTTCCACACACATATCTATCTCCCTCCAGATGTACCCGATACTTTTCTCCGAGATCTCCTGCTACCTGAACACTTCGCTGGCATGGCTCGGTAATGGCATTCTGGTCTACCTGATAGTGCGGAAGAGTCCGCGATCGATGGCCAACTACAAGTATCTGATGCTCACATTCTCTACATTCGGCGTCCTATTCGGCGTCATTGACATCACGAACCAACCGATGCTCCACTTTTTCGGCGGCGCTTATGTGATATTCTCGAGGAACCCGTTGCGGCTCCCGAGGAAACTGTCGTTTTGGTACATTTGTGAGTGGCTCCTCTGGATTTTCAGCCTCGGAAACTCGAGCATTTTCAGCTCTGAACTGCTCTTGTTACGGCATGACGTTGTCCCTTCTCGCGTTTCACTTCGTCTACCGATATCTGGCTGTGTGCAAGCCCCACAAGCTCCATTTCTTTTCCTATCCTTACTTCAACATTCCGATCGGCATATTCCTGTTTGTGACGTTGGAATGGTGGATCACGGCGGTTTTGATGGCTGGAGAGTCGGAAGAAGTCGATGAATACATCAAGTTGGAAAACATTTCACCGACTATTGATTTTTCGCCCACTCTTTTTCAGAGAAACAATGTTGGAAACTTTCGGACTTGAGAAAAACGACTACACCTACGCCTCTTCATTATTCTATCGAATCGATCCGATCACTGGAATGGAGCATCTGAGCATTCTGGACTTGGTATTCGTCGCCAATATTTCAGTGATCATAGTGAGCCTCATCTGTCAGATTTCTCAGATTTCCAGACTATCCCACGAGTTTCAGACAACTGGCTTCTCGATAATCATCTTCTGCTGGCTGAACCTCCGCAGCCGTCTTCTCGAGTCGGCACGTCAATCGCACTCGCAACGAACGCTGGACATGCAGCGTCAGTTGTTCCGCGCGCTGGTCGCGCAGACAGTGCTTCCGGTGTTTGTGATGTTCGTGCCGGCCGCCATCCTCCTCGTCTTCCCGCTCTTCCGACTCGAGCCCGGACCGTCGGAGGCGCTCGTCCTCTCGCTCATCACCACCCAACCATTCATCGACGCCCTCGTCCCCATGTACTTCATCAAGGACTATCGGCGGGCTATCAAACGGTTCTTCGGGAGAAATGGCGATAATTTAAGAGTGTTGCAAGTGTCGTCCGTGAATTTCAACTTCGAGGAGAGAACCGTGTCGAGGGGCGTCTCACTGAAGAATTGAGTTTCCGACGATTTCTATGAAAAAATGTTCGAATTTCCATAACAATAAGCTGCCCGATGGTTTCCAAAACCATCCCCTTTAGCGTCGATTCCATTTTCATTCTCCATTCGAAACATGAAAACCAACGTTTTCCTCGCCTTCCTGGCCATTCTAACATTTTCCACGTGTACATCTGGACAAGGGATTCCAACAACCCCCGACAGTTTTCCAGTTCCATCCTCCTTAATTTGCTCCACTTGCGAGGTTTTTGTGAGCACAATCCAGGGAAGTCTCGAAGCAATGACACCTGGGGAGGAAATGCGTCAGAACTTGGTGAGTACATAGCTGGAAACTTCAACTTTGACAGGGTATAACTCGAAAGCTGAAATAGTTATCAAAAAGTTGTCAACAACAAAAATATGGGAAATTTTATGATGATCAAGATTGTAGTTGACAACTTTTTCATAACTCTGCCAGTTTCAAAGTTACTCCAGTTTGAAGTTGTTTCACGGTATGTACAGTAGATCAAAACGCTGTAGATCATCAAATATCAAAATCTTCTAGATCGGAATGTGCACCAAGTTCTTCAGCTTCCTACCATTCATGGAGAACCAGTGCCGAACATGCGTCACCAATGACCTGGACACTTTGACCAGTCTTCTGGCGCACAACGCGACCGCCAAATCGATTTGTCAGACTTTTCTGAAATTGTGTTGATACTGAACAGCTGAAACTATGTATGCTGAAAATAAATCTATCGAACATCACACTTCTCTTCACTGCTACACTACACCTGCATGACGGTACACGTGACGGTTCACGTGACAGTTCGAGAACACCCTCGTAGAAAAAGTGGGCGGAGCCTGAATGAAAAGCGGGAGGGTTTCAGCGATTCTGCAAGTTTGCCAAAGTGAAACGATAAACAATCTCTAATCAAGAGAGTATTTAAAATGAGGGGCGAGAAGGTATTCCCCCCTCTCCTCTTTAACTGATATTGCGAAATCGAAAGAGTGTTACTCCTCCTCGTCCGGTTATCAGTGTGTACACAGATATCAGTCAGACTATTGGCGTAGTCTACTTTTCGATTCCACTTTTCACCCCCCCCCCCTTAGTCATAAGTTTTCAGTCCTATTTTCAATCATTCAATTTCAGTCTTCCCTATATTTCACAATGCTCAACTATCAAATCCATCGCAAACTCACCGACATTAAGTGGGTCAACATCTTCTCACCGTGGGAACGGCAGCGCGCCTACTTCGCCGTCCTCGTCTGGTTCGTGCTGATCTATCCGCTGTGCTGCCTGTGCCAGTTGGCTCCGCTCGTGCTCTTTCTCACCGGTCAATGGATAGTGTTGGCTGGGTACGCGGTGTGGTACTACTACGATCGGGACACGCCGAGACGCGGCGGGTACGCGGATAATTGGTTCCGGAGGTGGCGGCTGCATCGCTGGTTCGCCGAGTACTTTCCGATTCGGCTTCATAAGACGGCCGAGTTGGATGTGAATCAGGTGGGTGGAATATCTCTGAAACTAGTAGAGTTATGAAAAAGTTGTCAACTACAAAAGTGATCATCGGGAAATTTCCCATGTTTTTGTAGTTGACAACTTTTTTCTAACTTTTCTGGTTTTCGAGATGCACCCTGTTGAAGTTGAACTAGTCTCCTGAATTCCAGAACTATCTATTCGGGTATCATCCTCATGGTATCATTGGAATCGGCGCCTGGTCTTGCTTCGGCTTCAATGGATGCGATGCGAGGAGAATCGTAAGTTTCCGACCAACCCCCCTCACTTTTGACCTACTTTCTTTCCAGTTCCGCGGCATTCGCTTCAACATCTGCACACTGCCGGGCAACTTCACCGCCATGATCCGTCGCGAGATTCTACTGAGCATCGGGCTCATCGAGAGCTCCAAAGAGTCCATCGAGTACGTGCTCAACGATGAGAGCAAGGGTCGCGCCGTGGTGATAGTGATCGGCGGAGCGGCCGAGGCTCTCGACGCTCATCCCGGAAACCACAAGCTGACGCTGGCCAACCGCAAGGGATTCGTGCGGGAGGCGCTGAAAACCGGCGCGCACCTGGTGCCGGTCTACGCGTTCGGCGAAAACGACGTCTACAAACAAATCGACAATCCGGAGGGATCGATTCTGCGCAAAATGCAAGAGTGGGGCAAGAAGAAGACGGGCATCTCGCTGCCACTGATCTACGGTCGCGGATACTTTCAAATGGCGCTCGGCCTACTGCCCATCAACACTTCGGTGAACGTCGTCGTCGGCGCGCCGATTCCAGTGGAGAAGTGTCAGAATCCGTCGAAAGAGGTCGTCGACGAGTTGCACGGGAGGTACATGGAAGCGCTCGCGCGACTGTTCGACGACAACAAGACAAAGTTCGGTGTCGACGAGAAGACGCGTCTTATCTTTCAGTGATCAAACGTCTTTTGCCTTCACTTGGTTCTCTGAATTCTTCGTGTAACTTTGTTTACGGGTTTAGCAATGTTTGTGATGCGCGTCGGTTCACGGTGTGTGCCGGATGAAATAAACACATTTTGAGCTCCCAGATTTTTTGATTTTTTGATTTTTCAGGTCAATTGGAGTGGTTTGACACCCATATTAGCCATAATTGGGTCAAAGTGGAGAATGCTCCGAATTGTGCTCCGCGAGCCCATGCAACTTGTTCATCAGATACCTATCATGATTGGTATCAAACAGCTCCTCGCAGCTTCCAGATTTTGAAAAAGAAATGCAATTTCAGCTAGTTTCCATATAGAACCAGAACTACCTACGTGTTCAAAAACCAATTGTTCACATGATAAAAAATTAAGAGTCAGCAAATACTGCAAAGTTGGCATATATACTTTTAATTTTTATATTCTCCAGGTGAATCGGAGTAGTTTGACACCCATATTAGCCATAATTGGGTCAAAATTGAGAATGCTCCGAATTGTGCTCCGCGAGCCCATGAAACGTTTTATTTAATTGAGCGACCCTTCAAAATCATTCAGGACAAAGTACTAAATGTCAGTGATAACCCGTTTCTTCCCGTGGAATGATAAGTGAGACGTTGACAAAGATTCGAAACTTGTGTGCTCCGCGAGCCCTGATAAAACTCAAAGTCGTGTTCAAGAACCGCGTTTTTCTTGAAACTTTCTGCAACTTCAGCTCGAATTCTTTAGAACGAGAACTCTCGAAACGTTTTATCACACTGACAACTTTTGCGCTCGCGATTGTTTGCGCGCCGTCGGCTCGGGCTCCACTTGGAATATTTTCACGTCGGAGTGCCGAATCGTCGGCGCGGCGCTCTCGTTTTTGAAGAAGCCCGTGATGGACCAGACGATGAAGGTGGCCGAGAGGAACGGGTACCACTGGGTGACCATCAGCACGATCTGAAACGAAATGAGCACTGAGAATGAGCCCGAAACTCGGAGTTTGCTCACAATTGTGTAGTACACCGCGTGCTCCTGTACTTGCTCCTCGGCCAAAATCGACTCTAGCAACCAGGGAATCACGTTGAGGATTACTGTAATCACAGTTAGCATGACAACCTGAAATGAAAATCAGTTTCAGTCCTTTTTTTGTACTCTGGCCTATGCATTTCACGGGGCGCTTGTGACCCACGCAAAACGGTTTACATCCAAATCGAAGAGAATCGTCATTTCATGTGCAAACTCTCAATTTTCAATTCGATTTCGGTCTCGGGACAAAGTTTAAAGTGTCGGCGATAACCGGCAAAAGTGATAGTGTTGCGTAATGCTCACGATAAAGTTCGAAGAGCGCTCAAAGTGGAGTACCTGGCACATGATGCTCAGCGACAACTTCTCCTGAAGTCGTTTCGTCTTCTCGGAGTAGGATCGGTTGGTGGCGAACTCCTTTTTGAGTTTCCAGTAGCAGTAGATAATGACTGCCAGGAGGAATGGGACTTGACTGTACATGAAGAACAAGTCAATGTCCTGACCGGCCTGAAACATTGGAATTTGAATTTTTGAGAGGATTTGGAGAAGTTTGACACCCATATTGACCTAGTTTCAAAAGGTTGGAAAAATGCTCCAAGTTGTGCTCACGGAGCCCGAGCAACTTTTTTCAGCCATTTCAACAAAATAATTTCATTGTTAATAGTATCCTAGCTGCTTAAATACTCAACATGCATGAAATTTCCAAAATGCTCCAAAAATGTGCTCCGCGAGCCCGTGAAACTTTTCCGAGCAAACCATGTCATGATTAGTGTCAAACAACTCCTCAGATTTCCCTGATTTCATTTCACTCACCAAAACCACTGGATAACTTTGGAACGCGTCAGAACACACGCCAATCAACATAATCGGAAGAGCAATGCAATAAAGCCGCACTAAGTTACCGCTGAAAATCGAAAACTGAAATTGCAGCCATACTCAATGCAAAATCAACTTTCTGATCAGAACGAGTCGGTGTAAATTGAACAGCATCAGAAAATCCTGTGTGCTGTTCACTGAAATTGCCATGATCATTGTGAAGATCAGTTTTTCGGCGAGACTAAAGTTCCACCATGGGTGTCCGACCTTCACATAGTCACGATTGATGGTTTGGATCTGAAATTGCAGATAGAGAAGTGAGGGGAGCTTGGCTAAAGTTCAAAATTTGATCTACCTCGTTGAGAACCAATTCGGAGGCGGCGGCGATGATGTTGATCACCGATTGAACTATGATGAGTATCTGATAGTCGCTTTTGAGTCGACACTTGTTGACCACCAACAGTCGGATCACAATGTTGATGTGGATTTCGAGGCATAGTGCCATGGCCACCACTCGGTTTATGTACTGCGCCAGCTCCCAGTTGTTCGACGAGCCATAGTTTGGCAAAGTGTACTTGACGTTCTCACTGTAAACAGATATTGAAGTGGTGGTGCCACGTCATGAGACGAAAACACACTCACGGATCCACTAAAAGGCCGGTCACCGCCTCGGCAGCCGTCATTCTTTGAGTGATACTGAGCAAGGCGCGTGCTCGAAGTTATATGGCACATTTTGATCCAATTACGTGGCAGTCCTCGTGAGCCGGCGATAAGTCAGGTTTTCATTCGATTCGCGGCCTCCTAAAACGGATTTCCGGCATTTCGCAATACGGGAACATTCATTTTCACTGGAGCAGTTGGTTTGATGATGTTCTTTGAGTGAGAAGGGGAGAACTAGAGTGTTTTGGGATTTTTGGGAAAAAGTATAAAAAAACTATAGGAAAAAACTGGTAAAATCGCTGAAATGAGATTCTCTGAAGTTCTGAAAGAGTTTCAGACAAATTTGGAATCAACATGAGAAACTTCTGAAAGTTTCAGGAAATCTGAAAGTGCTGAAATTCTGGAATATTTTGAGAACAACAATTTTTTTGGTGCTCACAAGTTTATGTGCACCAACCTTTGAAGCCGGAAGTTTCTGGAAATGTCTCAGACTAGCACTAAGTCTATGAGCACCCAAGTTCATGTGAACTACTCTTCAATGTCTGGAAAATGTGTCTGAAATCACTGAAACATCACTTTCCAGAAAATTTCAGCCCGTCTTTCAGCTTCGTCCATTCACCGGGAATACTAGAAAGGCTCTTTAAGTACATGTGCTTTAAACTTGAATATCTCTGAAACTAGAGGAGTTATGAAAAAGTTGTCAACTACAAACATGATCACCGTAAAATTTGCTATGTTTTTGTAGTTGACAACTTTTTTCTAACCTTCATAGTTTTCTAGATATACCCTGTCAAAGTTGAACTCCCCCGGTGCCCATTGAAATATGGTATACATTCCCATGTTCGCTCTTCACTAGTCGCTAGTTTCCCCCCTCCTTGTTGGTTATTTTTCCTCTTTTTCTGACTTCAAACAAAAAACAGACAAGTTTCAAATAACAACGAGTGTCTGCGGGGATGAAGCTCTCAAATTAGTTCTGTCTCGTTGAAGCTCAAAGTCTCTGTCTGTTTCCCCAATATGGAACTATGTAGTTTCCACTCTCTTCGTTTAGCCCGAATACTAGAAACAAACAAGTTTTGCTCCGCGAGCCGGCTTAGGCTCTTCGTGCTCACAGAGCACTCAAAGTTTGTTTCCCGTGATAATTGAGAACTTGGCGCGCTTCTTTCGTCGGCGCGCAACACCACTAATTATGAAACGGGCGCTTCCAATCACGAGAAGGATGTTTTGAGCTCGCGCGAGCCGCGCAAAAAGAGGCCGGCATGCTACAACACACACACACACACACACATCACTCTACTCTCATTTCCAACCAAAAGTTTCCAGACATTTCCATTTTCAGCCCGAAATGCGAGTGTCGATTCAACAAGTCACCGTCTACGTCGGCTTCTGCCTATCACTCATCATCAACACTGTTCTCATGTACATGATACGCAAAAAGACGACGAAACAGCTCGGCTCCTACGTCTACCTGATGCTCTCGTTCTCCGTGTTCGAGCTCGTTTTCTCCACCGTTGACGTGCTCAATCAGCCGGTACTAATCCAACAAAACTCCCCCCTCCCACCTTTCTTTGACAACTTTCAGTGTTTTCTTTTCCAGATGATTTTCGTGGATGACGGCAAATTTTTGTTTTTCACAAGCAATCCGCTTCATTTGAACGCCACTCTCGCCAAACATTTCAATTGTAGACGAATCGCAAAAAAAGTGCCAATTTTTAAAAACCCCCTTGTTTTCAGTGCTGAATTTCGCCTGTTTCGGAATCATCATTTCACTTTTGGCGATTCATTTTTTCTATCGGTATATGGCGGTTTGCAAGTGAGTTTGAGCACTAGAAATGCGCCAAGGCACCAGAAAAGCGCCAGGGCGCTAGAAAAGCGCCAGGGCACTAGAAAAGCGCCAAGGCACTAGAAATGCGCCAAGAAACTTCGAGCACGTCATTGCAGTAAAAAAGCGCAAAGATAATAGGAACGCGCCAAAATCGGGCAGAAACTAGAAACGAGTCAAAGCACTAGAAAAGCGCCAAGACACTAGAAACGCGTCAAAGGTACTGAAGACACTCCCAGGCACCAGAAAAGCGCCAAGACGCGACAAACCAATGAAATAGTGCCAGAGCACTCGGAAAGCTCAGTGTCACTAGAAAAGCGCCAAGGCACTCGAAACGCGCCAGGAAACTAGAGAAGCGCCAAAGCACTAAAACAAAGCAAGACACTTAGAAAAGCGCCAACACACTAGAAACGCGTCAACATGTTGGTTTTCAGCAATCAAAAATGGCTTCGCCAATTCGAAATGCCCAAATTCTTCCTGTGGACCCTCATTTTCACACTCTTCGGCCTCGAATGGTACATTGCAACGCTGCTCCTGGGCGACAGTTCCGGAACCGAATGCGAAGTGGAAGTGTGAGTTTCTGAAAAAGGCTGAAAAAACTCAGAGGGCGATCGGTGCATTTTGAAGAGAATCGTTCGATAGTTTCGAGCCGGACTCGGCGCCCACCGTTTTTCTAGGAATCAAATATTATGTGAGTGAGCTTGCTCGTCACTCGTCGAGATTCACGCCGATTTCCAGGTTTCCACGTCGTTCGACACCACGTTTTGCGGAAAATCGATAATATTGGCGGTGATTTTGCTGAAAATCATGGTGAGCCCTCGTGAAACCACCCGGAATCTCTGACTTTTTGTTTGCAGCTCGTCTCCGGCGGAATTGTGACGTATTGCGGTATGCGTACGTGGCGCGAGATTCTCATCAAAAAGCGGGCGGTCTCGCGACGAACGCTCGACTTGCAGCGGCAATTCTTTCGAGCACTGGTCGTGCAAACTCTGATTCCAGTGCTCCTACTCTATTTGCCACTGTCCACGATGCTCGCCGCGCCGATTTTCATGGCGTCGCTCGAGAAAGTCGACGTTTTGATTCAGTTCGCGTTCGTTTTCTATCCGATTCTCGATCCGATCGCCGTTTTGATGATCGTCCGAGACTATCGGAGAAGTATCAGAGGTTTTTTGGATGAGCTGCTCTGGCAGCGATTCGTGGACATTCTCAAGTGTTTCCTACCGATTTTGGTGCGAAATCCGTCGGTTCCGAGTCCGGTTGCTGGCAATTTGCCAGCGAATCCGACAACCAGACTTCCCATTTATTGATTTTATTCTTCTTGTGAATATGCACCAACTTTTTATTAGGTTTTGATTAGGCTATCTCATTTTCATCCTCAAAACTTCCTTCAATAAACGTTTTCTATGTACAGTACCTTCAAACCGCAATATCTCTGAAACTAGGAGAGTTATGATAAAGTTGTCAACGAAAAAAATGATCAGCGTAAAATTTCCCATATTTTTGTAGTTGACAACATTCCTCTAACTATTTTAGTTTTCAAGATATACCATGTCAAAGTCGCCACTTTAAGACCCCCTTCCAATATGTGTACAGTTGACGGTATGAAGCTAAAAATCGAGAAGTTTTCGAGGCCAAATGTTTATTTTAACTTGACCGTTGACTTTTTCCAGTCACCCAACACCTTTCTGCAAATGGCTCTGATAATCTAAACAATTGATTCGGAATATCTAAACGAAGGTTTCCGGTTTCGTAAACACCCGCCCCTCTTTTTCCCAGAACTTCTCATCCATCATTCGTTTCTCGACGAGCCTCGTCAGAATGTCGTTGGTGACGACGAGCATGTTTTTGCTCGACTTGCTCACACTGAACATTCCGACTGGTCCGACCGACGGCGAAATGGTCACCAGATCGATCGCCGAGGTAATTGACCCGTTCTATGTTCTAATGATCATAATTATTTCCAGGCCAAACTGAAAAACGACTTGTTGCGTAACAACCATTTTGATGAGATGCCGAATAAGACGCTTCCGGTGAGAGTGTACCCGATGCTCGTTATCGATCACATGCACGAGGTCGATCAGGACGCCGGCACTATGACAATGGCTATTAGCATGCATTTCGTGAGTTTCGTGATGGTGTCGATTTACGGGACAAACGGGGGACGGGTTTTCAGCGTTGGATGGACGAACGTTTGTCGTGGGACCCGAAGAAGTACGGTGGGATTCGGACTCTTTCGAGCCATCAGCACGACGAGATGAAGACTGACATCTGGACGCCTTCTATTCATATGACTGACTTGTAAGAGGAGTCGGAAGGGCTCGGAGCTCACGGGCATGCTGAAATTCCAGACCCGGCTCTAGCCGCCACAACTCGATATTCCAAAACTACGACAGAGAGTTCTATGTGACCAACGACGGCACAGTGCGCTCCATCGTGAAGGCGGTCATCAAAATGTCGTGCTATTTCGCGTTCGGCGACTATCCGCACGACTCGCAGGAGTGCTCGTTCACCCTGATGACTCCGTACGACGCCAACGTGTAGGCGACGACGTCTTCCGGCTCGCCGAGCACTTTTTGATACTTCAGATTCGCGTTCGACGTCGTCGGCAACTCCAGCTGGCACCCGCATAACCAAGGGAATCGTGTGCAGGACTTTAAGCTTGTCACAGTTGACACCAAGAGCTACTACATGTACCTTGGGCTGAAAGTTGTGGAAGTGAAGGATATTGCCAAGTGACGTCCCCGCCGACTATTGTTTTGTCTGGAATTCCCGGAATTTCAGATACAAAGCATCGCACTGTCGCTCGTACATGCGATTCAATGTGATTCTTCAAAGGAAGAATGCTCTGGTGTTCGCTCAACTTACAGTACCCCAGATGACCATCTGCATGATCGTCGGCTCATCCGCAGTTCTTTCCAATCAATTTGCAATCGGAATTTTGGTCAGCACGTTTGGAATTCAGTTCCTGCACGTCATCACAATGGTTCAAGTGCTGCCGAGTGATTTCAATGGGATGCCACCTATTGGTACGGTACTTTTACCTAGTCTCTCTAGTGGTTTACTTCAAACCGGAATAACTCGGAAACTAGAAGAGTTATAGAAAAGTTGTCAACTACAAAAATGATCAGCGTAAAATTTCCAACATTTTTGTAGTTGACACTTTTTCCATAACTATTTCAACTTTCGAGATATACCCTGCCAAAGTTGAAACTTCGAGGAACCCTTCTACTATGAGGTTTGTGGTCGGCGAAAACTAATCGGAATGTTTATTAGGGAAAGTGGCGTTTGTAATGATGGTGGAGATAGCCGCTCTCGTTGTTTACCGCCTTTTCTACATGCAAGTGGCGAAAGGAGAGATTTTTGTGCCGAAGAATGCTCCAGTTGTGAACGGAGTCAAGCAACACGCACTTCTTGAGATGCTCCATAAAATCGATAAAGGTGTGAAGTATGTTCTGATGTTCCAGGCTCTCGCGAACATGTATTATCTTTATCAACACTGAATTGCCTTTTTTCGTGGTTTTTTTTGGTTGGTGTCGGGAAAATTCGCTTTTCATGATGTATTTGTGAATGATTGCATTTGAATATATAAACTGTTTGCTTCAAATTTCTTAAAAAACAAAAAATATACATAAATGTATAAGTTCGGAGAGTTTGATAAATTTCGCATTTGTTTGTAGTATGATCAGCCTTCGAAATGGATAACAAGTCTACTCTCAGGTTATTTCACAGATTGAGCATTCAAATTATATACTTCTGAGACGTTTGCATTTATAACAAGATCAATGTGTTAAGTGTGATGACCATACCTATTCATGACGTGGCAGTACCATTTCACGACGTGGAACCAACTTTTCATGACGTGGCACTACCTTCTCACGACGTGGCACTACCATTTCATGACGTGGCATTACCTCCTCATGACGTGGCACAACCAGTTCATGACGTGGCACTACCAATTCATGACGTGGCACCACCATTTCATGACGTGGCACTGCCAGTTCATGACGTGGCACTACCTCTCCCTTACATTTCTCATGTTTTCTGACACACCGCGACTGAAAATTCTGTCGTTTTCCGATCACATTCCGCATACTGCCAATTTTCTGTCTATACATCTCAACCACTTTGTGCGTGTTTCTCGAAAAACAAGAAAAACTGGGAACTCTCTCGTCGTTTTCTCTGTAAACTCACAAGGATGCCCCTCCAAAACTTTATATTCTCCGCCAACGAAATCGATATACTGAGCATCAAACGCATGGGTCAACAGTGCGATCGAACCGGCGCCAACTGTCACAGTACCTTTCCGACGGACTCGACCGCCGTCGGAAATCTCCTGTTTCCCGGCATCAAATTGATCGGCGTCTCCATTCAACTCGCCTTCCTCCTCTTCTACTACACCGCTCCGACGTTTCAACAAGTGCGCAGCTCTTTTTTCGACATGGCATGCTCGTTTTGCGGTTTGCTGTCGATTCGAACCATCCTCTCGGCGGGCTTTCAAATTTTCGGAATTCTAACCGCCGGAACTCAAACTCTCGTGACTTTTACCACAGTTTTCGCACAAATCACTCTATTTGGCGATTATACTGGCGACAATTTCTCGATGATCATGATTTTTATGATGGCGCTCGGGAGATTGGCTCAATTTTGCTATCCCAAAATGAATGGGCTCGTTTTTTTGAGGTAAGGCTCAATTGGTCACTTGATCACATCAATTGTAAACCGTGCATACATAGGGTCAACTTTGACAGGGTATATCTCGAAAACTGGAATAGTTAGAAAAAAGTTGTTAACTACAAAAACATGGGAAATTCTGTGCTGATCACTTTTGTAGTTGACAACTTTTTCATGACTTTGCTAGTTTCAGAGATATGTTGGTTTCAAGATCGTCTTCGGATTATTATAGGGTTTACGGGTGTGAGATATTGAAATAAGACACTTGAAAGTGATGATTATGGTTTTTCTCAAAACACAGAAAAGGGACATACACTCTATAGTCACGACTTGCTTCAGTATTCCCCCCAAAAAAACTATGCCCCTGTTCCAGAACACTTTGTCAGAAGCGGAAATTGATGTAGTTATGACTCGAGACAGTTCTACCGTTTCCACAAACTGTAATGATCCACGTGTAATGTTTTGCAATGAGATAAACAATTCCGAGAGCCCGATCTCTACTAGAAACCAGATATTTTTCCATGTCACTCAAGTTTTCTCCATTCTGATTCACCTGGTCTATTTACTCGTTCACCACTACAATCCCGCTCTGAAACGTCTGAAATCGCCGTTTTTCGGGCTCACCCGCTTTTTCGCTGCTTTTCTGGCCATTCGGACTTCTTTTCATCTTGTCCTGCTCTTGTGCCTAGTCGCGGCGGATACTGAAGTTCCGAAAAATGGGGTCATGTGGATTTTGACTCAAATTTGTTTGTTTCTCGATTTTCTGGGAGACAACTATTCACTTATTCTGGTGTTTTGTATGGCATCGAACCGATTGTTGACTTTCACGGCCGACCGGATCAATCAACTAATCTTCGAGAGGTACGTACCGCGCTACACTTCAAACCGTGATATCTCTGAAACTAGAAGAGTTAGGAAAAAGTTGTCAACTACAAAAATGATCAGCGTAAAATTTCCTATGCTTTTGTAGTTGACAACTTTTTTTATAACTATTTCAGTTTTCGAGATATATCCTCTCAAAGTTGAACCCCCTATTTGACATGGCACCGGGCGAGAACTCGTAAAGTTTGGGATATTCACTATGTTTTCCTCCCACTAGACTAATTCACTTTTTTGATACAACCGATAAAACACTGGTTTATCTATGAAATGCCCGGATTTCGCAACACACTCAGTGAGGTCGAGGCGCTTGTGCCGAAAGATCCGCACAGCAGTGCACGGATCCAATATACTTGTCGATGTGCTTCAATGACACTTAGCACGGAATCTGGCCATCCGCTGCCCTTTGAATCAGTTTTCATCTCGTCCGGCTGATACCCATACTAGTGCACCTAGTCTACTTCGTCAATCTCTTCACAATCAATTCGACTCTGCTGAAATCCCCGTTTGTCAAGCTGACTGACGTGTTTTCCACATCTTTCGCCGTCCGAACTTCATTGCATCTTGCTCTTTTTCTGATTCTGACCGCGTTGAAGTCAGGTTTCTTAGCTTCTGGACGCAAATCCAGGCAATTTTGCTCATTTTGTCACTTCAAACCGAAATACCTCTGAAACTAAAGGAGTTATGAAAAAGTTGTCAATTACAAAAATAATCAGCTTGAGATTCCCCACGTTTTTGTAGTGGACCACTGTTTCATAGCTATCTTAGTTTTGAAGATATACCCTGTCAAAGTTGAACTTTGGTAAGTGCTTTTCTATTAGAGGGTGCTTATTCATACTCCTCTCGCACTTGTAGTCACATTTCCCCAACAATTTTCCGCCAAAGATCCCAATAATCACACCTTTTTCTCTCCGTTTACGATTTCACACTTCTCCTCGCTCAAAACACCACTAAATACCACTCTTTTTCTCAACACTTCCCCCCCCCCCTTACTATGGCTCTATTTTTGGGAAGTTGGGTGTATGACGAGATCAGCATTCTTCGGAACCCCGACATTCCGGATAATCCTGACGCCCATACGTATGCGATCAACTCCGACTGGTGTCTTTATCTGAAGTTCGCCGGTCCCAATGATATATTCGTGCGAAGCGGACAGTCGGCGGCGGTTGTGGATGCAAAGTGGTGGAATCGGACGTACGAGGGGATGTGCGGTGAGAAGGCGTCGGGGACTCTGACGCCTTCTGGCTCACTTCGACTCGCACTTCAGCTCTCGCAGCTCATCTCGATTCTCCTTCACATTCTGTTCCTCCTCGCTTATCACTTCCACAACTTCATCCGAATCATGAAGTCGCCGTTCTTCGACCTCGTCGTCTTCTACTCGATCCTCCTCATGGCGAGAACCTTCTGGACGCTGGCACTCTACGTGATACTCTCGACGCGCGAGCTGTTGAATGCGTACGGCGAGTGGACGCGCTTCTCCATTCAGTGCTCCATGTTCGGTGATTTCGTCGGCGGGTTCTACTCGCAGACGATGGTGATGTGTTTGGCGGTGAATCGGTGTGTCGCGTTCAAGACTTATGGGATTTACGAGCGGATTTTTAGAAAGTGAGTTGGTGACAAAGTGCGGTGGTGCGCGATGTCACGTTACAAGCAGAGCTCTATTGAAGTTGACCTAACTTCTTTGTACCAAATCCCAGAAAAGAAGTGCAATGACAAGAAATGAAGCGCATTTTGAGATCTTTCGAATGGCGCAACAAGCATTCAAAAATCTTCAGTTTGAAGTGAGTTATGCAAGTTTTAGTGACGCAATGTCTGTTTTCAATGTTACACCCGTCAATTTTCAAAACCATATTCGGAAGACTCTAGACAAATGTAGCCTTGAGAACACTGGAATGTTGGCAGTTACAAAGATTACGGTACCTATAGTAATGCCATGGCCATGATCGTTCTCCGAGTTTGCAACTAACCTTTGTGAAACCAAAGGTTACGGTACCTAGTACTTTGCTCACTTTCGAGTAGTGTCTGGGCTACTCCTTCGATATCTATCATTACACTCGAAGTCTGCCAGCAAAACAACCTTCTTTTTCTATTCGATAGCTTGTGATTACGAAATCTCCGGAAACTGGAAAACATCTCATTCTTCCCCCTCCCCGTATTCCGGAATGTCCTTATACCTGCCCGACTTGACCATTGACGATATCAATCAGATAACTTCGGATCCCGGCTCCTACGGGGCTGGTTTAGAGTGCGGCATCATTGGCAAGGCGCCAGTGTCAGAGTGTGTGCAAGAAGCGCTCGTTCGTCTACCGTCGGTTCCACTCAGCATTCTGGCGCACAGTGTTCAACTATTCTCCGTCATTGTTCACTCGGTGTTCCTCGTCGCCTATCATTGTCATTCCACGGTGCGACGTCTCAAGTCCACATTCTTCGACATGGCCTCCTTCTACTGCGCGTTTCTCGCCGCGCGCACTTTTCTCAGCCTCATCGTGTTTTTGATACTGTTGGCGCAAAAGACGATGGACACTCTGACGGCGCCGGGTGCTCCGATTCAAATTGTGCTCTACTCGGATTTGCTGAGCGACTTCCTCTCGCAAATGCTCATCTTCTGTATGGCGTTGAACCGGTGCACGACGTTTCTGGCGGATGACATTAACGAGATGGTTTTTCGAAAGTGAGTGTATAAAAGTATGTAGGCGTGCTTCTCGATCTCTTCTTTTTTTTCTCTTCCCAAAAAATGTCACCGCACCTTGTAATTACACCCATTTTCTCCCGGTAGCATTATAGCGTTAGTCTTTCGATTCCTTCGCTGTTCGCGAGACAATGAACGCGTTTTCCTACATCCTCCCGTTGCCGCCCGACGAGCCATTCACACGGTTTCCCAAACACCGAACGACGTCGATCGGCGGGTATCCGGCGATTCTGGAGAATCAGATGACGGCGTGCGAGTTCGAGCGCAATCTGATCTACTTTTTCGCGCCGCGAAACTTTCTGGTGAACGGCGCGAAACTCGGCGTGATCTCGATTCACTTCATCTTTTGTCTCGCCTATTTTCTCGACTAGGGTTGGCAAATGGGGCGACGGGGCGGCCCCGCCGCCCCCGCGACCGGGGCGGGGGCCGCCCCGCCGCCCCGGAAAGGGGGCGCCCCGAGCGGGGCGCCCCCTCGCCCCGCTGCTCCGTTGGGTGGAATCGTCGAACAATGAATTATTTGGCTAAAAAAGGTTCTTTTGGGTCCTCAAAAGTTTGATTAGATTGAATGAAAAAGATTTGGAAGCTAGGTGAAGCCAAGGGGTTGAGGCCGGACTCGAACTCGTGACCTTTCGGTTACCAGCGGCCACCACTACCGACTGAGCTACCGACCCCCAGTACAGACAATCCCACCGAACGGGGTGGGCCCTCTCGAGGCGGGGCGCCCCCTTGCCAACCCTATTCTCGACAAAATCTCCAACGGCTCGTTTTTTCGCATCATCGCCTATCAGTGTCTGATTCTCGCGATTTCGACCGCCATCTCGATGGTCTCGCTGATTTTCGCGTTGTCGGATGTGTCCCTTTATCTGGACTTTATCAGCGGCTACTTTTCGATGATGATGTTGTGCCCGATGGTTTTCAATCAATTGCTATGGGCCACACATAGACACTTGTATTGGGTGGTGTTCAGAAGGTTGGTGACAGCGCCAATGGCGGGAGGCTGGAACAGGGGGACTTGGTTATCACTCTGAAAACCTGGGCTCAACTTTCCATCCGAATAACTTGTGCACTTATCATTTCCACATTCTTCTTTGCTCCAAAAATGAGCAGCAGACTTTTGAGCCACTGTGATTGTCGGCTCAATTGAGCCCTTATTTGGAGTTTTGGGAAAACTTTGCCAATTGGGCCATAGCGCTGGTTTTCCGAGAAATACGGGGGAGCTAATCATATGCCAGCGTTTTTTGTGCTCAAAGCGCCCGGAGCTCTGTAATTTTGGCATAATCACTGTTTACGCATGTTGCCATTGATAATTATCGAGAATCGCACTTTACTGAAGTATTTGGTAATATGATGAAATTTGCTTTTGGAATTGAAAAGTACGGTAGGGCGAGATGTAGTGGATCTAACTTTTCAGTTCTGGATCCTAGAAAAAATTGAAGTTATGGAAAACCATAGAAAATTTTAAGATCGTTCTAATGTGACAACTAAAATCTGAAAATCTTTCTTCACAGCCGAGTTACGCATGTTTTATTTATAGTACAAATACTGATTTTGTGCAAACAAAAAGTAGATCTACAAAAACTAGCATAACTTGGTTGAAAATGTAGATTTTCAGATGTTCTTTGCGTCATTCGAAAGATCTCAAAACGCTCTACATTTTTTGTTATTGCACCATTTTTCTAAACCCTACGACAAAAAAGTTAGAACCTATTTAGTTCAGCTGTTCATTCTTGGGACGGTAGATCGCGCTCTACTGCACTCTGTCGTTTCATTACCAAGAATGTTCAAAAACAGGAAGAACTTCCTCACTCACTCGCAATAATTTTTGATCAGGCAACGTTTGTGCGAGCGAATGAGATTAATAATAGGTGGGGAGTGGAAAAGGAGGGGGTTTCTGATTCCTGGTATGTACATATCTGCGTGGTTAAACTCTTGAACTCTCGCATGTAGCTATATGTAGCTATTTCCAACCACTTCCAAAGCTAGTCACGACTTTTTCCACGGCCATGGCCTTCCTATTCACTAAACGAGACCTTTCGAGAGTGTACTTCGTGCCACCCGGCGGGGTGTACGTCGTCGACGGCGAAATAGTCGACGTCGTCGAGCAGACGCACAGAATCGGCTCGGAAGAGGACGGCTTCTTGCGGATCGCGCTGCGACCCGAGAATCTGTTCAAACTCGTCAACTGTCTCACCCAACTCGTCTACCTCCTCGTCTTCCACCTCACCGACATGTTTCCCTACAAGTCGTCCACGTTTTTCGGCCTCACCGCCGCCTTCTCCTGCGAGATTCTCGTCCGGTCGGGCTACTTTCAGTTCGAGCAAGTGTGGTCGTTGCACACGAGCTCCGTGGCTCAGTATGGGCTCTTGTTGAGAGTCGGCATGTGGGCCGACGTGTTCGGCGACTTTTTCCGCCATCCCATGGTCTTTTTGATGGCCTGGAATCGGTTGGAGGCGGTGAAGTGCGCGATGTCGTTTCGCGCCGACAAGGGTTTTCCGAGGTAATAACATAACATAGCGCAAAACTTCAAGGGCGTATCTCAGTAACTAGCAGAGTTATGAAAAAGTTGACAACTACAAAAACATGTGAAATTTTACGCTGATCATTTTTGTAGTTGACAACTTTCTCATAACTCTCCTAGTTTCCGAGATATTCCGGTTTGAAGTTCATCTGACGGTACATGTGTAATCGCGCTCTACTGCACTGCACAACCTGTATTACATCAGGGAAGTGCAATAGAGCGCGGATTACCACACTGAGAATATTGCACATCTACATGTTTAGGAAAAGTATTCAAGGAAGTTTTTAGGGTAAAGGCTATCTGGACTACTGTAGTTATTGATTTTCTTGCTATCAAAGTTTTTATCTACCTTTCAAATTTTCAGATCTCGTATCATAATTCTAGTATCCTTATGTGTTATGATAGCTGCAATCGCCGCTGTGGTTCTTATTCAAACTTCCGACATGCGAAGACTTTACATCCGAAGCATTGGTTTCGTGGATTCAGGAGTTCCCGGCTATCAGATGGTGACGTGGCACTACCAACTCTCAACTCACTCTTATCAAGTTATTTTCAGCTCATCAACCGCCTTTTCTACATTTTCCCCGCCGGATCGATAGTTTGCTATGTCGTCTTATATTTTCACATTCGACGAATGTCACACCAAGTGTTGTCACGACGAACTGCTCAAAGTGGCGAGCAGCGAGTCTTTATTCAGTTATTCATCACTATTTTGTTCTACGGGGTAGGTCAACTCATGTGAAAGTGCGGTGGAGCGCAGAGTATCTTTCAGGCCATGTGCATTATATTCGAGTACCTGAACCTGCGCGACTGGGGTCAGGATCCTGTGTCGAAAGTGGATTTGGTGGCAGTGTTGAATATTGTCAACTATCTCCCGGAAATCTCGCTTCCGCTCATGCTTCTCCTCTCCAACACCGACATGCGACGCCGCATTTCGACGATGATGCAGCCGCCACGTGGCGTCTTGAAAAGCGCCACCGTTTCAGTGGTTCAAGTACAGTAATCACTTCATTTTATGTTCGATTTGAGATGAATGTTCTAATATCTATATCGGACCACAAACCCCGACATGAGTGCAAACTTCGAACGGCGACTCGCCGGCCTCCATAAAACTCTCGAGTTCCGCGTAAAATTGGGAGATTAGATTGTAGCAGGGCTCGCTGATATTGACAAGCAGCGGGATGTTCGAACACATCTCTCTCTGGAAAAACTGATGAAAAGTCTGAAACTGGCTGCAACTCACCGCTCTCGTCTCGAAAAACGACTTCAAATCATCCGGGTCCGCTTCTTCGGCGGAGACCACAATTGCAGTGCAAACATCGCAGAAGATGTGGTTTTCAGTGGATTTTGACACGAGAAACGTGGAAATGACGAGGATTAATAGGAAATTGAGAAGTTTTGACATGGTTGGGAACTGAATGTTTCCCCGGTTTTCACATTGGCTGATGTGGAAAACAATACAAAATATAGATAAGGTGTGACGTCACAGTCGTGACTTACAAGTTTCATTATAAAACTGCGATTGACTCAGCACTTGACCAAAAATGAATTTTTAAAAAAAACGAAAAAACGATTTCACATAGAGCTCAACTGGACAGTCGAACTTCAGATGTTCGGATCGAGGGCGCGGATCATTGCGTTGACCTGAATCGGAGGGAATTCGGAAGGAAATTAGAGAATGCTCACCATGTCTTCTATGATATCCGATTGAGCAATGGTTCCAGCTCCACTAGACACTTGAGCACAATACGCCAAAGTAACAAGAGCAACAAGGGCGAGGAGCACTTTCAAAGAGCACATTCTGGAAATGAAGTCATGTCAGATCATAGTTGGTTTTCATGAAAGTCAGTTTGTTCGACACTTCCTCGTTGCTCGCCTATTCACAATGTTTTTGGTTACGTTTTTGGGATTGAAAGAAGGAAATGTACAGTCTGGACAAAAACTGATTTGCATAGAAATGTTTTCCAGTCCTAAAACTTTGCAACAGTCAATTCCAATGAAAGCTTCCATGTTTTTGACAATCCAACGCAGACCATTATGTTTCATCTGAAAATGAAATGAAATGCTGACACTGAAAAGATGAATAGCATATTGGGCGGAGGATGGTTAGTTTTTCATGACTCCAAAAAAAAAGAGTACGAAAGAATCATTCCAGCAATCTGTGTGCTTGAATTTTCAGAATGTGCTCTCTGAAAGTGTCACTTGCTCTTCTCGCCTTTACCATTCATGTCTATGGAGCTGAAAATCTGAGTGATCAAGCTAAGGAAGCGGCGGAAGCCATCAAACAACTTCAGAACACTCTAAGTGATCTGAAAGAGCTTAAGGCTCCAGCTGCAGTGAGATTTGCAGCCGTTCCAGTCAAGATTTCGCAAAGTTTTCAGTTGATCGAGGCGCTCGAAGACAAGATTCAACAGTTGGATGACCACTTTCCGACGATAACGATTCCGAAGCGATTGGCGACACTTCCCGGCGGACGTTCCACTCGTGTTCCTCGACCATTGCCCGGTTGAGCTCGACTCGATCCGTTGTTGGATCGGTGAACTAGATAAACCGGTCGGGAAACAGTTAAAAAACAGTTGAACAATTTCATTCAAGGTGAACAGAAACATCGCGTGTCCATAGACAAACGGGCGGCCGGGTCCCACCACGAAAAAAAAACGGTACCAGAAACTTTTCCACGAATATGCGCCATCTGCGCCTTGTTTTCGAACCGCGCTTTCTCAGATCAAGTAAGAAGTTTATGGTACCCCATCTTTTCGTGGTGGGACCCGTCGCCTGCTTGTCTGCAAACTCCTTCAATGTTTTTCAATTGTATAATAAGTTGTGATTTAACATGTTCAATGGCAGAAAATTCGAAATGAAAGCAGTTCATTTCTAGAAATGTGTGTAGGTTGTTCAGAAAAGTACCGTAACCCCAATAGGGTCCCCTTTAGTGGTGGCCAAAGTAGTTGTCAACTAGAAACGTCTATCTTTGTATTGGATCACAAACTCCGGCATGGGTACAAACTTGTTCCGGCGACTCGCCGGCCTCCAGAAAACTTTCGATTTCCTCGAAAGCCTGGGAGAGGAGATTGTAGCAGGGCTCGCTGATATTGACAAGCAGTGGAATGTTCGAACACACCTCTCTCTGGAAAAACTGATGAAAAGTCTGAAACTGGCTGCAACTCACCGCTCTCGTCTCGAAAAACGACTTCAAATCATCCGGGTCCGCTTCTTCGGCGGAGACGACGATTGCAGTGCAAACATCGCAGAAGATGTGGTTTTCAGTGGATTTTGACACGAGAAACGTGGAAACAATGAGAATTAGTAGGAAATTGAGAATTTTTGACATGGTTGAGAACTGAATGTTTCCCTCGTTTTCACATTGGCTGATGTGGAAAACAATACAAAATATAGATAAGATAAGGTGGGACGATGTTCCACTCGTTTTACTGTTCGGCATTTTACTGCTCGAGTTCGACTCAACTACATAGTGTCGAATCGATAATTGGAATGAAGTTCATTCAATCAACTAATCGGGAAACAGACTTTGAAAACTGTCGAATCATGTCGAATTATTAATGTATGTAAATAATTGAAAATTAACTGTTTTCATCGTTTTCACATTGAGGTTCTGCGTAAAACAGTTTTGAGGTTTCTCAAAATTTTCAGATAATGAAGTTCCGGTGTTTGACTGCGTGTTTCTTTTTGATTTTCCAGGAGTCACTTCCGTTCGAGACTCCTATTTGGGTGGGTCTTGGACAGAAATGACGTCACGCGACGTGAAATTGCGTTTCCCGTTAAACAATGTTTCTTGTTGAAAGGTTTAGAGGGACAAGCAATGTCACGTCACGTCACGTGATTTCCGCTCGAGACCCTTCACGCTATCTTTTAACACCGCCTTTTCAGTTCGAGACCCAAAAAACTGAACACTGTACAGTGTCCGCTGAAAATATTTTCAGTCGAATTAAAACAAGGAAGTGAACTGCACAGACCAACTTATTTGCATATGAAAATCAACTATTATAATCCGGAATGCCGAACACTAGTACAAAAAGACGAGACCCCCGGAAACGTCTGTTTCAGTTTTCAGAATGTGTTCTCTGAAAGTGTCTCTCGCTCTTCTCGCCCTCTGTGCTATCCTTATCGCTTCAGCAGCCGAGGATCCGATTGAGGATTTTGGTGCAGGTGGAGAGTTGACGGCTCTTATAGAGCAACTCCAGAGTGCTCTGGATAACTTGGTAGAGAAAGGAGGCGCAACTGAAGTTCGAGTTTTCAGCTGTTACTGATGAAGTTGTCACGGTTTTCAGTTGATCAAATCGCTTGAAGACAAGATTCGAGAGCTGGAGGGTGTTTTACCGGAGGGAACTCTTGCGGAGGGACTTCCGACGCTTCCTGGAGGCTTTCCGACGCTTTCTGATCACAATCCAACTGTTCCGACGATTCCGACTTTTGCAGTCTGACTAAAAGGAATAAACTCGAATAGAAGGGCACTCTACGTCAACTTCAAACCGTGATATCTCTGAAACTGGCAGAGTGACTGTGTTTTTGAAAGTGTGTATCACTTGTGACGTCACACCATATCTTATAAACGACTGTAATACTTGTAATGCTTGCTGAATGATTCATTGACCTGACTCGACACGAATCGAGTCAAAAACTCAGAACGGGAGTTTGGGAATTCCAGTAGGAGGAGGAATGCGTCCAACTATCACCAGCACCTTTTCAATTTCGTCTTGAAGCTCTTTGATCTGCTGAAAAATGTGAGCACGTGACCAGAGAGACGTTCGAATTGGTGACCTACTTCAGCTGAACCGCCTTGCTTAACCAGCTCATCGATCGAGCTCTGAAGTCGTCCGATGACCGCTTCCGGGTTGAGGAGATCATCAGTGCCGAAGATCGGGCTGTCAGTTCCAAAAGCGACAGCGACGAGAACTACGAGAAAGAGAGCGAGCGACAGTTTCAGAGAGCACATTCTGAAAATCTGAAAGAGTGGTTGTCTGGAAGTGGAGTGTCGTTTGGGGAAGTTTAAGCGCTCCTCTTATATTCATCACTATCAATTTCATTTTGATGTTTTTTCTTCTGAAGTCATTGAAAACTAGCTAGACACTTTTCAGAACTCAATTTTCAGACATCCGCGAACAACATTCATTTCAACACAAATGCGAGATCGAAAATCGTGTTTTGGTGTTTGCGGATATCTGAAATTGGAACTCTGAAATTGAAAAGAGTAGAGAAAACATGTTACGATCAGCTAGATTTCAATGATTTCAACGGAAAAACATCAAAATGAAATTGAAAGTGTGTGAGTATAAAAGGAGCACTTGAACTTCTTCAAACGACACTCCACTTCCAGACAACCACTCTTCCAGATTTTCAGAATGTGCTCTCTGAAACTGTCGCTCGCTCTCTTCCTCGTCGTTTTCGTCGCCATCGCTTATGGCCAATTCCCGGCCGATCCCGAGTTTTTGAAAAGAGAAGGAGCTACAGTAAGATTCCTAGTAAATTCTCGTAAATCTACCCCTCATTATTCAGTTGATCAAAACGGTTGAGAATAAGATTCAAGAGGTGGAAGGTCATCTGCCGACGCTTCCTGTGGATCTTTCTACCATTCCGACTCTTGTTCCTTAAGTTTCACCACCTGAATAAATCATACAGCAATCACTCAAAACAGTCGAATCATTCATTTCCAGTCAGACACAGTCAATGAATAGTTTTCTTTGGAAGCGGCGGCGGCGAACTTTCGTTTTCAGAAGGCTCAGAAGGCGTCGCGTTTTCAGGCGACAGCTCGAGACTTCCGTTATGAAACGCGTTTGAAATTGGTGCGATTGAGGATGCAGCCTGGAAATGAATGTTGAGACCAATTTTCAGACAAATCACAAAGAGCTCACAATTTCATTCGAAGCGTTCTGATGGAGGCTCGGAGCACCGTTCGCCGTGACGATGAGGAGGCCAATAAGCACAAGTGTCAGGTTCAGTTTCAGAGAGCACATTCTGAAAACTGGCTTTATTAGCTTCGAAGTGGGTCTCGCCACGTCGTCTCTTCTACCGTACTCGTGATGAGTACGAAACTGTCGTGGCAAGACCCAGGTGTCTTCACTACAAAGTGGCTAGATAGCAATGTTTTGCTTTTTGCTGGCCTGCAACGTTTCCAGTCATATTTATAACCACTGCTACGTGTAGTGTCTGTAGCCGGCCGGATGTTTACGTATGTATGTCAAAACCGTTTCGAAACGTGTTGTGTGCGGTGTGTCACATTCTACTTTATTCAGTTTCAGCAGAAAAACATGGCGGTGCAAATGTCGAGTGTGGTGGCGTTTTTAGCCGACGGCCAGTACTCGGCGAACAAGTTGAAGCACGGCTCACCGACGGACGGCATTTGGGTGGCGAGGGCGGTGCACAGTGTGTTCTAGAATCAACATGTTGTACATATGTAGTCCTTCCCTGTATCAGACAACGTTTGTTTACACCTGGAACCGTCACCTAACCTTGTGGGCCTTGTGACGTGACTCCTCTGTTTTGCTCGAAGACTACTAGGACTGCATGGGATTTCGTACCTACAGTAACCCCTTCCGTCCCACTCACCGCGTCGATTCCAACACTCGGCGTGTAGTTCTCGAAGAATCCGGGAAGATGGGTGAGAAATGAGAGGCACGACTGGCACAGGCTCGAGTAGGCTGTCACGGTCACGGTCACGGTCTCAACTGTTGCGGTATCGGCCTGGGCTCGAATTCCAGCCAGAAATATTAGGATGGAGGTGGCGAGGAGATGCATTTGAATGTCGGTTTCAAAGTGTTGTCGGACGGTGTTTTTTTCAAGGAATTCATACAAAGTGTGGGAAATTGTATTGTTATGGTGATTTCTTTGTTGTCACGTTTCCAGTTCAGTTTATTCTTCAATTACAGTACTTTCCGCACATGGCATCGCCGAAATCGAGCATTTTCGGTCGGAACGTGCCGTAGAACTCGTCGAGATTCATCGAATTCACCAGTCCCATGCATTGCGGTTTCAGGCTCGCATCCAGTTGGAAACATGCCAGGTTCTGAAAACAGCGACTCTCATCTGAAATTGAGAATCTCTGAAACTCTGCTTCAGCTTACCAGGTAGGCTGTAATTTCAGCCCAATTCTTCGGCACCTTGTCCTGCCAACTTTTGGAGCACATTTCGCAAAACGAGTTTTGAGCCTCCTGAGGCACCTGGGCCAGGGTTACGGTAGCGATGGTGAGGAGCAGGACGAGCACTCGCATTGTCGACTAGCGAATGTGGAATGAGAAGTGAAAGCTGTTCCTAGCTTTCCCGCTCATTAGAAATTCCCCCGCCGATTTCCATACGATTTGCATTTCCAGCTCGGTTCCGCGAACCGAAAACCAAAAACCGGAAATCAGAAACGGAAGGCAGCTTCTTGAAGGAATATGGAAATCTGTGGGAAGTTTTGGCGCCAAGAAAAGTATAAAAAGTGTCGAGAAACTCGCGAATTCACAAGAAGGAAGCCATGCATTTCCTGCCAACTCTTCTGGTTTTCACTACTTTCCTGACGATTTCCGGCTCGGCGGACAAGTGCTCGATTTGTGAGGCGGCAGTGAAGGGGATCAAGGATGGCAAGGGATTGGGCTATCTGGCCGACCTGACAGCCCAGCAAATCGAGGCCTATGTGAAGAAGAATGTGGAGGTAAGGGGGCAGCAGCAGGGTTACTGTAACTCTACGGAATCTGAATGAGATCTAAGATACAAATTGAGAGAAGCGCTTTTTTGTTCAGACATCATTACTAACCTGACGTTGCCGGGAATTCGGTTTTCGATTGCCACGTCATAAAAAAGAACATCATATGTATTTTTTCCACGTTAAGAACCTTGAAATTTCCGTCATGTGTCATGTGTCACGTGACTCAACTCATCTCAGAAACACTGTTCGGACGTCTCCGTCTGCGCAAAGCTCGTCGAGGACCTCATCGAAATCGCCGATCAATTAGACGACGACCTCGATTCTACACCGGAGGAGCTGTGCCAATTCCAGTATTACTGTTAAAATCGCATCAAACTCCATCTTCAAGTTGACGATAAAGTTTTGAGTTTGTGCTGCATTCCAAACCAAACCTAGAAATCCATGTTTCGAAATGAGAAGGATCTGAGTTTTTATATGCTCGCAAACTAATTTATTGTCGAAAATGGAGAAAAACTACGGAAGCTCTTTGTAATCGGAATGTGTTCAGATGATGGGAACACTGGGAGTGGAAACGGAGACTGGAAGGGGGGATACGGTAGAAGTAGTGCCGAGCAGCGAGGCGAGGATTCTTTGGAGTGTGCGAAGAAGTTGTTGGAGAGCCTGGAAGGGAGAAGATGCGGACGGGATGGGGCTTCGGAGGATCGGAACATACGTCAGTGTTGGGGGGAAGATCCGAGGAAGTGAGCGAGTGGAGCACGTTGTCGACAGTAGTCTGCAGCTCCGCGAGGATGCCAGTCAGGCCTCCGAGCAGCGAACCGCCCTTGCCACCCAAAATGCCTCCGAGCAGACCGCCGTTGCCTCCGAGCAGACCGCCGTTGCCTCCGAGCAGACCGCCGAGCCCCTGAGCACACGAACACGCCACCAACACGGACAGAAGAGCCACGAGCACTTTCGAGGAGCACATCGTTCTGGAAGTTGTTGAGTGTATTCTCAGAGAATGTGAATTCGATTGAGTTCTCCCCAAACTCTTCTGTTCTTTTTATACCGGTCAGTAGTGTTTACACGGAGGTTGACCGTCTAAATTGATCTCCATGCAAATCAAAGGTTTTTGTTCGTCTATTGTTTGTTTTCAAAGTTTCAGTCTGTGAAAAGGCACGATATTTCCAGAAAAGACTGTATATCATCCGAAGATTATGATAATCTTTGCATTCCGAAATCACGTATATTGTCTGTAGACAGCTATGATATACTGAATGAACGGAAAACAATTTCAGTATAAAAGGAGCGGCGGAAACATGGATCTCAACCAATTCTTGTTTCAACAACCTCGAGAACAATGTACTCCTCGAAAGTGCTCGTGGCGCTTGTGTCCGTGTTGGTGGCTTGTTCGTGTGCTCAGGGGCTCGGCGGTCTGCTCGGAGGCAACGGCGGTCTGCTCGGAGGCATTTTGGGTGGCAAGGGCCTGCTCGGAGGCACTGTGAGTGGCGAGGGCGGTTCGCTGCTCGGAGGCTTGACTGGCATCCTCGCGGAGCTGCAGACTACAGTCGACAACGTGCTCCACGCGCTCACTTCCTCCGATCTTCCCCCCAACACTGACGTATGTTCCGATCCTCCGAAGCCCCATCCCGTCCGCATCTTCTCCTTTCCAGGCTCTCCAACAACTTCTTCGCACACTCCAAAGAATCCTCGCCTCGCTGCTCGGCACTACTTCTACCGTATCCCCCCTTCCAGTCTCCGTTTCCACTCCCAGTGTTCCCATCATTTGAACACAACTTCTTTAAAACGAGGTTTCTTCCGAAAATAAAATAATCTGCAAGCATTCATGTTGTTCATTCGTCTTATCCGAAGAAAAAGCGAAAAAAAGTAACTTCAGTGAGAAAAAATCAAATTTGTTAAGTTTGCTACTGTTGAACCAGTCAGATCTCCAAAAGTCCGGATCAGAACGACACGAACCAAACGAATCATGCCAGACTGAAATGTCAGAAGAGTAGACAGCACTTGTTTTCGAATACTTACGCCGGCCTGATTCTTGACCAGGTCTCCGATAGTTTGTCAACTGAACTCTGAACAACAGAGCCGAGGGCAATCAGAACAAGGACGGGAAGAGCGATGCTGAATATGTGTTCCGAGCATTCAGCACACATTGAAGGCGTCTGGTGGGGCGCGTGGACGCCCCACTTGATCTACGTGAACCACCCGGGTTCAGCGGTCGGAGGACAAGCATTCTCCTATGATTCCTAGTTTCCTGGTTTCTCTCTTCTCTCTAATAAAGACCGACTTGAATATACAACAAGTCGTCAAGTGGCGATCAGGATGAGATAATTTCATTGGGAGTGCTGGTAAAAGTCGGAAGAGGTAGGAAGAATTGTAGTATCATGTAGTTCGAGTGGAACATTTTCCCGTTTTGTTGTCGAAACCGGTCGGGGAAACACGAACAAATTTCCAGTTTCCAGAAAGCTTGGCTTCATTGAAGTGAGACCACATCACGTTATGAAAACTGAAAAGGATTGTCTGGAACAGGAAGATTCTTCTACAATGTTCATTCCACGTTTGAATTGAATTGAATGTTCGGAAAAATGTTGCTACTTCCTGTTTACACACAAATCTGTGTTTTTTTTTTCTATTCCGCATTCGAATGAAAATGAACATCGGCACGAATAATCAAAAAAAAAGGCGAGAATAAAAAGAGCACTGGGAATCAAAAACAACACAAAACCTATTCCTTTCGAGAAATTCATTACATTTTCAGAATGTGCTCTCTCAAAATGCTTCTCGCCTTCTCCGCCGTTTTTATTGTTCTTGGATGTGCTGCTGTGCTTCCAGTTGGAAATCAGGCTACAGCTGTTGTGCAAGAGACTCTAGAAGAGATCGCGTTTCCAACTGATGTCAGTTTTCGAATCACTCGAAATGCAAGTTTTCCCGATTCTTCAGAGTGTTTCGGATCGGACGACTCAATACTCAATACTTTACCAGTTATACGATGCTGCGATAGCCGGAGTGAATGGACCGTTGTACTTTCAAATTTGAAATGACTTCCAACCAAATCCATGTAACTAAATAACAACAATAAATGTTACGCTTTGATGCGTTTTTTTTTGCGGTAACGGATTGAAAATTAGATGATGGCAACTATAGTTTATTTTTGAAAATAGCGACAACTACGGAAGCTCTTTGTAATCGGAATGTGTTCAAATGATGGGAACACTGGGAGTGGAAACGGAGACTGGAAGGGGGGATACGGTAGAAGTAGTGCCGAGCAGCGAGGCGAGGATTCTTTGGAGTGTGCGAAGAAGTTTTTGGAGAGCCTGGAAGGGAGAAGATGCGGACGGGATGGGGCTTCGGAGGATCGGAACATACGTCAGTGTTGGGGGGAAGATCCGAGGAAGTGAGCGAGTGGAGCACGTTGTCGACAGTAGTCTGCAGCTCCGCGAGGATGCCAGTCAAGCCTCCGAGCAGCGAACCGCCCTTGTCACCCACAATGCCTCCGAGCAGACCGCCGTTGCCTCCGAGCAGACCGCCGAGCCCCTGAGCACATGAACACGCCACGAACACGGACAGAAGAGCCACGAGCACTTTCGAGGAGCACATTGTTCTGGAAGTATTTGAGTGTATTCTCAGAGAATGTGAATTCGATTGAGTTCCCCCCAAACTCTTCTGTTCTTTTTATACCGGTCAGTAGTGTTTACACGGAGGTTGACCGTCTAAATTGATCTCCATGCAAATCAAAGGTTTTTGTTCGTCTATTGTTTGTTTTCAAAGTTTCAGTCTGTGAAAAGGCACGATATTTCCAGAAAAGAATGTATTTCATCCAATGATTATGATAATCTTTGCATTCTGAAATCACGTATATTGTCTGTAGACAGCTATGATATATTGAATGAACGGAAAACAATTTCAGTATAAAAGGAGCGGCGGAAACATGGATCTCAACCAATTCTTGTTCCAACAACTTCCAGAGCAATGTACTCCTCGAAAGTGCTCGTGGCGCTTGTGTCCGTGTTGGTGGCTTGTTCGTGTGCTCAGGGGCTCGGCGGTCTGCTCGGAGGCAACGGCGGTCTGCTCGGAGGCAACGGCGGTCTGCTCGGAGGCAACGGCGGTCTGCTCGGAGGCAACGGCGGTCTGCTCGGAGGCGTTGTGGGTGGCGAGGGCGGTTCGCTGCTCGGAGGCCTGACTGGCATCCTCGCGGAGCTGCAGACTACTGTCGACAACGTGCTCCACTCGCTCACTTCCTCGGATCTTCCCCCCAACACTGACGTATGTTCCGATCCTCCGAAGCCCCATCCCGTCCGCATCTCTTCTCCCTTCCAGGCTCTCCGACAACTTCTTCGCACACTCCAAAGAATCCTCGCCTCGCTGCTCGGCACTACTTCTACCGTATCCCCCCTTCCAGTCTCCGTTTCCACTCCCAGTGTTCCCATCATTTGAACACATCCTCTTTGAAACGATAATCTGTCCGAAAATAAATTAATCTGCAAGCATTCGTTGTGACACAAACCCTCGTTGTTTTCCAAGTACACGCTGAGATTCTGGGGACGGACTCGCTCTCACGACCCCTCGATCTTGAAACTGTCCGATAATCTACCAGAAATGAAAACTCCAGCCGAGGTTGTGAACTGTAGTTTTGTACTTTTTCCCAAAATTCAAGGTTCTGTTCGAAAAATTGGAAGTTCAATCAATTTCATTTTTGCAAATGAACACCGTGTTCAGTTGCATAAGTTCTTCGACTGATAAGAAAGTCAAGGATTGCTGAATGATTAGTTTATTTCACCGAATAATCACGGAACGTCGTTATTGTTTCGCATCATTGAAGAAATCCATTGAGAAGACTTGTTACCGTTCCTACTAATCCACTAGTCTGCTCTCCAACAGTGTGGATCAGAGAAGCAGGAGCCACACGAATCGTTCCAGACTGAAATGTCAGCGACGTAGACATCACTTGTTTCCGAATACTCACGTTTCCTTGATTCTTGATCAAGTTCCCAAGAGTTCCGGCCTGATTTTCGGCTTCGTCACTGTCAACAGGAAGCTCAGCAGCAGAGCCAAGAGCACAGAAAACGACGACGAGGAAGAGAGCGAGCGACAGTTTCAGAGAGCACATTCTGAAAATCGGAAGAGAGAGATTTTCTGGAAGAGAGGAAGGTGGAGTGTCGTTTGGAGGAGTTCGAGTGCTCCTTTTATACTCATCACTTTTCATTTTTATTCGATTCTCGACAAACAAACAGCCGATTCAAATTATCTGCTTCGCGATATTTGAAAGCGTGTTGGTTCCGCAAAAACACTCATTTCAACACATTTTTTCGAAAAAAAACTGTCAGATATGACTTTTGCTTCCTGAAAAATTGAAAAAATGCACGAAAACATGTTTTTATTTTTCTAAAAATGAAAAGATAGTTTGCCATTTTATAAAGGGGTGTCTCTTCGAAATTTATTGATAACTTTTGTGAAAGGATTCATTGAAAACTAGAAATATGTTTTATTTTATCGTTTCATTGAAAAATAGATTGGATTCAGCAGTAACACTGGAATTGGCACAGCTCCTCCGGCGTGGAATCGAGGTCGTCTTCCGATTGATCAGCGATTTCGATGAGGTCCTCGACGAGCTTCGCGCAGACGAAGACGTCCGAACAGTGTTTCTGATATGAGTTGAGTCACGTGACACCTCATGGAACTGAATGCTTTTTGACGTGGAACAACGTGAAACTTCTTTTCGTTCTTTTTATGACGTGGCAGTTCAAAACCGCGTTTTCGTGAATGAGACGTGACATGACAGTAATGTTCGTTCATCATCAGCTTTTATGGAATTTTCGAGGTACAGTAACACCATAAATACATATAGTGATTTTGTTTTCAGCTTCGAAGAATATACTGTATGTAATTCAACTATCTATCTCTTTCAGGTTTCACACTTAAACGTTTTCTCGTTTTTTTTTTTTTGAAATTTTGTAGCAATGAAAAACGGATTTGTGGAAGTTCGTTGGAGTTTTCCTTTTTTGCTTCGCTGAATCACAATTCTTTTGCTTCTGGAGAAACCAACAGTATTGTCGGAAAAATAGACAGACCAATCGAATGCATGCAGACTGATTTATTTTTTGAAAAGCGGGAACTACGGAAGCTCTTCGTAATCGAAATGTGTTCAAATAATGGGAACACTGGGAGTGGAAACGGAGACTGGAAGGGGGGATACGGTAGAAGTAGTGCCGAGCAGCGAGGCGAGGATTCTTTGGAGTGTGCGAAGAAGTTGTTGGAGAGCCTGGAAGGGAGAAGATGCGGACGAGATGGGGCTTCGGAGGATCGGAACATACGTCAGTGTTGGGGGGAAGATCGGAGGAAGTGAGCGAGTGGAGCACGTTGTCGACAGTAGTCTGCAGCTCCGCGAGGATGCCAGTCAAGCCTCCGAGCAGCGAACCGCCCTCGCCACCCACAACGCCTCCGAGAAGACCGCCGTTGCCTCCGAGCAGACCGCCGAGCCCCTGAGCACACGAACACGCCACCAACACGGACAGAAGAGCCACGAGCACTTTCGAGGAGCACATTGTTCTGGGAGTTGTTGAGTGTATTCTCAGAGAATGTGAGAGTGATTGACTTCTCCCCACACTCTTCTGTTCTTTTAATACCGGTCAGTAGTGTTTACACGGAGATTGACCGTCTAAATTGATCTCCATGCAAATCAAAGGTTTTTGTTCGTCTATTGTTTGTTTTCAAAGTTTCAGTCTGTGAAAAGGCACGATATTTCCAGAAAAGACTGTATATCATCCGAAGATTATGATAATCTTTGCATTCAGAAATCACGTATTTTGTCTGTAGACAGCTATGATGTACTGAATGAACGGAAAACAATTTCAGTATAAAAGGAGCGGCGGAAACATGGATCTCAACCAATTCTTGTTTCAACAACCTCCAGAACAATGTGCTCCTCGAAAGTGCTCGTGGCTCTTCTGTCCGTGTTGGTGGCGTGTTCGTGTGCTCAGGGGCTCGGCGGTCTGCTCGGAGGCAACGGCGGTCTGCTCGGAGGCAACGGCGGTCTGCTCGGAGGCAACGGCGGTCTGCTCGGAGGCAACGGCGGTCTGCTCGGAGGCAACGGCGGTCTGCTCGGAGGCGTTGTGGGTGGCGAGGGCGGTTCGCTGCTCGGAGGCTTGACTGGCATCCTCGCGGAGCTGCAGACTACTGTCGACAACGTGCTCCACTCGCTCACTTCCTCCGATCTTCCCCCCAACACTGACGTATGTTCCGATCCTCCGAAGCCCCATCCCGTCCGCATCTCTTCTCCCTTCCAGGCTCTCCGACAACTTCTTCGCACACTCCAAAGAATCCTCGCCTCGCTGCTCGGCACTACTTCTACCGTATCCCCCCTTCCAGTCTCCGTTTCCACTCCCAGTGTTCCCATCATTTGAACACATCCTCTTTGAAACGAGAATCTTTCCGAAAATAAAATAATCTGCAAGCATCCATTCTCTGACACTTCCAGAATACTTGGCAAAACAGCGCACTTTTTGTGATTAAGCTCAACTTTTGGCAAGTTTTGTGTTAAAGTTACACAAAAGTTGCTGAGCCTAATCACATACGTTGCTCAGGTCTGCCGATGTAAACAGGCCTATTTGTAAAGATCACGATTCTCAGAATTCTATTCATTTTGAAAGTCACGAATCTTTGCCGTTCAACGACTCTTTTTCATTGCGAGTCGACGAAAAGCCAAAAAAAAAACAAGTTCACTTGACAATCTCAGGCGCCGGCGGCAATTTCCCTTTCTTGTCGTTCCTCTGAAACGTTTCAATTCTTTTTTTTTTTGGATTTTGTGGAGATGTGTGAAAACTGACAGTGTATTCCGAGAAGAAGACGTTCATCTCGTTCTTTTTTCGCGGCGTGATCAGAAGAACGAGCATCGCGAGAATCGAGATCATGACCATGATGAAGCCGGGCGGAATGCTGTCGTTCGCGTAGAACTGCAAGAAGGAAGGTGTGGCTCGAAATGCTCTGAGAATGAGCTCACATCCTTGACATTGCCGTCGAACGAGTATTGTATGAAGAAGAGCACCGAAATGATGGCGGGTCGAATGAGCACGGGCATCACTTCCAGCTGAACTATTGAGGTTGGGTCTCGAGACGAAAGTTTTGCAATGTTCGATTTGACCTACCAGATGGACTTTGACAAAGAAACTGATCACTTCTGTCAACGCCGACATCACAATTCCATGTCCGAGATACAGTGGAAGTGCTTTCTCTGGAAAATCGATTATCGACTGATTCATGGGGGCGATCTTTTTCCACCTCCAACAACAAAACTCTGCACACAATTGTCGTAACGCATCGAATAATCGGGAATCAGAAAAACCATTGTGGTGACGACGAATAGCACGGGAATCGTGATGATGACCGGCAGAATGCGATGCGTCGGCAGAACCATCGTGAGGGCGACGAGAAGGAGGTGCGAGAGAGTGAACGACGTCAGCGGTATCAACGCCTTCTCGAAGAACATCACCTCGGCGTGCTTCTTCACCTCGGCCTCCATGAACGCGTTCACCGCCAGACACACGCCCGAGATGACGCCGCACACGAGCACCTCCTGAATCAGTTTGAACGTCTTCAGCGTGCGCGTCAGAATCTCGATCGGGCTCTCGTTGTTCTCGAAATTCTCGAACGCGATCTGATCGATGACGGCGTCCGGGGCGAGGTCGATGCCCGACGTTTCGAACAGCTCCGTCACCCGATTCTGCATCTCGTCCGTTTTGCTTCGCGCCAACAAACTGTACAGGGAGTCGTGGAATGTGCTGGAAATTTTGAGATCTTGGTGGTTTTTGAACCCGGAAAAACTGGAAATGCTCACTAATAAGTGACGAATATCATGACGATGGTTCCATATCCGAAAAAGTGGAAGCAATACGAGATGTCGATTGGTAGATCGGCGGGTAGACGTACGAACAGTGTGGCGATAGCTCGACTCCCGGTGGCTCCTGCAACTTTTTTTTGAGAACTTTCAGCACTTTGAAACAACGATTTTCAGCCTACCAAACTGCAAAAGGACCAAGGCTGGAAGTCGATGATACTTTGGCACCGACTCGGCGCAAGTGACCATGGCGACCATTCGGAATATCTGAAAACGTTCGATATTTTCAGTCAGAGTCCAAAATTGCAAAATTTGACCGACTTCAGTGAAAAACTGTGACACGAAAATGGCCATTTGGATTTGAGCCGGGAAGTGGGCCATGACAAAGTAGCACGCGCTGATCATTCCCAGCGAAACTAGGGCCAGGTGACGAGGGCTGACGCTGGAAATGTTTCGGGAATTTCAGACAACCGCTCGACTTTTTTTCCTCTCGATGGTGCTCACGTCGTGGTGCTGAACATGAAAATCGCGTTCATCACGACGGTGAACTCCCATTTCGGCACTTTGCTCGGCATGAAATCGGCGATCCGCGCCACTTGCATCGAGTCGTCGTGCTCGTTTTGAAGACATTTCGAGTAGAAGAAGATGTTGTTGTTCGACGGATCCTCGGTTTTCAGACATCGCACTTGGTCGACGGTTGTCAGGAAGCGAGACGAGCCGAAGAGGAACGAGGTGACGATGACAAGTGGGAGGACGGTCCTCGGAAAGTGCGGGTAGCTGGAGCCTGAGGACCTAATGTCTGGAGCATCTGGAAGTGCTCCGGCTCACCGATATGGGTCATCAACTCTTCCAGTCCGCCGAACATTCGATCATTGTTGATTGTGGCGTCCGATGT
Organism: Caenorhabditis sulstoni; assembly: GCA_963966605.1. NCBI lineage: Eukaryota > Metazoa > Nematoda > Chromadorea > Rhabditida > Rhabditidae > Caenorhabditis > Caenorhabditis sulstoni. Next base: position 11,979,869 of record OZ016479.1, read on the forward strand.
ACACTTTTGGAGAAGCGTCTCCTCACTACTCGCACTTTTTGTTCGGGTGATAGTGGTGGTGGTTGGTTTTGAAGTATTTCTGATCTGCGATGTACTCGATGACATTTCTTTTGCGGCAAAAAAGTGACAGAGAAAATGATTCGCACAGTTTCATGAACTCTCAGGAACTCCGTTTGGGACAATTCACGTAAAAACGTTGTACTTTTGTCTTTTGGTTGAATTTCAGGAAGTTTGTGGATTGATAACTAGTTTGGATGCTTGCAGATTAATTCATTTCCGGAAATATTATCGTATTAGTCGAAATGTGTTCAAACGATGGGAACACTGGGAGTGGAAACGGAGACTGGAAGGGGGGATACGGTAGAAGTAGTGCCGAGCAGCGCGGCGAGGATTCTTTGGAGTGTGCGAAGAAGTTGTCGGAGAGCCTGAAAGGGAGAAGATGCGGACGGGATGGGGCTTCGGAGGATCGGAACATACGTCAGTGTTGGGGGGAAGATCGGAGGAAGTGAGCGAGTGAAGCACGTTGTCGACAGTAGTCTGCAGCTCCGCGAGGATGCCAGTCAAGCCTCCGAGCAGCGAACCGCCCTTGCCACCCACAATGCCTCCGAGCAGACCGCCGTTGCCTCCGAGCAGACCGCCGTTGCCTCCGAGCAGACCGCCGAGCCCCTGAGCACACGAACACGCCACCAACACGGACAGAAGAGCCACGAGCACTTTCGAGGAGCACATTGTTCTGGAGGTTGTTGAAACAAGAATTGGTTGAAATGAATGTTTCCGCCGCTCCTTTTATACTGAAATTGTTTTCCGTTCATTCAGTATATCATAGCTGTCTACAGACAAAATACGTGATTTCTGAATACAAAGATTATCATAATCTTCGGATGAAATACAGTCTTTTCTGGAAATATCTTGCCTTTTCACAGACTGAAACTTTGAAAACAAACAATAGACGAACAAAAACCTTTGATTTGCATGGAGATCAATTTAGACGGTCAACCTCCGTGTAAACACTACTGACCGGTATAAAAAGAACAGTAGAGTTTGGGGGAACTCAATCGAATTCACATCCTCTGAGAATACACTCAAATACTTCCAGAACAATGTGCTCTTCGAAAGTGCTCGTGGCTCTTCTGTCCGTGTTGGTGGCGTGTTCGTGTGCTCAGGGGCTCGGCGGTCTGCTCGGAGGCAACGGCGGTCTGCTCGGAGGCAACGGCGGTCTGCTCGGAGGCAACGGCGGTCTGCTCGGAGGCATTGTGGGTGGCGAGGGCGGTTCGCTGCTCGGAGGCTTGACTGGCATCCTCGCGGAGCTGCAGACTACTGTCGACAACGTGCTCCACGCGCTCACTTCCTCCGATCTTCCCCCCAACACTGACGTATGTTCCGATCCTCCGAAGCCCCATCCCGTCCGCATCTTCTCTCTTTCAGGCTCTCCGACAACTTCTTCGAACACTCCAAAGAATCCTCGCCTCGCTGCTCGGCACTACTTCTACCGTATCCCCCCTTCCAGTCTCCGTTTCCACTCCCAGTGTTCCCATCATTTGAACACATAACGATTGAAAAGAGCTTCCGTAGTTTCCATTTTTCTAAAAATAAATCAGTCTGCATGCATCAGGTTGGTCTGTCTTTTCTCCCGACTTTACTGTCGTCACTTAATTCGAAAGAAAACGAAATGATGTTCGAGAGTGAAATCTGAAAAAAATAGAAAATTAAATTGCATACATCGATTATATTCTCCGAAGCTGAAAGCAAAAACACGTAATATGTACATATTAATGGTGTTACTGTACCTCAAAAACTCCATAAAATCCGATGATGGACGGACATTTCTGTCATGTCACGTTTTATTAACGAAAATGCGGTTTTGAACTGCCACGTCATAAAAAGAACGAAAAGAAGGTTCACGTTATTCCACGTCAAAAAGCATTCAGTTCCATGAGGTGTCACGTGACTCAACCCATCTCAGAAACACTGTTCCGACGTCTCCGTCTGCGCGAAGCTCGTCGAGGACCTCATCGAAATCGCCGATCAATCGGACAACGACCTCGATTCCACGCCGGAGGAGCTGTGCCAATTTCAGTGTTACTGCTGAATCCAATCTATTTTTCAATGAAACGATAAAATAAAACATATTTCTAGTTTTCAATGAATCCTTCCACAAAAGTTATCAATAAATTTCGAAGAGACACCCCTTTATAAAATGGCAAACTATCTTTTCATTTTTTGAAAAATAAAAACATGTTTTCCTGCATTTTTTTCAGTTTTTCATCAAGCAAAAGATATCTGACAATTTTTTTTGAAAAAATGTGTTGAAATGAGTGTTTTCGCGGAACAAACACGCTTTCAAATATCGCGAAGCAGACAATTTGAATCGGCTGTTTTTGTGTCGAAAATCGAATAAAAATGAAAAGTGATGAGTATAAAAGGAGCACTCGAACTGCCCCAAACGACACTCTACCTGCCTCTCTTCCAGACAATCACTCTTCCGATTTTCAGAATGTGCTCTCTGAAGCTGTCGCTCGCTCTCTTCCTCGTCGTCGCTTTCTGTGCTCTCGGCTCTGCTGCTGAGCTTCCCGTTGACACTGGAGCAATCGGAAATCAGGCTGCAGCTATTGTGAACGAAACTCTCGAAGTGCTCATCCCGACTACACCTGAAGTGAGTGACTCGAACCGCCCGCTGCTTATCCACATTCTTTCCGACTTTTCAGCCCAGCCCGACTCGAACGACGCCTTTCTCAAGACTCCCGCCGAACGGATTTCGTAGTGGAGTCGGAACAATGATTAGTTTCATAAAAGGGATTTTCGATTGATGTCGAACAATAAAGACGCATTTGTCTCCAGAAAATTTTATCGCAGAAGGGAGTCAGCTAGGAACAATGAGCATCTCTTTTTGCGAAAAAGTTATCACACTGAAAACTTTTTAGAATTGCACAGATCTAAAGAAAATCTTCCCTGTTTGGAAAAGTCGATGGAATGTCGTCAGATCATCCAACTCGAAACGTCGATGATTCTGGTTGTTCACAAAGTGTTCAGTTGCGACAAATAACTCATTCATGTCTACCTACATACAGTAATACAATCAAAAGTGTTCATGAACTCTCACAAAAAAACATTGTGCTGTGATTTTGGAAATGAGAGGGAATGTGTTTTACACAAAATCAGGAAGTAGGATAGTCGAACAACCAAAGTATTGTGTATGAGAGAAGCAGTCGAAATAGGAAACGACACTCCACTTCCTCTTCCGAAGAACTCTCTCTGCCGGTTTCTGAATGTGCTCTCTGAAACTGTTGCTCTTTTTCGTTTTCGCAAGAACCGCTCAAGATAGAACTGGCAGTTTTTTTTGCATAGTCTGGGCTACTTCATTGAATACACGGTTTCTGCAAATCGCACGTTCTCCCTCTTTCCCCGAGCGGCGTTGTACTTGAACTGCGAAACAAATGAGTCACTCAGCAATCATTCCGAATATTATTGACGAAGCTCGAATTCGTTTTATACTCTGAATCTTAAACTTTGAATCTGAAATACTTTGTATCTGCATTTGAATGCTCGCGGACTGATTTATTTTCGAAAATAGCGAAAACTACGAAAGCTCTTTTCAATCGATATGTGTTCAAATGATGGGAACACTGGGAGTGGAAACGGAGACTGGAAGGGGGGATACGGTAGAAGTAGTGCCGAGCAGCGAGGCGAGGATTCTTTGGAGTGTGCGAAGAAGTTGTCGGAGAGCCTGGAAGGGAGAAGATGCGGACGGGATGGGGCTTCGGAGGATCGGAACATACGTCAGTGTTGGGGGGAAGATCCGAGGAAGTGAGCGAGTGGAGCACGTTGTCGACAGTAGTCTGCAGCTCCGCGAAGATGCCAGTCAAGCCTCCGAGCAGCGAACCGCCCTCGCCACCCACAACGCCTCCGAGCAGACCGCCGTTGCCTCCGAGCAGACCGCCGAGCCCCTGAGCACACGAACACGCCACCAACACGGACAGAAGAGCCACGAGCACTTTTGAGGAGCACATTGTTCTGGAAGTTGTTGAGTGTATTTTCAGAGAATGTGAAAGTGATTGAGTTCTCCCCACATTCTTCTGTTCTTTTTATACCGGTCAGTAGTGTTTACACGGAGGTTGACCGTCTAAATTGATCTCCATGCAAATCAAAGGTTTTTGTTCGTCTATTGTTTGTTTTCAAAATTTCAGTCTGTGAAAAGGCACGATATTTCCAGAAAAGACTGTATTTCATCCGAAGATTATGATAATCTTTGCATTCCGAAATCACGTATATTGTCTGTAGACAGCTATGATATACTGAATGAGCGGAAAACAATTTCAGTATAAAAAGAGCGGTGGAATCATGGATCTCAACCAATTCTTGTTTCAACAACTTCCAGAACAATGTGCTCCTCGAAAGTGCTCGTGGCTCTTCTGTCCGTGTTGGTGGCGTGTTCGTGTGCTCAGGGGCTCGGCGGTCTGCTCGGAGGCAACGGCGGTCTTCTCGGAGGCAACGGCGGTCTGCTCGGAGGAAACGGCGGTCTGCTCGGAGGCGTTGTGGGTGGCGAGGGCGGTTCGCTGCTCGGAGGCTTGACTGGCATCCTCGCGGAGCTGCAGACTACTGTCGACAACGTGCTCCACTCGCTCACTTCCTCGGATCTTCCCCCCAACACTGACGTATGTTCCGATCCTCCGAAGCCCCATCCCGTCCGCATCTTCTCCCTTTCAGGCTCTCCAACAACTTCTTCGCACACTCCAAAGAATCCTCGCCTCGCTGCTCGGCACTACTTCCACCGTATCCCCCCTTCCAGTCTCCGTTTCCACTCCCAGTGTTCCCATCATTTGAACACATTTCGACTAATACGATAATCTTCCCGAAAATAAATTAATCTGCAAGCATCCATTCTCTGACACTTCCAGAATACTGGGCAGAACCGCGCACTTTTTGTGATTAAGTTCAACTTTTGGCAAGTTTAGTGTTAAAGTTACACAAAAGTTGCTGAGCCTAATCACATACGTTGCGCAGGTCTGCCGATGTAAACAGGCCTATTTGTAAAGTTTACGATTCTCAGAATTCTTTTTCATCTTCAAAGTCACGAATCTTTGCCGTTCAACGACTCTTTTTCATTGCGAGTCGACGAAAAGCCAAAAAAACCAGTTCACTTCACAATCTCAGGCGCCGGCGGCAATTTCCCTTTCTTGTCGTTCCTCTGAAACGTTTCAATTCTTTTTTTTTTTGGATTTTGTGGAGATGTGTGAAAACTGACAGTGTATTCCGAGAAGAAGACGTTCATCTCGTTCTTTTTTCGCGGCGTGATCAGAAGAACGAGCATCGCGAGAATCGATATCATGACCATGATGAAGCCCGGCGGAATGCTGTCGTTCGCGTAGAACTGCAAAAAGGAAGGTGTGGCTCGAAATGCTCTGAAAATGAGCTCACATCCTTGACATTGCCGTCGAACGAGTATTGTATGAAAAAGAGCACCGAAATGATGGCGGGTCGAATGAGCACGGGCATCACTTCCAGCTGAACTATTGAGGTTGGGTCTCGAGACGAAAGTTGTGGAATGTTCAATTTGACCTACCAGATGGACTTTGACAAAGAAACTGATCACCTCTGTCAACGCCGACATCACAATTCCATGTCCGAGATACAGTGGAAGTGCTTTCTCTGGAAAATCGATTATCGATTGATTCATGGGGGGGGATCCTTTTCCACCTCCAACAACAAAACTCTGCACACAATTGTCGTAACGCATCGAATAATCGGGAATCAGAAAAACCATTGTGGTGACGACGAATAGCACGGGAATCGTGATGATGACCGGCAGAATGCGATGCGTCGGCAGAACCATCGTGAGGGCGACGAGAAGGAGGTGCGAGAGAGTGAACGACGTCAGCGGTATCAACGCCTTCTCGAAGAACATCACCTCGGCGTGCTTCTTCACCTCGGCCTCCATGAACGCGTTCACCGCCAGACACACGCCCGAGATGACGCCGCACACGAGCACCTCCTGAATCAGTTTGAACGTCTTCAGCGTGCGCGTCAGAATCTCGATCGGGCTCTCGTTGTTCTCGAAATTCTCGAACGCGATCTGATCGATGACGGCGTCCGGGGCGAGGTCGATGCCCGACGTTGCGAACAGCTCCGTCACCCGATTCTGCATCTCGTCCGTTTTGCTTCGCGCCAACAAACTGTACAGGGAGTCGTGGAATGTGCTGGAAGTTTTGAGATCTTGGTGATTTTTGAACCCGGAAAAACTGGAAATGCTCACTAATAAGTGACGAATATCATGACGATGGTTCCATATCCGAAAAAGTGGAAGCAATACGAGATATCGATTGGTAGTTCGGCGGGTAGACGTACGAACAGTGTGGCGATGGCTCGACTCCCGGTGGCTCCTGCAATTATCTGGGAACTTTCAGCACTTTGAAACAACGATTTTCAGCCTACCAAACTGCAAAAGGACCAAGGCTGGAAGTCGATGATACTTTGGCACCGACTCGGCGCAAGTGACCATGGCAACCATTCGGAATATCTGAAAATGTTCGAAATTGCTTATTTTCAGTCAGAGTCCAAAATTGCAAAATTTGACGGACTTCAGTGAAAAACTGTGACACGAAAATGGCCATTTGGATTTGAGCCGGGAAGTGGGCCATGACAAAATAGCACGCGCTGATCATTCCCAGCGAAACTAGGGCCAGGTGACGAGGGCTGACCCTGGAAATGTTTCGGGAATTTCAGACAACCGTTCGACTTTTTTCCTCTCGATGGAGCTCACGTCGTGGTGCTGAACATGAAAATCGCGTTCATCACGACGGTGAACTCCCATTTCGGCACTTTGCTCGGCATGAAATCGGCGATCCGCGCCACTTGCATCGAGTCGTCGTGCTCGTTTTGAAGGCATTTCGAGTAGAAGAAGATGTTGTTGTTCGACGGATCCTCGGTTTTCAGACATCGCACTTGGTCGACGGTCGTCAGGAAGCGAGACGAGCCGAAGAGGAACGAGGTGACGATGACGAGTGGGAGGACGGTCCTCGGAAAGTGCGGGTAGCTGGAGCCTGAGGAGCTGATGTCTGGAGCATCTGGAAGTGCTCTGGCTCACCGATGTGAGTCATCAACTCTTCCAGTCCGCCGAACATTCGATCATTGTTGATTGTGGCGTCCGATGTACACTTTTGGAGAAGCGTCTCTTCACTACTCGCACTTTTGGTTCGAGTGATAGTGGTGGTGGTTGGTTTTGAAGTATTTCTGATCTGCGATGTACTCGATGACATTTCTTTTGCGGCAAAAAAGTGACAGAGAAAATGATTCGCACAGTTTCATGAACTCTCAGGAACTCCGTTTGGGACAATTCACGTAAAAACGTTGTACTTTTGTCTTTTGGTTGAATTTCAAGAAGCTTGTAGATTGATAACTAGTTTGGATGCTTGCAGATTGATTTATTTTCGGGAATATTATCGTATTAGTCGAAATGTGTTCAAACGATGGGAACACTGGGAGTGGAAACGGAGACTGGAAGGGGGGATACGGTAGAAGTGGTAGTGCCGAGCAGCGCGGCGAGAATTCTTTGGAGTGTGCGAAGAAGTTGTCGGAGAGCCTGGAAGTGAGAAGATGCGGACGGGATGGGGCTTCGGAGGATCGGAACATACGTCAGTGTTGGGGGGAAGATCCGAGGAAGTGAGCGCGTGGAGCACGTTGTCGACAGTAGTCTGCAGCTCCGCGAGGATGCCAGTCAAGCCTCCGAGCAGCGAACCGCCCTCGCCACCCACAATGCCTCCGAGCAGACCGCCGTTGCCTCCGAGCAGACCGCCGTTGCCTCCGAGCAGACCGCCGAGCCCCTGAGCACACGAACACGCCACCAACACGGACAGAAGAGCCACGAGCACTTTCGAGGAGCACATTGTTCTGGAAGTTGTTGAGTGTATTCTCAGAGAATGAGAAAGTGATTGAGTTCCCCCACATTCTACTGTTCTTTTTATACCGGTCAGTAGTGTTTACACGGAGGTTGACCGTCTAAATTGATCTCCATGCAAATCAAAGGTTTTTGTTCGTCTATTGTTTGTTTTCAAAGTTTCAGTCTGTGAAAAGGCACGATATTTCCAGAAAAGACTGTATTTCATCAGAGGATTATGATAATCTTTGCATTCAGAAATCACGTATATTGTCTGCAGACAGCTATGATATACTGAATGAACGGAAAACAATTTCAGTATAAAAGGAGCAGTGGAAACATGGATCTCAACCAACTCTCATTTCAAACTATTGTTTTAACAACTTCCAGAACAATGTGCTCCTCGAAAGTGCTCGTGGCTCTTCTGTCCGTGTTGGTGGCGTGTTCGTGTGCTCAGGGGCTCGGCGGTCTGCTCGGAGGCAACGGCGGTCTGCTCGGAGGCAACGGCGGTCTGCTCGGAGGCATTGTGGGTGGCGAGGGCGGTTCGCTGCTCGGAGGCTTGACTGGCATCCTCGCGGAGCTGCAGACTACTGTCGACAACGTGCTCCACGCGCTCACTTCCTCCGATCTTCCCCCCAACACTGACGTATGTTCCGATCCTCCGAAGCCCCATCTCGTCCGCATCTTCTCCCTTTCAGGCTCTCCGACAACTTCTTCGCACACTCCAAAGAATCCTCGCCGCGCTGCTCGGCACTACTTCTACCGTATCCCCCCTTCCAGTCTCCGTTTCCACTCCCAGTGTTCCCATCATTTGAACACATTTCGACTAAAACGATTATTTTTCCTAAAATAAATTAATCTGCAAGCATTCATGTTGTCACGAACTACCGATGTTTTCCTAGTGTCGGACTCTCGAAAACTAAAACATTGAACTGAATTCTAGTTCCGCTTAGTATCTTTTCGAAATTGTTCGTCAGTTCCACGTCATGATACTCCAAAAGACGCTTATTTGTGAACAAGAGATCCGAAAGTCTTCCAAAGTGACAGCTGATGTGTTTAACGTACAGATCAACTCTTTCTTGAAGATCGAACTGAAAAGTGAACAGCTGCAAACAATCATTTATCGCGACCGAAGAAAAAGCGGAAAAAAAACTTCAGTGGGAAGATAAAGATTGTCATCCCAGAGTCGACGTGTCACTGGGTCCAAAATTCGACGCCCGGAATTCTCCAGCGAGTGCCTCCCTTGTCAGTGTGATATCCGAAACCGCCCACCGAAACAGTCACCGAATCCGGAGTCGCTGTGATCTCGGTCGGTGCCTTCCCATCGGGTTTGATCACAATGCGATCGTCCGGCATGGTTCCGAAACTCTGGAAATGAAGATGTGAATCGAGTTGCAGCAATCGAAAGTAGTTCAGAAGTGAAGAGAAACTAATGTAGTTTCCTTGCTGTGGCCGTCTCTTTATATACGGGCAGAAGGATGAGGGAAAGATGACGAGATGTTTTGATTGCGAGACACTTGTGACACCACCAATCACAAACAGAAGTTGATGCAAAACTAAGAGTGAGCAATGATGAGGATTCAACTATTTGTGTTCAATCATTCTGATCGATCTGTGTTGCTACTTTAGTGTTCCGTGCCACTGGTCAAGTCATGGACTCTGTGGCGCCACCCGGAACTTCTGTTTCGAAATGTAACGGAGGAAAGTTTCGAATAGCCCGTAGTGAAGGTGTATAAAAAACCTCCGCAAAACGGACTCGAGGTCGGTGGAATAACAGAGTAAAAAGAGTAGCACGTTTCTTTTCCTATCGTGCTAGCCTCTTGCTTTTCCCACAGCCGTCCATAGTGTCGTTTTTTTTTTACAATTTTTACGGTGATTTCGGTTCGAAGTTTTTGAAAAATTTTGTTTGAAATGAGTCAAACCGCTATCAATATTAAAATTCAATTTTTCACATATGCAGAGCTCCTGAAAAACTTTTTGGTCAGAAAAGAACTGTAGTGGGTTGCTTATCAATTCGTTTTTTCCGCGATTCGGAGTATTAAGTACAAAACAAGTTAGAGGGGTCTGAATAAAGTTTGGGAGACACGAGACAGTTTCAGTGAGCACAATCTGAAGAAGAGATTTAAAAGGGAAAACAATTTTTTCTTCTGAATTTTGAAAACTCTAGAATGTATAAATCGATGAAAATACGAAGATTCAGCTGTGTCATGTCAAGAATTTCCTGAACATACAGAACTATTCAGTTTTCGAGTTATCGTTTATTTACCATTTAAGGATGAAAAGAAGTGAGAGAGGGGAGTGGAACAATACAAGTGTTCAGCTGACTTCCGAGAGAGTTGGTGCCCATCTCGAGAAGCGGGATGCTCCAGCGAGCATCTCCTTGCTCCGAAGTGTACTCGCATTCCAGTGGTTTGTCTCTCTCCGACGATCTGCTCGACTCTATTCTAGTCCTCAAGCTCAAGTCCGGCCTGATCACAATGTGATGGTGTGCGCCTGACTTCATTGACGATGATTCTGGAAAAGGAAGGGATGTTTCAAGGAGAACGGTCACAAATGAGGCTGACTGATCTCGGAATGAGAACTATCTTGAGAGTTGAAGCCTAATGTAGTATGATGGGCCGTACCGGAATAAGGACAAGGTTAGGGCCTCGTTGGCCACCGAGGGTCGACCGCTGGCCAATATCCCGGTTTGGGTGTAGCGGTGGCTTTCAACGAGCTATCACCTTGAAGCGGTAGAACTTTTTATGGACGGCTGTGGGAAAAGCAAGAGGCTAGCACGATAGGAAAAGAAACGTGCTACTCTTTTTACTCTGTTATTCCACCGACCTCGAGTCCGTTTTGCGGAGGTTTTTTATACACCTTCACTACGGGCTACTCGTAACTTTCCTCCGTTACATTTCGAAACAGAAGTTCCGGGTGGCGCCACAGAGTCCATGACTTGACCAGTGGCACGGAACACTAAAGTAGCAACACAGATCGATCAGAATGATTGAACACAAATAGTTGAATCCTCATCATTGCTCACTCTTAGTTTTGCATCAACTTCTGTTTGTGATTGGTGGTGTCACAAGTGTCTCGCAATCAAAACATCTCGTCATCTTTCCCTCATCCTTCTGCCCGTATATAAAGAGACGGCCACAGCAAGGAAACTACATTAGTTTCTCTTCACTTCTGAACTACTTTCGATTGCTGCAACTCGATTCACATCTTCATTTCCAGAGTTTCGGAACCATGCCGGACGATCGCATTGTGATCAAACCCGATGGGAAGGCACCGACCGAGATCACAGCGACTCCGGATTCGGTGACTGTTTCGGTAGGCGGTTTCGGATATCACACTGACAAGGGAGGCACTCGCTGGAGAATTCCGGGCGTCGAATTTTGGACCCAGTGACACGTCGACTCTGGGATGACAATCTTTATCTTCCCACTGAAGTTTTTTTTCCGCTTTTTCTTCGGTCGCGATAAATGATTGTTTGCAGCTGTTCACTTTTCAGTTCGATCTTCAAGAAAGAGTTGATCTGTACGTTAAACACATCAGCTGTCACTTTGGAAGACTTTCGGAACTCTTGTTCACAAATAAGCGTCTTTTGGAGTATCATGACGTGGAACTGACGAACAATTTCGAAAAGATACTAAGCGGAACTAGAATTCAGTTCAATGTTTTAGTTTTCGAGAGTCCGACACTAGGAAAACATCGGTAGTTCGTGACAACATGAATGCTTGCAGATTAATTTATTTTCGGAAAAATAATCGTATTAGTCGAAATGTGTTCAAATGATGGGAACACTGGGAGTGGAAACGGAGACTGGAAGGGGGGATACGGTAGAAGTAGTGCCGAGCAGCGAGGCGAGGATTCTTTGGAGTGTGCGAAGAAGTTGTCGGAGAGCCTGGAAGGGAGAAGATGCGGACGGGATGGGGCTTCGGAGGATCGGAACATACGTCAGTGTTGGGGGGAAGATCGGAGGAAGTGAGCGAGTGGAGCACGTTGTCGACAGTAGTCTGCAGCTCCGCGAGGATGCCAGTCAAGCCTCCGAGCAGCCCCTTGCCACCCACAATGCCTCCGAGCAGACCGCCGTTGCCTCCGAGCAGACCGCCGAGCCCCTGAGCACACGAACAAGCCACCAACACGGACAGAAGAGCCACGAGCACTTTCGAGGAGCACATTGTTCTGGAAGTAGTTGAGTGTATTCTCAGAGAATGGGAAAGTGATTGAGTTCCCCCACATTCTACTGTTCTTTTTATACCGGTCAGTAGTGTTTACACGGAGGTTGACCGTCTAAATTGATCTCCATGCAAATCAAAGGTCTTTGTTCGTCTATTGTTTGTTTTCAAAGTTTCAGTCTGTGGAAAGGCACGATATTTTCAAAAAAGAATGTATTTCATCCAACGATTATGATAATCTTTGCATTCAGAAATCACTTATATTGTCTGTAGACAGATATGTTATACTGAATGAACGGAAAACAATTTCAGTATAAAAGGAGCGGTGGCAACATGGATCTCAACCAATTCTTGTTTCACCTACTTCCTGAATAATGTGCTCCTCGAAAGTGCTCGTGGCTCTTCTGTCCGTGTTGGTGGCGTGTTCGTGTGCTCAGGGGCTCGGCGGACTGCTCGGAGGCAACGGCGGTCTGCTCGGAGGCATTGTGGGTGGCGAGGGCGGTTCGCTGCTCGGAGGCTTGACTGGCATCCTCGCGGAGCTGCAGACTACTGTCGACAACGTGCTCCACTCGCTCACTTCCTCGGATCTTCCCCCCAACACTGACGTATGTTCCGATCCTCCGAAGCCCCATCCCGTCCGCATCTTCTCCCTTCCAGGCTCTCCGACAACTTCTTCGCACACTCCAAAGAATCCTCGCCTCGCTGCTCGGCACTACTTCTACCGTATCCCCCCTTCCAGTCTCCGTTTCCACTCCCAGTGTTCCCATCATTTGAACACATTCTCTTTGAAACGATATTCTTCCCGAAAATAAATTAATCTGCAAGCATCCATGTTCATACAAGTTTATAACAGTTACAAGTGTGTTTTCCAGTCAGATATGCGAAAACGTGTATACAATCTCCTGACAATAGCGGTCGCCGGGACGAAGTGAGACATCCGGAAAGTTACTCTGCAATGGTAATTTCTCATTTCCGAATGTGAAATTCTTTCACGAAACTCACGTAATTGGGAGCGGCCGAGTGAAACTGCGGCTCAATGGCCAACGCCTTCAACGCTCCATAGTGCTCCGCCCCTTTTCCGACGGCGTCGAGCCATTTGGAGGCGTAGAGGTGAATGGTCGGATAGGAAGTAGTGATGGACAACTCGATTCCCGACGTCTCGCTCCACATCTTCAGATGCGGCTCCGAAGACGTTCGCGGCGATCCGCTCTTCGCCAGCACCAGATCGTTGTCGAGCTCTCGAGCGTCACCGATCTTTCTAGCGACACGAAAGTCGAACGGTGTGCCGGCCGACGGTCGGATCGCTCCAGTCGGGCATCCGGTGTCGTCGATCTCCACGTACTCTTCCGAATCCACCTCGAGACAGTGATCAGCGACAGTCGGTGAGCCGTCGAGATTCCAGTAGGCGTGATTGGTTAACGCGAGAACGCCGGCGGTTTGGCACGTCGCGTAGTGCTCGATGATCAGTTGATTTCGATCGTTGACGATGTAGGTCACCTGAAATCGGATACGGTTCGCAAGACTAGCACTGCCGCAGTTACGAGACTTTTTTCTGATCACTACTCGCTGAAGGGGTTCAACTTTGACAGTGAATATCTCCGAAACTAGAATAGTTATGAAAAAGCTGTCAACTACAAAAATGTGGGAAATTTCAAGCTGATCATGTTTGTAGTTGACAACTTTTTCATAACTTTCCTAATTTTCGAGATATTCCAGTTTGAAGTTCATCATCGAGAACGGTCTTCCTTTCAGAGTTTTCTCGGTATCATAGTTCAGGTCACTTTTTCGTGAGAACTTGTCCGATTGGGTCTCGCGTGGAAAAGACGGGTTCGTGTCGATTTACGGTCGGCCACATTGCTCGTAATCAAAAAAAAAATCGATTCAACTATTCCTTGCGAGACCCGGCTAATCAAGTTTCAATCCAGACACATTCGGCTTTGCTTTTCGGGTTTTGATGTTCAGTTTACAAGCAAAGTCATAATTTTGGTTTTCTAGGCCACCGAACTGAGATTCTAGGCCACCACCGTTGATTTCAAAACTCACATCGACTTTCGCATCACCGGGCAGTCCGTCCTCCGACTCGTTGGCACGAACACTGAACGAAACCGATTGCGGCGCGTGTCTCACCACTTCCCACGTCTTCTGAACGTCTTCTCATTTCGAAAACTGTCCAAATCCCCGTAAAACTCACCATGCCCAGTCCGTTTTTGCCGCTGTGCAGGAAGTGCGCTCCGTTGTTCTTCTCCAACTCGTACACTTTTCCGTCAAACTCCAGTGTCGCGTCTTTCACCCGATTCGCCACCCGTCCCACCGTCTTGCCCATGCTCGCCGTGTCCTTTTTAAAGTCTGAAACCGAACGAGGATGGCTGAAAATGATTCCAGCCATTCCGGTCTGAAACCTCACCGTCCAAAGTGTCGAAGCCCAACACCAAGTCGCGCGTCTTGCCACTTTTATCGGGAAACGTCAGTTTGGCCAGTGTCGCTCCGAACGGCAACAAATACGCCGTCAGACCTTGTTTATTGGCGATCTCGATGAATTGTGACATTTAAAAGCCAAAACTTTCTGAAAATGTCTGAAAATGAGAATGGGAGGGGAGGGGAGGGGAGGAGGACTGAAAAACATGTAGTGAATGGACTGAAAGATAAGTAAAGCGGATTAATTGTGTCACAAAAGTTGCGACAAAAAAGCGGGAGAGAGAGAGAAAAAGAAGAAGGAAGAGAAAGTGTGACGAGGGTGAGAGACGCAGACGAATCGACAGATCGATGTGTGTGTGTTTGTTTACGTGCGGCGGACCCGTCGAACGCATCAGGTGTCGCCTCCACGTCCCCGTTATCGATTGATTCTTATCACCCGAAAATGTGTGTGAAAAATGGACAACTAGACGCTTTTCGATGTTTTATGAACGAATTTGAGTAGAAAAATGGCAAATTTGGAGGGGGCGGTGGGATTTTCAGCATTTTTCGTCTGAAAACGCCCGAGAATCTTTGCGTTTCGTGTAGTCGGCGGCGTGTTGAGTGGTGAGCCACGGGAAGGGCGCGTTGGTGACGAGCATGATAAGGGTGATGAGAATGAAGAGGCGCGACCACTGAAACACACTCAATTTCAATTTTAGAGGGGGGTATAAGGAAGTGGAGGGTAGTTGGGTGCACTTCTGATAGAATGGTCACGATAATACAAATTGCATTGGAAAGTACACTGTCTTATTGGGAATTTTGCGAAATGGAGTCTAGTTGGAGTGCATTCTAGAGAGTGTCTTAAAACTTGCCGCACAACTTTTCTTAGAGCATTTTCAGACTGTTTCCCATAATTTTCCGTGGTAGATCAAAGTTCAGCGGTTTGAATGATATCCCAACTTGACTGTTTTAAACTTTTCGGAAAAAAGATACAAATTTTTGAAGATTGGACTTTTTCACTTGACTTTACTGGCAAAGTTTCAGTTTTTGAAACTTTTAACTTTTAGCATCGCACTTGTCGGCTCTTTTGTCTCTTTTTTTTCGAGAAAAAGCTCACCTGTTCCTGCGTGTTATCGGGAGCCAAAAGGCCGACGCCGAGCGGAGAAATGAACTGGACACAGTAGGAAAGGAAGGAGATGGCGCTGACGGCGAAGTGACAGTGCTGTTGGCACCGCATCTGGAGACACTTCACCGTCGCCATGATGATGAGTCCGGAGGTGACGATGGCCCATGTGAAGGCGCCGAACGCGATCCGGCGATCGTCGGTGAACGCCATGATGATGTAGCCGATGGCGAGACCGATGATCGACGAGAACAGCCAGAATGTGTAGATCGCCTGTTGAATAGCTCGGATTTCAGCTTTTTTTTCCGATCAACAACGTTTTTTATCACAGCTTGAACTACCGGAAGCCCTCGGGGGCCTTCTTAAAGAGTGGTTAACTTCAAACATAAATATCTTTGAAACTAGAGGAGCTATGAAAAAGTTGTCAACTACAAACTTGATCACCATAAAATTTCCCATATTTTTGTAGTTGACAACTTTTTTGCAGCTATCTTAGTTTTCGAGATATACCCTGTCAAATAGAAGGTTCACACTTGATCCATAGTTAGTTATAGTATTTTACGACAGGGGTCCTAGCTCTTTGCAATTCTTTGCAATCAAAACATTCTCATAGCAAAAAATGTAGTGGATTTTGAGATCTTTGAAATGGCACAAAGAGCATTTGAAAATATTCATTTTTAATCGAGTTACACAAGTTTTTAGTGGCGCTGTTTCAAATGTCGAACTCAGTTAGAGGTAGTGTCACAAAAAACATTGTAACTTTGCTGAAAATGCGTTTTTTCAGACGTTCCTTGCGCCATTCGAAAGATCTCAGTTTTCTTCACATTTTTTGTGTTTACACTAATTCGATAGCATTTAGCACAAAAAAGATAGGCTCAATTTCGTGAAGCGTCAATTTGAGTCTCGCAGTTTTAAAGCGGAATGATATTTTTCTCTTCAGTGAAATCGATCTATAAACTCAAAAATGCACCTTATCACTGGCGAACGTCACTCGATCCGACACTTTTCCCGCCACAAACTTGTAGACGGCGCATAGAGCGTAGGGAAGCGCGTTGATGTATCCGGTGGAGCGAACGTCGAACTGGAGCACTTCGCGAAGATAGGTGGGTCCGTAGAGGAGAAGTGTGATGAATCCGAGATTGCCGCCGAGAAAACTGATCCACGCGGCGACCACACACCGGTCTGTGCAGATTTTTCGGAACGGCACCGCCTCGCGCACCGTACTCTCCGGTTTTCCCTCCGAAATTCGACCCAACTCTTTCTCGGACACGTTTCTGGAATGATGAAAGTGCGCTTCACAGAGAAGGTGCGCTGCGACGAACTTGTGAATGCGTGGCGCGTCGGTGTAGAAGCAGTAGAAGGTGGCGAAGGAAATGCCGGTGATCGTTCCGAATAGGTAGTAAATCGATCGCCAGCCCAGTGCCGAATCGCATAAAACGCCGGAAATTGGCATGAAAACAATGTTGCTGAACTGAAATGATCAGGATTCTCGCTCGAAACCCGATTTTCAGACAATTTCCAGAAGCCTACCTGCCAAGCGCATGACAAAATGGCCAAATACGTGCTGTACTCGGACTTTGGCGACCAAGTGGACGGAATTACGCCCAAAATTGTCAAAATGACACTGATTCCGAGTCCTTGCAGACCGCGACACAAAACAACCAGGTAGAAGCTGAATTCGACGGCGAGCGGCGTGAAAAATGTGCCGAGTGTCGAGCAGAGACCGCAAAACGACAAGGTTTGTCTGAAAATCAAACAGAATTTAAAAAATTCAGTCAATTCGCTGTTTATCCGATGAAAACGGTGGAATTTGAGTGAAATCAAGTGAGAAATTTGAATTTCGCGCCGCCGGAAAAGTTTTCGGGTTACTGTAGACGCGAAATCGTGGCGAGACCCGCCAAGCCGCGCATCTCAAAAAAAACTTTTTTTTTCGTATTTTTTTGGTTTTTTTCGAAAAACCTGGGTTTTTCGTGGTTTTTTGTAAACTTTTGACTCAGTTTTTGGGTTTTCACAGAAAAATTCGCATTTTAAACCCGTTTCACCCCTAAAAATCTCGAAAAAAAAGTTAAAATTCAATTTTTAATTTTAATTTTTTTTTCGAATTTCAATCTTCTCAACCAATTAATGCTCCTCTTATCATTCCATTTTTTCGCAGAAATTAAGTCATTTTAAAGACTTATTTTTCAGGAGCCTACATCACATTAACACCATAGAATAAGTGCAATCGTCGAAAATCAGTGAGTTTTCATTACTTTTACTCGAAATTTGAAAAAAAATTCGAAAAATACCTGACTCCAAGACGATTGAGCAGTGGAACTGACGGGATAAGGCCGATCAGCGCGCCGACGGCTGTTGCCGAAAATAAAACGGATTTTTCGGTGCTTCCTTCGATCCAGTGGGGTTCTGAGCAGGAAATTCGTTGAAAAAAGTTCAAAAAATCGGGAAAACCTGTTGAATTGCTCGACTGGTGCTCCACAATCAAATCGTCCATGCAAATGACGGTGAAGGTGAAAATTTGCGAGTTTATCTGGGCCAAAGTCATGCATGCCAGCCTAAAATTGACAAAATTTCTATCAAGACACCATGTTTTTAATTGAAAATCGAAAAACTTCAAAGTTCGTCTGCAAAAATATGATTTTCATGAAAAACTGAAATTTAAGCCACAGAATTCAAATTTCCATTCGCAAAAAGTTGAAAAACAGACCATTGCACATACTAAAAGTGCATTTCTTTTTGTTTTATGTTCGCGATCGTAAAGTTTCGGACAGAAAAAGATGGTTCTGTGCAGTTTTCCAAAAATTACGTTCAAAAAAGTAAGAAGATGCAAACTTTCGTCGATCTTTTCGCAATTTTTTTTCCAATTTTGGTTTTTCAACTTGAACTTTCAAATTTCAAAAATTCTGAGGTTATAGGCGCAGATGATTATTCGGAAAAAAGTTTATGGTATCTATTTTCGCGGTGGGACCTATTATCTATTTGTCTGCGATCTCTCGATGTTTCTCAAGTTTTTAATACTTGTCTGAGCGCCTACTTTCGGAGAGAAAAGTATGTTTGGTAGAAAAACTCACGATAGTAAAAGAATAATGACTCGGGTCTGATGCCAGAATACGAAACCGGAGATTTTGCGTTCCGGCGGCTTTTGTCCGTCGAAACTGCTCTTCGCGTCGCCAATGTGCACCATTTGTGCTCGATTCTCGTCACCTGTTGCCGTCGCTTCCGTCTTTTTGTATCGCATTTCGCTGAAAATTTGCATTCGTCCGCCCTTTTGGTTCTATGGAGTTTTGATCCGAGGCGTGAGTAGGAAACGCAACAAACATCATGAGAAATCGAGAGAGAAACGGGAAAAAGTGCGGAATTGAACTCCGGAAAACTGTGGTGAAAAGAGGGGAAAAGTTCGATTAACGGATAGGAAGTGAGAAATAGTGTGGAGACGCAGACGACACGGAACAAAGAGCGCACATTTCGTAGACCTCGTGCTTAAGACTAGCAGCGTACGCGAAAGTTGTGAAATGTTCCATGAAATATGAACAATTCTAGGATTGTCATCATATTCTGGGTACAAAGTTCGAACTTCATTCGGTATTCTGAAAATCAAATATACATCCAGTATGATGCAATTTAATCGAATTTTTCAATAAGAACGAACAGTTTATTATGAAAAAAAAACAAAATCCCGGCAAACGAGATCACAAAAGAATGATGAAAAATCGGGAAATTCCTAAGCGCATTCTTCGACTTCTTTCGCTTTCTTCTCCTGTTCGGCTTTCGGAAGTGTGTAGGCGGCCGGATCGGCGGTTGTAAACCACGGGAACGGTGCGCTGGTGACGAACACGATGATTCCAGTGATGATGAATAGGCGAGCCCATTGTTCGGGTGTGTTGTCCGGACAAATGATACCGACCATGATCGGAGCGCCGAATTGGATCGCATAGGCCATCAGGGCGATTGCGGAAACTGCGAAGTGAACATGTTGTTTGCAACGCTGAAAAACGGTTGTTTCATGCTCAGAGTCAATTCTCCTAGAAAGTTGCTGATCTTACCAATTGCAAACATTTCACTGTTCCCATTATATTCAGTCCGGAAACTGCAATTGAGAAAGTGAACGCGATCTGAGCTACCGTAGTGCTAGTCGTGAGTGCCATCGCAATATAGCCCAAGGCGAGACCCAATCTCGCGATGATTCCGCAAATTGTAAAGCGCACACGTTCTGAGACAAAGTCGCATCGATCGGATAACTGTCCGGCGGCAGATTTGACGAAAGCAGACAGCAAAAATGGAAGAGCACTGGCGAAACCGGTTCCGCGGACCTCGAAGTTAAGAACTTCACGCAGATATGTGGGACCGTAGAGGACCAGAGTCAAAAAGCCCAGATTTCCGCCGATGTTTGAAAACCATGTCACCAAGACGCATGGATCCTTGCAAATCTCCCAGTAGGGGACCGCCTCCTTATGAGTTGCTGTCTTATCTTGCAAGATAAGGTTCAACTCTTTGCTCGACACATTTCGATGGTCTTGTGGAGAGTCGGTGTAGAAAAAGTAGAAAATGAGGAAAAAGATGATCGTGGCAATACCGAAGACGTAATAAATTGAACGCCACCCCAACGAGGATTCGCACAAGAATCCTGAGATTGGCATACAAATCACGTTACTCATCTGAAAATTGGTGTCGTCAGTTCCTTCTCGTTTCCAACTTTTTGTCGTTGATCCACCTGAAAAGCGCATGAAAGAACTGCCAAAAAGGTGCCAGACTCGTTGTTTGGTGCCCATGCGACTGGAACGGAGCCAAGTGTCGTGAAGACGAGACTGATTCCCAGTCCTTGAAAGAATCGAACGACGAGAACGGCGAAAAAGTTCAGTTCGACGGCCAGCGGGAAGAGCATTGTTCCGAAAATTGAGCAAACTCCGCAAATGGTCAGCATTAGTCGAACACCGACGCGGTGCATCAACGGAACCGCCACAATCAATCCCAAAAGTCCTCCGATTGCCATCGACGAGAAAACGAGCGATTTCATATTGCTATCCTCGAACCAATGTGTTCCGTTCGGATTCGCACTATGAAAATCGTCCACAATGTCCGACATACAAATGACAGTGAAATTGAAAGTAAGCGAGTTGATTTGAAGAAGTGTGAGGCATGTTAGACTGTAAGAAAATAATAGAAAAAAGTGAGCATGGAATCCGAAAAACTTACGTCAGAAGAAGAATCAAATGCCTCGTCATATTGCAACACAATAAGCTTGAAATGTTTCGCGGCGGATTCTTTGAAATCTCCCCCTCACTTTCACAATCAATTTGCACCATTTTCTGTCGTCTAAATGGAAAAAAACGAATGGAAACGTCGAATGGAAGAAAGAGAAGGAAAAGAACAAGATCAACAGAACCAAAAAAACAATCCTCGGACAGTGTCAGCGAGAAGAGAAAAAAGACGGCAACTGACGAATTCGGCGTTGGTTTTATTCGGAAAAAAGTGCCACAGACCCTCATTTGCATATGTTTTTCCAACTCCAACGCTGCTGATTTGTGATGCGAGTTTCCATGAACTCTGGAGTTCAAATCGGGCGAATTATGGTGTAACTTTTCGAATTCACAGGCAAATTTGTGTTATGGACTCTGAAATCCCGACGATGACGTCATCGAAACGGAATTCTGAAAATCTCAACGGATAGCGGCACGAATCCTTTGATGTGACGGAAATAGCAACATTTCTCTTCTCCCTCCTCTCTCGCTTTGAGATCCACATTGACATGAAGAAGAAACGTACTTCGCGTTGAATTAAAACTCCGACGTTGACACAGAGGTTTTTACTGATAACAAGTCCAGTGGTGTGATTTTACAACTACTGAGATGCTGATAATCATTAAAAAGTGGTACTTTGGACCTCCCCGAATCACACATCGCGACGGGAAGATTGACGTTTTCCGGTTGAAAATCACATAATAAGATTAATAGAGTGGAAATTCACGAGAAGCATAACTTTACTGATTAAGGTGAAACTGTATGCTTGCTATACACTTAAGAAAGTTTAGAAATCAAAAACTATATCGTCGTGGTTTCTCTCACACACCTTGTGAGCACTCATTTCGTAGTATCACTGGTTTTGTACAGTTCACTGATTGTGAGCACTCACTTGTTTTTCCTACTCGAAAGCTGAGAATGAGCAGAAAAGTCTGTTTTTGTAGTGCTCACAGAAGCTGAATCCGTTCTATCGATCGTTTTTCATCCTGTGATTCATCAGAAAATTCAAAAATTTGCGTGTATTTCGAAAAGATTCTGTGAGAACCATTCGCCCTTGCTTCTGTCTAAATGAGTCATTTCGCCGATTCGCAGTGTCTGCCGCACACTATTTCGCCTCTCTCTCTCTCGCTCGCTCGCTCGTTCCAAATCAAAACATTCGAGGAGAAGCGGCCTTGGCTTAAGGTTGCGTGCCGACTCCGCCCACTTTTCTCCTTCTTCCCCCCTCCTCGCTCCTCCTCCGCCCCCACTTCTCGCTATCTTTCCACGACCGTTTCATTTTTATCAGATTTCTTCGCCCCGCGCTCACTATACGAATGACCGAAGCACTTTTTTCTTCTCCACTTCGCATCATCATCAATCAGTTTTATGCTTACAGAGTATGAACAACAACAACGACGAGGAGAAGCCGCCGATTGCGGTGATCAACGAGAAGGAGGAGCTGGTGGCTGTGCCGCCGCCGAACGACGACAAAGACGTCGAGAATCGCATCGAGGAGGCCGGTCGTGTCGAGCCGCCTGATGGTGGGTGTCTGGGCGCGAAATGGGCTGGGCGGGTGGAACTGATGAATGTTTCTAGAAGAAATCTCGAAGAAACTCGGGAAAAAAAGTTCGCACAAGAGAATGGTGAACCGGGCCGAAAATCATAGTTTCGTAGTGTCTCACAGAAAAGGGGCGTTATTTTTGAGCTAGGTCCGGCAGAATAACAGAAATCACATGTTATTATTGTGAGAAACTGTTTGCTTCAACAGCTACACCAGCAAAATGGCTCCAGCTGATAGAAACTAGAGAATCTTGGCAAACTCCAGGTGGCTACGGATGGGTTGTCGTCGTGGCGAGCTTTCTCGTCAACATGGCCGTCGATGGAATCATCTACACGTCGGGATCGATTCTGATTCCGTACTGGACTAAACGATTCGGAAGCGCTTCTGCGGCGAGCAGTGCCATCTCGATCCTCACTGGCTCGTACTATGTTTGCGGTTAGTTTTCCAACTGAAAATGGACAGTTTTCAGTGAGATTCCATCGACTTTTCAGGTCCGCTCGCTTCGGCGCTTGTCAATGTGTTTGGAATTCGGAGCGTCGCTTTTGGCGGAGGCATCCTGTCCACCAGTGCTTTTGTGATGGCCAAGTTCGCCACCGAACTGTGGCAGATCTATCTTCTGTTCGGATTGATAGCCGGCGTCGGTTTCGGATGCATGTACTTCTCGTCGATCGTCGTCCTCTCCGTCTATTTCCAGAAAAAGCGAAGCGCCGCCACCGGGTTCGCCGTGTGCGGATCGGGCATCGGTAACTTTGCCTACGCGATGCTCAACCCGGTCGTGTTCGAAATGCTCGGAAGCGATGCCAACACCTTCATGCTCTACCTGGCCGCCATCGCTTGCACCGGAGCTCTGTGGTCGCTGTTCTTTGCTCCGCTCACCGCTTCCGACTCGCAAGTGGAAAAAGTGGCGACGATTGTCAAAAAGTACGAAGGAACAGAGGTCGGAGCCGGCGAAGAGGCCACCCGAAAGCTGTTGGATGCAGTTCGCAACGATTTGGAGGAGATGAACAAGCCGGGACATCAGGCCGATACGATGTACACTGGAAACGCGCCGTGCACTAGAAGTCGTATCAATTCGAGTGAGTCTTTGGGTGGCTCTCTGAAGATCATTTGTGTACATTTCAGTGGACAAGAAGGAGCGTCCGCACGTCGTGCACGTCACCGAGAAGCACACGATCGAGCACGTCGTCAAGAAGTCGAAACTGACGGAGTTCAAGGAATCGCTGCTCTCGATCTGGGACAAGGAGCTGCTCTTCTCACCCTCGTTCATGACTCTCTCGATCGCCGGAACGCTGACCGTACTCTCGTTCCTCGTCACGTTCTCCTTCCTCTCGGACATCATCGTCGAGAAGAATCCGGAGATGAAGCCGCATGCGATGATTCCCCTCTCGCTCATCGGCATCTTCAACATTGCCGGACGTCTTCTGTGCGGCATCATTGCCAACCACCCGAAAGTCTCGGCTCTTCAAGTCTCCAACATTGCGACTATCGTTGCCGGTACCTCGATGCTCTTTGTGCCGTTCTGCACCGAACTTTGGCACTACGTTGCCTTCTGCATTCCGTTCAGCGCTGGAGTTGGTGAGTGATTAGCTTGGAAAAGATCGCGCTTCACATGTTTTTGGTATACAATTTGGCTATCAAATGATCTTTTGCAGCTTGCTTCGCCGCCCTCCGCTCTGTCATCTGCGTCGAACTCGTCGGCGTCGAGAAGCTGACGAACGCCTTCGGAATCATGATGGTCTTCATGGGAATCGGTGCGCTCGTCGGAGGACCGATCGCCGCCACGCTCAGAGACATCACCGGCTCCTACGACATCAGCTTCTACGTGATGGGCGTCGTTTTCGCGTTCTCCGGCATCATGACGATCCGTCTGCCGCAGATGAAGCAGTGGGAAGAGGAGCGTCGCCAGCGTCGCGCTTCTGGAGGCACAGAGATGGGTGTCATCGCTTCGAGCACCTAAGTCGACGAATGCTTCCTCATCTTCTTTTTGATATTATCAGTCAATGGTTTCTCTTAAAACTTTATCATCAATTTTGTATCCCACCGATTGTCGTCTTTTTCTCTCACTTTTATTTTAACGCCCCCCTGCTTTATTCATCCCGGAGTATAACTCTTTTATTAATTCTTCCCAATTAATAATCGATTATTAATATACACCCAGTGCATTTCCTCCCGTTCAATGCTCTTTTTTTCTTTTTTTTTGTAACTTTTAATGATTTTTGTTTCGTCATAAAATGTAGTGAAAAACCGCTGATTGTAGCCGTCCCGCCCTTTTCCCCTCCCGGTAGAATATGCAAAGTAGGTCATAGAAATCACAATTTTCACGCAGTCACCGAAACGACGAATATAAATTCGAGGATTATACCGTTTGGCTACAAAGATTCTCAGTTCTTTCCCAGTTTCAGCCGTTTTTCCCTGAAAACCCACTGTTTCAGCGGTTCGAAATGGCTCGAGTTGGTCCACAGCACGATTTGGACGACGTGCAGAATTCGTCGGAATTCCCCGCGATTCGGAAGACGTCGACGTTCGTCTTCTGGAATCAGACGCGCATTTATATCATGGTTTTGACGTGAGAATCGCTATGAAAAATCCAGAAAAACGCTGAAAAATTCCAGCCTAATTTGTCTGACGTTCATTCAAATGAACACTTTGACGTTCAATTTTACGGTTATTTGTATGGAAGACATCACGGTGGATTTTCATCAGAATGCCAATTCTACAGGTAATTAACTAAAAAATGCATGAAATTCGGTTTCGACGTCATCTGAGTTCTGAATTCTGAGCATGAGAAAAAACATTTTCTCCAGAAGCATTTCATGGTTAATATCATTCTGAAGAGAATTTTACGTAGATCAT
This sequence comes from Caenorhabditis sulstoni, assembly GCA_963966605.1. Taxonomy (NCBI): domain Eukaryota; kingdom Metazoa; phylum Nematoda; class Chromadorea; order Rhabditida; family Rhabditidae; genus Caenorhabditis; species Caenorhabditis sulstoni. Next base: position 12,005,046 of record OZ016479.1, read on the forward strand.
TTTTGTCTCTTGAAACTTTTCGATAGCTCTTCTAGTTTTCGAGATATTCTGGAAAATGTGAAACTTCAAACTTTGACGTCATCTGGAATAGGTCTGAAACTTTTTTGGTCTGAAACCCGTCGTGATTAGTGTCATTCAAAAGGCAATTTCGAGCAGATCAGATTTGTCTCTTGCAATTTTTCGATAGTTCTTCTAGTTTTCGAGATATTGAGGAGTTTTCGAAAATTGACGTCATCAGAAATTTTTGTCAAAATTGAAGAAATGCATGATTACTATCATTTTGTAGAGAATTTCACGTAGATCAAGTTTGTCTCTTGAAACTTTTCGATAGCTCTCCTAGTTTTCGAGATATTCTGGAAATTGCGAAACTTTAAACTTTGACGTCATCTAGAATAGGTCTGAAACTTTTTTGGTCTGAAACCCGTCGTGATTAGTGTCATTCAAAAGGCAATTTTGCGTTGATCAACTTTGTCTCTTGCAAGTTTTGGATAGCTGCTGTAGTTTTCGAGATCTTCTGGAAGTTTTGAGCCTTTGAACATCGACGTCATCAGAAATTTTTGTCAAAATCGAAGATATGCATGATTACTATCATTTTGAAGACAATTTCACGTAGATCAAACTTTTCCACCGGAGTACCCCTCTATCTTCGTTAGTTTTCAAAACAGTCCCGTCAGAACCGCACTGGTTCGAGCGTAACACCGAAAAGTCGCTGCTCTTCTCGGGAGCCGCGATTGGCGGCCTCATCGGGCTCATTCCATCGGTGCCGCTGATCAGCTCGCTCGGCCTACGCAACGTTCAAACCGGCTCCGGGCTCATTTCGGCGCTGGGAGCCTTCTTTTTCCCGCTCGCCGTCAGCGCCGGCTTCTACACCGCCCTTTTGTGCCGAATTCTTCAGGTTTGTGAAAACTTCTTCTTTAAAGAGGTTAGCAAACTAGTTATTGTTTCAGGGAATCGGCTCAGCGATAATGTTCACAACAGTGGGCGTGGTGCCTGGAGTTTGGGCGCGAAGCGCCGAGGCGAACAGTTTTATGGCGATATTGTCGTGCGCTCTTCAGCTGAGCAACATCATCTGCATGCCGGTGTCGGGAATGTTGTGCGAATCGATTTTGGGGTGGCGATCGATTTATTACTTGTTTGGCGCGTGCACTTTTGTCGCCTATGTCGTTTTTTGGCTCACTTATTCGGATGATCCCAAAATGCACAGGTTCGTCGTGCGTGGCCTAACTTTTCCACACCATGGCCTAGTTTTCGAATCATGGCCTAACTTTCCAAAATATGGCCTAACATTTGAGTAACCTGATAGTTGAGTCCCGACTGTGACCGTGGCCTAACTTTCCAAAAGCACTTTCAAGCACTCTCAAACTACTTGAAACCGAAACGAAGGCCTAACTTTTGCAAAACTATGGCCTAGAATCCCAAAGTGGAAAATCGAGTAGCAGCGATATCTCAAAATGGCCTAGAAATCTGAAAATGTCCGAAAGTTTATGGATGACGGCCTAAAATATGCACAGTGGCCGAACTTCCCAAACCGCCCCATCTCATCTCGATTCCAGGAACGTTTCTCAAAAAGAGCTGCGCAAAATCTCGGTCGGCAAGGCGGAGAAGCCGAAAAAACGCGAGCCGGTGCCGTACAAGTCAATGTGTCTGGACGCGACGGTGCTGGTGACGTGGACGTCGTGCCTCGGCGGAAACACCGGCTTCTTCGTGCTCTCGCTCTACGGACCCACGTATCTGCGCGAGATTCTCAAGTTCGACGTCAAACAGACCGGCTTTCTGTCGGCGCTTCCGTTCATCCTATCGGCGTGCGTTAAATTCGGCGCCGGCCACGTCTCCGACAAATTGACGTTTCTGTCGGAGAAGGTGAGAATTCACAGAGGTGCAACTTTATCGCGCTTCGACCTATAAAAATGGCCTGGTGACAAAAAATGCGAGAAATTTCGAGACCTTTCGAATGGTGCAACAAGGACTTGAAAATATTGGTTTTGAAAAAAGTTATGAAGGTTTTCCCGCTGACCAGTCCATTTTCATAGGAGTCGCCAGTCTTATCAGAAAGCATCTGCGCTCCACCGCACTATTTGATCTTCCTCATCGTTTCCAGGCGCGTTTCGTGTTTTTCGCGGCCGCCTCGCAGATCGGTCTCGCCGCCGGCTTCCTTCTGATGGCGTTCACGTCGAGCCGCCTCGTCGCCCAGATCGCCTTCAACTTCGCAATCGTCTCGTCGGGACTCAATATCATGGGAGTCATCAAGTGCATTCAATTGGTATGTGCTCATTTATGTACAAGAGAAGCATTTGCTCGTCTGAAATCTTTTCCAGCGCTGCCTTCAACACGTGCACTTTGCCATCGCCGTCATCTCGTTCACCGCCTATGTGGTGCAATTTTTGGCGCCAATTTTTGTCGGCATCATTTGTCCGAATAACACGGCCGAGGAGGTGAGTGACGCGATAATGGGTCTCGCCAGGAAGAGTCGTGTCGATTTACGAGCACCTTCACTCAGCCCACAGTTGTGTAGACACAACTTGCTTCAAATTGAAGATTTTCGAATTCTCGTTGCACCATTCGAAAGTTCTCAAAATGGCTCACATTTTTTGTCACTATACCATTTCTATAGACCTCAACACAAAAAAGTTAGAGCCAGTTCAAGTTCCGTTACGAACCAGCGCTCGATGATCAGCGACGAGTGGCCAAACTCCACAAAAAACCAAAAATCACGGCACAAAATCGAAAGATTATCCATATCTGTCCACATGTACGTCACCAAAAATCCGACATACAATATTTTTGCAAAAATGTTCTATTGTCCGCCCCCGCTCCAGTTATTTAACATCAACGCAAAAAAAAAAACCGGTCGGCGGCTGAGAGGTGCAACATTGTTTCCACATTCAAATTCGGCGACAAGAAACGCGCGCAAAAAGTGCGAACAACTTGAAAAACTCGTTTCGGCGTGGTGCTGGAATTTTTGTCCGGTCTGAAATTGTCAACTCGAAACTGTTTCTTTTTTCTTTTGCAGTGGACACTCCTATTCCTCATTATCACCGTGTTCATTGTCGTTTGCAATGCGCCATTCCCGTTTCTCACCACATCCGAGCCGGCTCATTACACGAGAAACGAGCAACTTCCCAAATGATTGCCTTTTTTCTTTATTATCGAAAAAAATATTTTTGATTTTTTTTGGGATCTCTCTTTCTCTCTCTCGCTCTGTTTTAACTATTTCGAATGAATTTGAAAACGAGGAAAAAATTATTTCGAAAAAAAATTAACACTTTGTTCCTATCATCGTGTTATTTTTTGCGTTCACTATGCAAATAAAGACTGGTTAATCGCTTTTTGTTTTTTGTTTTTTTTTTCTTCTCCAAATTTTTATCATTTCCGCTCACATAGAGGAACAAATTGTTCGATTCCAGCCGACGCGGAGAAATGAGCCAAGCTCTTTCTGAAGAGAAAAAGTTCCAATTCTGGAACAAAACGCGCTTTTTCGTCCTTTTCCTATCGTGAGTTTCTCTTCCGGAACTTTCCGGATCACCATGTATTTCCTAAAAAATTTCCAGACTTTTCTGTATGACACTCGCCCAGGTCAACTCGGTGACGTTCAATTTTACGGTGATTTGTATGGAAGAGCTGATCGGCGAGTTTCGCGAGAGAAATGGTCTCTTGGAGTCTGGAGAAAAAGCTGAAAATGTGTCTGAAATTCCAGAGACACATTGGATGGAGGATCCGACGAGAAAATCGCTTGTGTTTTCCGGCTCGGCGATCGGAGCAATCATCGGATTGTTTCCGACGGTTTATCTCGTCGATCGATTTGGCGTCAGGTGGGTTCGGGCGAGTTCTAGGCCATCGCACGGAAAACTAGGCCATCGCGTCTGGAAAGCTAATTTTCCGCCGATTGGAACGCGCTCTATCGCAATCTAGTTGGAAAGTGCAATGGAGCGCGATGTAACGTCCCAGGAAAACCGGGATATCTCTGAAACTAGAAGAGTTATAAAAAAGTTGTCAACTACAAAAATGATCAGCGTAAAATTGCCCATGTTTTTGTAATTGACAACTTTTTTCTAACTCTGCTAGTTTCAGAGATATACTCTGTCAAAGTTAGTACTGTTGTTACCTCGAAACAGTGGCAACTTCAGTAAGTAACAAGCCGAAAGTACATACATACCACTAGACCCGCAAATTGATTAGTGCAGTAGAGCGCGGTTAGAGAGCACCCAGCGAATTCCAGAATTGCAGACTCGTCCTGACACTGTGCGGCGTTCTCTCGTCGCTCTCGTCGCTGCTGTTCCCACTGGCGGTCGCCACCTCCTTCTCCGCCGTCATCCTCATCCGCATCCTTGAAGGCGTCGCCGCGAGCATCCTCATCACCGCCATCGCGCTCATCGCCACCGTCTGGGCGCCGCTCGCCGAGACCGGCACCTTCTTCGCCGTCCTCTCGTGCGTCTTTCAGCTGAGCATGATCGTCTGTATGCCCGTCTCGGGTGTTCTTTGCGAGACCCAATGGGGTTGGCGATCCATTTACTATCTGTTCGGAGCGCTCACCATCGCGTTCTACGCGCTTTTCTTCGCGCTCTACCGAAACGAGCCGCGAAACCATCCGCGTGTGTCGGAAAGCGAGGCGGCGAGGATTCGGCTGAACAAGATTCCTGTGGCCGAAAAGTCGGAGAAGGTGCCGGTGCCGTGGCGCGAGATCTGTCTGGACCCGACCAATTTGGCCGCCTGGATATCGACGATCGGCGCCGACGTCAACTTTCTGCTGCTCATTCTATACGGACCCACTTACCTGCGGAAAGTGCTCGATTTCAATGTGCTCGGCGCGGGTTTGGCGAGCGCTCTTCCCTATATAACCGAGATTCTCGTGAAACTGCTGTGCGGCCGGCTGTCGGACACGATGACGTGTCTGAGCGTCAAGTTGCGATTCTGCACTTTTGCTGGAATCTCGCATGCTCTTCAAGCCGTCTCACTGCTCGTCATGTCGTTCACCACGAGCACCCTCGTGGCTCAGGCGGCATTCACCATGGCGATCACCGCGTGCGGAATCAATGTGATGGGGAACGCGAGGTGTTTACAGCTGGTAGGCAGGGGGGCTCGGGGCTCCGCGAGCACATTTTCTGGATGTAGAGCAAGTTGCAAGGATTCGAAAGATACTAATTTTGGAGAATTAGTTTTGAAAAGAATTTGCAAAGTTATCAAGTCCTGTAAAAAGTTTCTGGATCTCTACGAAAAGTTAAAAATGTATGTACATCTTCCGAAAATTTTGCATTTTCCAGCGAACCCGTCAGTATGTGCACTTTTCGATGGGCATTTCCACGTTGATCGGGTGTACGGTCAGCTTTTTGACACCAGTGATGGTCGGGATTATGTGTCCGGATAACACGCCGGAAGAGGTAAATGTCGGGTTGGGGAAAGTTCGGCCACCGTTTGAGAAAAGGGTGTGGAAAATTAGGTAATTGGAAACTAGCGGAAAGTTAGGCCAACAGTATGGAAAGCTAGGCCATGGCAAGATATTTGAAAACAGGGCGGTTAGTACGGAAGACTAGGTCGTTTGAAGCTAAAGTGAAAAGTTAGGCCATCTCGAATGTCCCTAACTCTTACATTTGATTTGCAGTGGTCGCGCCTGTTCACGATCGCCTCCATCATCGTCATCGTCTTCTACATTCCGTTTCCGATATTCACTTCCGACCTGCCCGGCACCTACGTCTTCCAGAAGAAGCAGAAGACGTCGACGCATCTCGAGAGCACGCCGAAAAACTGTCCAATTTGATACTTTGAACTGAACTCGGTGCCATCATGCGATGATTTATGAATAAATAGGTTGAAAAATGTGTGGCGCACACATGTGAATAACAATGACTGGAAATGCTGAAAATGGATTATGATTGTGGGAAAGGCAAGTAGATGTGTGATGTTCCGAGGTCTGACGGTAAATGATGAAATACGGGAGTTCGGGGTGCAGAATGAGAAGAACAAAAAAACAAGGGAAAAGTCACGTAGTTAGGAAAGTTAGGCCATGATCCGGGAAAGTTAGGTCATGCCTCAAGAAAAGTTAGGCCACGCCGCCCGGGGAAAGTTAGGCCATGCTCCGTGAGCGTTGAGCCATGCTCCAGAGAAAGTTAGGCCATGCCTCAAGGAAAGTTAGGCCATGCCTCAAGGAAAGTTAGGCCATGCTCCGTGAGCGTTAAGCCATGCTCCAGAGAAAGTAATGCCATGCCTCAGGGAAAGTTAGGCCATGCACCGGGAGCGTTGAGCCATGCTCCAGAGAAAGTTAGGCCATGCCGACCAGAGAAAGCTAGGCCATGGTAGAGGAAAAGTTAGGCCACCGTAAGACTTCATCAAAATACCGTCTCCCTACCATTTGTTAAAATTCACTGACCATACTTCAATTTTCAGCAGTTCAAGTTTTTTTTCTCTCTCCCAGTCTGAAAAATTGAAAACACAGATTTCTATCTGTTGCCGATTTTCGGTAGATGATGACATCGAAAAAGAAAAAAGAAAAGTTGTGGTCGGGTAGAGAAGAGTTCACTTATTTTGCGCCGAAATGCAAATTTCCCCATCCGTGTCCCACCTTTTTCCGATTTGTAGTTCTTTTGGTATAAAAAGTCGACGGTCTGGATGAGAAGCGGGTCAGTTTCAGCGTGTTCCCGGCGTTTTTTTTTTGAGGAAGTTAGGCCATAAGGTTTGTGAAAGTTCGGCCATCGGTTGCAAAACTTAGGTTTATTTGGATAGTTAGGCCCTTAGTTTCAGTCATGATTAAAACCTCGGCCATCGTTATCGAAATCTCGGTCCCATTTCTGGAACGCTCGGCCACTAACTCAAACCTAGGCCACCATCTTCCAAACCTAGACCGCTATCTTCTCAACTTCAGCCACCATTAGCCAATCTCAGGCCAACATCTTCTGAACTTCGACCACCTTCTTGAAAACCTCTTCCACTACCAAACCTAGGCCACCACTCTCGAAACCTCTTCCACTAACTACCAATCCTAGGCCATCACTCTCAAAACCTAGGCCATTCACTTCCAAACCTGGCCCATCATTTTCAAAGCCTCTTCCACTAACTACCAAACCTAGGCCACCACTCTCAAAACCTAGGCCATTCACTTCCAATCCTAGGCCATCACTCTCAAAACCTAGGCCATTCACTTCCAAACCTGGCCCATCATTTTCAAAGCCTCTTCCACTAACTACCAAACCTAGGCCACCACTCTCAAAACCTAGGCCATTCACTTCCAATCCTAGGCCATCACTCTCAAAACCTAGGCCATTCACTTCCAAACCTAGGCCATCACTCTCAAAACCTCTTCCACTCTCCCCCATTTCTTCCACAAAACACCTCAAGTTTCCCAGCACTAAAACATGAAACTGAAGAAGAAAGTATGTTTCCTTCCCCGTCTCTCCCCCCTCTTTCTATTCTTTCCTCTCCCCCCCCTACTAACAATACAACATTCCGTGCAAATCGAAAAAAGAAGCGAGAAATGTCGTTCTCCTCATTCTCCTACCTCCGTCCCACAAGAATGTCCCCCTTCTCGCAGCTCCCCAATCAAAACGCGCCGGAGCTCGAGAAGATGGTAAAAGTCAATATCGGCGAGCCGAGTGTGGAGTTGACGAAGCGAAAAACGTCGAGTTTTGTGTTCGGCAACAATGCGCGCATTTTCATCATGGTTTTGTCGTGAGTGTCATACTATTTCGATGCGAAAAGTGCGGAATGATCATTTTCAGCCTGATATGTCTAACATTGTCGCAGATGAACTCGCTCACTTTCAATTTCACGGTCATTTGCATGAATGACATTGTCGAGGAGCATCATGCAAGGAACAACACAGGTGGGGGCGGAAAGTTAGGCCATGGAGAGCTAGGCCACTGTGATTTCCAGGCCTCCACTGGATGGAGTCCACCACCGAAAAGTCGTTGCTCTTCTCCGGCGCCGCCATCGGCGCAATGATCGGCCTAATCCCGTCGGTGCCGCTGATCAGCTCGCTGGGCATCCGCAACATGCTCACCGCCTCTGGCCTCCTCTCCGCCGCCGGCTCCTTCTTCTTCCCCATCGCCGTCTCGTTCCACTACTACGCCGTGCTGCTGTGCCGTGTGCTCCAAGGCCTCGGCATCTCGATTCTGTTCACCGTCGTCGGCGTGATCCCCGGCGTCTGGGCGCCCAACAACGAGATGGGCACGTTTCTGGCGATTCTGTCGTGCGCCTTCCAGCTCAGCAATATCGTATCGATGCCGGTGTCGGGGATACTGTGCGAGTCGGCGTGGGGATGGCGGTCGATCTACTACCTGTTCGGAGTGGTCACCCTCATCGCCTACGTCCTCTTCTACGTCTTCTACACCGACGAGCCGCACATGCATCGGAACGTGTCGCAGAAGGAGTTGAGTCGGATCCAGGACGGGAAGCTCGAGACGGTCAAAGAGTCCGTCCCCTACAAGGCCATCTTCACCGACGTCACCGTGCTGATGGCGTGGCTGTCGGTGTTCGGTGCGAACTTTGGCTTCTTCATCCTCGTCCTCTACGGACCCACCTACCTCAAGGACGTCCTACATTTTGACGTCAAAGACACCGGCTTCGCCAGCGCCCTCCCGTTCGTGCTGTCGGCGGTGGTGAAGTTCGTCGCCGGGCAGGTGTCCGATCGGCTGCAGTTCGTCTCCGAGAAGATCCGATTCACGTTCTGCGCGGTGTTGTCGCAGGCCGGCGTGGCGGCCGGATTCTTTGTGATGGCGTGGACGACGGATCAACTCGTCGCCCAGTGCGCTTATACTTTCGCTATAACCGCGTCGGGCCTGAATATCATGGGAACGATCAAGTGTGTGCAGTTGGTAAGTTAGGCCATCATGCGGGGAAAGTTAGGCCGCCTTATTTCAGAGGTGTCGACAACACGTGCACTTTGCGATTTCGGTGATTTCGTTTTGCGCGTATGTGATTCAGTTTGTCGCACCGATTGGAGTCGGCATACTGGTGGCCGATAATACGCCGGAAGAGGTTGGCCTAGCTTTTACGAGTTGTTGGATTCTAGGCCACGAGTAGTTGAGCGTTTGTTTTCCAAGTGCTGGCCTAAGATCCGATTTATTTATCTTGTCGGATTCTAGGTCAACGTAGTAATACTCAGCGGAACTGTAATCTAGTGTTTTCGTAGTGGTGGCCTAACTTCCGTATGACTTAGTTTGTCGGATCCTAGGCCATCACGTCGCGAGTCTCAGAAACAGGAAAACTTACTTGAAATCCTGTTCGAAACATTGAATCGACTGAAATTGAATGCTTCTGCAGTGGTGACCTAGTTTTCGTAATTTGTCGGATCTTAGGCCATCATCGTGAAATCATCGAATGTATGAAATTTCACACGAAAAATCATTTTTTCCTCGGTTTTCGAAAGAAAAACCATCCTCTCATCGTTTTTGCAGTGGTGGCCTAACTTTTGCAACTTGTCGGATCCTAGGCCACCATCGGGAAATCATCGAATGTATGAAATTTCCCACGAAAAACCATGTTTTCTTCTGTTTCCCGAAAAAAACCATCCTCTAATCGTTTTCAAGTGGTGGCCTAACTTTTGCAACTTGTCGGATCCTAGGCCACCATCGGGAAATCATCCGAAAGATGGAATTTCGTAGAAAAATCGGCATTCTCCTCTGTTTTCCAGTGGTCCCAACTCTTCTGGATCGTCGCAATCGCCGTCATCGCCTCGAACGCGCCATTCCCGTTTTTGACGTCCGCCGAGCCGGGACCCTACGTGAAAACCGTCAAAAAACCAGTCCTACCCTAAATTTTCATACTTTTTTCTTCCATGAAAAGCTGGCAATTCAAGAAACGGGAACAACGATAGACACCGACAATAAAACGTTTTTCGCTTTTTCGTTTCGAAAAATTTGCATCTGAAAAGGTGGAACGTCATGTTTTCCATACAAAAACCCATAGGCCCATGATAAACTCATAATTTTTCGATTATGGGACAACGCCTCGTTTTTCTCGTTTTCCTTGCTCTTTGGAGCATTTCCGGTGCGTCCGGAGCACTGTGGAATCAGACGGAGTTGTGCAACACTTGTGGACAATGGGTGTTCGGAGTACTGTTGGCAGACGACTCGGAGACGTTGGTCAGCGCGTTTGGACTCGTTTCTGAGGTGACTTTTTTTCGGCTTTAGAGGTCACCGTGACCCACGTGACCGTTACGGTCGGATCACTGCGCGTTTCGTTGGACTACATAGTTCGAATATTCGCGCCAAGTTCAGCGGAGCGCGATTACAATTGGACACCTTATTGCAGTACAAAATCTGCCCGCAATACCTGCCATTCGTGCCGATCGACACGTGCACTTTGGTGCTTAACACGTGGTTCACGTGGCTCTACACACCGTTTTACTACGCTTTCTATCCGGGACGCGATTTGTATTGTGTGCCGATTTGTGGAAACTCGGGCGCCAATTTCACGATTTGAATGTGATATTTGAAGTGAATAAAGATGAACATTGGAAAGTTTTGTCGAGTTTTCGGTGGCCGTGGCCTAGAATCCGACAGGCTGTGGGAGTTAGGCCACCTTCCCGAGATTCATCGAATATCCGGCCACATAAAAGGCCTTGGCTCTTGAATCACAGCTAAGCCACGCCCACTTTTTTCACACCCCTCCATTATTCTCCATTCTCATCTCCACCCAAACAAGCCGCTTTCAAGAGGTTTTGTCGAGATGTGGGAGCCGCTGCAACTCGTTTCGATGGCCTACTGGCCGATATTCTTCGTGACGTGTCTGATCCTCCACACCACAATGTTCCTTTTGATCTACCATCGAACCAGTCGCCTCTTGACCACTCTCCGCTTCTTTCTCTACCCGTCGAACTTTGTGAACGCCACACTTGCCACGTTGGCATTCGCCACCCAAGTCCGAAACGTCAACAACACCACGTCGATGGCGCTGCTCTGCGATGGATTTTGTAAACTCATCGGCCCCTCGGTCTGCTTTTTGTGTTACAACGGACTGTTGGTGGGGTCGGCTGGAAAGAAAGAAGGCTGAAAATCCATAGTTTCAGATATTAGTGACAGTCAGTGGGCTCATTAACCTGCACACTTTGTTCTATAGGACCATGTGTTTGAAGTTTTACGACTTGCGGCAGGGCGATCGGAGGACTTTCCGCTTTTCGTGGCACTATATAATTCCGCTGTTCACTGGGGTGAGTGGCCTAGGAAAATTTTGAGAAAGTTAGGCCGCCCATTGAAAGCCCATTTTTCCAGGTGCTCTCAGCCATCCCGACGCAGAACCATGATGCAGTGTACAATGAAACTCTCGGCCTACATCCAGAGTATAATTTGGAGCCTTACCGAAAGTTCGGTGGGTTCGCCGACTCGCACCACATTTGCATGACCATGAACACTTTCATTCTGGCCGCCACCACTTTTTATGTGCCCATCTTGGGATACTTCTATCGAGGAACATCGCTGCGCATTCTGCGCTCCAATCGAAACGCGATGTCGCACGGCACCCGCACAATGTTCGAAGTTCTCGTTCAGGTGTGTACTTTGAAGATTTATTTCGATGACAAACTGTTCGAACTGTTCAGGGTCTGAGTCTTCAAGTCCTTCTGCCGCTGTGCTGTTACGTTCCCGTGACGATTCTTTATATTTGGAATAAGTATTCCGGTGAGGGGAGGGAAAGTTTGCGATGATTATAGAGGCGAAAGATGTCTGATCTTTTCTTGGAATGCGAAAATGGACGACTGAGATAGCGCGAATTGTGGTTATTGGTGGCTTTTGAAGTGGTGGCCGAACTTTTGCGAATTGTCGGATCCTAGGCCATCATCTCGATATGCGCAGAATTATTGAAGTTGACTTGAAAAGCTGTGTGGGAAACATAGCAATCAAGCCAAAAGAGGTTTTCTCCTTATTTTCACGGGGTGGCCTAACTTTTGCAAGTTGTCGGATTCTAGGCCATCATCTCGGAAACAGTGGAGTTGAGCTCAAGCTAGTAATAAAACATCGAAAACTAACATTTTCTCAAGAAATTCTGCATTTTGAACATTCTCCCACTGATGGCCTAACTTTTGCATTTCGTCGGAACCTAGGCCATCGTCCCTTTTTTGTTAGGAGAAACTGAATTTTTTCGTAGACCTCGTCGAAAACAATACTATTCATCGAAAGCGCGGTTTCTGATGGTTTTCAAGTGATGGCCTAACTTTTGCAACATGTCGGATCCTAGGCCATTACCTCAAAATCACTGGAAAATTGCACATTTCGGACGGAAATTGAGCCCATATACCAAATTTCTCTGTTTCAGGCTCACAAATCCTGATTTCGCAATACACACTGTCAATTTTGTCGACACTGCCGTGCATTTTTGATCCGCTGCTCCAAATCTACTTCATCCGACCCTACCGTACCACTATTCGCAAATTTCTGTCTTGTCAGCCACTGGCAGACCTTTCTCCAGTTCGAGGTGCCAACAAAATGTAGAAGCTATCGATGTATTTTCTAAATTATTTTCAGAGACGGAGTTCGAAACCCTTTTTCAAATCTTCATGCGATTCGCTGGAATCCGTTGGGGGAGAAGAAGAATAAGTCAAGTCACTGTTTGTTCGGCTCACTGATTGAACTACATTTTTTGTCACGTTATTCAATTTTGCTCATGATAAACTCGATTATACTTGTCAGTTCAGGTCTAAACCAGAAGTCAGCCTTAAAACGGATGTGGTGGCCTAGGATTTTGGGGATAGGAAAAACTAGGCCATCTTTCAAATCCTCCAAAAGTGGAGTTACCATGACAGCTGCATAGATGGAAATTATCTCCCTAGTCTCCCCGAATACGTGACAATTTGGCATTTTTGCCTCCACAATCAGATTTTCTCAGTTCCAGACAAGCTCCGCCCACTTTTCGAGCGAGTCATACCCACATACACACACCACTTCCGGCCTATTTCCATCCGATGGAAGAAGAAGAAGAAGAAGTGATGCCGAAGATCGCAACTCGGCGATTTTGGTGAGTTGGGTTTGTCGGATTCTAGGCCACCAGCTTGACTTCTATCAACTTCAGGTGTTGGTGAGTACAAGTGGACTTTTGAATCTGCACACTTTGTGCTACCGTACCATGTGTTTCAAGTACTTCGAGGTCAGCGTTGCGAACAGAAAAACCATGCTGTTTTCGATGCATTACTCGATTCCGGTGATCAGTGCGGTCAGTTTTTTCACTGATTTGCGAACAGTCGGATCCTAGGCCAACCTGGAATGCAACTTTTCTTATTCGAAATCAACGCGAAAAACAGTTTTCAGTGTTTTTTTTTCCGCGTGGCCTAACTTTTCAAATAGTCGGATCCTAGGCCATTTTCCTGGGGCATTCAATAATAGTGAATTCTGCTCGTAACCCTTGCCAAAATCATATGCAAAACCACGATGTTTTTCTATCGATGGCCTAACTTTTCCAGTTAATCGGATCCTAGGCCACCGACCCAAAAACTCTCTAAAAACACTCGTTTTTTTTTCTCTCCAGATTCTTCAGTCGATACCCGCTGAAAACCATCAATTCGTCAACAAAGAAACCAAACTGCTCCATTCCGAGTACAACTTCGCGCCCTACCTGAACTTTGGCGGACTCGCCAACACTCATCACATTTCGACGAGCCTCAACGTCGTCTTTCTCGCGCTCGTCGCCTTTTATCTGCCAATGATGGGAGCCTATTGGCGACGAGCTGAAAATTCTGAAATCCAACATTGCGGCGGCGTCGGCGAAGAGTCGGAAAATGTTCGAAGTCCTCATTCAGGTCACGATTTTCGACGAGAATTTCGGCGATTTTCGGCTGTAATTTTCAGTTTTAAAGTTTCCGGGTCTCAGTTTTCAAATTATACTCCCATTGGTCTGTTATATTCCCGTCGGATCGCTTTACATGTGGAATAAATATGCAGGTGCGCCGAAATCGGAAAAGACGAGATTTTGCCGTAATTTGGGGTTTTTGCGTGTTTTTGTCATCGATGTCTGTCCGAAAACGTCAAAATCCGTCAAAAACCGTGACTTTTGAAGGGTTTGGAGGTGGTGGCCTAACTTTTGCAAGTTGTCGGATCCTAGGCCACCATGTCAAAATCACTGTTTCTGGTCGGAAAACCGCAAGAAAAGTGATAAAATTGATAAAAACGATGAAATTTTGCATTTTCAGGTGCGCAAACCCTGATTTCTCAGTACACATTCACCCCACTTCTGACTCTTCCGTGCATTTTCGATCCCCTGCTCCAAATCTACTTCATCATGCCATTCCGTCGCACAATCCACAAAATGCTCACCTGTCGACCGCAAAACACCGCGATTTCGCCGGTACACATCGAAAATCCATCAGTGTATTTCCTAAAAAATTTTCGCGATTTTCAGAATGTCAGCGAGAATCAACGATGAATGGGTGTACCCGGATTTGTGCGCGTGCTCACTTTCTTTCGCAAATAAACAATTTTCGGTCTACACGCGCCAAATTCGATTTTCGACGACATTTTTTTTCTCGGTTTCAACCTCATGAAAGCAGTTCTTCTTCCGTCTTCGTCACGATGGAAACAATGTTTTTCTGATTCTCCCCCCGCGTTTTTTTCTTTGTTTTTCGTCTGAAAATCTGAAAATCTGAAAGTCTGAAACTCTAGAAGTCTGAAACAATGCGACGCATAGATTTTTCTGTCTGTTTTTCGAAAATGAAGTCAAGCGGAAGTGCCATGAAATGATCTTCACGCACTTTTCATTTGGTCTCATGGTTCGCACGTTCAAAATGGCTCAGGAAACGTCATGGCCGACATTTTGCATTTCTGTCGGGTTCTAGGCCATTGACCGAAACATTGAAAACCCGTGATTTCGATTAGTTTTAGGTCGGTGGCCTAACTTTTGCATGTTGTCGGATTCTAGGCCATCATCGCAACATGCGCTAAAGTTTTGAAATTGACTCGAAAAACATTGTTAGAATCATAAATACCAAGCAGAAAACGTTCTCTCGTTATTTTCAAGCGGTGGCCTAACTTTTGCATATTGTCGGATCCTAGGCCACCCCCTCCAATCATCAAGTTTCAGTCAGTTTTACATCAAAAAAAGTTCAAAAACCCTAAAATCACCAAATTTCAGCTGGTGGCCGAACTTTTGCATTTTGTCGTATCTTAGGCCATCATCGCAGAACCGGGAATTTGGTTGAAACAAGTCAAAAACTCATTTTTCTCACAAAAAAAGTTCAAGTTGTGGTTTCCAGCTAGTGGCCTAACTTTTTCAAATTGTCGGATTCTAGGCCACCATCTTGAAACAACTCTGAAACTACTTCCAATGCTATTTTCACAAGCAATAACTGGCTGAAATTGAATTCCAGCGCAATTTTCAGCCACACACTTTTTGTTACAATGGTCACAAAACCAGATTTCCGAAAAAAAAGTCTGAGCTGGAAAACCGAAAATCATTTTTCTACCCACCAATTTTTCACTTCCACTCTCCTTAACCGGTTGAATTTTTGATTTCTTGAGTCTGGAATTTTCAGCACGTTTCCAGATTTTCAGACAAAACTCGAGATGGATCGTGTTCTGAATAGTGTCGCCTCGATTTATTACCCAATTTTTTTCGTTGTTTCAATTGCTCTACAAGTTTTATTATTCCACCTAATTTTCAATAAAACCACTAAAATATTGCGGACAATGCGATATTTTTTGTATCCGTCGAACGTCACAAATTCGATTTTATCGAGTTTGGCCTTCTTTTTACAGTTTCGGTGGGTCGATTATCGATTTTTCCTGGAAATTTTCTTTAAAATACACGGGATTTTAGGAATGTTCATAACACAAAGTCATTGGCAATAATGTGCCAGGGGCCGTGCAAATTTCTAGGCCCCGAGTACTGTTTTCATGCGTACGTGGCGATTTTGGTATGTTTCGTGTATTTGGAAGAACATTTTCGGGACTTTGGATTTCTAGGCCGTGGTTACTGTAGGCGGCTGTTTGAATTTGCACACTTTGTACTATCGAATGATAACTATCAAGTATTATGAGAATTTCAATTGGAGGATTCTCATTCTCTGTTTCTTCTACCTATTCCCAATTTTGACGATCGTAAGTTTTTCTAGGCCACCAGACAAAGTGGCCTAACTTTCTCCAGTTGTCAACTTCTAGGCCACCACTAAAATTCTCTGAATTTCCAGATTCTCTCCTACATTCCGCCAATCAATTTCGACGAAGTCTACTACGAAACGCTGGCCGCCCATCCCGATTACGATTTCGGTCCGTTCCACAGATTCGGCGGTTTCGCGAACTCGCATCACATTTGTATGACACTGGTGACGACGTTTCTCGTGTTTCTGGCCACTTTCGCGCCGGCGATGGGCTATTATTGGAGGAGAGAGACGCTGAAAATACTCGACGAGAGCTACAAATCGCTGTCGGCTCACAGTGTTTTGCAGTTTAGGGCGCTGATTCATGTAAGTTTGTGTCATAAAGTCTATGGGCCTAGACTTGGCCCAATGGCTGATACTGAATAAGTTATACAGTAGGCCAATAGCACTAAAGCCTGGGCCTATGGTAGTTTCAGGCTGCTTGTACAGTCCATGTACTGTGGGCCTATGAAGATCGTAATTCTTGTCTTAAGGCTTGTTTGGCAGGTTTTTGTCCAAGGCCCTAAGGCCCAAAAGATCTGTTTTCGGGGGCTGTGAGCCTAACCTAAGCGTTACCCTTGTAGGCCTATGGTCACTGGACCTCTGGCCCAGAGGATCTTCAGGCCTTCGGACCTAGGCCTAGGCCTATGAGCCCGTTTGCAGTTCAAGGCCTTTAGGCCTAGCAATCCCAACATCTGATGCCCTGATCTCTATTCACTGCCCACAGTGAAACCGAGCATTTCTGCGACTTCCAGGGATTGGGTCTTCAAATCATGCTCCCACTGATCTGCTATGTTCCCGTCGGCTTCTTCTACATCTTCAACAAGTACTCAGGTCGGTCCGTCCCGGATTCTTCCACCCCCGATTCTCCTTCCAGGCACTCAGCTCCTCGTCTCGCAGTACACCCTCGGAATCATGATCACACTGCCCGCCGTCCTCGATCCGTGCCTCCAAATTTCGTTCATCGTGCCGTATCGGAACGCGGTGAAGCGCATGTTCTCGTGCAGTTCGGCCGTCGTCGACTCGGAAAGTGCGGTTTTTTCGAGAGCACAAAACGCATAATCTCTTTTATTTATTTGTTGCAGGCGGAGTGACTCGAGGTGACACAATTACGCACTTTCGGCGCCGAAAATCGTCGCAGCCGAGAAACGGCGGCGCGCCGAATAACACTATTTAGACCACCGAAAATCACCTTTTTACCCCCTGACTTTCAATTTTTGTCTCCTTCCTTCTGTCTTTCTCTTTCTTGCCCCTAAGCTCGAAAACTGTGGTGGCCGAACTTTCACGGTCGGTTTCTAGGCCATGAGCACAAATAACACTCCAGAACGAATCAAAGACCACGCGTAATTGCCATGTTTCTCGCACTGCCTCGTATTTTTTGGATGTTTGAACTCTTTCAGAACATTTCCAGACTTTCAGAAAATCAAAATGGATCGTATTCTGAATAGTGTCGTATCGATTTATTACCCGCTTTTTTTCGTGGTCTCCATCACCGTACAACTTCTATTATTCCACCTAATTTTCAATAAAACGCCCAAAATGCTGCGGAAAATGCGTTATTTTTTGTATCCTTTAAACGCCACAAATTCGATTTTATCAAGTTTGGCCTTCTTTTTACAGTTTCGGTAGGTCGATTATCGATTTTTTCGGAAATTTTCTATAAAATACGCGGGCGTTCAGGAATGTTCACAACACGAAATCTTTCGCTATAATGTGCCAGGGGCCGTGCAAATTTCTAGGCCCCGAGTACTGTTTTCATGCGTACGTGGCCACTTTGGTGGGTTTTTGCAATGTATTTTGAAGAAAATTTTCGGGAGTTTGGATTTCTAGGCCGCGGTCGCTCTGGGAGGATGTTTGAATCTGCACACTTTGTACTATCGCATGGTTTCTATCAAATATCATGAAAATGTCAATTGGAGGGTGTCGATTTTCAGTATCCTGCATATTTCTCCGATTGTGGTCATTGTGAGTTTTCCCGGTGGCCTAACTTTTCCAAATTGTCGGATTCTAGGCCTTCCGCTTTGAAACGTTGGAAGAATTGAAAATCCAAAGTTATTCATTGATTGGAGGCGGTTTTCAGTTGGTGGCCTAACTTTCGCAGCTTGTCGGATTCTAGGCCACCTCTTGAATACCTCCCAGGAGCTTAGTTTTCAACGCAGAGAACTCGTTCAAAACCAATTTCCCCGTCCGAAAACTAGAATCCAGACTGAAAAGCTGACAAATTCCCAGATTCTCTCCTACATTCCGCCGCTCGATTTCGACGCAGTCTACTACGAAACGCTGGCCGACCATCCCGAATACGATTTCGGTCCGTATCACAGATTCGGCGGTTTCGCCTCCGCGCACGTCTGCAACGTTCTCGTCACACTTTTTCTGCTCGCTTTGGGCATTTTCGCGCCGACACTCGGGTATTACTGTAGGCGGGAGGCGTTGAAGGTGCTCGACAAGAGCTTCAACTCACTGTCCGAGCACAGCGTTTCGCAGTTCAAAGCGCTTATTCATGTGAGTTTGGATTCGAAGATCTGAGGGCCTTGGGCCTAGGCCTATGTTCTTAGACTCTAAAGCTTATGGGCCTAGTCCTAACGACTATAAGCCATAGTTCAAAGCGCTTATTCATGTGAGTTTGGATCGTAAAGTCTATCGGCCTAGACCATTAGGCCTATGGGCCATGGCTTATAGGCTATAAGTTATAGCGCTGAAGTCTGGGCCTATGGTAGTATCAGGCCATTTGTGCAGTCTAGGCCTAAAGCCTGCAATCCTTGCCTCAAGGCTTGTTCGGCAGTTTCTGTGAGAAGCCCGAAGTCTTGAATGAACCTGGGCCCTAACCTTGCAGGTTATGGCCATTGTACGACCTTGGGCCTAGTCCTAAGGACTATAAGTCATAGACCAGGCCTATGGGCCTAAGCCCAATCCTATAGCCCATGGGCTTAGGCCTAAGGGTTTTGGGTCTGGAAAATTAGGCTAAGAACATAATTTAACTTAAGCATATGAGCTGAAGGGCATAACGCCCAAGGTCTATGGGCCTAGACTCTAGTCGCAAGCCTTAGGCCCTACAATCCAGCATTTACTGATTTCAGTGTTTGGGCCTTCAACTGTTGCTCCCACTGATCTGCGATGTCCCCGTCGGCTTCTTCTACATGTTCAACAAGTTTTCCGGTCTTTCTACCCCTTCAGTCCTACGTCCAAAGCAGAGCATTCTCTTTTCAGGCAGCGAAATTCATATCTCGCAGTACACACTCGGCGTAATGATCACACTTCCGGCGTTGTTGGATCCGATTCTACAAATCGCATTCATTACTCCGTATCGAAACGCGGTGAAACAAATGTTTTGCTGTGATTTTGGTCGGAAAAACTCGGAAAGTGAGTTTTTCGGGCGAAAAAATGGGTCGGAGAGCACTTTTTTTAGGTGGAGCGGCTCGGCGAGACACTATTACGGACACTCAACGACGAATTTCGTGGCAGCCGAACAACGGAGCGTCGAATAACGTGTTGAAGCACAATTCGATTTCAAATTCCCGCTAAAAATCGCGTTTCGCTAAACATAGTGCGAGCGCGTTTTTAGCGGAGTATCGTTGTTTTCTTCGAAATAATTTTGGGTTCTTTTCCAACTTTCAATTGTTTCTCGCGCTTTCTCTCGATAAAATATGTTTTTTTGTTAGATTTCTCAAACAAAAATGTCAAAAGCGTCGAAAAACGACGAGGAGACGCCGATTCCAGAGCAAAAAGACGAGCAAACAGCGAACTTTCTGCACAAGTTGGCCGAAAATGGAAAAGCGCGTGGGATTCCGGAACCGTTGATTGCTTATTATGAGGAAGGCTCTTGGGAAGCGGTAGGCAACCTTTTTTCGTTTTGATATACGTAAAAAACCTCGGAATTTCAGACAAAATCCGACGAGAAGCGAAAAAACTGCGAAAAGTGCGGAATGCCGCCACCGCCGCCCATCGATTCCGCCAAGTGAGCTCGCTTGTTTCGGAATATCGATTAAAACATCCAAAAAGTGTTTCAGACCGATAGAACTCTCGAAAACATGTCGAAATTGCGGCGAAACGAACAAATCGGCGATCGGAACCGAGTCGGAGCTTGCGAAAGCGTCGCGAATTGCGAAATCCGTCGAAAAATCGAAAAAGTGAGCAAGAAATACAAAAATTGATAGAATTCGTGTTTTCAGAGCTGCAAAACGGCCCGCACCGCAAGTTTACTCGAATTCTCCCGACAAGACAATACGGCCGTCGCCTAGAAAAAGTGAGTGGCGCCAAAACTTTGAAATTCGAAATCGAACACCGAATCAATAAGAAAATACCGAAAAACATCCCGAAAATTTCAAAAATTTGCAATTTTCCAGTCATTTTTCTCGTTTCAAGCTTGAAAACCATGTTTTCCCGTGAAAAATCTCCCAAAAACTGGCGAAAACAACGATTTTCCGCGTTTTCAGTAGCTCCGACGCCTCCCCTCCGCATCGTTCCGATTCCACTGCTCCAATCGAAGTCCGCGTCGAAAAAGGCGAAAAAAGTACGTGTAGCACCGGAAAAAGAGCCGGAATTCCTGCAAAAACTCTTCGGAATCGGCGCGAAACCGGCGGAAACCGATAAATAATCGGGAAAATGTTCGAGTATTTCGAATTTGCCCGCCAGATTCCACAAAACAAAACGGGTTCTTCCTCTCAGCTATTCCAAAAAAAAGTCGCTTCGCCTCCGCTTTAGATGTCATAGAACTTGACCCGATTTTCGCTGATTCCGAATGCTTTATTTCATTTCTGTCAATTATTTCACATATGTCTTAATATTTTCTTTTCCCATCGCCCGATTAATATAACAGTTCACAATTGTGAAGTTTGACTGTTGACTGTAGCTATCGAAACTGCGTTGGGCATGCTCTGAATTCCGAAAAAGTCCGAAACCATCATTTTTGCCTTCCGTTGATAGGGTTTGATGAAGTGGAGCATGAAAATCGGATCGAGAACGGCCGAGAAGGTGTTGAGCGGGAAGATGAGGTATTCGGTGATGGCTGAGCCGATTCCTGCAAAGTGACGAGTTTCAGAGTGGCCGAGCTCTCCGCGGGTGTCGGATTCTAGGCCATGAAGTGGTAATGGGACAGTGGCCTAACTCGCACAAATTGTCGGTTCCTAGGCCACCCGCTTTGTTTATTCGCGTACCAAAAATCTGCTGAACCAGATAAAACGTGTAGGGAAGGACGTAGAAAAAGAGCGGCAAACACGTCTGCCACGTCAAACATTGCACCAAATTGCGGGTTTGAAGTTGAGTTCTCGACGACAGCACCGCCTGTTGCGCATTGATCTCCTTCACGATTTTCCTGAAAACTCGACATTTTCTGGCGAAAACAAGCCAAAGTTCAGTAGAACTTTAGATTAGAAGATCAAAATATCAAGTGAGAGATTGCCCACCTGCGCCAAAACAACGCGATGATTGGCGGAATATACGCGTTGGCGGCAATTATCGCGGTGGCGGTGGAGCAGAAGAAATGGCGGACGTCCGAGAAGCCGGAAAGAGTGTACTGGCGCAAGTTGATTGAAGAATAATGCGAGACGAGAAGGGAACGGATGAAATTCACGTCTGTGGGGCCGAGAAACGAGAAGACCTGCAAACATTGAGGCTTTTGAGGTGGTGGCCTAGACACCGACAGACTTGGAAAGATAGAATTGGGTTCTACTCATCGCAGGGCCTAGAATTCCAAACGAATGGCATTTTATGGCCTAACTTTTTCTTCAATCCAGTTCCAAGGCCACCACACTCACCAAAACGATAAAGCTGGCCAAGTAGACGACGAAACAGTTACAGACGAATCGTTTTGTCGAAAAGCGTCGCGACGTCAGCAGTCTTCGTCGAAAGTACATCATGTGAAGTAGAGAGGCGACCACCAGGCATCCGGATGTCTGAAAATGGCTGGAATTGGCGGAATGTGTCCGAAGCGTGTCACGTTGAGAAGGTTGTAGGTGGTGAAGCAGGCGAAGGATCCCAAAACTGAGCACGGTCCGAAAGAGAGTAGAGCGATTGACGATTGAATCGGGACTATTCTGAAAGTGCTTTTTATTCGAGATTTTCAGTTGATGGCCGAACTTTTGCATTTTGTCGTTTCCTAAAGCGCCTACTCAAGATTTGAAACATTTTCCAAAAATTCTTTGCATTTATCGTAATCTTCATTTTGAGACTTCTAAGCAACTTGAGACTTTTTGATGAGAGGCCTCACTTTCACAGCTTGTCGGTTCCTAGGCCACCATGTCTCACCTGACTTGCGTCAAAAACGCCGACAAACACATAAGAATCTGCGACAATGACGTGGCACCCAACAACTTTTTCATATCACTCAAACTCGTCGGACTGTGCCAGACAATCAGATAGAGCACGAATAGTTGTGTGAAGAAGGAGAGAATGAAGTAGAGTGTGTAGTAGACAATCAAAAGTGTGTCAACTGTCATTCTTCTCTCGTTAAAATGGAGCAACTTTCTGAGCTCGGTGCTCCTTTTTCTGCGTCGAAAGTCTGATGGGTGCAGTGAACTGTGTGGAAATGAGTGACGATGAGACACTCCTTGTTTCGTTAGTTTCCATAGAAAAACGAAACGAGTCACATAACTCAGTCTGATCAGTTTTCATGCGTGAGAACAATGATAAGAACACGTGGTAAAAGGGTAATGTACCAAACATCTCCGACACACGCACATTTTCACGAGAAACTGAATGGAAAGTAGGTCGGTTGCACTGAAAACACGTCAAAGCTCTGCGAAATGCTGAATAAGTACGTACAAAGGACTTGGAAAGGGAATAGAGACTGGAATCGCGCCAACGCACTGAGATTGTGTCAAGATACTGGAGCGGCGCCAAGTTATTACGCCAAAGATAGTTAATTTCAAAAAGGCACTGAAATCGCGCCAGTTGCACTAACTAAATGACCATAATCGAGGCACTAAAATCGCGTCAAGCCTTCAAATCGAAAGAAAATTTATCTGCTATCTGAACATCGAAAGATCAGTTGGTTGGCACTGTATAGGGGTTTTCCGAGATAACATCACTATCAACAGTCGCCGTGAATTTCACAGTGGCAGTCCTTTGTTTGCCTGAAAGAACGCGTTCAATTGGATAAACTTCACGGTGTGTGAAACCGCGCTCCACCGTACTGTGTAGAAACTCACAGAGTAAGGCGTTTCGAAAATCGCGAATCATGAGCATAGCGACTGCCGCATCGATGGCCGGATAGAAGCTGATATAGGCTCCCGGAGCATTCGACCAGTGCCCGATGTTCACATTGGCAAACGGTAATAGTAGAAGGAGGCCGACTGGTAGAAAAAGGGTGAAGAATGGGATGACGGATTGGAGGACCAAAGTGTAAAAGAGCTGCTGGTGCAAATCTTTGGTCCTCTGGCTCATCTTCGTTTGGCTCTTCACTGATTTGTACGTTTTCACACCGAATATCAGTATTGTGGTGATAGACGCGCCCATGATCAGGTTCAGGATCAGAATGCTCATACACTGAAGCCAGTTGATTTGGACAGCTCCAGACGAGTCGTAGTACTGAAATTCCAGAGCTCTTGGGCTGAAAATCGCTGAAAGTCAACTGACATAGTAGACAGCTGAAAGTTGTGCCACTCGGTAGCTATCTTCGTCGTAGTAGAATTTCAGACTTTCTCTGAAAATGCACGTTTTCTATTTCTGTCTCGGAGTTTTCTTTCGAGTCACTTCAAAAATTTCGAGTTGAATTCCGATGGTCGCTCGCAAATCTCCACAGTCAAAAACCAGATGATTCCGAGAAAAAGTGCGGGGAAAAATAGGAGAGCCAGTCGGATTCCAGACAATATTCGAAGGACATGGGGTCTGAAAATACTTTGAAAATTGAATAATAGAAAGTTCGAATCAAGCTCAAAACCACCTGCAAACCGCCAAATATCGATAGCAAAAGTGGGTGGATAACAAGAGAACGCATAATCCGAAGCTGGAACAGTACAGGGCTGAAACTGATAGAGTCAACTTTGAAATGGCAGTGCCACGTCATGAAACGAACCTGTCAAGTGAAATCCGATCGTCTTTTCGTAGCGCAAAAAACTGTCCACGTAGACGATGAGTCCGGTTCCAGTGATGTGCATGACCTGAAAACTTTACTGATTTGTGAGAAATGGCAGTGCCACGTCACTACCGGTTGTGTCAGAATTTCGACGATTGCATAGGTTAGCGAGAAGACGGTGAAAGTGATCATCAAATACTTGTAGGAGCCGATTTTCGAAGAGGCTCGTGTGAAAATGAGGACGAGCAGGAGAAGGTTCGCAATTTCGGTGACGACGAATCCCGAATACTGGAGAGCTCTTAGCACCGACGGCATCGGCATTCTGAGGCTGAAAAAATCTGAAAATGAGCAAAGCACTTTGTTATGTGAAAATAAGAGAAAACGGGAAAGAAAATGGTTACGAGGAAGCTGAAATGCCAAAGAAGAGGAAAAAGTGACGCAGTTGTGTCTGGCTTCTGTTGCTAATTAGTGAAATTTTCGAGAAAAATAAGGTTGTTGCTGGAGGAAAAAAAAACAATGAAGTTGCTTTCTGAATAGAAATCTACAAGAATATGAACTGAAATTCTGAGGATTTCGACAAGGAAAAACAGTTTTTGCAGTCTATTACTATTCATTAAAATTAGCTAAAACTATTTAAAACAAAAATGGGTAACAATTGAAAAAAATAGTCAAATTTACTGGGCGTGCTTGTCTCTGTATCGGCTCCGGGAGTTCTCTTGAGTGCGAAGTTGATTGATATGCTGGTTCTGAAAAAAAAAACCATGAAGTTATTAGATATTAGTGAGAGAAGTTTGAACTATCTCACCTTGATTTTGGAAACAGCGATGAAAGCAGCTGCTTCGAACGTTTCCTCGTGGACGACCATCCTCGCTGCCCCTTCCACTTTCTCCGAAATTGTCAGCTTCGGCACGTATCGGTGCAATGGATAGACTCGAATCTGGAAATTAGTAGTATTTTAGAAAGGAACTCTAAAACTGAAACTGACTAACCATTCCGGGTTTCAGCTCCTTTTTGATAGTCCGCGCTCCGATTGTGTAGAGCTTGACTCCGCTCAAATCGATGCCCTCCGCCATCCATTGAGCCCCTGTCTTCGAGACGGCCATGTAGTCGTTGGACAGCTGCGGCACGTCGATCTTTGCCAGTCTCTTTGTTTTGGGCTTCCACTCCTTCGTCTCCTCATTGAAACACAGCTCCTTCGAAACACACGACATCTGAAGCGACACCTCGTACTCCGTTTCCGGTGTCAATTCGCTGACGGTGAAGTAGAGCGTCGGGAAGAGCCGCCGTCCATCGTTGTTCGCCAGCTGTTCGGGCTCACCCACCTCGCGGAAACGGTTCCAATCCTCCGCGTGAAGAGTGATGTAAGGATTGTTTTTCCAGTCTGAAAAAGTATAGTTTGAGGAAAAGGGTTTCTAGAAGTGAGGGCTCACTGAGCGGAGTCTTCGGTCTCTCCATTTCCAACTGATGAGGGATCCGGTTGTTCGAGACGTCCACCAAGAGATCAGAGTTTGGCTGCGTGTGCTCAATGAATCCCGAATCCATCCCGGTCGGCGCAGTGAAGAAGCCAGTTGAAGTCGACGTCCATTGCTGGTACCCCTGACCGAATCCGTTCGCTCCGATGACGTTGTTGTTGATTGCCTGCTGACCATAATAGAAAACTCCGTGACCACCATACGGATAGTGTCCCGTGTAATTGAACATCTGGTTCGGAGCCTGTTGTTGATACCCGTACCAGGCCATAGGGTAGTTGGTGGAAAATCCTGAAGCGAAATTCTCTTGGTTGTTTAACAGTTGCCAGCCTCGCGCCATTCCGGTCGCAAAGTTGTAGTCCATTCTGTAAATCGGCGAATTTTTAAAGGGATCTGAGGAGAGAGAGAGAGAGAGAGAGAAAGAGAAAGAAAGAGAAGAAGCCGGCAAAAAAAAGTAGACGAGTTGGAAAACGAATGATGCGATGCGATTACGTGACCTGACTGTCGTGACCCTTTCAGCGGACCAACCCGTTCTGTCGGCGCCTGAAATCACCAAGAGAAGAACAGAAGTTCAAACATCCCCCACATGTTCAACATTTCACTTCAGCTGATCGTGAGCCCTGGACTGACTTGTGACTTGTGACATTTACCGTAAAACCAATATGGAGGGTCTTGCAGTTTCTTTCCACGCTCCGAAAACTGCCGTCCAATCAGTTTTCTGCTCCTGGCGCTGGTGAGCTTCCACTTTTTCACTTCGGAAACAGAGAACACGTCGGTCGTGTTTCCTCCGCGCCCTTAGAGTCTGAATGCACTGAAATGTTAGTTGGTCACAGTTTATTGGTACAAGATCATCAGTTCTGGTAGTTTGAAGTTATTTCACAAAATATAAAACAGATATGTGATAGAATAGAGTGTGGTTGAGAGTGTTTATTTTCAGTGTGTCCCTGTTTTTTTTTCTAACCGATCGTTCTCGGAGCCAGCTTGAATCGGCTGTGCTTGTTCTTCTGACACCGGAGCGCATTGATCAGTTGATCCTGGAAAACGAGAGCGAGGTCTGGAACAGTTTCAAGACGAAGTGACCTTCAATTTGGAGACGACGACGAACGACGCCTCCTCGAAGACGTCTTTCGCCACTTCGTTCAGTGTTCCATCCGGCATCTGCTTCAGAATTCTCACTTGCGGAATGTACATGTGACGCGAATACACCTGGATCTGAAAGTGACACACTTTGGCGATAGCTGAAAGTGTTCCCAGCGACTGACCATCTCCGGTTTGACCTCCTTATCGATTGTCCGCTCTCCGATCGTGTACATCTTCACCTTCTCCAGATTGATGCCGTTCCACATCGCGGAGCCACGTGTCGGAGTCGTGAACAGTTCGTTGCTGCTCTCGGGAGGAATCTTCTTGACTGGTTTGTGTCGTGGAGCCCACTTGCGCAGCGATTCATTGAAGCCGAGCTGTCCCGTGACACGCCTCATCTGAATTCCGACGACGTACAGGCCGTCCGGCTCGAGTCCCGCGACTTCAAACTCCAACGTCGGGAACATTCGTCTTCCCTCGTTGTTCGCCAACTGCTCGATTTGTCCCTTGGCCTGGAACACCTGCCATTGCTCCGATCGGAGAGTGATCGAGATCTGTTGATCGACAGAGTCTGGAAATGAACCTGACTCAAATGATTGGAAAACTTCACAACTCACTCTGCGGAGCATTGCACATCGCAACGTCTGCAACTTGTTCGATAGGAAGGCTGTAATTCGACGAAGGACTTGCAGAATCCGTCGAAGTGACAAAGATCTGCTGAGCATCCGCCGAGCCCTTCCAGTTATCCACGTACTGCTCATTTTCCACTCCGTAGTCGCTCGGATCCTCCTGCTTCAGGACAGCTGTCATTCCGTTGTCGATGTAGTCGTTCGGATAGTAGACGTGACCACTCCACAAGTTCTGTGACTGACACGTCATCAGATCATAGTTCAGACCGTTCTCCGTCGGCTCCAGTGGATGATATAGATTCCAGTGACCGTAATCCACAAAATAGCCGTTTTCGGGTTTCATTTCGATATCTTCATCGAGCTGGTTCTCCTGATTATGTTGCTTCTCCAAATAGTTTCCTAACCCAACATTGTAGTGCATCGGATCCATTCTCTACAAAAACAAATACAAATTGAGCGTTTCAACAGAAAATCGATATTCAACAAGACATTTATTCGGGAAAAAAAAGAGAGAAAAGAATGTGGAATGCGAGGACAGCGGGAGTGATCAAATCGATAAACGGAGAAAGAGGCCACCATTCTTCCCGCGCGGTTTTTGGGAGAGTAGATCAAATCGACACACTTCTTGATGACAGACTCATCGATTGGTTGCAAACTGAAGTTGTATCTATATTATGTCCAAATCGTGACTGAGTCCTGAAAAGAAAGACGAAAAAAAAAACATTTTTAAGCAGAACTCGAGGTAGCAGGTGCAAATGGGAGCATTTTTAAAGGTGAAAAGCAATGAAGTTAAATACACTGGAGATTGAAATTTCAAATTCACATTGATATGTTAGAAATGAACATGTTTGTTCGATAGGCAGAAATACTGAAAAAAAAACTGATTTCACTCAAATCAGCTGATTTCGAGTTCGAGGTAAATAGCAGGTGAAATTGTTCTAAATCAGCTCAGAAGTGTCACAACCATCTTCTAAATCTCCAAGAATAAATAAACAACATTCCGCGGCGAAAATCATTTTCTTTATATTCTCGATGATTTTTTCGTTTCCTGAGCTGAAAAATATTGAAATTCTACTTGAGAGTGGGCCTATTATCTCCTTTTTCGTACTCTCCTTATCAACTTTCCCGTTGTACTATTTTGTGTATCATTGGAACAAGAAACGAGAAAACAATGTGAGTTTGTCGGGGAATGGTCCAAAGTTTTATGCGAAATCGTATCAGTATCCCGGAATAGAACTCGCCGGAATAGAACTGGGGGCGGATTGAAGAGGCTGGAGTCAGATGGCGGGCTCAACCACTTCTGCGAAGTGCCATCGCGCTTCTTTAAGATCTATCCTAGGCTGCCAACAAGTATTCTTAGCGAGCATGTGACGGTGGACAATCACGTACAACAAACAAGATAAATACACGGAACTAGGACGGATTGGAACCGGGACGGATTGGAACTGGGACGGATTAGAACTAAGTTAGGTATAATTCTTTTTGTGACGCAAGTAACCCAAAAAGTTAATAAAAAACTATGGAAAGCAAATGCGCTCCGCTGATAACAGTTCCAATCCGTCCCAGTTCTAATCCGTCCCAGTTTCAATCCGGCCTGTTCGATTCCGTCCCGGTTCGATTCCGGCGAGATCTATTTCGGGGGTACCGCCCCGAAAAGCGAGGACAAACTTTTCGAGGTATGCACCTTTAAACTCTTCCGGTTACGGTATGCACAATTTCTTTTTTTTCTTTTCTGGCCAAATAAAACGGTTTAATCTACTGAAATAAGTCGTTGAACTTTTTGGAAGTGGTTCCTGCTAGTAAATAATCTGAATATGTTAGGAATGAGCTTAGAACGGTATGTAGACTTATTTACTCGCGAAGAGAGACGGGCCCTGTCAAAATAAGAAGAGCCCGTGAACTAGTGGATACTGTAACTCGAATTGAGATTAAAGGCGCATACCTTAATCCGCGTTTTCGTCGCGAGACCATTGAAAAGTTCAAGGAGCTTTGATTTTCACAGACTAAAACAGTTCGAATCACAAATCACTTCTACAAAGTGATTCGACTCATCAATTTATTGACTATTCCGTTGGGTGTTGGCGCTTTGATTACTTACAATGACCTAGCGCCTCAATGTGATCCGGATGATTCTATGTGAGTGAATCACCGCGTGACAATCATATGTTTCTTTTTTTCGAGTTCTCAGTTGTTTCGTAGTTCTGCTTGTGACCAGATCACTGACGTTCGTTTGCCTGATACTTTTTCTACTCACCTATGCGTGTGCCACTCCAGTCTGCACACTTTTGGTCTCCTTCCTCGCCATCCAACGCTTTTTGATCTACTTTTTCCCGAAAGTGGCCAATTTCGTAAATCCGACGAGGTGAGTTTTCAAAAGAACTTTAAGGAAATCCAACTAGGAATCTAACATCTAATTTTTCACGACAGGACTCGTTTCTTTGCTGCTTTATACATAAGTGCCTTCAGTTAGCCAGGATTGAAAATAAAATTTGAAGAGAAAAGTTAAAGGACAAGTTATTCACAGATCTGGTTTTCTTGCTATTTTATACATTACTGTATCACCGATAGCTTTAATTCCAACACTTCTTCTCATTTACGACCTCGTCAACTTGTTTAATATCGACCTGAAACCGACCTCAGATGGATTTTATTATTATCTCTGGTTATACTTATCCTACCCAATATCTCTAAACTGTTTGGTAATCAGAATCGATTTCCAGCCATTTATTGATTTTTCCAGCGTCTGAGCACTTTGCTCAATGTTTTCGTAGTTCTGTCGTGTATTCCCTATTTGCTTATCTGCTTGAACATTCGGAAGTTCAAATCGATAATGAGTGACGCTGCGAATCGGACTGAAAACTATATAAAGACACAGATCATTGTGCTACTGCTGAGCAAATTGGTCAGTTTTCTGCATTTTCAGAAATTTATACTTATTTTTAGTTTCAGCCAATGCTAGTGGTAGCTCATATTTGGACAGATGGTATAATACTGAAAGATGCGGTCAGCGAAAGCGTGGTTAGTGAACAACGTTAATGAATTTTGTCAATAATATTTTTCCAGTTTCATTTTCACATATTCTGGATGAGCACACTCACCACGTTATTTATAATCCAACTATCATTTATAGTTGCCAACAGAGACAGTATCAGGGAAATTGTCAAGACTTTTTTCGCCAGAATGTCTTCAATTCGATCAAGAAACTCAACAGCACCGGCAATCACTTGATACTCTTTTTTGAACTTTGCTTTTTAAAAAGTATACATATCAGAGCTGTAAAGAATTCCGAAACTCGCATTCCGAAACCCGCATTCCGCGGTTTTTCGAACTCCGAAACCCGTGTTCCGAAACTTGCAAGTCAAACTTTCAATTCCGTGCAGCTCCGATACAAATGTATTAACGGTTCATGATGTCTGTTAGGCAGAAGTGAACATTAGAAAGAGGTACGCAAACACCGCGAAGAGAGGAGAGAGCGTGGAAAATTGAGAGACGAGAGTCACGACGCCTGTCGTCTCTTCATTTGCCTCAGTAATTTGCTGCTTGCTCAGCTTCTTCGGCCGCGTGCGATCTGTTTGCGGACTCCTTTCTAATGTTCACTTTTGACCAATATCACACTAGTTCATTTCATCTCTCAAGTACTTCCATTCTCTGGAACCGTCGATAAAGTAATACAGTAGTCGGAATCTAGAGTTTGAATGCTAAAAATACAAAAAAAAACAATGATTTCACTCAAACCAGCCGAATTCGAACTCGAGGTAGCAGGTGAAAACATTCAGAAATCTCCGGAAACAAACAAAATCTGAATTCCGCCGCGAAAATCAGTTTGTCAACATTCTCGATGGTGGAATTTTTCAAGTTCGAAATTGATGCACTTCCATTTGCGGATAAAATTTACATTTCATTTCTAGCACTGTCACTTTTAATTTTCCCATTCTACCAGTCAGTGTATCATTGGACCAAGGAACGAGAAATTAATGTGAGTTGGCGGAGGGGAAAAAATGACACGTGGATCAGAGAGCTTTTTTGTATCGATTTCTAGTCGAGTTACAGAAAATGAAAAGGTCTGTCTGAAAATCATTATGGCAAACTAAGTTGAGCAAGTTCTCGTAGCCCATCTTCCGTTCTAAACGTGTATAACTTAATTCCTAATAAATGTTTTTTGACGCTCTTTGCACCATCAGAACGACTTTTCGAAGCTTCAAATTTCCCGTAACTGGACCATTCTGATAGAAATGAGCACAAAAAAGTTGGAGCCACTTCCGTGTAACTTTTCCTGTACCTTTTTGTTGATGAGCTCGAACAAGTCACGTTAGTGGTTTCAATCACAATCAAATCAACCACAAGGTTCGAAAAATAAAGACACAAAATAGTTGCTGAAATCAAGCTTTACAGACAAAAACGGTTCGGATCACGAATCACTTCTACAAAGTGATTCGCTTAATTCATATATTGCTCTTCACGCTGATCCTTTGTGTTATTACATGTTATATTAATATGGTGCCCATATGTGATCCGGATGGTGTTATGTAAGTGTGTCACAACAATGTGACCATTCTCCTATGCTTACAGCTGTTCAATAGGAATTCTGATACTTTTCCTGCTTTTCGCCATTAGCTTCGTTTTGATTGTTCTTGTCTATGCTTGTGCCACCCCAGTCTGCACACTTTTGGTCTCCTTCCTCGCCGTTCAACGCTTTTTGATCTACTTTTTTCCGAAAGTGGCTCATTTCATAAATCCGACGAGGTGAGTGCGTATTACGATACTAGGAACATCGTATTCATTCTAAAAAAACGGAACTCCTGAGGTATAACTTTGACAGGGTTAATCTCGAAAACTAAAATAGTTATGAAAAAGTTGTCAACTACAAAAACGTGGGAAATTTTACGTTGAGCATGTTTGTTGTTGACAACTTTCTCATAACTTTGCTAGTTTCAGAGATATTTCAGTTTGAAATTCACACTTTGGGGATAGATTCTTTTAGAGTACGTTTTTTCCCAGATCTCGATTTTTTGTTGCCTTATACATTGTTGTGTCACCAATAAGTGTGATCCCATCATTTTGCTTCACATGCGACTACATAACATCACTTTGGCTACAGAAGCATGAAACTGTGCGAGTGCCCGAGTCGTATTACCCCTGGTATTTCGTTTCAATGCTGATACCTCTGAACTGTTTGGTAACCAGGTTGGAGCTCTGAATTCCTCAATTCAATTGTTTTTCCAGCGTCTGAGCACTTTGCTAAACATTTTCGTAGCTCTATCCTGTATCCCCTACTTGCTCATCTGTTTGAACATTCGAAAATTCAAATCAATAATGAGTGATGTTGCGAATCGGACTGAAAACTATATAAAGTCACAGATCATTGTGCTCCTGCTGAGCAAATTGGTCAGTTTTCTGCATTTTCAGCATTTAACACATAATCTTCTTATTCCAGACAATGTTTTTGTTAGTTTACACTTTCACGAGCGGCGGAAAAGTGATGACTGTAGCCATGGAAAGCGCAGTACAATGAACATAGCATTTTTCGAAACGTCCTTTCATTTCAGTTCCACTTCAACGTGTTCTGGATAAGCACAGTCTCCACATTCATCATAATCCAACTATCATTCATCGTTTCCAACAGAGCATGTATCAATGAGATGACCAGACTGCTGTTCGTCCGTGCATCTTCCGTTCTTTCGAGAAACTCGACTGCGCCGGCGATCACTTGATACCATTTTTTAAACTGCGTTGTGGGAACTACATAATAATGATATTCATTCCATCTTTCAATTATTCTCACATCGCGCCTAGCTCGGAGTCCGTTCACCGTAAACGGACGGTTTTTGGAGAGGAGCAAAATCTTGCTCTTTTTAGATTTCCTACAATTTGAAAGGTCGACAAACTTTTCAGTATAATTCTGAATTTTTTAATGCTCGAAAAACCGTAGGCCCGTCGGCCCGGATGCGATCTTTTAGTATTTCCATTCACTCAGGAAATTTTGCGCCAGGGTTGGCCGTGTTAATGGCCATTGGCGGGCGAATCCGGCCAATTGGCCGATAAGTCTGGCTAATGGTGGGTAGCCGCTTAACATCGGCCAGTCATCCGCTTGACCTACGCCTAAATATGCGCCCCGACCGCCAGTGGCGCGTCAGAGTCGGCCAGTGGCGCCGGAATAGCGCCAATGGCGGGCTTCACAAATCGCTTGGCCGACTGTCTTTGGCCAAGCAGTTTGTGGACCCGCCAAAGCGCGCAATATTTCCTGTGCACAGTGCTACTTCATTTTTTCAGCCTTTCTTGGTTTCATTTAAATATAACTTTTGGGCGAGTGATACCGCCTCGCTACAGTGACCCCTGACGATTCCGAAAACAATGGGCTCCGTGAGCACAAGATTAGTACTCGTTTAGCTCCTCTATTTATGAGCACAAGAACTCAGAATGCACACATAAATGTTCATTCATCACAATGTACACGTATCAGTTAATCCTGGCGAAGATTGATAGGTGTGTGAGATACAATTGCTACGTTTTTTTCATGAGATATGTAGATCAAAAAATATCAAGTGATCGCCGGTGCAGTTGAGTTTCTTGATCGAACCGAAGATGCTCTGGCAAGAAAGGACCTGACCATTTCATTGATACACGCTCTATTCGAAGCTATGAATGAAAGTTGGATTATGGAGAATGTGGTGAGTGTGCTCATGAAAAACACGACGAAATGAAACTGAAATGAAATTTATTCGTTTTTTTTTTTCATTCAACAGGTTTAGTGTGTTACACGTACAAAACTTTCCCTGACTGCGTTTTCAGTCAATCCGTCCACCAAGAAAAAAGCGACTATCAACATTGGCTGAAATAGGACATTCACAACTTGTTTTTCAAGTTTTACATGAAGTTGAGCGCCAGTTTCAGAAAAAATCGAAGATTTTCGAGCTTTTTCGAGAGTTTCTCGAATTTTTACTGAAAATGGTGACATTTGGATTGTAACATTTTCGATGAATGATGCAAATGTTCAACAACAACAGGAATGAAACAATCCAAAGCCATTCGGTAAGAATGTATTCAGAAATCTGCCGAAAATCTCAAAACCTTATCATTTTTGGGGGGTGGCGCGAAAGTTATGAACCGCTTGAAAATTTGTTTCATTTTGCCATCCTATCCTTCTTTTCCGAGTTAGGTACATGAAAAAAATTGGAGAGTAGGTTTTTTTTTGGAGGGAGTTGAATCCAAGAATCGAATGGCATCACCAGTTTCCCCCGTAACTTTTCTCATTTTCGCGGAACCCCCCACATTCTGAAACGATGAAAAGCTGAAATACTCGCCAATTTGCTCAGCAGGAGCACAATGATCTGTGTCTTTATATAGTTTTCAGTCCGATTCGCCACATCACTCATTATCGATTTGAATTTTCGAATGTTCAAACAGATGAGCAGATAGGGAATACAGGATAGAACCACGAAAACATTGAGCAAAGTGCTCAGACGCTGGAAAAAAATCAATAAATGGCTGGAAATCGAATCTGATTACCAAACAGTTTAAGGATAGTGGCGTGGATAGGTAATACCAAGAATAGTAAGAATCGGACAAGTTCGAAGTTTGTTGCAGTTCGCGGGAGTACACAGTGACCATGTCTTTGATGAAAAAACCAATCGGAATGAGTGTTGTTGGTGACACAATGATATATAAAACAACAAAAGTTCGATTCCTGCTGTGAGAATGATGCGCGCAGAGTTCCAGACAGAACTGACCTTGTCGGATTTATGAAATGGGCCACTTTCGGGAAAAAGTAGATCAAAAAGCGTTGAGCGGCGAGGAAGGAGATCAAAAGTGTGCAGACTGGAGTGGCACAAACATAGAGGATAAGGAGTAATGTCAGGGGAATAAGAAACAATGAGAAGATTAGCAAAGTTATCCAATTGCAACTGCAAAACCAGCCAAAAACCGGCATTGAAAACGCAGTGACATGCTCACATTTTACCATCCGGATCACATTCGGGCATCTGATGATTGTAACGAACCGTGACAAAAATAGCGATGGGAATAACCGAAAAATGGATGAGTCGAATCACTTGGTAGAAATGATTTGTGATCGGAAGTGTTTTGGTCTGTGACATCTCCCGATGTTTTTCAACTTTTTTCTCTCGCAAACTCACATTAACTTCTTGCGCCCTGCTCCACCGATACACAAAATGATAAAGTGGGAATATGAAGAGAGACAGGATACAAATTGTGAGGTAAAATTTACACTCGAGTGGCAATTCATAGTTTGAACTGTCGATGAGTTTCGATGTTTCAGAAGGCATTTTTTGAGACTGATATCAAATTTACCGAGCAAAAAAATGACAAGCAAGATTTCAAACTTCTGGAGGTTCTCGTAGGTACGCCATTTTCGATGTCCGATTGATGCCTTTTTCACCTGTTACCCCCAACTTTTAGATGACTAAAATGAACCTGGTTTTTGTGCTTTTTGTACCCCGGCTCCAGTCATTAAAGGCGTTGTGTGGTCTCGCAGCGATTGGAGGAGCTACTGTAGCAGTCGTTTCAACTGTGTTTGTGTGTGTGTTACACTGTCACAGTTGAAACGACTGTTATAGTACCTCCTTTGTTCGCTGCGAGACCACGCAGCGGTGTCGCGCATATTCAATGACGTCGCAATTTGTTCAAGAACGTGTTGTAAAAAAAGCTATTGCTGAAAAATGGGTTTACTGTAGTGGCCGTAAATGCTCTCTCAAGACTGCCACGTCATGCATGTAATACAGAAGCATTCCTCTTGTCCACGAGGAGTACAAAATGTTCGTGGCGAGACCCGCGCGCCCATCTTTTTTCACTTCTCTTGTTGAAACCAAAGAGTGACTATAATCGATAGCTAATTTTGAATGATAAAAATACAAAAACACTGATTTCACACTGAAGTCAGGTGAGTTTGAGATGACAGGTGAAAACACTCTAAAGCAGCTGGAAAATGTCACACATTCCGAAATCTCCCAAAATACACGGAGTTTCGCCAAGGAAATCATTCTCCCCACGGTTTTAATGGACACAACTCGTGAGACGACCTTTTTTAAGAATGTTCCAGTCTCGAGTAAGATTTACGTCGTCCTCTTTGCACTGTCGTTCCTAATTTTCCCATTGTACGATTACGTTTATCATTGGAACAAGGAGCGAGAAGTGAATGTAGGTTTACGAGGAAAAAAGGGACAGTGTGACATCCGGTGATCGGAAACATAGTCGATTTTCACAGACAAAAACGATTCGAATCACGAGTCACTTCTACCAAGTGATCCGACTCATCCATTTATTGATTATTCCGTTGAGCTTTTTTCTTGTAATTTATTACAATAACTTGGTGCCGAAATGTGATCCGGACGGTGTTGTGTGAGTGCGTCGTCGCCTTTTTGAAACTCTCACTGTGGCTTCTCAGTTGTCTCGCTGTACTTTACGTGGCTTGCGTGATCACAGTTATCATAATGGTCCTCCTTTTCGTCGTGTACACTTGTGCCACTCCAGTCTGCACACTTTTGATCTCCTTCCTCGCCGTCCAACGCTTTTTGATCTACTTTTTCCCGAAAGTGGCCCATTTCATAAATCCGAAAAGGTGAACTTTAAGGAAATCCAACTATGAATCTAACATCTCATTTTTCACAACAGGACTCGTTTCTTTGCTGCTTTATACATTATTGTGTCTCCGATAAGTGTGATTCCAACCGTTTGCTTCACATGTGACCTAGACATCATGTTCCCAACTGGTCCAAGAATAAAATCGAAAATGCCCAAATTTTATTATTTTTGGTATTACCTATCCATGCCATTATCTCTGACCTGTTTGGTAATCACTCTGGACTTCCAGCCGTCTATTGATTTTTTCCAGCGTCTGAGCACTTTGCTCAATGTTTTCGTAGTTCTATCCTGTATTCCCTACTTGCTCATCTGTTTGAACATTCGGAAATTCAAATCGATAATGAGTGATGTGGCGAATCGGACTGAAAACTATATAAAGTCACAGATCATTGTGCTCCTACTGAGCAAACTGGTGAGTGTTTCAGCTTCTCAGCATTTTATACTCATTTCTTATTTCAGCCAATGTTGATGGCTGCTTATGCTTTTACAAGCGGAGTAATGAAGGATGCAGTCAACGAAAGTTTGGTGAATACAAGTCCCGAACCTTAAATTATACATCAAAAAGTATATTTTCAGTTCCATTTCGGCGTACTCTGGATGAGCACACTCACAACATTCGTCATAATCCAATTATCATTTATAGTTGCTAACAGAGACAGTATCAGAGAAATGGTCAAAATAATTTTTGTTCGAACATCTTCGGTTCAATCGAGAAATGCAACTGCGCCGGCGATCTCTTGATAGCTTTCCTGTGGGACCTACATTCTTTGACTCTGTTTTCTTTGACTCTTCATTCGTTGACTACCCCATTCATATGAATGTTCATTGACTTTTAATCATTTTTGACCTATTCATTTTCCTGTGGACTGTAGACGGACTCCGAGCTCTGCAGCTATCGTGTATGTACATGGTTTTCTGTTTTATTTGGGAAAAAATTACTAACCTCGTAGGGATTGATCCTATTCGCCACTTTGAGGGGTAAAGTATGTAGTCATGAGCACACTTACCACGTTCTCTATAATCCAACTATCATTCAAAGCTTCCAACAGAGACAGTAAATATCAATGAAGTGGTCAAGATGTTATTTGTCCGAACGTCTTCCGTTCTCTCAAGAATGTCTCTCAAACTACAAAAATACACTGATGTCAGGTGAGTTTGAGATAGCAGGTGAAAACACTCTAAAGCAGCTGTGAAATGTCACATCCACATTTTCATATTCCGGAAATCTCCCAAAATATACGAAATTTCCCCCAAGGAAATCATTCTCCCTATACTTTCAATGGACACAACTCGTGAGCCGATCTTTTTCAAGAATCTATCACTATCGAGTAAGATTTACGTCGTCCTCTTTGCACTGTCGTTCCTAATTTTCCCATTGTACGATTACGTTTATCATTGGAGCAAGGAGCGAGAAGTGAATGTAGGTTTACGAGAAAAAAGGGACAGTGTGACATCCAGTAACCTAGTCCGGTAAAGTCGATTTTCACAGACTAAAACGATTCGAATCACGAATCACTTCTACAAAGTGATTCGACTCATCCATTTATTGATTATTCCGTTGAGCTTGTGCGCTGTGGTTTATTTCAATAACTTGGTGCCGGAGTGCGATCCGAATGGTGTTGTGTGAGTGTGTCGCCGCCTTTTAGATATTCTCACTGTGGTTTCTCAGTTGTCTCGTATTTTTTTATATGGCTAAATTGATCCTAGCTATCCTACTGGTCCTCCTTCTCGTCGTCTACACTTGTGCCACTCCAGTCTGCACACTTTTGATCTCCTTCCTCGCCGCTCAACGCTTTTTGATCTACTTTTTCCCGAAACTGGCCCATCTCATAAATCCGACAAGGTGAGTGAGTATTCAAAACAATTAGCACCTCAATTTTCACAACAGGACTCGTTTTTTTGCTGCTTTATACATTATTGTGTCTCCAATAAGTGTGATTCCAACCGTTTGCTTCATATGTGACCTCGTCACCATGATCTCAGTTGATCTGAAACTAAAGTCGAACTTGCCCAAATTTTACTATTATTGGTATTATCTATCCTTGCCAATATCTCTGAACTGTTTGGTAATCAGATTCGATTTCCAGCCATTTATTGATTTTTTCCAGCGTCTGAACACTTTGCTCAATGTTTTCG
The DNA here is from genome assembly GCA_963966605.1 of Caenorhabditis sulstoni. NCBI lineage: Eukaryota > Metazoa > Nematoda > Chromadorea > Rhabditida > Rhabditidae > Caenorhabditis > Caenorhabditis sulstoni. The sequence goes on from OZ016479.1 coordinate 12,044,013, forward strand.
TGGTTCTATCCTGTATTCCCTATCTCCTTATCTGTTTGAACATTCGGAAATTCAAATCGATAATGAGTGATGTGGCGAATCGGACTGAAAACTATATAAAGTCACAGATCATTGTGCTCCTACTGAGCAAATTGGTCAGCTTTCTGTATTTTCAGCATCTTATACTCATTTCTTATTTCAGCCAATGTTGATGGCTGCTTATGCTCTCACGAGCGGAGTAACGAAAAGTGCAGTTAGCGAAAGTGGGGTGAGTACAAGTCCCGAACCTTAAATCATACGTCAAAAAGTATATCTTCAGTTCCATTACGGTGTACTATGGATGAGCACACTCACAACATTCTCTATCATACAACTATCATTCATAGTTGCCAACAGAGACAGTATCAGGGAACTGGTCAAGATATTGATTGTTCGACCATCTTCGGTTCAATCGAGATATTCAACTGCGCCGGCGATCTCTTGATAGTTTTCCTTGATGAAGCTTCAACATATTAAAAAGAAAGATTGGGATAAAGATTGGATCCGTTCTTTAAGTTTTCTCTGATTCTCCGCACTTTTTATAACGTTCTAGCTGGGTATTACCACTTGCACATACCGTAAAACACTCATAAAACTGCACCCAATTTAAACTGAAATATCTCTGAAACTAGGAAAGTTAGGAAGAAGTTGTCAACTACAAACATGATCAACGTAAAATTTCCCATGTTTTTGTAGTTGACAACTTTTTCATAACTATTTCAGTTTCCAAGATATACCCTGCCAAAGTTAAACCCCAAGAATACCGTTCTACTAGAGCAAAGACGGTGATCACTCGGAGAAAAGTTTTAGATAATTGACTCTGGAAAAAAATTGGACGGTTTTTTTCTCCGAATTTAAAATTCGTTCAACAGATTCAAGTATTGAATTAAAAACGAAAATTTGAAAGGAAAAAGTGCGGCATGAACTTTGAAATGGCACTACCACGTCATTCTTAATCTGAGAAATGGAGAGTTTTTCATTAAGGGTGAACATTTATTCCATCAATAATTCATTAAAAACCATGTGAAAAACCTCAAGTGACCGCCAGTTGGGGCACATTTTCCGGTCGAACCGAGAGTCTTTGAGCAACGAAACATTTCAAAATCGCGTCGACAATTGCTTCTTTATAAAATATGAACGATAATTGAATGATGGGAAATGTTGTGACAATGTTCATAAAGAGTACATAGAATGATGTGACACTGAAAATTATTGATTTTGATGACAAAGCTTATGGTATTCTACTCACTCGAACTTCCAGTGCGTGATTTTCGTAAGTTTTTTTGACATAGGCTGAAGCTAGGCATAAAATTAACTGAAACAAAATGAATCTGATATTCAGACGAAAACTCACCAATTTGCTCAACAGGAGCACAATGATCTGTGACTTTATATAGGTTTCAGTACGATTCGCAGCGTCACTCATTATCGATTTGAATTTCCGAATGTTCAAACAGATGAGCAGATATGGAATACAGGATAAAAATACGGAAAAATAGAGGAAAAGGTTAAAACGCTGGAAAGACAGTATGGAAAAGTGAAATATTGATATAGAAATGATAAGAGCTTACCATACAGTTAGTCGATATCGAGCCGGCAAAATATTCGAGAGCAATATAATTTGTCGAACTATTTTTCTGGATCCTAAGAAGTTCAATGCGGCTGTCGATAAGTAAACAAGAAATCGGGATTATGAGTGTTGGTGAAACGAAGCAGTATAAAACAACAAAAAAACCAGATCTGAAAGTGATGCTTGAAAATTCCGTGAACCCTAACTTTTGAAATATTTGTCACGGTCCGAACCGAGATCGCAGTACTCATGCTCAAATTGTCACTTCTTGAAACAGTCTCAACGCGAACTTGATAGCTTTTGTGGAATTCGAATCGATAAGTATTTGAGTTCCGAAACCCGCAAGTCAAATTTTCAATTCCGTGCAGCTCTGGTATGGTTGTTTAACATCATTTGGACAAAAGTTTTGAAAACCTCTCGGCTCGGCCTATAGTATAACTTTTTGAAAAACTTATGTGACTAATGGTCTCGCAACGAAGAAACAAGTTTTGAGTTACGGTATGCATTCATTCAAGCAACTCACTAATGTATACTGTAGCACAAAGAGTTCAAAGGCGCATGCCTAAGTACTTTTATCTTCTCGTTGCGAGACCCGCTGACTTGGACAAACCTTGCCGGATTCAGGAAATTGGCCACTTTCGGGAAAAAGTAGATCAAAAAGCGTTGGGCGGCGAGGAAGGAGATCAAAAGTGTGCAGACTGGAGTGGTGAAGATATAAACAATCAGAAGAAAAACAGCGGTTAGTGCTGCCAACAGGATGAAAATGTATAAAATGACAAAGCAACTGGAAGAAAGTGAAAAATAAAGTGAAACGCGGTGGCAGTGCACTTACATTACACTTTCAGCATTGCAATCGGGAAGAAGATGATTGAAAATCATCAAAATGAAGAGGTACGTTGTGGGAATGAGGAAATGAATGAGACGGATCACTTGGTAAAAGTGATCCGTGATTGGCGTCGTCCTATTCTGAAAACTTTCAGAATCGATTCCCAAACTTTGCAACTCCATAAGGCCACCCTTTACTGACAACAATCTAGCTCCAACGTCTTCAGAATTTTTCTTGGTGACCTTTTTGCTCCGAATCTGATTCCGAAGACGTCCGAACTCACACGTGGTTCTCGATTCTTGCACGAATTATACACATAATAGTAAAATGGAAAAATTAAAGAGGTCAGCGACGCGAAAGACACTAGAATTGTGTATTCGAGTGGAGGCGTTTGATCAGGCCAGTTCATGACTTTCTTGATGTCAACCATTTCCGATTCTGAAAAATCGCAGCATACTGTAGTTCAGTGAAAAGCTCCATTCTACGGAAACCGGAGAATTTTGAGGGGAAACAAAGTTGGCGAAGAGAAAAGATTCCGAGAGCTAGTGTCACATGAGTCTGCTGAATTTTCGGATAGCAGGTGTATTCCAAAGCAGTCTCAAAATATCACAACCATGTTTTTGTCATCCAAAATTCTTCCCTCTGAAGAGCAAACAAAATGACGACGTATTTTGGCTTCACAAGCTCTGAAGACCCATTAGTGAATAAAATTCATCTCGCAATCGTCACACTTTCATTTTTCATTTTTCCATTCTACCATTTCGTTTTTCATTGGAACAGGGAGCGAGAAATCAGTGTGAGTTTGCCGAAAAAAAACACGGGAAACAAGTTGAGAATAGAGTAGAAACAATGTTTTCAGACAAAAACCATTCGAATCACGAATCACTTTTATCAAGTGATACGACTCATCCATTTATTGATTATTCCACTGGCTCTTGGTGCAACGTTTGCTCACTTCAATTTGGTGCCCGAATGTGAACCGGATAGTGTCCTGTAAGTACAGTTCTCGCAATATTTCTACGGAAAACCACATTTTCAGTCATAACTTTTCTTCAAAGATGTCCGATCGAATCGAAAGTATACTCAGAGTACTGTCATGATACCGTAGCTCATCTAAGTGGTAAAAACATCTGGTAACAATTTTCGATCGATCGGGGAACTATGGAAAAAGTTATGGCTGCCAAATGGATTCTCCGCAGAATTATGGCCCGGACTTGGATATATATATATATATACATGGCGTTTCTTTGTAGTTGCCATTTGATAATTTTTCCAATTCTATTAATCATGCTCATTTCTCTGGTATCACTTTTGACTGTCTATGCGTGTGCCACTCCAGTCTGCACACTTTTGATCTCCTTCCTCGCCGTCCAACGCTTTTTGATCTACTTTTTCCCGAAGGTGGCCAATTTCGTGAATCCGACACGGTGAGTGCTTATTCTTCTCCCAGTTCCAGGAAAAAAGAGTTTCAGCAGCTCTTTTCGAACCTTGAAAGTTCCAGTGACATTTCAGAACTCGCTTCTTTGTCGCATTATACATTGTTGTGTCACCGATCACTGTCATCCCAATCTTTTGCTTCACGTGTGACATCATCGCCACTGGTTTTTTCGAGATGCCCAAATTCTACCATCTTTTTTACTATGTATCCATGCCGATATCTTTAAACTGTTTGGTAATCAGGTTCGATTTCCAGCCATTTATTGATTTTTTCCAGCGTCTGAGCACTTTGCTCAATGTTTTCGTGGTTCTATCCTGTATTCCCTACTTGCTCATCTGTTCAAACATTCGGAAATTCAAATCGATAATGAGTGATGTGGCGAATCGGACTGAAAACTATATAAAGTCACAGATCATTGTGCTCCTGCTGAGCAAATTGGCGAGTTTTCTGCATTTTCAACATTTTATACTTATTTTTTATTTCAGCCAATGTTAATGGTCGCTTCAATGCTAACATACGAAAACGCGGATTGTGCGATTAAGGAAAGTTTGGTGAGTGAAGCGCGTCGATGAAACTTTCTGAAACGTTTTTTTTTTGTTGCAGTTCCATTCTGTGGTATTTATAATAAGCACATTCACCACGTTCTCTATCATACAGCTATCATTTATAGTTGCCAACAGAGACAGTATCAGGGAAATGGTCAAGACCTTTTCTGCTAGAATGTCTTCGATTCGATCAAGAAACTCAACAGCACCGGCAATTACTTAACATTCGCTTTCTCTGCCACGTCACACCAATTTGAACCCGAGTATATGTACTTGACTTTGTTATTCACGAAAAGTTGTACCTAAATTTTTCCCGCCAATTTTTTAATGAAATATCATAATGGTGCTAACATTTCTAGTCGTAGAACGGATTTTAAAATCTATGTACATTGGAATGTTCGCAGTGCTTTATTTCATTTTCCTCGAAGATTAAACCGGAGATGGTCAGTCGCTGGAACACTTTCAGCCATTGTCATAGGTGTCACTTTAAGATCCAGGTCGATTCAAGCTAGCACCGAGGACGATCGGTTTTGAATATCGAGCAAAATACAAGAACTATGGTTTTCCAGAACTTTCCAGAACTTGTTTCAAATTACATAGTATTTTTCTGAAAGGAAATCTCAAGGGGTTGCAGGTGCAATCATGTTTCTGGATAGGCTGGAAAATGCTCCGGCAAACAATAGTTTAAGCATTTCAACGATACACGATCTGTTGCAGACTATGAAAGAAAGTTGGATGACGGGAAAAGTTGTGATTGTGCTCAACCAGAATACGATTAGATGAAACTGAAAATTGAGAGGTTTTGAGCAGTGTCCGGAGCGCTTTTTCACTCACAAAACTTTCATTGATCACATCTTCCGTCATACTGTCTACCGCAGAAAACGCTATTAGCAATATTGCCTGAAACAATAAACATTCGTTCAAAGTGCTGGAAAACCTAAAAACTCACCAATCTGCTCAGCAGGAGCACAATGATTTGTGCCTTTATATAGTTTTCAACACCACTCATTATCGATTTAAATTTCCAAATGTTCAAACAAATGAGAAAGTAGGGAATACAGGATAGAACCACGAAAACATTCAGAAAAGTGTTGAGACGCTGCAAGAAATCGATAATTTCCTGGAAATTGAATCCGATTACCAAACAGGTCAGAGATATCCGACTTGAAACGAGCGACCAAGGGGAATACGAATTGGGCGCTAACCGAGCGGAATGCGACTCTGATGAAATTGTATCGGGGAAGTCGAATAGAAAGGAAGCATTTGGGACTATAGTGATTGGTGTCGAAACAAGGTATAAAACGCCGAAAACAAGAGTTCTGTGACAAAACTGATATTAATAGTTGGTTGAGCCTTTTTCAAGTCATCAAAAAACTTTGCAAATCTCTGAAACTTGTAGAGTTACAAAAACACTGTCAATTGCAAAAATTATCAGCGTAAAATTCTCCAAGTTTTAGTAGTTGACAACTTTTTTGTAGCTATAATAGTTTCAGAGATATACCACGTCTTCTTTATACGGTAGTTTACGGTAGTTAGCCCTGGACTTCGGTTCACCTTATCTCGTATATAAAACTAGCAAAGTTTGGGAAAAAGTAGGTCAAAAAGCGTTGAACTGCGAGAAAGGAGATCAAAAGTGTGCAGACTGGAGTGGCACACGCATAGATGACTAAAATGAATGTGATGGAGAGGCCCAGAAGAAAGCTGCCAGAAACATTTATTAGGGAACAACTGAAAACTCTGAAAACGTGACGGAAACACGATGAAACACTCACGCAACACTACCCGAATCGCATTTTGGCACCAGATCAGTGAACCAGAAAAGTGCGAACAGGCATGTTGGAATAATCAATAAATGGAAGAGAAGAATCACTTTGTAAAAGTGACTTGTGATCGAATTCGGCTCTGTCTTCAAATTCAACAATCATTCTTCCTCATATTTTGGTCAACTCACATCAACTTCTTGTTTCTTTTTCCAATGAAACACAAAATGGTAGAATGGGAAAATGAAGAATGATAGTAGAAAAAGGAAAAAATAGAGTTTGATTTCGAATTTTATCGCATTCCAATCAATATTATAAGCTTCCCACATTGCGAATGTAGTGAAAATGAGGATTTCAAACTGACGCAGCATGCCTAATTTCACCTGCTACCTCGAGTTGAGACAAAACGAGTTGTGCTCGAATTCTCGGAAACTTTGCACATCAGCTTTTTTTCTCATGTTTCTCACAATAAAAAACTCTGGCGGGTTTGTTCGGTTATCCACTGAAAAACTGAATTAGGAAAAAGCTGAAATGATAGCTGGAATATTCAGCGTAATTTTTGCGTTGCCCTTTTTGACTTTCCCCCTGTACCATTTTTTGTATCATTGGAACAAGGAACGAGAAATTATTGTGAGTTTGCAATGAAGTTTGAGAGAAAAGGAGGAGAGTTCGACCGTTTTTAATGAGATCCCTTCAAGTTGCAATATCTGTGAAACTAGCAGAGTTATGAAAAAGTTGTCAACTACAAAAATGATCAGCGTAATTTTTTCTATACTTTTGTAGTTGACAACTTTTTTGTAACTATTCTAGTTTCGGAGATACACTCTGTCAAAGTTGACGTCGGGTCCCACCACGAAAAAATGAGGTACCATAAACTTTTCTCGAATTGTCATCATTTTGTGGTAAATTCGATCTAGAATAGCGTGGTTAGAAAACAATGAGTTTGAAAGAAGATTTTTTCGAAAAAAAAAGTTTATGGCATCGTGGCGAGACCCGCCCGCCGTCTGTGGACTCGTTCGATGTTTCTGTCAACTCTAGGTACATGTATAATGGTATCAGTGCTGAAATCAATTCTTCCAGACAAAAACAGCTCGGATCACGAATCACTTTTATCAAGTGATTCTACTCATCAACTTGTTTGCCTATCCTTTACTAATATGGGCGGTGTTATATGGCAATCACATTATTCCTGAGATAGATCAGACGAGTGTTATGTGAGTATGTCCGCGAACATTTTGAAAACGCCTCCTGATGGTTTTCAGTTCTTCTGCTATATATCTTCCTGTCGGTTTATTCATGCTCATTTCTCTGGTATCACTTTTGACTGTCTACGCGTGTGCCACTCCAGTCTGCACACTTTTGATCTCCTTCCTCGCCGTCCAACGCTTTTTGATCTACTTTTTCCCGAAAGTGGCCAATTTCGTGAATCCGACAAGGTTTGTGGTTTTCGAAACCCGTATATGGCAGCGATAAGCTTCAAATTTCATCCCAGGTCTCGTTTTTTTGTCGTCTTGTACGTTATTTTGTCGCCAATCACTTTGATTCCCACTTTTCACTTCTTGTGCTGTGAGGCCATCGAGATTCTAATTCGCATGGAGAAAGTGCCGAATGAGCCCGAGTCTTACTATCCTTTTGATCAAATACATCGTCCGATACCACTGAGCTGTATGGTAACCAGATAGGATTTCCAGACAATATTTGACCCGTAGCGTTGTTCCAGCGTCTGAGCACTTTGCTCAATGTTTTCGTAGTTCTATCTTGTATTCCCTATCTGCTTATCTGTTTGAACATTCGGAAATTCAAATCGATAATGAGTGATGTGGCGAATCGGACTGAAAACTATATAAAGACCCAAACCATTGTGCTCCTGTTGAGCAAACTGGTGAGTGAGCAAGTATTGTGCAAGTACTTCAGTTTGTTTCAGCCAATGGTGAAGATCGCATTCCTGATGACTGACGCAACTGTTGTGGGTGTAAAAAAAGAGGTCTTGGTGAGTAACGGTGACACGTGACAAAGTTCACGCGATACAATTTTCAGTTTCATGCTGCAGTATTCGTTATAAGCACATACACAACGTTCTTCATAATTCAATCGTCGTTCATCGTTTGTAACAGAGCCAGTGTCGTTGAAATGGTCAAGTGTGTATTTGATCGAAGGCCTTTCGCTCGATCGAGAAGTTCAATTGCGCCGGCGATCAGTTGATCATCTTCACTATGCTTCTCTGCTTGCCACGTCATGTTTCCCATTCACAACGTCACGTGACTATGCTCTCTAGTAAAACGCTATAATCGGGGCCAAAAATAATGCTCAAACTTCACTGTTTTCATAGTTTCAATAAAATCACTGAATTCCGAAGAACAATTTGATTTTTGTCACGCGTTAGTTTGTCACCATTACGTCACATTTCGATTGTTGATGGAAGAATGCTGAAAAATTCAAAATTCGAGTCTAATTTCGCTCTAGTCAGCTCGAATTGCAGGTGAAAAGTGTTTTAGAGCAGCTCTCGGAATCAGATCGACTTCATTTCTGGGTTATTTCTTTCTCCGTCAATTTCCATAGAATAGAGCTTTTCACTGAACTACAAAGTTCCAGAATCGAAAATGTCTGACATCGAAGAAATCCTCAACTGGCCTAATCAAACGTTTCCACTCGAATCCAAAATTCTAATGTCTTTCGCGGCGCTGACCTCTTTAATTTTTCCATTTTACTATTATGTGTATAATTCGAGCAAGAATCGAGAACCACGTGTGAGTTCGGACGTCTTCGGAATCAGATTCGGAGGAAAAAGGTCACCAAAAAAATTCTGAAGACGTTGGAGCTAGATTCTTGTCAGAAAAGGGTGGCCTTCTGGAATTGCAAAGTACGGAGATGGACTCTGAAACTTTTCAGAATAGGACGACGCCAATCACGGATCACTTTTACCAAGTGATCCGTCTCATTCATTTCTTAATTCCCACTACGTACCTCTTCATTTTGATGATTTTCAATCATCTTCTTCCCGATTGCGGTGCTGAAAGTGTAATGTAAGTGCATTACCACCGCATTCCGATTTATTTTTTATTTTCTTCCAGTTGCTTTGTCATTTTATACATTTTAGTCCTGTTGGCAGCACTAAACACAACTTTTCTTCTGATTGTTTATACCTTCACCACTCCAGTCTGCACACTTTTGGTCTCCTTCCTCGCCGCCCAACCCTTTTTGATCTACTTTTTCCCGAAAGTGGCCAATTTCATGAATCCGGCAAGGTTTGTGTAAGTCAGCGGGTCTCGCAACGAGAAGATAAAAGTACTTCGGCATGCGCCTTTAAACTCTTTGTGCTACGGTATACATTAGTGAGTTACTTGAATGAATGCATACCGTACCGTACCAGAGCTGCACGGAATTGAAAATTTGACTTGTGGGTTTCGGAACTATAAAAAACTTTGCGGGTTCCGGAACTCCGTGCAGCTCTGAACCATAGCAAATACTTATCGATTCGAATTGCACAAAAGCTATCAAGTTCGCGTTGAGACTGTTTCAAGAAGTGACAATTTGAGCATGAGTACTGCGATCTCGGTTCGGACCGTGACAAATATTTCAAAAGTTAGGGCTTTCGGAGTTTTCAAGCGTGACTTTCAGATCTGGCTTTTTTGTTGTTTTATACTGCATCGTTTCACCAACGTTCTTTATCCCAATATTTCGTTATTTTATCGACTGCCGCATTGAACTTCTTAGAATCCAGAAAAATAGTTCGACAAATTATATTGCTCTTGATCATTTTACCGGCTCGATATCGACTAACTGTATGGTAAGTTCTTATCATTTCTAGATCATGTTTTCACTTTTTCATACTGTTTTTCCAGCGTTTAAACCTTTTCCTCAATTTTTCCGTATTTTTATCCTGTATTCCCTATTTGCTCATCTGTTTGAAAGTTAAAAAGTTCAAATCGATAATGAGTGACGCTGCGAATCGGACTGAAAACTATATAAAGTCACAGATCATTGTGCTCCTGCTGAGCAAACTGGTGAGTTTTCGTCTGAATATCAGATTCATTTTGTTTCAGCTAATTTCATGCCTAGCTTCAGTCTATGCCGAAAATATGTGCAAATGGAATTTTCCAGTAAGTAGAATACCATAAGCTTGTTCAAAAAAATCAATAATTTTCAGTGTCATTTGATTATATTATTCTTTTCGAACATTGTCACAACATTTCCCATCATTCAATTATCGTTCATATTTTATAAAAAAGCAATTTTCGACGAGATTTTGAAATTTTTTTTCGTTCGAAGACTCTCGGTTCGACCGGAAAATGTGCCCCAACTGGCGGTCACTTGAGGTTTTTCACATGGTTTTTGATGAATTATTGATGGAATAAATGTTCACCCTTAATGAAAAACTCTCCATTTCTCAGATTAAGAATGACGTGGTAGTGCCATTTAAAAGTTTTATGTAGTAAAAATAGAGATCGCCTTGTCGCACTTTTTTAATTTCAAATTTTAGTTTTAAATTCAATTCTTGAATCTGCTGAACAAATTTGAAATTTTAAATTCCGAAAAGAAAACCGTCCAATTTTTTTTCAAAATCAGTTATCTGAAACATACCGTCTTTGCTCTAGTAGAACGGTATTCTTGGGGTTTAACTTTGACAGGGTTCATCTCGAAAACTAGAATAGTTATGAAAAAGTTGTCAACTACAAAAACATTGGAAATTTTACGTTGAACATGTTTGTAGTTGACAACTTTTTCATAGCTCTGCTAGTTTCAGAGATATTTCAGTTCAAATAGAGTGCGTTTTTATTAGTGTTTTACGGCATGTGTTGGGTTTCAGGTCGATTTCCGCCGATATCCGTTCGTTTTCTCATTCTCCCTTCTTTTTTTGTGTGTGACCCGCCTTCATGACGGATCTGTTTTTGTGCGGCGATCCGCTGGTTATCTTCCCGATGCATCTAACTAATTGCCATTCTGACACCTCTGTGACCCGTTTTCTTCCGTTATAATAACACGAATCGGAATCTTACTGAATGTGGGGCGGCGAAAAAGGTTTTCGATTCGGAATGGAATCGAATCGACGTGAAACTCGAGCCCCTCCGTTTCTGTGTGCCTCGTTCAGACACCTTTTTGCTCATCCAACAATTCATCATCACTTTTTTTTCGCTTTCCCCTCCCCAATTTTTGATGCCTTTCTCCTCGAATTTCGCCCCTCAATCGAGAAAAAATGGCGTCTTTTTTTCTGATTCTAATGTGTTTTGGCATACAAAGTGAGAAAAAAGAATAGAAATTGGAGAAATATGGGAGAAAAGAGGGTTTTTCTTCCTCTTTTTTCGCTTTTCATTTTGCTTTCTTTCTCCCCGTCAGCTCTCTTCAATTTCGTCGTTTTTATCACACGTTCAAATCGTGTCAGCTGCCAATTGCGAATTGGAGAATATAATGAGACGGGTGTGATAAAAGTTGAGAGAAGAAGAAAGAAGATAACGATTTTATTGCGGAACACTCGAGAGACAATCTTTCTTTTCTGCCATTTTTCGCTGCTAGCGTCTGTTTTGTGGCGCTGCTAGGCTCTATTTCGTGGCGCTGCTAAGCTCTATTTCGTGGCGCTGCTACATAGACTCTATTTCGTGGCGCTGCAAGGTTCTTTTTCGTGGCGCTGCTAGGTTCTATTCCGTGGCGCTGCTAGGTTCTATTCCGTGGCGCTGCTAGCATCTGTTTCGTGACGCTGTTAGGCTCTATTTCGTGGCGCTGCTAAGCTCTATTTCGTGGCGCTGCTACATAGACTCTATTTCGTGGCGCTGCAAGGTTCTTTTTCGTGGCGCTGCTAGGTTCTATTCCGTAGCGCTGCTAGGTTCTATTCCGTGGCGCTGCTAGCATCTGTTTCGTGACGCTGTTAGGCTCTATTTCGTGGCGCTGCTACATAGACTCTATTTCGTGGCGCTGCAAGGTTCTTTTTCGTGGCGCTGCTAGGTTCTATTCCGTAGCGCTGCTAGGTTCTATTCCGTGGCGCTGCTAGCATCTGTTTCGTGACGCTGTTAGGCTCTATTTCGTGGCGCTGCTACATAGACTCTATTTCGTGGCGCTGCAAGGTTCTTTTTCGTGGCGCTGCTAGGTTCTATTCCGTAGCGCTGCTAGGTTCTATTCCGTGGCGCTGCTAGCATCTGTTTCGTGACGCTGTTAGGCTCTATTTCGTGGCGCTGCTAAGCTCTATTTCGTGGCGCTGCTACATAGACTCTATTTCGTGGCGCTGCAAGGTTCTTTTTCGTGGCGCTGCTAGGTTCTATTCCGTGGCGCTGCTAGGTTCTATTCCGTGGCGCTGCTAGCATCTGTTTCGTGGTGCTGCTAGGCTATATTCCGTGGCGCTGCTATTCTCTATTCCGTGGCGCTGCTAGCGTCTGTTTTGTGTCGCTGCTACGCTCTATTTCGTGGCGCTGCTAGGCTCTATTCCGTGGCGTTGCTAGTCTATATTCCGTGGCGCTGCTACTCTATATTCTGTAGCGCTGCTAGCGTATGTTTTGTGGCGCTGCTAGGATCTATTCCGTGGCGCTGCTAGTCTATATTCCGTGGCGCTGCTAGGCTATATTTCGTGGCGCTGCTGGGCTCTATTCCTTGGCGCTGCTAAGCTCTATTTCGTGGCGCTGCTAGGTTCTATTCCGTGGCGCTGCTAGCATATGTTTCGTGGTGCTGCTAGGCTATATTCCGTGGCGCTGCTATTCTCTATTCCGTGGCGCTGCTGTCGGTAATTTCTAGGTGCTGTTAGTAGAGTGTTTTCGGTGCACTCCCTGTTTTTACTGCGTTTCTGTGGCGCTTTTCGATATGCTCCAGCTTCTTCACTCCGCTCAACCCGTCGTTCGTCTCTTCCACTCACCACCTGCTCTTCGTTCCGCCCGCATCCCATCTCCGACCATAATAAATCACACTTCCCTCTGCTCGCCCTTTCTTCTTCTTCTCCTATTCTTCGTCTACCCAGAAGCCCCCCCGTCATTCTATTCCAATTCTTATTCACTCCTTCTTTTCCCTGGAGCAGCAGAGACCTCCGTGGAAATACCCATTGTCTTTGTGCACATTCCGGAAGTTCTTCCATGTGTTCATTGTCTGAGGACCTGCTAAACGCGTGGGTAATCATTTTTCGAAACGTGGTTGACCGGTGGTAGGTCAAAAGCAGTGAATTACCATAATCTAATCGCCTCCCTCCTCTAATTGCCATCTGGATCCCTCCAACCCATCCCTCCCGTTCCGCCTAGAATCTTTGTTGTGCCACTTCACACCCTAACATTTGAAATGGCTCGTTTCCACCCGGCTTCTTCTGGAGTGTGTAAAGTGGATCCACACTACTCACTTCACTACTCCCGGGTCCTCCCAGGAACCCTCAATTTTCAATTCCCGTCGTATCGAATTCACTTCCTTCCTTTTCTTCTCGAGAGTGAAGATTCTTTCATAGGGGGGCATCGTCTGCTCAATGCGGAATATTTTGAAATTTATATACATATTTTTGTTGTTTCTTATTATTATTATACGGCATGAAATTCACGAAAAACTGGTGTCAAGTTTCAAAAAAGTGTGGGAAATCCAAAAATAGTCGTTTTCATTGTTTATTTTTTTTTTCTTCTTGGCACTACGGAATCGGTGCCCGCCGTGCTTCCGTGGCGCAATAGGCAGCGCGTTCGGCTGTTAACCGAAAGGTTGGTGGTTCGAGCCCACCCGGGAGCGAAATCTTTTTGCCCATTGCCCTTCTTACTTGTGTTCTTTTGTTTCTTCTTGCCGGAGGGGATTAATTTCGCAAGCGACAGCACCAGGCGAGGCTTGACGGGTCATGGGTGATGGTGGTCCCCAAGGGCGGTTTTGCACATTCGCTTGTGACACACACACAAACACACACACAAACATTTGTCACATAATTTGCATATTGGGTACGGAAGGAGGCGGAGACATTTTGCGCCATTTCTCACCCGAAAACGTTCGAGCATTCCCTGCTCTTTTCGCTTTTTGACAACCGAAAACGGCTGTTTGCAACCAAGCGATTGTTTCGGTGCATTGCTAATTAGCTCCAATCGTGTGTATGTGTGCATCCTACCACCAACAAACCCACTCTCCCTTCCCTCCCCCCTTATGTCGTTTTGCACACGAAGAGAGAAGAGAGCAGATGCTTTCGGAGCCCCCCTTTCCACAGAAAGAGCACACAGTGAAGCATTTATATGACTTTAGCTGGCGGGACGGAGAGGAAGAATTCGAACCCGAACGCTTTTTGTAGTCTTAGAGAGGAAACGGCAGGGGCCACGGCCGAATTTGTGACGCGCCGCGCCCTCCCGTCCGCTTTGTTCGGAGAACAACAACAAAGTTTGTGCGACTTTGACGGCGTCGGGAGGCGCGGCGGCGCAGATTTGAGTACGAAATTCATGATGGTAGTCAGTCATCCGTTCTGTTTTCATTTGATAAACACTTTTTTCTGATCCGAAGGAGACAGGAAGGCCTGAAGTTTCATCTGAAAATACCGTAGTCCGTGGCCTTCATAGGTCCTAAAAATCTTCCTAGCAGCGCCTAGAAACCTCGTCTAGCAGCGCCTAGAAACTTCGTCTAGCAGCGCCTAGAAAACTCATATAGCAGCGCCTAGAAACCTCGTCTAGCAGCGCCTAGAAACTTCGTCTAGCAGCGCCTAGAAAACTCATATAGCAGCGCCTAGAAACCTCGTCTAGCAGCGCCTAAGAACTTCGTCCAGCAGCGCCTAGAAAGCTCTCCTAGCAGCGTCAGCAACCCTAAAATTGACGCTAGTTTCGAAAAACATGTTTTCAACTCACTGATTCATACGATCGCAGCCTTTCAGAAGGTACCCGGAACCTTTTCCCTTTCAGCCACTTCCAGCCTCCACTCACTTCTTCTTCTTTTTCTTCTCAAATAGAGTGTCTCCTTCTTAAAAATGCATCGTCTTCTTTATTACTTTCTCTGCGTCTCTTCGTCTCGTCCGCTGTTTCTCGCCGCTCCAGAAACAAGAAAAGCGGCAACATTTCGCAGACGGCTCTCTCGGAGCTGCAAGAGCTCCAGTTGAGTCTGGTCACTTTTGACCCCCCCCCCCCCCCCCCTCCCGCCAGGCGGCTTTTCCATTCTTCGTGGTGACGTTAGAGTGGGAGAATCTAGAAAAGGCAAAGTCGTGAGAAAACTGCGCCCTTGTTTTTATTATTTTCGCCTTCTTCTTCTTCTTCTTTTTCGTTTTCCTCGAACCTCATCATCATGAGCAGAGAGCGGCCTCCCAACCAAAAATAAACAAATTTGTGCCACTTTCTTGTCCATTTTCGTCGCGTTTTCGCGCCGTGTCTGAAAAAGAGCCCTCGGCGGAGCCCGTCGGCCCGACTAATTAGCTCAATTTCCTGCCCTCCGCCCCTCCTCCTCTTCCTCCTCCTCTTATTCTTCTTCGTCTTCTAGCTCTTCACACAACGAAAACACGGCCGCCCGTTTCCAATTTTTCTATCACTTTTTCGCCTTTCCCATCATTCCCATCTTCTTCGGAGAATCTAGTGATTTATGGTTATGTGTGCTCTTTTTGGACTCTTTTCGGAGCTCGCGGAGCTTGATGGGTTTCGAGATTTATTCGTTTCACTTTTGCGTTTGGATTGCACAGATTCCGGTTTGCAGGAGAGAGAAGACCATGACTACTGTCAGTTGCTCGCCGAGTTTGGCCGATATTCGTGCTCTTCAAGTGAGTGGGGGGAACGGAAAATCGAACTACAGACTACGATTGTTGGTGCTGCTAGCTGCAATTTCTGGACTCCGTGGCGCTGCTAGCTTCAATTTCTATGCGCCGTGGCGCTGCTAGCTTCATTTTCTAGGCGCTGCTAGCGTCGGTTTTTGAGCGCCGTGGCGCTGCTAGCTTCGATTTCTAGGCGCTGCTAGCGTTAGTTTTGAGGCGCTACTAGCGTCCATTTCTATGCGCCGTGGCGCTGCTAGCTTTAATTTCTAGGCGCAGTGGCGCTGCTAGCTTCAATTTCTAGGCGCCGTGGCGCTGCTAGCTTTTATTTCTAGGCGCTGCTAGTATTAGTTTTGAGACGCTGCTAGCGTCTGTTTTGGCGCCGTGCCGCTGCTAGCGTCAATTTCGAAGCGCTGCGGAAGCAAAGTACTTGTGCCTGCCGCTGCTTGGTACGATTTGTGCGGCTTTTTTTTCTCATTTTACTATTCCAGGCCGACAATCTGGACCGTCTCCGTGACTCTCTTCAAAAAATCAACATTCGCGACGTGGTACCGCTGCTCGTCGCAAGAAACGTGCTCAGATCCTACGAGATGGGAGCGCTTTACGCGAAGGTGAGAAACTACTTTTGTTGAGCATATTTATTCAATCGATATTCAGGGCTCCGACGAGCAAGTGGATGCTCTGATCGACCTGCTCAAAACAAAGAACCACTGGGTGGGTCCACTGACCGATGCGCTGATCAGAAACGGAAAAGCGCCGATCGCGAAGATCCTGCTCGAACTTCAAAACGGAAAGTGAATAGTCAAGAACGAGAGAACAATGAATATCGATTGATTTCTAATTTTTGTGACGACATTCCTAACTGAATCCCAAGCCCAACCAACAATAATAAACATAACTTTTTCTTCTTTAATTTATCGAAAATTCGATTCCCATAATAGTGCACTTTTCAAGCTCTCTTGCTGAACTGATCCACTTGTTTGTCGACGAAAACGACCAACGGATCGACAACGGTCTCGTAGAACATGACGGCGCCGCGAGTCTGCGGCAAGTAGAGGTAGACCAAAAAGATCGCCTTGAAGATGTAGTAGAACGGGAAGAACGAGAAAATCGCCTCGGAGAAGAAGTCGACGAGGCAGAGGACGGCGAAGCACGTCCAGTAGATCAGCCAGCTCGTGTCGTCGTCAGTCTCTTTGGTGCGGATCGCCTGAAGAAATGTTCCCCTTTGCATGGTTTTCAGACAGTTCGCCAACCTTCACAGACGCATACATCGGGTAGCCGAATCCGATGAGATTGCAGAAAAGTCGGGCGGCGGAGCCGAAAATCAAGTAGACGGCGGCGAGGGCGAACGCGATGTACGACACCTGGTCGCGTTTGATTCCCAGCGATTCGGCTTGCGCCATCGCCATGTCGAAGAGGGCGCCGTGCGGTTGGGAGAGGAAGACGAGCATGTCGGCCTGGAAAAAAGTGGTTTTTAATTTTTTCTGATACATACATATAGCGTGATTTGTGAATATTGCAGTTCGCAGTGTGTAGAAAACACACCTAGCAGCAGCAGCACCTACACAGAAAACGCGAGTAGCAGCGCCTGGAAACCCTCTCCAGCAGCGCCTGGAAACCCTCTCCAGCAGCGTCTGGAAACCCTCTCCAGCAGCGTCTGGAAGCCCTTTCTAGCAGCGCCTGGAAACCCTCTCTAGAAGTGCCTGAAAACCCTCTCTAGCAGCGCCTTGGAACCTTCTCTAGCAGCGCCTGGAAACCCTCTCTAGCAGCGTCTGGAAACCCTCTCTAGCAGCGCCTGGAAACCCTCCCTAGCAGCGCCTGGAAACAATCCCTAGTAGCACCACACCGGAAATCCTCATCAGCAGCGCCAAAAAAAACGTTTCTAGCAGCGCCTAGAAATGCTCTCCAGCAGCGTCTGGAAGTGCTTCCCCGTCCCGGCTCCCCCCCATCAAAACTCACATGAGCAGCAGTCAAACCAGCGGCGGGCGCCACGTGTTTCGCCAACGCGGCCTGACGCGGTGAAACGGACGGAACGGCCGCCGGCGCTGCTCCGGGCGGATTCGAGTTGGCACGAGCGGACATGTTGCGGAAGCGTTCTTCGTCTTTTTCCGAAACGTCTCGAGAGAAGAAGGGGATGGGGAAGTGGAACTGGAAGGAGAGTGGCCTCTCGCCAAACGTTCACATTTTCCAGGATTACGGAGCAACAGAGTTCGGGAGAATGTCACGTTTCCATCCACTCTAACCGATCATCAACACAAGTGTTTTTTTTTCCGACGTGGAGAAAATGAAAAATCAACTGATTGAGAATGCAGAAAAATGGAATGTGGCTCTAATTTGAATATTCAAATGAAGAGTGTTCGGATGGCAATTTAAACGGCGTGCCGCCACTGCAAAGTGTGTCGGAAACAGCCAAAAATGTTTCAAATTCTCAACGTCTTCTCGGTGCTGCTCCTGTGCTCGCTGGCGGCCGGCTATTCTGTTCGTCCCAAGCTGCTGTCTCTGGCGCAGGCCGATGATCCATTGACTTGTCAGTCGTCGAATCGACCATTCCCCCCAGATTAACATGCAGATCTTTCAGACTGTAGTTCGTGCCCGACGTTGACTAACAATAACCGCGATATGATGTACTTCACGTGAGTTTTGAGCGGGAAAACCTCGGTCGTGGCCTAGGAATCCGCAGTCTTGTTTGAACTTCCACTATGAAGACGCTTTAATTGAAGGATTTCGAGCGATGCGGATGGTTGCAAAACGGCCACTTTCACCTGCGGAGTCGATACCCAATATTGTTCGGGAACCCAAATGAAGGTGAACGGTCAGGTTTACCAGGCATTGAACGTCACATCTGGCAGCGCCACAAACATCACTGTGGACCTGAAGTGCTCAGTTTATAGTGATGGCCAGCAACAGCAATACGGATGGGTGTTGAACGGGACGTGAGTGTCTGACGAAGTTTTGTTGAATACGCAACTTTTCTAGAGCGTTCTTGACGTACCTGTGTGACATGACTTGTGCTCCGGGCGGTGGTGAGGTCAATCCGAATCCGATCACTACACCAACAACCACCACGACCACGACCACAACTACCACCACGACCCCAAGCACCACTACAACCACTGAAACTTCTACAACCGTCACATCCACCACCACGCCAACTACCACCACACCAACTACCACCACACCAAGTACTACCACACCAAGTACTACCACACCAAGTACCACCACACCAACTACTACTACACCAAGTACCACCACACCAACTACTACTACACCAAGTACCACTACCACCACCGAGGAGTGCACTTCGACCGAAGAAACGACGACTACCCCGCCACCGCCGCATGGATGCAAGTTGTGAAGAGTGTAGCTGAAGTAACGTGACCATTACATTCTTCTCAGAATTCGAAGAAACATTCAATAAACTTGCGTCTCATTCCTTTGAGTTTTGTTCGAACTCTGGTAATAATGGGGGAAGAAGTTTTTGAAAATTGTGCTCTTAGAGTTTAAACATTATCAACTTTATTATTATTATTATTATCAATTCGAAAAAGAAAAATAGTGCTGGAACGAGTTGGTTACTCCCGGCTCCGTGAGCTCACGGAGCGTTGCTCTCTTGAGTCGGCTGGCTCGCGACCTCCTTGTTGTCCGGAGCCGACGGTGGAGCAGCAGGGCTACTTGGGGTCGCGGTTCCGAACAAAACGGGCGGCAGGAAGGGTACCGAGTCGACCACGGCTGGCTCTATTCCCGGAATCGGAGAGATCGGGCCTTGTGGGAGCTCAGCACTTGGAGGAGCTGGAGCTGGAGCTGGAGCACCCGGGCTCGGAGCAGGAGCCGGCGGAGTTGGAGTGGCAGCATCTGGAGTGGCGGGAGAAGGAGCAGCAGGCGGAGCTGCTGGAGAAAGAGCAGGAGCCGCTGGAGCCGGAACGTCGAGTGGCGGGCCGGATGGAGCATCCGAAGAGCTGACGGTGCTCTTGCTCTTCTTCTTCTTCTTGTCCTTCTTCTTCTTCTTGTCCTTCCTCTTCTTGCCTTTGGTCCTGGTGCCAGTGGTTCCAGACGTTGCGCCCGTGGTGCCAGACGTTCCGCCCGTGGTACTGTACCCCGTACTATACCCAGTCGCCATACTTCCCGACATCATTCCCGACTCCATACTGTCTCCGTACGGATCCTTGCTCAACATCTCCTTCTCCTCCTTCTTCTTCTTCATCGTCCAAAAGATCAAGAAGGCGGCCGCCGAGCAACAAATGCAAATCACGACGAACGCGATCATAATGATCACGTAGCCGATGGTGGCGTCGCGAGTCGTAGTGGGCGGCGGCGGCGGAAGTGTGGGCGGAGGCTTCCAGGGTGTTGGCGGCGCGCCTGGTAACGTTGTTTCGGGCGGTGGCAACGTCGGCGGCGGCGGCGGCGGGGCGGGAGGACCCGATACCCAGCTGGTGATCAAGTTAGCGACCACCGGAACGAGCGGAAGAAATGCGAGCCACTGGAATTACACGACGTTTTGAAGAGTGCGAAACATGAAGCGTTAACTCACCGGCACCATTTTTGGATGAAGTGGATTGGGGTTGGTCTTCCTGTCAGTGAAGCTTCCAGACTCTCGAGTTTTTCAGACTAAACTGTCTGGAAGACGATTCGCGGGTTATTATAAGAGCATTCAACCAGGTGACCGGGTTTCGCGGTAATCCGGTTGGCCGGAAGAAACGTGAGGTACTGGCCGGGTGATCCAATGACACAGGACATCTGAAAGAAATGCTCGGGACGAGAGAAAAAAAGAATCAGCGACGGTTGACTCGACGAACTTTGAGCCATGGCGGTAAGCTTCCGATGATTCTTAGCCATCCGATCGAGACCCATTCTGATTCCAGGAATGGATTCCACTGATCACCACAGGAATCAATATGCTCGGACAGTTTCTACCCGGTCTTCTTGGAGCCAATACAGCGCCACCGGAACCACCGCAGGTGCCAGCGCCACCGCCTCCCGCTCCGACTGCTCCGCCGGCGCCGGGCGCCCCGATCGTTTACACACTTCCGCCGACGCCTCCGCCGCCCATGACGACGACTGCCGTTTCGCTGACCATCTACGGAATCGGTTTTCTGATATTTGTCGGATTGATGTGCATCGGATGCCTTGCAATGGGATTTCTGTACATGTACATGCAGAATCAGAAGCTGGCAAAGGAGAAAGAGCGGGACAGAGGGGCGGATGACTACGGAAGAGGTGGCGACAGCTTCTACGACGCTGAAACTGGCTACGGTGGCGGAAGACGTGGTCGGACTAGAAGAGGACGGAGCGGAATGACTTCTGGGGCATCTGGAACAGGCCGCTCGGGATCAGGCTACGGACGAACTGGAAAGGGAAGAAGAACGCGAACTCGTTGACGAATCTTTTTTTGTTTTTACTTGTTTTAATGAAACATAATAATAAAACATAATCGATTTTTCTCACATCAAATCGATCAAATTTCGAAAATTCGGTGACTTTTCTCTCCTCGAAACAAGGCCTGCGCCTTTAAACTCTCCGGGTTACGGTAGCAAACATTTTCGCGGAACGTTCAAATTTCTTGCAGTTTTTTTCGTTATTTTTTGCTTTTTTTCCCAAGTTTCCCCGGAATTTTATTATTTTTTTTTTCAAATAAACTAAAAAATGTCAAAAACTACAAACTAATAAACAAAAAAAAAAACACACACACACACAAAAACAGTCTAGTTTGAGCGTTTTTTTTTTCTGCAAAATGCATAAAACTCGATAAATACGCATTCCAACCTCACCATCAATAATTGTGAGTCTTCATTTTTCAGTTATCAGCTGATAACAGAGCCGCCCGCCGCCTCTAGCTGATAAGTTTGTACTTCGGTTTCTCGCGTTTAACCAAAAAAAAAAGTTGCGTCGGTCAATTTGACTCCTTTTTTCTCTACGTCACTCGACTTTTCGCCAAGAATTATTGTCAAAAACTTGAATTTTATCATCACAACCGTTAAAATATCGATTTTTCAGCTGAAAATCACGAGAAAACTGTCTGAAAATTGCAGGTCGGCGCCATCGAGCGATCCGTCATTACGCCGCCAAAATTTCCGAATTTTTCATGGATTCCAACGACTATCAGCATTTTTACTACACAAGTGTAAATGTTTTCTAAATTTAAAACGCTTAAAAACGTCTGAAAAACAAATTTGAATGACAAATTATTAAGAAAATGGAAATTTATTGGAAAAAAACGCGCGCGCGCACGAGAAATGTGATTTTTGATGGGAGAAATTGCATAATGCGCTTCTCTGCAGATGCCCTCGAGCAGTACTTCAAACGGATCACCTCAACGCCTTCAGAAGGACGTCTTCAGAAGGCACTCCACGATTCACACGACGACGACGACGAGCGCTTTCCCGTTTCCGCCGCTCGTCGACATAAATTCGCCTGCTGAGACCGTGAGAGGTTGGTCTTTGACCTGAAATCGCAAAAGAATTCTGAAATGCCCCGTTTTCAGACACCTCGATCACCTTGTATTCCACTGCAGTCGGCGAGGAGATGTGGAGGTGAGAGTTTTCTGATTCCCCCCGTCTTTTTTTCCAGCCAAAAATCTCCCAATTCCCCGTTGTTTTCGAGGTGGGGACTACAAAAATTTAGTCAGAAAATCGTACAACACGCGATATTTTTCACTTTTTCGCGTAAAAGAAATTGTGATGAAAAAAAGTGATTGATTGACGTTTTCTTTTTCGCTCTGAAAATTTGCAATTTTCTGTGAATCCATCTGAAATTCCATTCTTTTCCTCTCCCACGATTCTCTCCCTCCCTCCCCCCATCCGAAATTCAATTATCCGCCCCGTCGGAGCGCCCCCACAGACGGGCGGTCCATATCTCTTTTTTTGTCTTCAAATCGACGCCCCGCACAAAAATACATGAAGTCTGCCGGTCGGCTCGCTTTTTTCCTGTTGTTTTTGAAACGTCTCGACTAGAAACTTCAAGAAAACGATGCTGCTAGCCGCAATTTTCTGACGCTGCTAGACGAAATTATCAGGTGCTGCTAGCCCTAATTTTGTGGCGCTGCTAGCTGCAATTTTCGTGGCGCTGCTAGCCGCAATTCTCTGACGCTGCTAGACGCAATTTGGTAGCACTGCAAGCCGCAAATTTGTGGCGCTGCTAGCCGCAATTTCGTGATGCTGCTAGCCGCAATTCTCTGACGCTGCTAGACGCAATTTGGTAGCACTGCAAGCCGCAAATTTGTGGCGCTGCTAGACACAATCATGTGGCGCTGCTAGCCGCAATCATGTGGCGCTGCTAGCCTCAATTTTGTGGCGCTGCTAGCCTCAATTTTGTGGCGCTGCTAGCCAAAATTTTGTGGCGCTGCTAGCCACAATTTTGTGGCGCTGCTAGCCTCAATTTTGTGGCGCTGCTAGCCACAATTTTGTGGCGCTGCTAGCCCTAATTTTGTGGCGCTGCTAGCCGCAATTTAGTGGGCTGCTACTCGCGATTTTTCGGCGCTTGGCACTGCTAGTCCAATTTTCGCATTTGACCACCTGTTTTCTGATTACAAAATCTACATTCTCGGAAATCGTGTGACCGCCTTCTTCGCATCCATCAGCAGCGGCAGCAGCACACAAGTTCTTCTTCTTTTTCCGTCGTGTCACTTTGTCGCCTCTAAATTAATTCAGTTCTCGTGTGATGTCCCGCCATCATCATCTTCATCTTCCTCTTCCCCCTTTTTCACATCTTCATCATCTTCTTCTCGTCCGCTTCCCTCAAATAGACTAATTGAATTCATCATCGATAAATATATATTTTTTCTGTGTTTGCGTGCTCTAGCAGCCCTTCGCACAGTTTTTTAGTGAGATTCTGACTCCAGAAGATGTAAAGATTCTGAATCTGCTCTAAAATGTTTTTTTTTCGGAGCACCTCCCTGGAGACCGTTTGTTTGAGAGCACGCAATGGATAGGAGGGGGGTACATTAAAGCTTCTTTCTCGTTTCACCCGCGCGCGCTCACTTTTTCGAAGGCTTTCTTCCTCGTTTCAAAGAGCTCGTTTCGTCGCAAATTACCGGGGGGGGGGGGGGGGGGTCTTTGGAGACAAATTGGCGTTCTGAACGCTTTCAGTCGTTGTTCCCCTTCCTATTCTGAAGTCGTCGTTTCGTTTTTTTCTCTCTTCATTCCAATTCACGTGAGTGTGTGCGTGAAAGCGTGAGAGAATGACTGAAATGTCTCTCGATTCGGAAAACTATCAGTCTTCCTCCCTGTGAGATGCCGCTCTGTGGCGGAAGAGATGAAAAATTGAAGAAAATAGAATGGAGAGGAGAAGGTTAGCGGAAATATTCGTCTCAACAGGGGGGGGGGGTGAAAAAG
Source organism: Caenorhabditis sulstoni (assembly GCA_963966605.1). Taxonomy (NCBI): domain Eukaryota; kingdom Metazoa; phylum Nematoda; class Chromadorea; order Rhabditida; family Rhabditidae; genus Caenorhabditis; species Caenorhabditis sulstoni. Next base: position 12,068,143 of record OZ016479.1, read on the forward strand.
AAGAGCATCGCCTTTTTGATTCTCCCGAATAACACACCTTTGAAAGATGTTGAAGGAAAAGGAGAAGAAGACTCATAGACATTCCCGGATATTCAAATTTCCTGCCGGCGCGCGCCCCTCGCGACCCTTAAGATTAGTTGAGACGTTTTGGTAGCTCATTCGTTCATGTTCCATCGATTTTCTGTGTCAGCATAGATATGACCATCTCGTTTTATCTGAAATTCTTCAATTCTAGCCTTGCTTTGAAATAAAGTAACTCATATCAAAAATCTCATGGATTTTCACGCGGAAGACTGCTGAAAATTGATGTCTGACACCAATTTTGCACCTTCTTTGGCTTCTTACCAATTGGTGACTGGTGTGCTCAGCTCCCGGGCAGTTTTGCTCTTTTCATGCTCCGGAACCTAGTGTGTTTTAGTGCATCAAGAGAGGCGAATCGTTTTTTTTTTCCTGAAAAGCTCTCTGAGCTCTTAGTTGAAGTGTCTAGACCTTTCAAAATGTCACGATACAGTCGTCGGCTCTTCAGAATCCTTAAGCCGCTTCCCGCCGGCTTTGGCTAATGAAATTCCGTCTATCAGAAGCAGAAAAGATGCAAAAAAAAAGAGCAGTGAAGCGAGCTCTTATAATTAGGAATCCATCCATCCGATGAGAGCCCCGCTCTTCTCTCATTCATCTGCCACACAATTTTTATTCATTTTCATCGAACTGAGGGGTCGGAAAAGAGAAGAAAGAAAGTTTGTTGCATTCGCTTCTTCCTTTCCTCTTAATGTTGCTCTTCCTCTTTTCGCCTATTTTGCTCCGCGAGCCTTTCCGCGAGTAGCCGTTGTATACATGTCTGCGTCTACAACGCCGCTTCTTAGCTTCTAGACGAAGGCTCACGTCTTCTTCGGCGAGCTCCGTTTCTCACACACACACACACACACACACACACATACACAACACCTTTGGAGCAGGAAAAATAACATGGGGTTGGAAAAATTCTCTCCCCCACTCTTCTTTTCCAATCCCCTCCCACGTTTTTTTTTCTCTTTTCTTCTCTACAAAAACCTCAAAAATCACTGATTAATTTATCCCCGGAAAGAGCTCTCAATCTGATTAATTGGCTTGTGTGGGGTCAATTTAAGCGATTGGCTGAAAAAAAAATGTGGTTAACCTCAGATTTTGAAAGTGTTTCCAATCGGATAAAGTGCACCACACTGGGTGCTCCGCTATTAATCTTTTGCGCTCTCTCTCTCGCTTCCTCGCTTTTTGCAGTAGATTTGTCCTATTTTAAGAGATAATTCCTCGTTTTGCTCTAATTACTGGCCGGCTCCGGATTATGCAGATTATAGTGAGGAACTCGATGATCTTGCACTCTGAAGGAAGCGCTTTTGAAAAAAGTTCCTAATCGCTAAATCGCTCTGCAGCTCCTAATATTTGAGCTAGCGATATGTATCGAATAGCACTTATCATCAGAAATTCAAGAATTTCTCCACTTCCGTTCCATTTTTCTTCTTCCGACGACGACGACGACGACGTCATATATTCTTCTTCCCTTATTCTGGATCTTCTTCCTCCGCTGCTTCCAGACACCACATTTCGGGTGTTGGTCTGAAATTCGATCCGTCGACTACGACTACCTCTCTCTCCTTCTCTCCCTCCCTCTCTTCTTCGACTTCCAGCTCCTTCTGGCTCCTCGTTTTTCGGAAAGAAGCTCTTTGTCGTCGTCGTCGTCGTCGTCGTCGTTTCTGTGCGTAGGTGGATTCGGACAGAGCGCACGCCCAATTTCGCGAATTTTCGCGTCAATTTTGTCGCCGCTGTTTTCCGGAGCTGTGCCTTTTCACTGGAATTTCTCGTTTCCGCCGCCCTCGTCTTCTTTTCTGCTCGCGGATCCTTGTCAAGTTTAATTGGAAAAGTGCCACTTCACCGCTCCGACTATTTTCAGTCATTTCGCCGAGTTTTCAAAGGCCGGGAGCAATAAAAACATCCGTGTTTTGCGATTCGCCACGTCGTCGTCTTTCACCCCGAGAAAAAAGGAATTTCGCGTGAATCTCTCATGAGAATCAGAAATTCTTGCAGTTTCCATATCTCTCTATCTCACTGAAACCCAGTAAAACGCGGAGTGAAGAGATTTGTGAATATTTCATTCGTTTCGCACGATTTCTTTCTCGCACTGCGTCTCGTTTCTCTCTTCACGTCTTTCTTTTCTTGCGTCAAAAGATGAACCTAGACTGGAGAAAAGAGGGAGAAAGAGAGATTTTTGAGTGCTTTACAAGTGCAACCTCACTTTTTTCTTTTCTGATGCGGAAAGGTTTCCAAAGTTTTTTGCACTTTTTCTTTTTGCTAGAAACAGCTATTGAGGGAAGCTACTTCAAGATTCTGGTACCAAAGTTTGGGCATTTCCCAAAAATCTGAAAATTTCCACATTGTAGTCGTCGCGCCACGTCTCTTTCTTTCTAATAGAAACTGACGTGGCACTACCATTTCATTTTTATTAGGCCGATCACGAGGGGGAAAAGCGTTTTGAACTTTGGAACTTTCGGAACTTTTGCGAACTCTTCTTCTCTCTCTCTCTCGAATCGGCCAATTTTCGCGTCACACAAAAGAGACACTTCTTTTTTTGTTGCTCAGAGTGAGTGCCCCACCTCCCTCCGCCGGTGAATTCAATTTTGTGTCTTTATCTTCACTTTCTCCGTTTTTCTTTCTCTTCTCCTCCTTCGCTCTCTTTTTTTTTCATCTGAAGCTATATGAACGAAACTTTTATTTCTCTCTTTCTCTCTATCACACCTTTCCTCTTTTCTCACCTTACACACACAAAAAACTACAGCCTGAGCGTCTCTTTCTTCTTCTCCTCCTCCTTCCGAACGCATTCACAACAGAAAGAAGAAAATATCGGCGGCGGCGGCAGTTTTGTTTTGTTTTGTTTTGTTTATCCTCGTGTCGTTCGTCGTTTCGCATAGAGAGAAATTGGCCAGAAGCGTCGCGGCGAACGACGAAGATAATGATGTGTGCGCCACGTTCGCAGGGTTTTTTTAGTCTTGTCCAAACATTGATGCGCCGAATACTCACCATTTTCGAGTGCCCCACTTGGCTTCTCTCTGTTTTTCGGGCCGACGGACAGAGAATTTTTGTAACCATGGTAATGTCAAAACTTTTTCTGCGGCTCGTCATATTGCTCAATGAGCCGGCGCGCTTTTTTTTTTGTAGACGAATTCAATGCATGGCCACCGAAGTTTTTTACGTTTCTTTTCTGCCTTTTTGACAGACAAATGATGATGGCCGACGCGGAGGGAGGAGAGAGCCTTGCTCTCATTTTGCGCTCATTTTCGTCGTCATTTTCGTCGCGCTCCGATTTTTCCAACGTGTTTTGTTTGTTTGTTCAGGCCTTCCGGAGAGGGGAGGAGCCGCCACCAGAGCAGCTTTGTGCTCTTTTGAAACTAGCTGACAGCCCACGTTCTTATTCTCTTTCAGCCGACGAAGCGAGGAGACGATCAGTTTGAGCCTCGCGGATGAGCAGCAGCCGAGAAGCCAGAAGAAGAAGAGCAGAGCAGACGAGTCTGGAGCGGCATCGACTTCAGGAGAAGACGTCCTCGTCATCGTAGATGAGCCACATCGATACGATACATCGTCGTCCACTTCGAACACACTCACACAGAACACCAGCTTCGTTGCTCATCACCAAAATTATTATCAGCAGCAACCAGCTAGACCTCTTCAGTTGCCGACGCTTCTCGTCACCTCGACACCATCGACAGTGTTCGATTCGGGTGAGCGTTTTGCGTGTTTTCCGAAGCTGTCATCGCAATTCTCTGGCGCGTCTAGTCACAGTTCTCTGACGCTGCTAGCCGTAATTTTGTGGCGCTGCTAGCCGCAATCCTCTGGCGCTGCTAGCCGCAATTACCTGGCGCTACTAGCCGCAGTTACCTGGCACTGCTAGCCGCAATTACCTGGCGCTGCTAGCCGAAATTTCCAGGCGCTGCTAGCCGCAATTTCCAGGCGCTGCTAGCCGCAATTACCTGGCGCTGCTAGTCGCAATTTCCAGGCGCTGCTAGCCGCAATTACCTGGCGCTGCTAGCCGCAATTTCCAGGCGCTGCTAGCCTCAATTACCTGGCGCTGCTAGCCGCAATTACCTGGCGCTGCTAGCCGCAATTACCAGGCGCTGCTAGCCGCAATTTCTTGGCGCTGCTAGTCGTAATTTCCAGGCGCTGTTAGCCGTAATTTCTTGGCGCTGCTGACAATAATTTCCGAGCTGTTACAAAAAACTAAACAAAAAAAGAAACAAAATAATTGCAGACGGCTGTTTCAACTCGCACCTCAACCATCACTTTCTGTTCAACGCGTCGAGCGATTCGATGATGAGCGGTCTCACGTTTCAACTTCAGTCTGGAATTCACAAAAAGGCGGTGTCAGTTGAAGCGAACGAAATCGCACTTCGCGATCTTCGAAATGAGGCGTTTCAGTTTATCAAGGAAATTGTGAGTTTTTCTTTCAATTTTTTACTTAAAAAAATTTAAAACAAGTATTCTTACAGTACCCTGAGAAGGGATGTGAATCGCTTCAAGACCACATCCTACTCTACAAACACGATTTGAGATCGATCAACATACTCCAGTTGATTAGCACCGCTTCGGATGTGACAGATGGAACGTTGGTTGAGGTCGTCATCGGATGTGAGTCTTTTTGCGCAAAAAATCTCACAAAACGACAATTCTCAGGTTTTCAGTCATTTCCAGCCAATTTCAGCCAGCGAAAGCCCCATTTTCCGCATGTTTTGCCTATTGTTTCTTCTCATCTAGTCGCGCAGCCCGCCGAGCGGCTCTTTGTCTGTCTGCGTCTCGTCGTCTCGCCCACTCTCTCAGTTCTGTCACACATCCGTTTGGCCATGACTGAAAACGAGGTCGAGACGCAGGAACTCGAGACACGAGGGCGCAGCGTTTCTTTTCTTCCCATCTGTTCGCTCTTTTTTCAAACTGTTCCTTACTCGATTTGCAGCCTCGAGTTGCACTCTAGCACTTTTAGAAATCTCTGAAATTCGAGCTTTGACTTGACCTAAAAAAGGTCGCAGAACTCGCAAATCTGAGTCAGGAGAAGAGGAAATCTCGGATTTCCTTTCCCCCTCCTATCAAGCAAGTAAGAAGTAGTTCTTCAGAAAAGAAGGGGGGCAGTAGATCAAATTAGCATGATTTACAAGTAGGAGATGATGCATCAGCTGCAAAGGCGACGACGACGTCTTCTTCGAAAGATTCTGATGGCTCCATTCACTCATTCATCGTGTGACACCTTCTTGCAGTAGTGTTAGTGTAGAGTAGTAATGGTAGTAGGGAATACTCATCCTTCATTTCACTCGCCTCCTCCGTCTCACCTAATTATCCTTTCTTCCTTTCCGTTTCCTTCTTCTTTACCCCCCCCCCCCCCCCCCCGCGGCTCGTGCGGTTTTTGCCAGCCGCCAATGGATTTAGCCGGACGAGAGCCCTTCTTTTTCCTTTTCCAGCGGCTCTGCGTTCTGTTCTGTTTTGCTTTCCGCTCATATTCACTGCTCCGATTCCTTCGCGATTCTTCTACTGGTTTCGATGGTGCAGAAGGTAGAAGAACAAGGCGACGACGACGATGAGGCTGATGATGATGATGATGACGTCGTGGATTACGTGACGATCTGATGGACGGAGAGAAGGGGAGCTCATCATCAGATTAGAGCACTTCACGACGGCGGCGAAGACTGCGACGTTGAAGAAAAAGAAGGAGAAGAAGGAGAAACAAGCACGGGCCAGTGGTTTCCGAAACGACGTTTCCGAGCTATTAAACTTTCGACTTGACGCTTCGGGGTACTGTAGCTTTTAAAATTGCTCGGAAGCAGTCGCCGTTTTCGCGAATCCTTTCCAAACAGAGATGGCAGTGCCACGTCACACTGAGAACACTTTAAAGGCTTCTTTTCCTTCTTTCTCTTCTTCTCCATCTTATTGAAATGTTTTCGAATGTGGGAACACGTGCCAACGTACACAAACACGATCAGACGCTGGTTTTTTCTTTCTCATCTTCGTCGTCGTCGTCGTCGTCATCAGAAGAGTGTGATGCCCTCTTCGTTTTCTGTTGCTCTCGCGGTCACAATCTCCGCTCTCAAATCATCCTCCAAATCTTGTTTATGATGGACACGTTTTTCTTCTCCCGCTTTCTCTCTTTCTTTCTTTTTGCGTTTTTCATTTTTTCTTGGTTTCTTTCTTCTTCGACTTTCGGCCGATTCCTCTTTGAAATGTCCGTCTTATAGGTGGGGGAGGGGTTTTTTTTTGTGATTTGTTCCCGAAACTCGTTCGCCTCGGAAGCTTAGCTGCCCCTAGTTTCTCCGACAACGCGACGTGTCGTAGCGGCCTCGGAGCATCTGGCTTCGGAGCACTTCATCATCAAATGTGTTTCAAAGTCTCGACCACGTTTTGGCTTCTTTCAGTTTCTTCCTCTACTCGGTATTCGGAGATATCAAAGATCTCCTTCTAGAGCTGAGCTCTCGAGCTTTGGCGGCTCGGCTCAACTTTGACCTGAATCTTCATCCCTCTAATAATATGCTCCTGGAGCTCCTACGGGCCTCTCTCTCTCTCTCTCAGTTTTTTCTCCACTGCTCACGGATGGAAAGAGAAGGCGGGGAGAATAATTCATATCCATGTATATCCACACGCATCCTTCCGTCCTCTTTCTCTCTCTCTCTCTCTCTCTCTCTCTCTTACTCACTCATTTTTTCCCTTTTTATTCCTGTGCTCATAGAGAGCACAAATAGACATGGTTGGATATATGTGTGTGTGTGTGCTCATTTATATTTGAACCTTTGTAATATATTTTTTCATCATCCTTCTTTTTCCTGGGCTTTCTCCATCTATTCCAAGCTTTCGGCTTGCCCGAACCGACGTTTTGAAAGGATTAGAAGCTTTCCGATCCTCATCTTCAAATTAGATTCATGGATAGTTTGAAAGAGAGAGAGAGAGAGAGATATATAGAGACATAGATAGACCCCCTCACACTGATAATATACTTAATCCTTCCACTCGGCGGGAGCTCCGTGTGCTCCGTCCAGCTCCGCTCTTTGGAGTTGATAAATCTGTTCTTTTCCTTCCTATTCGCCATTTAATCCGCCACATTTCTCCCTCTCCACGGTGGCAAACGTACGGAATCACTGAGTTTCATCCACTTCTCACTCGTTCTTCTCGCCTTCAGAATACCTGACTCTCTCCCAGCATGACGGACTCGAAACCGCCGGGCTCGCCGCGCAGCTCGTCCTCGTCGGCGTCGAAAATGATGAAAAAGCAGCAGCGGGCGAAGAGTTGTGCGACACCCCACTCGGGCCGTAAATCGCCGCGTCTCGAGGTGAAGGCGATGACGATCTCGTCGTCGCCGACGAACCGACTCCTCCTTCAACAGACCTCGTTCGCTGTCGTCGAGGATCTGAAGGAGTTCTCGATTCAGGAGAAGCAGCGACGGAAGAAGAGCACGCAGCCGGATGTTGGACGCAGGACGCTGATTGTCATCGGGGGTAATGAGCGCTGAAATTGGCCGGGAAATGACTGAAAATTGGCAGCTGAAATGATGTAAAACATTGAAATGCATTTTAAAAAACTGAGTGGATTAACGCTGTTAGCCCTGATTATGGCGCTGCTAGTTGCCATTTTTGGAGCTGCTAGCTCTTTCGATGATTCTCGATAATTACAGCGTGCCCGCAAAACGAGCGAATCGTCGTCCATCCGCACACGCTGTTCGTCCACTCCTACAAAGTGCCCACATTCTGCGACTTTTGCGGCGAACTCCTGTTCGGACTCGTCAAACAGGGACTCAAATGTTTCGGATGCGGCCTGAACTACCACAAGCGATGCGCCTCGAAGATTCCGAACAATTGCAATGGCTCGAAGCAGCGGCGGCCGTCGGCGATTCCACTCTCGCCGTCCAACTCGAACATTTTGAATTTGGGAGAGCGACGGGTAGGGTGACAGAAGATCAGCGTAAAAAACAAGACGACGTGCTTGTTTTGCTCGGCGAGCCGGTACCCCCAGACAGTTTTTACTGTCCCCCGAGAACTCATATCTTCTCCCAAATACGGCTGTAAATAGAAAACAAACGAGAAAATCATTCGAGAAACTTCCTCATTTCGTGCTCATCGCATATTTTTGTCTGGCTAATTTTGATTTTAAAATCTGCGAAAATGACAAAGATTTGCTGGGTTTTCAGCGAAGAATCTCGATGAAAAACTTTGCCAAAAGACAAAAATTAAAAAAATTCCAGCAGTCACGTCGTGACTCGTGTCTGGAGGCTCTCGACGCCGCCCGACCATCGTCAACACTCGGCGGAGCAGCGACGCCGAACATTCTGGTCACTTCGGACGATTGTGGTGATCCGATTGGAGGAAATGTGAGCTGCCCCCTTTTCATTCACCCGAACCAAAACGAGTTTCAGTTCCTACAAATGCCACGAAAAGACCGGTCGTGCTCGTGGAGCGGTCGACCGCTTTGGATGGAAATCGCCGAGGCGACGAGAGTCAAGGTGAGTTTCAGACCATTTTTCCGATGGCGAAATTGGTCTCGGAAAAGCCGACTCGACTATGCTAATTTTCGCACACATTTTCATTCCTTTTCGCATATTTTCTTTCTTTCAAACTTCAGAAATTTTACGACTCGCATCCAAAAGTTTCGCATTCAAATTCAGAATTCAGTTCTCCTCTTCATCCTTTTCGAATTCACTTTGTTTGAAGCATTCTGGAAGTATTTTCAGAGCCCATGGAATTCTTTTTTCTTCAGGTACCGCACACATTTCAAGTGCACAGCTACAAACGTCCGACGGTTTGTCAGCACTGTAAAAAACTGCTGAAAGGCATTTTGCGGCAAGGAATGCAGTGTCGAGGTCGGTTCTCGCGTTTCCAGCTGAATATACCAGCTCGCATTTTCAGACTGTAAATACAATTGTCACAAAAAGTGCAGTGAGCACGTGGCGAAAGATTGTTCTGGAAACGCGCAGGCGAGCCAATTCTTCCTCGGAACCGCCGATGATGGTGAGTACTGGAAAGCTCCAGACGCTGCTAGACACGGGTTTTTTTTTCGGTCAAGCGCTGCTGACAAGCAATTCTAGACTCTGCGTTAGACGATTCACAGGCGCTGCTAGACAGAATTTCCAGGCGCTGCTTTCGAGAGTTTTTTTTCGGAGACGCTGCTAGATAGAGTATTTCTGGTAGTGCTAACCCAATATTCACGCATAAACCCACACAGGAACGAGTTTGTCGGGCAGTATGGATAATCTGCGAATGTGCAGTGTGCCGTTCGGTTCGGATCAGTCGACATCGGGTATTGTAGTTTCGAGATATCGTACTCATATTCATTATCATTTCCCATCACCCTGCTCACCGATGAATCACTAACTAGCACAATTATATTTACACACTGTCACAGTCTATAACTTCTCAATTTCAGTTTCCATATTTCTTTGCTTTTCCCCTCATCCCGTTCAATTGATGTAGTGGCCTAGTTTTCCCTTCGTATAGTTAGGCCGTTCGTTTCGGAAATTTTCCGAAAAAAAGAAGAAATGAGAAGAACGCACGGCTTCAAGGCACCATCGCAATAATTTGAGTTTACCGCTTTCTCTATCAATCACACCGCTTCTCTTTTTTTTTTTTAATTTTTTAGTTTTCTCTCACAAACACACACACACTCACGAATTGGAATAGTCAGTCACAGGCATTTTCGGAAGCTCTCGATTTTCAGGCGTCTCGGAGGATCGTGACGACGAGCTGTCGGTCAGAAGCGGTGGAGGCGGGCACAAGAAGGCGCAGAACACGCCGAGCGCTCCACTTCAGGTAGACAACAACATCTGATAAGTCAGGAAAATGGCGAGTAGCCGCCAGACATCGGCCAGTCATCCGCTTGACATACGCCAAAATGCGCGTCTCGACCGCCAGTGGCGCTTCAAAGTCGGCCAGTGGCGGGTTTGACAAATCGCTTGGCCGAATGTCATCGGCCGAGCAATTTGCGGACCCTCCAAAGCGCGCAAGATTACCTTAGGCGCTGTTTCAGCGGCGCCAAAAACGCACGTACATTTTCAGGGATCCGAAGGTTCGGTGTCGTCGCCGGGAGCGGTGGTGTCGTTCACGAGCGGTCTGCCGGGCGACGATGACGTCATCAGCGCGGAAAGTGCCAATATTCCGTTGATGCGAGTGGTGATGTCGAAGAAGCAGACGAAACGGAAGAGCAACAAGTTGCTCAAAGAAGGATGGATCGTGCACTACACCGATCAACAGAATATGGTACGGAGCTATTAAGATTTTCGAGTGCTGCTTGAGCTCATCGATTTACTATCATTATTCAGCGCAAAAAGCACTACTGGCGCCTGGACACGAAGAGCATCACCATGTATCAGGACGAGAACTCGACGCGCTACTACAAAGAAATCCCGTTGAACGAGATTCTCGGAGTGGTGATTCCCGTCGAGAAACAAGACTATCTGTTCGAGATTCGCACCGGAGCCTGCATCTACTTCATTCGTGAGTCGTTCACTTTTTCTTTCAGCACCTCCGTTTTCAGTCGAAAAACCAGCCACTTTTCAAAGTTTTCCCCTCTTGAAAAGTTCAAAAATCTTCACGGTCGCTGCCGATGAGAGAAAAAAATATGTGCATGGTGTAATTGACAGGCTTTCGGGGGGGCCCTGACGGGGCAGGTTCAAAAGTGTCATTTAATGTGCGTGTCTGTGTATTTGCACCGCCAAAGCCAGCAGCGAATTTCTGGTTTTGCTTGGGGCGGTAGCGAAAAGGTACACAAACTTTGACTTTTATCACCGCTCACACGTATACCGGCTTATCACTTTTAATTGTCTCGCGCGAACTGTTCCGAGTTTCGAAGCGGCTCTCAGGGGCTATTTTTAGCATTGCGATCCCTTTTCGAGAAACTTGGAACGTCTTCTCTCTTTCTTTTTTTTTTTGGTTCGACTGAACCGAAGGTGCCACTTGAAATGATTGATTTATAAGATTGAAACGAGGGTCATTTCCTCTCTCTCTCTTCTCCGGTCGTCGTGTCCACCCACACTCACGGAACGATGACAACGGATTGAAAGTGGGAGCGGAATGTGTTCGTGGTCTCTTTCTAGGTTCTTTTTCCCGTTTCTCGTTTGTTCTCTGTCGTTGTACGTTGCCGTATGTACGATCTTCTTAAAAGCGTGAATGATGGGTTACTGTAGTTGCGGCTATTCAGCGAGAAGCGTACCTGAGGTTGCCACGTCATCGTTTTCTTCCAATTGCAATGTTTTGATTGAATGCTTCTCTGCCACGTCATAATCTCCCACTTTGACAAACGTGTGTCATCGCTTCCGAAACACGTATTCGAGGTTGATGAACCTTGAACTTTTTAAGTAGCCATTCTCTGTTCTATTTGCCGACCAACGCGCTTGAATTGCGCGTAGTATGACCGTCTATAAGCCGCGACTTTTTTCAACAGTTTCGGGTCGAAATGACGCATCAGATGGGTTACGGTAGCTTTGACGACTTCAAAACACGGAATTCCGATTGAACTCTGTTCACTCAGCTCATTTCTCTTGCCAAAAGGAAAAGTTGGGAAGAACAGTCTCGGAAAAAAGTTGGTCTCACCGATTCTAGACTTTTGAAGGTCACTCACGAAAGTCAGTCGAGAATAGTCGTCGCCCTTTGCTAGAGAGAGAGACAAAAAACGGCTTCTCCCTCCTCGCCCTCCATCTTGCCGCCGCAATTTGATGTATGCGTCATCACACACTCGCATATATTTTCGTCGTGCCCGCCCGGGTCTCCGTCGCTTACTCACAATAATCCTTCTGTCGCCCCTCCCCCTCCTCCCACCGTGAAAAAGTCGAAGAATGGTTTGGTGGTGGTGGTGCGATTCGTCGAAAAGGCGATTTCTGCCGGCTAGCAAGTTTGACGAGAAGCTTTTTCTCTTTCTTTTTGCTTCTTCTTCTCCACCCAAAGTTATCGTCGTATTCCAAATTTCTTCTGGAAGCGCTTCCAGCTTCTCTTGAACAGTTTTTGTTTCGGTGTTTCGGTGTTCATTCACTCCAAGGTTGAATTGTGTGTTCTGAAAGAAAGAGAAAAAGAGAGAGAGATTTTCGACAAAGATTGGAAAGGTGCCTAATGCTAATGAGTGTGACCTGAGAAGCGAGAAGAAGAAGAAGAAGAAGCCGTTCTTCCTCTTCTTCTTCATTCATGCTTCCATTGTTCCCCAAAGCCTACTCTTCCCCTTTTTTTCGGCGTTTCAAGAGTGTGTGAACTTCCTCGTTCTTTGGATAGTTTTGCAAACGAGACGAGCGGTAACAGCTGTTCTCCGGTTCACTTCGTGTCCCCTCTCACCGATGACTCCTCTTCTTTCCGCAATGTTGTGATTGACGGCGGCTCGTTAGTGCCGGAAATCTGGATCCCAAGTGGTTTTTCATCATTTGAGAGATATTTAGAACTCGCAGTGCCACGTCATAGTGTCTATCTTTGAGATTCTCCATGGTAGATCAAAAGAGTCTCCGGGTAGACTTGACTTGAACAAGCAGTTCTACCTGTGCGTTCCTTTATTAACTAGATCTTTTTTGCCGCGCTCTCTATCTCTCTCACACACACACTTTTGCCACCACAATTACTTTCCTCCCTTTCATTTTCCACCCTACTCCTCATTATACGTTTTTTTATTCTCTCTCAATTACGCCCCTCTTCCGTTTTCTATAAAAAGAATGCTGTTCGACACATTTGAGTCTAAAGGAATGAATTCCAGAGTCTTACGCTTACTGTAATCTAATCTAGAAGGTTCTGATCATCTTCTTATTTTCAATTAGTGCAGAAGATGTGACGAGGAAGAAGTAGAAGACGTCGTCATCGTCGTCGTCGTTGTCTTCTTGATTCCCTCGCCCGCACTCTCGATTCTTCATAAGCGACACCACATTAGCATCTTTTTGTTCATTTGCCTCCTCCTCCTCCTCCTCCTCCTCCAGTTTCCCTCCCTCAACGTGTTACTCGAGATGAATGAAGACGACTATGATGATGATGTAGATGATGATGTTGAGAACGATCCTCATCTTTGTCGGCGTCTGCCTCTCCTGATTCTCGACGTCGTCTGACGTCTCCGGAAGACTTGTCTGATGATTCGACGAGTTTCTGGAAGAATCTATCTCGACCACAAAATACGCCAATCACAATTTCTCTCGCCCTCCCCCGTTGTATTTTTCCACATGATTAACCTTACACATTAGTTTCGATGTGTGTGTTTTTTTTTCGGCTAAAAAATTGCGGAGATGACAGGAAACGGGAGACGTAGACACTTGAACGAATGAAGAAGAAGAAGAAGGAGAAGGCGCACACGGTTTCCGTCGCCCCCCATGCATTTCTGATCTACCTGACCTTCTCGACACTTCCTTCTTTTTTTTACTCGCCTCCTGCCCTTTTTGTGTCTCGAGATTTGGTTTTCTGACTGGTGGTTCGTGTACTTTTAGCAGGTTCCTCACTCGCTTAACAGCTGAAACGATCTGAAAATGAGCCGGTGGTCAGTTGCACTGTAATCGGTTGGGTTTCGTGGCATCGAGTTGTAGTTTCTGGCATTCCGTCTTTGCAACCTTCTGATAACGTTCTTCTCTTTCTCTTATTCCCATGTGATCTCTATTCTCCGGCGAATTGGTCAGGAAATGATAAGGAACGAACGGTACATACCATTTGGTGTGCCATTCGAGAGCCGAACTATGCGTTCTTCGTTGCCCGTTCTCTCTCTCTCTCTCTCTGATAGTTTTCATTGCTGAAACTGTCGGTTTTCCACCTTGAACCGGTTTCTCTCGTCCAGTTTACTTCCAGTCAATTTAGCCAGCAGGTGGTGCGAGAAGGTGAAACGAGATGGTCAAGAAATTGCGGAAAGTGACAGTTACCGAACATTTGGCGGTGAAAATTCCGAGAACACAGTCATTGAAATTGACGTCTTCACCTGCAAAGACCACGTGGTACCACTTAGTTTTGGGATAACTTTCAAGAAACTTCTAGAATCGAAAGTTTTCCGAGTTAACTCCTCCAAATGTCACTAGATTGACGTGGCACTTTCCCTCGGTTCCACATCGTAATTGTTTTTATTGGGAAAAAAAAATCGTAATTTTCTTCCTCTCTCTCTCTATTTTTCCAATACCATTTTTGTTTTCCCGAAAATAAACAAACAAAAATAGGCAGGCAGGCTGAGAAAGGGTAATAAAAACAGTGTGTGTGTCTGTGTAACGCGGCGAAAAAAAAACGGGGAAAAGCTGGAATTGTGGGACGGTGTTATTGGTCGGCGGTCGGCTGAAAATAGCCAACAAAAAAGCAAATAGTAGAGGTCATTTTCGAATTGTCTCCCATTCTCCTGTTGTTGTTGTTGATTGTTCGAAAGTGTAACGCTTCGATTCACTCAATGCAATCACTACCACAAAAAAAGTGGAGAAAAATGGAGAGAACTCGGTGACATTTTCTCGTTCTCTGCCTTTCGTTTCCCACCTGGAATTCCGTTTTCTTCGAATCGGTTTCGGTCGATTCGTCGACGCCGCCGCAGCAATTTCGTAGTAAAGTAGTGGTCAAAAGCTTTTTCTCAATTTTCTCGGGTTTTGGCGGTCAACGGCGCCGTGGGGCGCGCGCGCGCGCGCTTCGAATCTCCGACTCCGCCCACTTTTTCTTTGTCTCCAAGCTTATCACCTATCAAGTGACCCAATGATGAGAGATAGAAATTTGAGAGAGAGAGATGGCTTTTGCTTATCTTATCAACGATTTGGACCACGATTACTAGAAGAGGAAATTGCAATTTCGTGCGCTGAAAACGAAACGTATTCGTATTCTCTAGTTCAAGGTTTCTCTCACTGGAAATGTGGGTGAAAAGTGGGCGGAGCGTCTCTTTACCTCCCCCCCCCCCCCCCCCCCTCTTCACCGTTTTGATGGTCAGTAGTTCGCCTTCTTCGGCACTTCATTCCCTATTTCACATTTCCACTCATCGCTGCCCCCTCTTCGTTTGGCAAACGGTCAGCAGAGTGTGAGATTTTGGAAGATCACACTCTCGTACATAACGACTGCCACGTCAATTCATTTCGATATTGAAGAAAGAGGTTGGCTGGGTGTTTCAGATGCTAGAGTTTTCTGGAATTCAATAAGTCTTCGGGGAAATGTGTTAGATTGCCACGTCATCTGCTCTTTTTCTATTAGAGCTTGAAATTACTTGAAGCTAACTTTTTATAGCATCCTTCCTTAAAAGGACTTTGCGTCAGGAGAAAACTGAAAAATTCATTCTCCTCTTCGAACCACGTCACGCAGACACGAAAGCATTTCGTGGAAGATTCAAAGTTGTGATATGCTTTACGTTTTTTTTTTGTCTCTCCGAATATCTGGAAATCGGAATAGATTTCATTAGCGTTGTTTTTTCTCTCGCGACGAAAAAAAAGTGACCTTCGAATCGAATTGAAGCTTTTGACCACTAGGCCGCAGACTGTGTGTGTGTCATTGACCGCACTGTCGCCGAGTGTAAACTACTATTTCTTGACGCTATCGTTTACTTTTTCGAGGTGACCAGTACAAAAAAGTGTATGCTAGAAAATAGTGGTTTTGAAACTGAAAAGATACTTTAAAAAAATGAAAACTCTTCGTTTTTCATTTCTTGTTGATTCTCTCTCACTCTCTCCCGATTCTCCCCCCACAATTTCGGCTCATTGATCATCCTGTCATCGCGGGGGCGTTCCGAGTACTTGGGTATGGAAATTTGTGTGGAAAAACGAGATGAAGAGAGAGAGAGACTGAGAAATCAACGAATTCAAAAAGAAGGCGAAGAAGAAGAAGGCGTGTAGGTGTCGATCGAAATACAAACACAAATAGAATGAACATTCGATTTTTTTCCCCATCTTAAATGTCACATTTAGCTATGAGAAGTTTCAAACTGAGCCCGTTCCATTATTCCGAAAAAATCAAAGTTAATGCGATAAGAAGAGAAACCGAGTGATCTCAAGTCAGTCTTTGACCGTTTTATGAGCCATTCACGGTCTTCTGGAACATTGGAAAGTCACTCTTCGCAGTCGTACACTAGCGTCGGTGATCTCGTCGTCTTCTCCTTCTTCTTCTTCTTGTTATCCGTGATCCCAACCTGATCCGTTTCATTTTCAACGTCTGCAGGTAGGCGTCTGATCTCGGCGTACGCGCCCGTCCAACCTTTTGCCGCCTGTCCAATATTTCTGATCCGCCGCACGTTCACATAGTGCCCTTTTTGTTTTGTCGATTCATATAGACATTTGCATTATCCTCGTCTCATTCAAAACTTGGCACTACATCAATATCGGAAGCCTGAAATCCTCAAGCTAAAGTGGTTTCGGCCTTGAATTTCGTGGAAGCCAGATGGTATTGAATAGTGGTCAGAAAAAGATAGAAACAGATAGATGATGATGCGCTGCCGGAAATGAAGACGTCAGAGGTGAGAGAACGATTCTTGCAACATTTCACCTTGATGACGTGGTAGTGCCACGTCATCAAATGGTAATAGTGACTTCATGAAGCTCCGTGCCTTCACGAGACTCGAACTGAACTATAGCCTAGTTTCATCCCGTCGACCCGCTTTTCGCGCTGTTCTTTTCTTGTTTCGTGTGTGATTTTAGACCTTTCCTCCTACGATGCCACCGCCAATTTTCGCGCACACAAACTGTCGTTTACAGCCCAGTTTCTCCGATTTTATATCATTTTTATCATCAGCCAAACACGGTCATACACACGAAACTTCCACTTCCACTTCCACTTCCACTTCCGACATCTTTTTTCTCTTTCTCCCTCTCTCTTTCTCTCTCTCTCCCTCTCGTTTCGCCTTTTTCACGTTCAAACCTAGCACCTCGTCTAGCAGACATGAAAAATACGATTTTCGCGCATGCAAGACGAGGTTTGCAAAACGGGCGACGCTCCGCCCACTTTTTATGATGTCATCAAACGGAAAACGAAAGGAGTGTGCGGCGAATAGGGCGAAGATAAACGAGATTGACGACGTTCCTCGGACTTTTTCTTCGACCAGATCAGTGAGATATTCGACACGGCTCAAGTTGTTCGATTCTGTTCTCGTGGCGAACTGGCAGATTAGCAGATTAGCATTTTGGTGCTTTGCCAGACGAAAATGAAATGATGCAGCGGATTCTGAAACTTTCTGAAACTCTAGAATCCTAGTATCTGTGCATCGTGCAAGATTTCTGAAAGATTCAGAATATCTGGAAAGAGCATTTCAAATTGTGCACTTTTTAGACCTCCCAAACTAACAAAAGGGATCTCTTTTTTCGATTTTTCCTCAATCCCTATCTTTCTTCCCCTCAATCATTCATTTCTCGATTTTTCCGACGTATGTAGTATGACCATGCACCATCACACATAGTGCCCAATTTGTTGACCGTTTGATTGTTCGTTCAAAAAGTCAAAACACAAATCTCGGTTATCATCGTCCTTTCTTCACCCGTTTTTCTCAAGATGCGCGCGTATCTATCCGAAGTTCCGTTGTCAACACCTTCTCGCCGATTCGGCATGGAATCCTAGTGCGAAAAGTATAACCATGTCACTGGTTGTTCCGCGAACTGCCACGTCACAGAAAAGTTTGGTGATTGTAGTGGAGTTCTAACATGTCTGTAAGTCCTCCGTATTGAATACAGTATAGTGTCGTGGGAAGCGCGTTTGCAATCTTTGTCAAGTCTTTCCGGAGAACAGTCAGTTTGATAGGATACGGTAGTGACACGTCATCACAGCTGTCTCCTTACCAGCCCACCCCCCCCCCCCCCATTCTCCTCCTTTCTCGTCGTTGCTAAATCGAATCATGAGTGTCGCCGCTGTCGCAAAGTCCACGACCAAAAACAATGTCCGTCGGAGCGAGCGAGATTCTCGAAAAACGGATACCGCGGTCACGTCGGCTGCGACGTCACAGAAGAAGTGACAATCACTCTTGGTTTCTTCCCCCGCGTTCATTAATCAATCACATGTGCCTATTTCCTGCGCGCCTGCCGCCGGGGCGCCCCAAAAGGTTTCTTCTCGAATCCATCGCGACGAGGCGCCCGCTTGATTCGTGACGTCGTCACGGCCGCCGCTGATGACGTCGTCAAACAGATACACAAAACAAAGTGATAAACGATTCGAGAAAGAGAGAGATGATATAAACATTCCCGGTTACTTTTCTCGGCGCACAGTTCACTGTTCTCTCCTCATCGTGACAACATTCTACAGTACATTTGTGGAATACCACTAAATCAGAATTAGTTGGGAGAAGAAGGAGAAGTTGGAGGAAGAACAAGAGAAATTGGGAAGAATGGCGGTGTAAAAATCAGCGTGTTGTTGTTGTACTACACGAAGTGTGAGCGATAGTAAATGAACGACCACGACGAACAAAACTATTTATGTACAGCTGCATACACACACACACATATCACAATCATACAACTGGTATCAGTTCGGAGAAGAGAGAGAAATGGGGGCGGAGCCTCGTGAGACTCCGCCCCCCTTCCTACCTGGTACCTGTGAGAGATATGATTCTCGGTATTGGTGTACAGGTGATCCTAACTGTGTGATCCGAACCTTTTTTCTCTCTCCTGACTCACCTTGGCTGTACACTTGGCAATTCTCCATCGCACGTCTTCTGCCTATGTTTTGTTGTTATACAAACAGAAAACAAACAGAGAGAGAAAGTACACATTTTCTTGGCAGACCCGGATGATTCATTTTCGCTCCTCTTCGTTTTTTCTAACGCCTTCCAGGCTTGCCTGATGGCTTCCTTAGAATGTTCACAATCTTTAAAGAAGACGTTGTTTTCCGCCCCTCAAGCCTCGTCTATCAAAATATGTGCATTCTGTTGTGTTTGCTCTCTGTATTCTCCGTTTACCCTCTCGCGGTGCACAATCGGTTGTTGTTATCACTTTCAGTGGAAAGTGAGAAAAGTTTTTGAACTCGCAAACAGCTATAAAGAAAAACACGCTTAAAAAGTGTTCGTTTTCGCCGTTCTGCTCACTTTCACCCCGTTTTTGACTTGACATGTCTACTACTGTAGCAAAGTGCCACGTCAACTACAGTACCCCCGAGTGTCATGCCTAACCATTGATCACTTTGACGTCAGAACACTCCAAAAAAAAATGTTCAGACAGTTTTCTGAATCTTTAAAAAACACACCAGTGATCTTCGAACATTTTCGACGACAAAATTTGGCAAACTTGAACTTGAACAGACCCTCGCCGCGTGGACCTTCCTCTCTACTTCACCTACTCTCCTCCACATCCTTACATCATTCTTTATATGTATGTTCTTCCTAGTGTTTTGCATATACTACTATTTTCGACGTCATCGGGTCATTCTCGAAGCCGGTTTTCGCTCACTTCTCAAGACAAAAAGCCACCGTTTCCATTGGTGTTTCTTTCGTTTCGATTCCAACTCCAACATCTTCCCTTCTGTTCCTTTCTGGAAAAGACACCGATTTCGGGACACACACTTTTCAATGTTGTTCCGATGATTTTATGATAACGCGACGTCGACATCATCGGAAGCGTCGACGTCATCGAGTTTTGCGTGCAATGAGAGAAGATAGAAGAACAGATCATATCTGCAAAATAACCCCCCCCCCCTCTCTCCTTATCTACTACGCACGCACTACAAACGGTTCAGTGTAGTCGTTATCAGATAATGGATATGCCGAGAATTCCTGGGTGCCACCACGCCATGCGCAAGTCCAGGATTACTGTAGCTCCCTGAACATTGTAGTCGTGCTAAATGCGAGACGTTACGTATCCTGGTTGTAGTGACGCCACGTCATACACAAATCAACAATTGCAATTGGTTGCACTAACCTAACAATAAAAAAATAATCGGATCACACTCCTCTCGACCCCCCCCCCCCCCCCCCTACACTTCAAAAAACAACCTCCCTCTTTACCGGGCACAGATCAGACACTGTAGCAACCTGGCCCCCACCCGTGTTGTATCCTTCTTCACCGCTCCAGAACTTGCGTCATTTGCATCTTTTCGATTTATGCATAAACGCATTTGCGCTTACAGGCCGGACAAGAAGAGGGGAGCGCGGCTAATCAGTTTAAACCAGTCCTTGTCGTTTTTTTTTTTCGTTCACCTCAGTTTTTTCTATTTTTCGCTTCCATTCAAATGTTGGCATTGGGCCAAGAGAGAGAGAGACAAAACGAACATTTTTTGTAGGGAGTTCTGACCTCTCACCCTCGTTCTTTCTCTTTTTTTTGCCATCTGATCACAAGTGGTTTTCTTCTTCATCTTCTTCTGAATCTTTGAAGGACACACACACACTTCTTCTGAATTCTCAATTAGGTGGTTAGGTTTTGTAAAGTGTTCCTCTTCATTCATGTTTATTTGAGGGTTTATGTGTTTGTCTGTGTGTACATAGGTGTGAATTTGACGATTTTTTTAAAATTGTAAACAAAATCTGTCGATGCTCTGATGCGGCTGAAAATGGCTGGAAATCATATCGGTGAGGCTGGATCTTTCATCCCATATTCTGAATAATCCTCGGAAAGAAGAAAGCAAGAGAGGAACGGTTTCCGTCGAGTGGGCCAGGAAGTTGTGGAGACGACATCAGATGTAATCGGAAAATTGACGACGGTGACGACGAAAAGGTGGCGGCTAGGAATTGGGGGAGGAAGGAAGGATGTCGGTGAAAGCGTTTTTTTTCCGTTTTCGTCCTCTTCCGATGGCTTGCTGATGGATGAGATAGGAGGCTAAGCTTAGGGCTTACGGGGCTGCAGAAGTTTGCATAGTTTGTTCACGGGCAGTGATGTACCGCTGAAGATTCTTCGAGGTGCTCGTGGAAGACGTTGTTTAGAAGATGTAAGCTTGTCAAACGTTTTGCAACTGAGTCCTAGCCGTTCCTGGAGACAGCTCTCCATTGTTTTCCAGCCCCAGAAATAGACCCCCACCCTCCGTCACAATGCACCCACGTGTTTATCAATTCCGGTCGTCCTAGTCCCAGTATGTGTCTTCCGATAATAAATTTCCAGTCTCTTTTCCAGTCTTTTCGCTCTGTTTTCATCGTGCCTGACTTCTGACCGCCCACTCTCTCTACTTCTTCCTGAAACTTCCATTTGACCGCTTTTTCCATTTCCAGTCGAGACCCAAAGATAATTATCTTCTTTTTTTTTTCGCCCACTTGAATCATGCTAGCCGCTATGGGAAGAGAGAGAGAGAGAAACTGGTAAAACTGGAAGAACTGTTTTTTTTTCCTTGGGAATCGAAAAAGTGGGCGGAGAACACACTGACTATTTTTAAAAGTTACTCGTCGGTGTCGCGAACTTATTTCCAGTCGGCCGCACTGCTGTTCCAATGATTTTCACAGGTATTCCGGTCTGAGAAAGTTTGATTTGTATCGTCTTCTCACGGTCTCTCTCTCACTCTCCGCCTCCTTAAAAAAAACACGATTTCTTTATACTCTTTGGACACTCTTTGATCTGTCTGTACTCGACGATATCACATGGATCGTACCTGTCGCTCATACATATAAATGAGAGAGAAAGAAAGAGACACTTTCGAGTTTGTCCTCCTCTATTTTTTTTCTAGCAATCAGAACCAGGAGAACTGGAAGTTTTAGCTACGTGGCATTCATGATAGAGATGGTACTACCAAATGAAATGACTATTTGAAACGTTCGGAGACCATATCAATTTAAAATTGTGAGTTTTGTTTGACGTGGCACCACGTGGCATCAGACGTCGTGTTTTCAATTTACTAGACGTTTTTCCCCGAACGAACTCTCCCAGTTCTCCCATTTTCATTCATGTTCGCTCATTCAATACCTAATTGTCATTCTTTTCTCGCCTCAATCTGTCTCAATTGTTTTTAGTTTGTGTCTTGTCTCACTTCTGACCGACCTAAAGAACGAACGAACGAACGAACGAACGTCTTCTTGTTTTGTCTCGCAGGCGCTCCGCCCCTTTTCTCTCTCTCTCTCT
The DNA here is from genome assembly GCA_963966605.1 of Caenorhabditis sulstoni. Classification (NCBI taxonomy): domain Eukaryota; kingdom Metazoa; phylum Nematoda; class Chromadorea; order Rhabditida; family Rhabditidae; genus Caenorhabditis; species Caenorhabditis sulstoni. Next base: position 12,090,035 of record OZ016479.1, read on the forward strand.
CTCTTTTTTTTTGACCTACTTGTGAGTGTGCGTGTGTGTGTTTTGTTGCACTTTTTCAGCGAATATACACGTAGTATTTAGTCAATGTTCGCTACACCCGCCCCCCTCCCCTTCCTACAAACTAGGTCCATTAGACGCTTTCGCTCATGTTTTTTTTTGGGCGGATTCACATTTAGATTGAGAGGAAGAGTTTCCCAGTAAACATTTCCCTAATTGTTGAATTCTCCGTGTTCCCTCATTAGTGCTTATTTTGTCGACTCGACACGCGAATTCACGATTCTTTTGACCATTTGAAGTTGAACCAGGAAGGAAGAAAGTTTCCATTCTCATCTTTTTCACTCGTTTCCACTTGCTTCCGTTCTCTTCGACTTTCTCGCATTTGCCACACTTCCAGAATGATACTGAACATTCTGCGATTATCAACGGACGAGCCGACCACGTCGCAGTCGGTGCACGACTTTCCGCTCGTTCACTTCTCGCCGCGACGTCATCAGAAGTTTCGCACGATCATTTCGGTCGGCGACACGGACGTCATCAAAGATTCGACAGTGTCCGAGGAGGAGCTTCACGACATCATCCACGCGTCGCCGATCGCTCGTCAACCGTCGACAGTCTCCTCGACTGACTCGGGATATCTGGGCTCGTCGGGAACGTCGTCGTGCGCGCGCAGTCGCGAGGGCTCCACAATCAGCTCGACGATGACTGTGGATCGGACGCGACGCGGCGGCTCGACGACGTCTTCCGAAGGCACCGCCGCCTCGGAGAGCAGTTTCGCGTCGATCACGTCGACAGCGTCGCGCATTCTGGGAAGAGCCGCCGACTGTCTGGTGCTCATGACGCAACGAAACGGGTGGAGCTATGGTGATTAAGGCGGGGGAGAGGGCAGCGAAAAATGAGGGGAAAAAGTGGCTGGTTTTTCCTAGAAGATGTTTCCATATCTATGCATATTTTCAATTTTCAATCTCCCTCCTTTTCAGCCGGCTCGCCAGACGACCAAAAAGGCTCACTCGACGCCCAATCATGGACGACGGCCATTCAGTCGGCGCTGATGCCGGTCACACCGCAGAGCAGTGTCGTCGGCGCGAAACGTGTCGACAAACTGAAAGTGCCAACCGAAGGTGAGCATTTTCGGCGTTCTTCCAAACCGCGGTCCAAAGACTGAAATCGTTGTAAGAATAGAAAAGAAAGAGACGCGAAAAGTTGAAGAACAACAACATGTTTTCCTGTTTTCCTGTCTCTCTCTCTCTCTCTCTTTTCACTTCGCTCTCACCGATCCGGCAAATTCGGCAGACACAAGAAAATAAAAATACGAAAAAAAAACGTTTCGAATCTTCTTGCGACCGAAAAATAAATGCAGTCTGCAGAGTGCACGGAATTTGTCAAACATGGATAACTTTGTAGATTTATAGGTTTTCCAGTTTCTATTTGTTTCTTTTCCAATGTGACGTATACGTACACACATGAGTCTCGTTTTCAATTTGGGAAACTTGGTGGAAACGAGTCACACTCTTCATTACGTCACAATGAGAATGAAACGAGGAAAAAGAAGAAGAAGAAAAAAGATTGATTCGATTGTTTCGGTGAAATTCCAGGCGAGACGGGTCACCTCGGCAACAACATTCGGACGGAACAAGAGTTCTCGCAGCTCTATCAAATCTTCGCCGAAGAGATTCTCGGCTCGGGCCAATTCGGAACGGTGTACGGTGGAATACATCGCAAGAGCGGGCAACACGTGGCGGTGAAGTTGATCGACAAGCTCAAGTTTCCGCCGAACAAGGAGGATCTTTTGAGGACCGAAGTGCACATTTTGGAGGTGAGATTCGATGTGAAATTGAAATATCCACTTTGAAAAAAGTTAGTTTTCCACTATGAATCTAGCTCATGAACTTCAAACTGAAATATCTCTGGAACTAGAAAAGTTATGATAAAGTTGTCAACTACAAACATGATCAGCGTAAAATTTCCAATGTTTTAGTAGTTGACAACTTTTTCAGAACTATTCTAGTTTTCCAGATGAACCCTGTCATAGTTAAAACTATGCGACTATGTGATACGGTTTACAGTAGCTTCCTGACGCGACTGAGAGCTGTTCCAACCAAATTCTTCTAGATTTTCAAAAAATTTGATTCATTTTCAGCAAGTCGACCACCCGGGAGTCGTACACTTCATGCAAATGCTCGAGACCACCGATCGAATCTTTGTGGTGATGGAGAAGCTGAAGGGTGACATGCTCGAAATGATACTGTCGAGCGAGAAAGGCCGACTTTCGGAGCGAACGACGCAATTTTTGGTCGCCCAGATACTGGAGGCACTCAGGTAACACACACTTCTCGAAATCATAGTCGATTACTGTATTCCGCAGGTACCTCCACCATCTGAACATTGTGCATTGCGATTTGAAGCCCGAGAACATTTTGCTCACGTCGAATTCCGATTTTCCACAAGTGAAATTGTGCGATTTCGGCTTCGCGCGCATCATTGGCGAGAAGAGTTTTCGGCGGAGCGTCGTCGGCACTCCGGCCTACTTGGCCCCGGAGGTACCGGAACCATGAGCCACTCACCTACAGTAACCCATTACCCATCTTTGTCAGGTTCTCCGCAACAAGGGATTCAACCGATCGCTCGACATGTGGAGCGTCGGCGTCATCGTCTACGTCTCGCTGTCCGGAACGTTTCCGTTCAACGAGGACGAGGACATCAACGATCAGATTCAGAACGCCGAGTTCATGTATCCGCCGACGCCGTGGAAGGAGATTTCGGAGAATGGTAACAGCACGTTGCCCTTCTCTCAACCACTCAGTTCGTCATTTTCAGCCATCGAATTCATCAACGGGCTCCTTCAAGTGAAGATGAGCAAACGGTATACGGTAGCGAAGGCGGCGTCGCACATTTGGATGCAGGTTGGATTCTTGTCTCGAAACGAACGTCATATTCAACCCCTTTTCTTTCAGAACTACACCATCTGGTCAGACCTTCGTGTGCTCGAGAACATGGTCGGTCAACGATTTGTGACGCACGAAAGCGATGACGTCAGATGGCACGCCTATGAAAAAGAGCACAATGTGGTGCCTGTATATGTCTGAAAACTCTCGGAAATCTCCATTTCCTGTCACATATCTTTTTAATTAAGCACCCGCTTTCCCCTAATCCTATTTTTCATTTTGTCTCGAGAATTTTTCATATTTTCAGCATTCCAAAGCGTTTTTCTTCCTATCAAATTCCCTTTTCTGCAACAAAGAAAACCCAGTGCTAGTCTTCTAGTAGAACTTCCCTCCAAAAAAAAACCACCATCCCATTTGCCATATGAATCTCGTTCATTTCCTCTCTTCACAATCGAATCCAAATCTGTAATTGTTCACCTCGATCAGCGCGGCAACTCACTCTTCTCTCCATCCTTTCCGTCCCCCACACACACACACACAATTCATGTCAAATGCACTCACAACTCAAGAATTGATTTTTTATATGTATGCGTAAAATGAAAAATGTATAATTTTTTAACAGAATTCAATCATTTTTAGATAACCAGGTATTGTAGTTTTCAGTGAAAATGGTCCAAACAGCGCCTGGAAGCTTTCTCTAGCAGCGCCTGAAAACTTTCTCTAGCAGCGCCTGGAAACCCTCGCTAGCAGCGCCTGAAAACCCTCGCTAGCAGCGCCACAAAACTCTTAGCAGCGCCTGGAAACGCTCGCTAGCAGCGCCTGGAAGCCCTCGCCAGCAGCGCCTGAAAACTTTCTCTAGCAGCGCCTGGAAACTTTATCTAGCAGCGCCGGAAAACCCTCGCAAGCAGCGCCTGGAAACTCTCGCCAGCAGCGCCTGCAAACCGTCGCTAGAAGCGCCTGGAAACTTTATCTAGCAGCGCCTGAAAACCCTCACAAGCAGCGCCTGCAAACCGTCGCTAGCAGCGCCTGGAAAACCCCTTTAGCAGCGCCTGAAAACCCCCGCTAGCAGCGTCAGGAAACACTTCTTAGCAGCGCCTGGAAACTTTTTCTAGCAGCGCCTGGAAACTTTCTCTAGCAGCGCCTGGAAACCCTCGCAAGCGCCAGATATTCTGAACTTTCGAGCATTTGCGAGTTTATCAGAAGGAGTCACGAGTCCACAATCAGTTCCACTCTCTTCACTTTCTTCCTCTCGGCTCTCGCGCGAGCCCAGCTCCTTCTTCTCTCCCTTTCGTTCTCCTTCTGCTTCTCCGTCATTTCCAGATTCTTCCGCCTCGTGTACTCCCGCATGTACGCACGTCTTCTCGTCGTCTTGTCGTCGCGACCGTCGTCCGCCGTCTTCTTCGCCGCCTTCTTTCTTCTTCCCAATTCCTGCGCACGTCTTCTGTACCTCTCGCGCTCCCTCTTGTTTCTCGCCGCTTTCTCTTCCGGCGTCTCGTTTCTCATCTTCGTCCGTCGTTTTTCAGCCACCTTTTTCAGACGACGGTGACGAGATTCAGACGATTCGCGATCGCGACGCTTCCGATATTTCAGACGCAACGCGGCTCTTCTCTTCTCGGTTTTCAGCTCTTGTCGGATTTTCTCTTCGAGTCTGGAAATTTCGGATACTGTATTCTGGTTTTCAGCTTCAGTCCTACCGTTTCAAAAAGGCTCGCATTTCCTCTTCGTCGACGTCATCCGCATTCTCAGATTTCTCGTTTGTAACTTCCATTCGTTTCGTTCCTCGATCTTTTCGTTTTTTCTGTTTGCTGCGCCGAGTAATCTCGCGAAATAAATGTTCTAATCATCAGAACTGCAACGAAACTTTTTGAAAATCGGTTACGTTTTTTCTCTTTTTTTTAATATTCTCTTTTTTGATACGTGACGTGGCACTTATACTTTGAACTTCGGAATTCATTTTTCTCGTGGGTTACGGTAGATTTCAATGTGTGCATTACTGCGTCATAGTGCACGCACAGCATTCGTGGCTTTTTGAATTATTGCTCGAGTTTTTGTTTTTCTTTAGCGGATTCTTCGTTTTTTTCCCGATCAAAAACTAAGTTCTCGCAGGTATTATACTTTAATCGGGACAAAAAACAATGAGAGCGAGTCAAAACTTGTTGGTAAGTATGAAAACCTTGAATAAACCAGAAAATTATGAAAATCTCTCACAGACCAAGCGAATGGCATCGTCTCGTGCTTCTGGAGGCTCCGGCGGCATCAAATTCATCGGAATCACGGTTGGAGCTGTTGCTGCCGGCGCTGCGGGAGTTGCTGGCTACGCTTCCTACGATAATGAGTTCAGAAAACAGGTTTTTGCGGTTTTTGGAAATTTTAACTGCGTTTGGTGTATTTTTAGATTGAAAACTCGATTCCGGGCTCGAAAAATGTGCTAAACTATGCAATTGGTGTGGAGGAGCCGCCGGCGCCAAGGCTCAAGGATTTGCGTCCGCTGCAATTCTCCGCGGTTCCTTTATCACACAATTCCATCTTCTTTATCTGAAAATTTTCGAATTCAGGATCCCAAAATTGCTCCAAAGCCTTTTGAGCCAAAAAAGTCGATAAAAAGCATCGAGTCTTCTGGAACGCCAGAGGAGCTAGTGGAAGTCAAGAAAGAGTTGATCGGAGTGAAAACGGAAAAGCCGAAGGAAGTTATTGCGCCTAAAAAAGCTGGAAATCCATATGTCGGAGGGCAAAATCAACTGGAAAAGAACGAGAAACTGACGGAATCGCTCAAAAAACGTCTTGCCGACGCGGAAAAAGCGACCAAATCGGCGACAACAGCGAAATTGGACACAATTCGTGCCATCGAATACCATATTCAGACGATTCGAGAAGCGATCGAGGCTGGAAAGGAGGGAGATTGGGATGCGGTGACGATGGCGCATCTGAAGGCAAAGAAAAGTGCCGAGAAGGATCGAGGAGTGGAAAACGCGGCCAGAAACGCCGTCGCTGACTTGGTTACGGTAAGATTTTGCTGTTTAAAAAGTTTTAAGTGAAAAAAAAAACATATTTTCCAGGAAGCAAACCTCGGCAGCCAAGGTGAAACAACCCAGCTAAATCCGCTTCTTCCGATTTCCAAAATGACTGCCACCAAGCTCTCGAATGAGCTCGACGAGATGGTTTCGTCGGTGAAGCACGTGGATTCCGAGCGAATTTTCGTTCGCGACTACTCCGATCAAGTTGCGGAAAGCCGAAAGAAATTTCTGCTTGAGCTGAAAGCAGTGCATCCCGAGCTGAACTATGAGGATGGAATGAAGATGAAAAAGTCGGATTTGAAGACGATTCTTGCTCATGCTCACTTGAGAGTCGATCAGCTGAGCCAGCAGCTGATTGATCACAAGGTTTTGCATAATTACTGTCTGAAAAGCTCTGAAACAGATCTCTTTTCAGCTCAATGAGGAGAAACGCATCAGATCAATCATTTCTCAAAAGAAGAAGGATCTTCTCGAAAAACTTCGTCATGAAGCTGAAGAAAAGGCGAAGACGTTGAAAATTTCGGCTCCGGTTCTTCCCGCAGTCCTTCCGGAAGTCGACAAACAGAAGCTCGACGAAGAGCTCCGTCAGAAGACGTTGGAAATTCAGAAGGCGTACGACGAGAAGCTCGAGCAAGTGGTTCGCACACAAAAGCAGTTATACGATATCGAGCATGCGAAAGACGTTGATAAAGCTGTGCTCAAGGAGAGAAATGTAGATTCTGGGCTTCCAGATTGTGCTGAATATTGATTTTCAGCTTCACTCAACAACTATCGGAAAAGCGTTGGCTCAGCTGGAAGGTATTGAGAAAGCACTCGCCGGTCACCTTCAGATGGACATCGAGAATCGGAAGTACAGAGTAATTGAAATTTGGAGCGGCTGCAATCTGGGTTTTCAGATCCAAGCAAATGTGGCTTGCCACTCAAAATCTGAAGGAAACTGTCGTTTTCGGCAACCGCGCCAGTTGCTGTATGGAGGGAAGACGTGCGCCATTGGGTGGACAGATGAAAGTGAGAATTTGAATGTCTTCTGAAAATTCTATAGAGTCTATCGTCATCTGCAGACGCTTCTCTCATGCAGCGCCAACGATCAGTTCGTGAAAACCGTCGACGCGTCGATGTCGAAGACGTCGAAAGTGAAGGGAGAGTACACTGAGGAGGATCTCAATACTCGTTTCAACAAGGTCTCGCCACGAAAAGAAAACGACAGCACTGAAGTTACAGTTAATTCCAGGTGTGCCGAATCGGACGTCGCGTGGCCTATGTGAAAGACGGCGGTGCGCTGGCTCACCTCTACTCGTGGCTGAAATCAGGTCTCACTGTCAATTTGGTGCCAAAGAAGGGACAGAATGAGAGGTTCGCGTTATTCGGATCCACAACTTTTCCCTTCAAACCGCATATTCCAGCATTAATCCAGCCGTAGAGTCCAACATTACTCTTCTGACTCGCGCCGAGCAACTGTGGAAGTCGGGCAAGAAAGCGGACGCGATTCGTCTTCTCCAGCTGACCGACGGTGCCACCAGAAGAGTCGCCGCCGACTTCATCCAGGACGCTCGTCGTCAGCAGGAGACACTTCTTCTCTCTCGTCTTCTTCTCGCTCATTCGGCCCTCACTTCGATTCGCTCCACTTATTAGACGTTACTTTTTCTAGCGAGACTTCGATTCTTTTTTGTTCTTCCAGTCCTCTTAAAATAGTAAAATGTGTGTAGATTCGACTAAAAACGTAACAATTTTTAAAGGAAGAAAAGAGGATAACAAGATATAACACAAAACAAGAAAACAATAAGTTATACAAGAGAATCAAGGGTTTACTGAGCGGCGGCTTGTTTTGGCGCTTCTGGAGTAATTTCTGTCGGAGGGGCGGTGCTGGCTTGCTCGTCTTCATTTTGAACGTCTTCTTTGGCTGCAGGCGCATCAGAGGCCTCAGCTTCCTGCTCTTCCGCTGCCTTGCTCGCGCACGCGGCAGCCATCGTCACAAACGTCTTCGATTCGGGCATTTCGGATTCTGGATTGGCGGTGAAGTCGTGGTGGATGAGATCGGCGAGCCACTTGAGCATTCTGAAACGGAAAATGGCTCATGACACAAAAAAAATGAAATCGACGGACCCTTGCGTGAGCAGTTCCGTCTGGAGCATGTCTTTGGTGATGAGCTCGAACTTCGTGCGATCCACCTCCTTTTCGATGATCTCTCCCCAGTCACTGAGCGATTCGTGGGTCTTCGAGTTCTTCTTATCGTAGCTGTCGTAGTGAGTTCTCTCCAGAAGGAGACCCAATCCGGGAGCCATCGGAATGTCCATCTGGAAGGAAAATCGATAATCGATTTTTCTAAATGACAACGAACTCTCTGTCCTTCAAATGATCGTTGAATTGACGATTTGAGTTGAAGCTCGCGGACCACGGTGATCACCATTCCGACCATTTTTCGGATTTGATGAAGGACGAACGATTGGCCTTTGATGACGATCTGCACGAATTCGACGTCTTCGTTTCGGAATTCGTCGCGGAACAGGAACGGCTCTTTGCACTCGAAAGAAACAATGTATCGATTTGAGCTCATGTCGTCGTACGCTCTGAAATTATTTAACGCTGAGAGAAGTTGCAAAAACTCCGCGGAAAAGTGAAAACCAACCGTTTGGCGGTGTAGTTGAAAAAGTTGTGGGTTCCTTTGTAGATTGAAAGAATGCTGTTCACTTCTTCCAATGTGTCCGCCGAGATTCGGAATGTTGCATTTGTGAGCTGAAAGAAAAGGCTTTAAAAATATTAATTTTCAAACGCTGCTCAGACACATTTCATTTCAGACAATGTAGGCAACCTTTGGCGCGTTCACAGATCCGAAGACTGTCGGTCAAGCGATTCGTAAACTTTGAAAACGCTTCTTTTGGCGTATGTCAAGCGGATGTTAGGCGGCCGATCGCCGGCCAAAAGCCGATTCCGTCCGTCAATGGCCATTAACCACACTGATCTTGGCACAACAGTTTTTTGAGATTGTATTGATTGTCCTACCTCCGTTGGTTTTGCAAATACAAAACTGGGACAAGTGTAGCTGTAGGTCCGATAGTCGCACTGTTTCTGCGGATGAAAGAAGTTGGTGGTTCTGCGCATTCCGAACACTCGAATGTCCGCCGGAAGCAGCTCGTTCAAAATGCCCGCGCCTTCCGCCTGATACTTGGCATCATCGCGTGGCAATTGCATTCCGCACATCTGGAATCAATTTCCATGCGTTTCCATCGGTTTTCAGTGTTTTCTGTCGAACCTGTCGAGCTGCAGAAACCGCCTTATCAGTGCGTGCGGCTCTTTGAAAGAAGAAGTCGAACGGTTTCTCCCTCTGCTCTTTCGTGATCCATCCCGCCTTTTCCATCGCCTCGAGCAGGTGCGATTCGATTGTGGGCAGATCTTTTTGCAGCTGAAAACGACGAGTTTCTTATCAATTTTGACCTTTGTGTTTTATCTTATCAAACGAGTTTTGCCTCGGCTTTTCGTTTCCACTCACTTGCATTCCGTAATACTTCTTTCCTTGGTATCCCAAGAGCATCGCGTATTTTCCCTGCTTTACTCGCTGCTTTTTAGGCACCTGCGTCTTCTCAACACCACCGGATTGAACATGGTTGAGCTTGTCAACGGTCTTTTCCTCGATGGTTTTGGTCATGATTCGGGTGATTCTTTGGAATAGTTTGAGCATTCAATGTGGCAGTGTCGCCAAGAGAAATCTGAAAACATTTTTCATCGAAAATCCGTGAAAAAACACTGAGAAACAAACGAAAAAGAGCTGCTAACTTTAAAAGATTCAATTGAAAAAACGAAGGTCTGTCGGCATCATGAAAACTATTGCTGACGCGTTTCGCGTTCTGTCATTGACGCATCTCTCGTGTGCGAAAAAATTTGAAAACATTTTTGTTTTTCGCCTAAAAACATCTTTCAAATGATCTTTGATTTTAATTTTTTCGATAAAAACTGTTAAATATTTTCTGTTCCTGCTAGTTTTACCGATTTGCCGGTGATTTTCAGACATGCCGACCGAGAAACGTGTCAAATACATTTTGGTTACCGGTGGCGTGATTTCCGGCGTCGGCAAGGGTATTATCTCGTCAAGTCTCGGTGTTTTGCTCAAAAACAACGGATTCAAGGTAAATTCGACGGAATAGGCTAAGAAATTCGGGAATCTCCGTTTATTTCGAACGTTGTCGCCGGAAGAACTGTTTTACACGACAAATTCACGGTTTTTTTAGGTTTCGGCGATCAAAATCGATCCCTACCTGAACGAGGACGCCGGCACGTTCTCGCCGTACGAGCATGGCGAAGTTTTCGTGCTCGACGACGGCGGTGAAGTCGACTTAGACTTGGGCAACTACGAGCGCTTCTTAGACATCCGTCTCACCCGCGACAACAACATCACGACGGGAAAAATGTTCAAGCATGTGATGGAACGCGAACGACGCGGAGATTACTGCGGAAAGACGGTTCAAATGATTCCGCATTTGACCGACGCGATTGTGGACTGGATTGAGCGCGTCGCTCGGATTCCGGTGGACGGAACCGATGAGCAGCCCGATGTTTGCATCATCGAGTTGGGCGGAACCATCGGAGACATCGAGGGAATGACCTATCTGTCGGCTTTCGAGCGTTTCCAGCGTCCGACTCTCAAGAATCATCTGATGAACGTGCACGTCTCGCTGATTCTCCATCCGAACGCCACCGGCGAGCCGAAGACGAAGCCAATGCAGAATTCGGTTCGTCATTTGCGCGCCGCCGGTTTGGTTCCGGATTTGTTGATTTGTCGATCGACAGAGGCTCTCGAGCCGCATTTGCGGGAGAAGATCGCGCGATTCGGAATGATGGATCTGGAGCAGATTGTGGGAGTTCACGACGTCTCCAACATATATAAAGTTCCGCTTCTTCTGCAGCAACAAGGCGTTTTGGAGGTTCGAATGAAATTTTGAGATTTGGGTGTTCTAAACCTATTTTTAGGCGATCACACAACGTCTTCAACTGCCTCCAGTCAGTGAGAACGTTAAAAGAGATCTCAAATTCACCATGCAGCACTGGACTAAGCTATCCGAGCTGTAAGAGTCCAAAACATTCGCCAACTATCAGCTAGATCACTTTTTACAGCTGCGACACCTTCCAACAAGTGATTCGCATCGCTCTCGTTGGCAAATACGTCAAAATCGCCGATGCGTACGCGTCGGTGAATAAGGCGCTGTCGCACGCGGCGATTCATGCGAAGAGAAAGCTGAAGATCGTCTATGTGGACGCGGAGCAGCTCGAGAAGCCGGACGATGGAAAGAGCCAAGCGTGGACGGATTTGAAGACAGCCGAGTGAGGAAAACAAGCGAAAATGGCTGTGAAATTCGAAAATTTTCAGCGGAGTCATTGTTCCGGGTGGTTTTGACAAGCGCGGAGTGGAGGGAATGATCAAAGCGGCTGAGTACTGTCGTATCAACAACCTTCCTTACTTGGGAGTGTGCCTTGGAATGCAAGTGGCCGCCGTGGAGTTCGCTCGCAACATGCTGGACATCGCAGGAGCCAACTCGACCGAGTTCAACTCACAGTTGACCGAGGACCAGCAGATCGGTACGAAAAACCAGTAAAATCGAAATGAAAACTCACTGCTCTCCATTTCAGTCATCGATATGCCGGAGCACAATGTCGAGGAGAAGGGATTGGGCGGTACGATGCGTCTTGGAAGACGCTCCACAGTTTTCCTCACCGACGACTGCACACTTCGTACGTTTTTGATAAGGGTGTTCCGAGCGGGAAAACTGATAAAAAACAAACCACTTGCCGATCAATTTAACAATGAGCCAACTGAATTGTGCTTGCAGACAAGCTCTATGGAGCGCACACTGTTGAGGAGCGCCATCGTCACCGCTATGAGGTGAACCCTCGTGTCGTGCCACAAATGGCTCGCAAGGGATTCCTGTTCGTCGGAATGGGTGTCGACGAGCAGAACACTGACATTTGGGACGTGAAAAAGCGCACGGAGAGCAGTGCGGAGTTGATGCACATGGCCGACCAGGCCGAGGTGGACTTGCTCAACAAAATTGACGATTTGTGTCAGCGGGGAGGAGACGGAGTCACTCGTCCGGCCGTCAGAATGGAGATGTTCGAGTTGAAAAGTAAGATCTTGGCGAAAAATTGGTCGAATTTTCAAAACGAAAAGCAACATTTTGAAAATAGAGAAATTGCGAATTACATTAAAAAATCTTTTGTAGCAAGTAAAAATGAATAAAAAACCGTGATTTCAAAATGTTGCGAAATTCTCTTACATTGATGAATTCATCGATTCCCCAATCGCCCCCACAATCTCTTAGGTCTCACCACGAAAACCGCTGCCCACCTGCTTAACATCACTACTCCGACATTTTGCAGACCACCCATACTTCGTCGGGGCCCAGTTCCATCCAGAGTACCTCTCACACCCGCTCTCCCCGTCGGCACCGTTCTTCGGACTCCTCTTGGCGTCGTCTGGCCAGCTCTCCTCCTACTTTTCGGGTTCTCGCAGTCCGGCACTCGATGTCGTCAACGAGGATGACCTGTTGCACACAAAAGAGAACGGAACGGAGGACGTCGTTGGTGCGATGCTCGGGAAACTGAAATTGGAAGGAAACGCGGTTCAAGGACCGAGAAGAGTCGCGTCTTTCCACTGAATTTCATCTCTTTCCCAAAACTGATTTTTTTTTTCAATTTTTCTTTGATTTTCCAAAGTCGCAGTTGTTTCTTTTTCTACAAGATTGGCATTTCACTATTCTTCTCTGTTGAGCTGAATTCACTGTTTTCCCCCCTGTTTCTCCTTGTTTGTTCCCTGTTATTTAGCACTTTTAGCCATTTTTCTTTCTTTTCGCATTTTGTTAGAATCGCAATGAACAAAACGTTTGTGGTTAAGATCACAAATTTTCTGATTGTCTTTGCAAGAAAAGTCGGTTTAATTCTCACTTGCCACAATTGGTTACCTTGCTGTTTTGTTTTTCACTTGTTGTCTCTCATTTCCTCTCACTTTTTCAGTGACTAATCAACGATGAGCGCTTATCACATTGGTCAGCTCGTCGACAAGATGTCCAATCCGGACAAGGATTTCCGATTCATGGCGTGCAATGATTTGATGAAAGAGCTGGCCGGAAACCAGATCAGTTTCGAGGACGACTCGACCGCCAAGGTCATGCGCGCGCTCCTTCGTCTTTTGAACGATTCGAACGGCGAGGTGCAGAATTTGGCGATCAAGTGCATCGGACTGCTCGCGATTCCGTCGAAAATAAAGCCACATCATGTGAGTTGGAATATAATCGGGGAAAAATGAATGGACACGTCTTCTCAGTTGGACTACCTTGTCGAGGAGCTGACTCCGCACGTCTTCTCGAAAACCGAGCAGACGCGTGACATTCACGCGCTGACGCTCAAGTCGATGATCATGAATCTGGCACCGCCCGCCTCCAGCCCCACGACAACCGCTGTCATCAAGCGAATGCTGCCAAAGTTCATCGAGTCGCTTCCAATGTGCGCGCCCGATGATGCGGCTCGCATCGATGTGCTCGATTTGATCGGAGAAGTTCTGCTGCGGTTCGGAGACGCTGTGAGTGATTTCGAACAGTGTGCTCCTTCAAATTGAGAATTGAGTGCGTTCAGGTGCCAGAAATGCACAAGGCGTGCTTGAAGGCGATGGTCGAGCACCTCTACTCGGCTCGTTCGGCTATTCGCAAGAAGGCGACCACTGGAATCGGCCATCTCGCTTCAGTCATCACCACAGACCTCTACGACGGGCTCGTCAGCGAGTTGCTCACCGAGCTCGACGAACGAAGCAAGATAAAGTCGCAGGTGCAACGCGTTCAGACTCGCACTCTCGTCACTGCTCTCGGCACCATTGCTCGCACTTCTGGATCGAAGTTTTCGGGTCACACGCCACGTGTCATTCCGTACCTTCTTCAGTTCCTCAGCGCTCCTGATGATGAGGAGGAGGACGATCTGAAGGAAGCCTCGCTTCAAGGTCTCGAGGTCTTCCTCTACAGATCTCCTCAGGAAGTGGTCGCTTTCGAGGAGGACGTCATCAGACAGCTCACGAAGGCGTTGGCCTATGATCCGAATTACGAGTATGGAGATGAGGACGAAGATGTGCTCATGGAGGGATATGATGATGAGGATGAGGAAGAGGAGTACAGCGACGACGAAGACGTGACATGGAAAGTGCGGCGGGCCGCTGCGAAAGCGATTGAGGCGATGATCTCGTCGCATCGTGAATCGCTTCTGATTATGTCGAATACGCTCGGACCCATCATCATTTCTCGTATCAAGGAGCGCGAGGAGACCGTCCGCACGGAAATCATATCTTGCTACATTGCTCTTCTGAGTCAGATCAACATTATGGTTCCGGATCTTCAGAAGGCTGTCGTGTCTTCTGACGAGGATGCCATCGAGACAGACGACATTGTGGTCATCGGAGGCACCAAGTTCTCCACGAACTTTTTGTCGAAGAGCCAGTTGGAGCTGGTGCAGAGTCTGGCCGATCAGAAGCCGGCTCTTCTCCGCGCTATCTCGAAATCCATGAAGAAGCACCCGAAGACGGGTCCCAAGTGCATTGAGCTGCTCACCGCTCTCATCCGAACCTATCCATCTGGTCTCGAGGACAATCTTGATGAGCTGATCCCGGCAGTCACTCACGTGCTCGTCGATCGAAACGCGTCTGCTCAGGGAAAAATGACCGTGCTGGGCTTCGTTTCGAAGGCGTTGGCCCTCAACAGCGCCCACAAATTCAGTCGACTTCTCGAACCCCTCACCACGATCATCACGCACTCGATCGGCGATCAGTTCTACAAAGTGTGCGCCGAGGGTCTCACCGTATCGTGTCGCTACATCGAGGTGCTCAAAGAGCTTGTCAATGAGGGAGGGCCGGCGGAGGCGCAGAAGTTGTTGACGGTGATTGGAAAAAAGTTCATGTCGAACGAGACGGATCAGGAAGTTCGCGAGAAGGCGATCACTGCGATCAGTATTCTTGTCGCTGGATTCAAGAGTAGCTTGGGTTCGGAGGTATGTTTTTCAAAATGAAATCAGGAAGATAATCTTGCACTGATTTGAGATTTCGGCTATTCTGGAGAAGATGACGGAACGCATCGGACGCGAGATGACGTGCATCGTCGCTCTCCGATCGTCCACCCACATTCTGCAGGCGAACGTGCAGTTCAGTCAGCCACAACTGCAAAAGATTCTCAAAACCATCGTCGACTACGTTCGCAAGGTCGCCAGATCGTTGAGAGTGAGTTGTCTGACTCCAGAGTTTCAATAAGCCTATTTACTTATTTCAGATGACCTGCTTGAACTTTGTGGAGAAGCTGATGAAGCACTCGCCGCCCGGAACCATTCCGGAGACTGAGCTCAAAGCGGTCCTCGGGGAGTTGCCGAATTTGATCAGCGAGACGGACTTGCAGATAACGACTCAAGCATTTACTTCTCTTTCTTGTGAGTTGCAAAATGAAACGACGTTGTCACGTCGCCTATCGTTTCAGATGCATTCCTCAACTTCCCGGCGTGCGTTTCTATCCACATGAAGCAGATCCTCGAGTCGATCATCCATCTTCTGACGTCCTCTCTCATCCAGGGCTCATCTCTCCACGCGTTGCTCAACCTCTTCACCGCCATCGTCAAAACCGACTTTCCCGGAAAGCCGACTTTCGAGTCGCTTCTGGATTCGGTGACGTCGCCGGTCTACGACAATGCCACGCTGTCTCGACACGCGCATCTCGCCATCGCCTCGTGTGCAGCTGTAATTACGGAGAGCACGCAAAACCTCGACAAAAGTCGATCATTGGCCAAGAAGCTTGCTCAGCAGCTTGTGCAGGCCAACGCCACGGACTCGCTTCGTCTTTTTGCGATGGTCACTCTCGGCGAGCTTGGACGGCGGTGCCCGCAAACCTACGGTCCGGATTTCGATGTGCAGCCGGAACAGTTGGCTATCAAGGCGTTCAACAACCATTCCGAAGAGCTTAAGGCCGCAGCGGCACAGACTCTCGGAGCACTGGCCGTTGGAAACCTCGGAGTCTACCTTCCGTTCATTCTCGAGCAAATCCGAACAGAGCCCAAGAAGCAGTATCTCCTGCTCCACGCCCTTAAGGAGGTCATTGTGTGGGAATCGTCCGACGAGTCGTCTTCCACCGATCTCTTCCGATCGGCCATCGTTGATATCTGGGGAATGTTGATGGCGAACGCTGGCGGAAATGAGGATGGAACGAGAAGTGTTGTGGCGGAGTGTCTCGGTCGACTGTGCTCTTTCGATCCGGATGCTCTTCTGCCGAAGCTCAAGGAACAAATGAAGTCCTCGGATCCGGCGATCCGGTCTTCCGTGGTCTCCGCCATCAAATACATGATCAACAGCGAGAAGCGATCTGTCGATAATGCGCTCCAGAAGCATCTCGCCGACTTCTTGGTCGCCGTTCGCGATGAAGATCTGAAGGTCCGGCGTGTGGCTCTTGTCGTGCTCAATTCGGCGGCACACAACAAACCAGGACTCGTCAGAGACTTGCTTCCGGATCTGCTGCCGGCGATCTACGAAGAGACGCACTTAAGAAAGGAGCTGATCAAGGAGGTCGAGATGGGACCGTTCAAGCATCAGGTCGACGAGGGACTCGATCTTCGAAAATGTGCATTCGAGTGGTAAGTTTGAATTTAGAAGTTAACTTCTAGAGTGCTTAGTGACATCATTCTCACAACTTTCAGCATGTTCACCCTTTTGGAGTCGTGCGTCGACAAAATCGACATCACGCAGTTCTCGTCGATCATGGAAGTCGGACTGTCGGATCAGAACACTGACATCAAGCTCCTCAACTATCTCACTCTCCAAAAAGTGGCCACTTTGGCGCCAGGACACGTTCTCCAGCGGGTCGAGCGGGTCTGTGATCCCCTCAAAGCGCAACTGAACTCGCGAGTCCGAGGAAACGCTGTCAAACAGGAGGTAGAGAAGCTCGAGGAGGTGAAGAAGGCCGTCATCCGGCTGGTTTACATGCTCAAGACGAAGCTGCCCGATGTGGAACGCAATCCACAGTATTTGGACCTCTACAACACTATCAAGCACTCCAAAGAGCTTGAGGTGAGGGAATCAGCCGAAAGATTAAAAAATCTGAAAACTTTTTCAGCATCTGACGAAGGAAGTGAAGGCCGAGTCTCAGCGAGCTGTCGTGTACGATACCCCCATGGAAACCGCATAATTATCGATATTCTCTCGTCCGTGTCTATGTATAACTGCAGTAATTTCTCTCTTCTCCTCGCGACTTTGTGTCTTTTATTCTATTCTCTTCTCTAATCTTATTTATCGTGCGAATGTGTGCGACGAGCATTTCTCACATTCGAAAGTTACTGTTTTCGTGTAAGAAGAACCCGGAAAGAGCATGGTGAAAAAGTGTATCTATTCTATTTATTTTCCTCCGCTTTCATCTATCGCAATCTTTTTATTGTAGAAAATTCGCATTGTTGATGGAAAAATGATGATGATGATTATGATGATGATGAACGTTCTCGTGAAATGGATGTACCAGATAATCTCGATTTGTTTTCTCTTTCTGTTGTTTTCCACGTTCGATTCAGTAGATCTAGATCAAATGACAGTCTGTGAAGTGGCACTGCCACTAGGCGTAGTCTCACTGTCCGTTTTCTTGTGTCCTATTTCTTATCAGTCCTTGCTTGCTTGCTCTCAACCAGTGATATCAGCCGTCTTGGACAGAATGACCCATGCACCCCCATTAAAAGTGTAGTGGTCAAAAAGACCGATTTGTAGTGATAAGATGATGGAGAAGGCGAAAGAAGGCCACATTATAGTCCCCCACGATTGATCGTGATCTGGTAAAGAGAGAGAGAGAGAGAAGAGAGACGGAGAGAAGAAGAGAAACTTGCGGGTCACGCCTTCTCTTTCTCTTCCTTCTTCTTCTTCTTTCTCTTTTTTTTCTCTTCTCCCGGCCCAGACACTTGTTGTATCACTATTAGTTTCAGTTTCGACTCAACTTTTTGATGGCTGCCAATTTCAGCCTTTTTGCATTGTTTTTCAATTCTTATTTTTGGTCGTTGTTTATTGAAACTCGACCAAAGATAGGCGAGACACAGTTTGCAAACACCAAAAAGTTTCTGTTGACTGAAATTTCAGCTAATTTCGGATAGTTTTAGAGTGGAAATACGGAAGCACTCCCGACAAACTTGTATCGTTTTTCGGAAACAATTCATTTCTGTAGTTTCAGCGAATCCGAGACTTTCAGAAAATGTCGACATTTTCGCGTCAAGACCAACTGCCGAGTCTGCCGGTTCCGTCGCTCGTCGAGACGCTCGAAAAGTATTTCGATTCGGGTTCGCCGCTTTTTTTTTCGGAAAAGTCTGAAAACCCGGTCAATTTTCAGCGTCGGCACTTCTGACTTCAGATGAGGCACGTCGATTGGAGAAGGAGATTCACGAGTTTCAGCACTCGGAGCTGGGTGCTCAATTGCAGTCGGCGCTCGAGAATCGCGCCAAGGATCACAAGAATTGGGTACGGTCATCCGGGATTACTGTAGTTTGGGGGGAGGGGGTACCTTAGGGGGTTACTGTACCTAATCCCTTTTCGATCTGAAGATCACAGAAGACGATGGTATGTTTGTTTGTAACAATAAAAAGGCCCCGCGTGGTGATTGATGACCGATTTGTGTCAATTTGTAGATACCCGTCAGGGGTCAAAGTCGAACTTCTAAAAGGGGATGATATGGGATTACTGTAGTTTGTGAGACTTTCAGCTCGAAGACTGGTGGTACAACGCATACACGGAAATCCGCGAGCCACTGGCTCCCTACGTCTCATTCGGAGCCCTCAACACGAGCTACAATTGTGTGGAAGGGGGTCAGGTGAGCCGCGCCGCCGATGTGCTCCATCATTGGCTCGCCGTGTGGGACAAGATTCGGCAGTGAGCGTTTCTCAAAGCTTTCCGGGAGAACAACTCAAGTTTCAGTGGAAAATGGCCCGTGACATCGTCACGCGGCGTGACCTGGGACATGGTCCAGTTTCATCATTTGTTCTCGTCGAATCGGACGCCGCACATGCCGCGCGACACTATGGATCGGTTTTTTAAGACGAGTCAGTCACTTTTTTATGGTCTGGGTGGAAAGTGTGAGAATGGGAATTAGAATGAGAGAATGGTGATAAGAGACCATGTGGTATTGGAAATGGAATGGAATGGCATGCCGTGGCACGTCGGAACCTTTTTGATGTTTTTGAAGTGACAATGTGGACTTTGGACTTCAACCTGCCACAGAACAAGTTCAGCACTTTTTTATTTTCAGAAGAGGAAGGAGACACACCGTGCCACGTCATCCTATGCTGTAACGGATGTTTCTGGAAGCTGAACATTCTGAACGAGGACGACGACACCGTCAAGACTCCAGATGAGCTCTTCAATGTGAGTCGGACAGGAAACAGGAAAAACAAACACTGGCTGAAACTGTTCAGATGCTGAAATTTGTGAAAGACAACTCTTCGGACGAGAGATCCGCTTGTGTCAGCAAACTAACGACCACCCATCGCGACGTCTGGGCTACGGTATTTTCAGCCCAGTTTTCAGTCTCAGCTGAATGGTTTTCAGAACCGCGATGAGTTGCTCCGCGTGAGCCCAGCGAATCAGGAGTATTTGGGAGATATCGAGAAAAGTGTGCTCTTCATGTCTTTGGTGCCGAAAAACGGCGGAAGTGATCAGCAAAAGGTGAGAACGCTGAAAATTGCGACTGAAATCGCAGACGAGTTTCGTTTTCAGCTAATGTCGAATGCGCTGCAAGACGAGAGCTGGTTTGTGTGGCAGGATAAGTCAGTGAGCATCACGGTGTACGAAGATGCTCAGGTCATGGTGCAGGGTGATGTGAGTTCACGTTAAACGCTTAAAATTGACGGGCCTCTCGATATGTTCAACTTTGACAAGTTATATCTCCGAAACTGAAAAAGTTAGAAAAAAGTTGTCAACTACAAAAACATGGAGAATTTTAAGCTCATCAAGTTTGTAGTTGACAACTTTTCCATAACTCTGCTAGTTTCAGAGATATTTCAGTTTAAAGTTCATGACTAAAACAGGCCTTTCCCCAACATGTTCAGGAGTTTTTTGGGCGAGTATTTAAGTGAAAAATTTCGAAATTTTATTTTAGTATTGATAGTTAGTTCCAGCATCCTTTCTCGGCTACCCGAATTTTCAGCATCATCCTAGAACCCCTCCTATTTTCAGCACTCGAACATCGACGCGATCGTCCTTCTGCAGGTGGGCGACCACGTGGCGTCGCGCGTCCGCAAACAGCTGTGGCACCCCGCAAAAACCGGCTCCGATGCGAGATTCGAATTTCCGGAGCGCATGATTTTCGAGCTCAACGAGCCGCTCCGTCACGCGATCTCGTTTGCCGACGTCGCGTTTTACAAGAGTGTAACTGATAAAAACAAATTGGTGACATCTGGAAGTGTTCGAGTTTCAGAAGCAACTGTATCGTGCTCGCGGAGTGCATTTTCACGGATTCGGCAATGATGTGTGCCGGACTGCAAAGGTTTATACGGATACGGTAGTTCAGTTGGCGCTGCAATTGGCGTTTTTGAAGACGCACGGAAGGTTCGTGCTCTGGCAGCGTCTTCAAAGAAGATTAGTCTGGAATTTCAGCTTTGCCCCTATTTATGAGACCGCTTCCACTCGCAAATTCTTCCACGGTCGAACCGAAACGGTTCGCGGGTGCACACAACAGTTTGTTCGTTTTGCGAAAGCGATTCTCGGCGAGCAAAAGGTCTGAAATTTATGAAACTTCTGAAAGTTTCTTTCTCAACCTGAAATTTTGGGTTTCAGAATGATCGTGAAGATCTGAAAAAGCTCTTTGATTCGGCAGTTCATGCTCACAATCAACTGATGGCCGATTGTATGGATGGAAGAGGTTTTGTGGCCTAGAAAACCAACATGCATTCATGACCAAGAATTCCAGGTTTCGACCGTCATCTTCTCGGGCTCAAACAAACTCTGACTATAATGAACAAGGGATGTGGACCGAAAAGAGCCGCTCCCTCGTTCCTTCGCGATGAGACCTGGAAACGGACCGGTGGAGACGGTAACTTCTTGTTGTCGACCAGGTACGGTATCTGCTAGAGTAACCACGAGCTGAAGAACTTTTCAGCTTCATCGGATACATGGACGGGAATCAAGCGGGCACGTTTGGATACGTGGCGGCGATGAGACCGGACGGATACGGATGTTTCTATAGGATCGGGAAGGAGAGGTAGCTTTTCGCAGCATAGCCACTTGGTCATTTCTAGCTTCGCCGAGTCATTTCATGTAGAAGCACCAAATAGTTGCACATAGCAGCGTCAGATAATGTCACGTAGCAGCGTCAGATAATCTCACTTAGCAGCACCAAATAATGTCACGTAGCAGCGCCAGATATTGTCACGTAGCAGCGCCAGATAATCTCACATAGCAGCGCCAGATAATCTCACGTAGCAGCGCCAGATAATCTCACGTAGCAGCGCCAGATAATTGCACATAGCAGCGCCAGATAATTGCACGTAGCAGCGGCAAATAATTGCACGTAGCAGCGCCAGATAATTGCACGTAGCAGCGCCAGATAATTGCCGGTAGCAGCGCCAGATAAAGTCACGTGGCAGCGCCAGCTCAACTAACGTAGCAGAACCAGGTTTTTTCACGTAGCAGCGCCAAACAAACTCAAATTTCAGAATCTCAGTGGCAGTTTCCGACTGGGTCGGCTCCCGTTCCAACATCGACGCCTTCGCCGGAAACATTCAGTGGGCTCTCCAGTCGTTGGCTCCGTTCTTGACTCCGGCGCAAAAATTGTAGAAAATGACAGTTTGTTCCCCCCACTCTCTTTTGCTCTTTTCCACGTTCAGTTAACAATTTGAATCATTTATTACGAAATACACTTTTTTGGGTGCATTTGTTTAGGAAGAGTTCGGAAAAGGGGGCCAAAAACATGGAGAAGCGGGCTGAGAAGGGCGTTTTCAGTATGATTCAAAGAATTAATTTCAGAGAGAGAGAGTTTCAGCCGAGGTGTTTTAGTAGATGATGTACTGGTCGAATTCGTTGGGGGCGACAGCCACACCGGGTCCTTCCGGGTAGAAGAATCGCTTCGCTGGCGGCTTCCAGTTGGGACGCAAGAACCACGCAGCGCCTGAAATGACACGAGAACTTAAATTTCAGCCACAAACTGATTTGCTACCGTACCCCGTTGATAGTTACAGTAGCCCAAGAATCTACAATAATCCACCGTACCTCTTTTGTCCAACGTGAATTGGACGGAGACGTGGACGATTGAGATGAGGAGAAGGGCGACGAGCAAAACGCGAAGCATCTTTTTTTTCTTTCTGGAACAACGAGAAAACGAAAAGATGGGAAGAGCAATTCAGAAGAGCAGAAGACGTCGTTGAACTTTTTTTTGTTTGTAGGAGAAGGGGGGGCTCAAGTGGAGCAAAGAGAGGAGGGCTTTGGGAGCACACAAAGTTCGAGGACGTCATCGTCAGAAGACGTCATGTGAGGATTGAGGGTCAGAAGACGTTGTCAGACTTCTCGAGGGACAGACAGATAGAATGCAAAAGTCAGAATTGCAATTTCAGACCAAGATCGGAACGGCTTCCGGCTTTTATTCCCGATTCTAGTATCAAGATCTAGAATTCTGGCTTTTTATCCCGATCAAGATCTAGAATATCAAGATCTAGAATTCATTTGTTTGGCGATTTTCAGAATCTCCGCCTCTTCGACGACGTCATCAGATATTCCGAATCTCATCAAAAGTACGACGAACCGAAACGACGCCGTCTGAAGAAGAGGGCCTTTTCCTGAAAATCTCGAAACGAAAAACAAGCCCGATGTTTGAATTTTTCCGGGTTTTTTTCCGCCTCCTAGCTTTTTTCTAAGGAAAACCGAGATTGGAATCTTGTGAACTCTTATTTAATCTAACGAAAAATTTTATTTTTTCGTTCTCATTTCGTTCCCAGGATGAAATTAATCAAAGTGTACTACTAAAACAAATATCATCCGAGAGGAAGAGGGGGGATTTGGTGGGCTCACGGAGCAAAAAGACGAATGAGCGTCCAAGATGCTCACGGAGCACGAGGGTGGAGCCCCGTGAGCCAAAACGTAAAAAAGTGGGCGGGGTTTCAGTAAGGGGAGAAGGAGGGGAAGGGCTCGGAGGAGCCACTGGAAAATAATATGTGCAACTTTAAGAATTGTGAAAGTTTATCAGAGGATTCTAGAAAATGTTCAGAGCTCGAGCTATATAGTAAATAAAAAACATCATGAAATTAGAGGGTGAAATGGAAAAAAGTGACATCAGGAGCCTCGTCTGTTTTCAGCTTTACACTCCCGGCTGCACCTTTCGTGAGCCGTAATGAATGAATGTAATTTTAGTTTGTATGTAGCTTGTATTTTGTAGTTTGTAGAAAAACATGTGTAGTTGCTTGGAAAATTGGAGGTGGCAGCACCAGAGAATCTTAAGTAGCAGCGCCAAATGATCTCAAGTAGCAGCGCCAGCTAATGTCACGTAGCAGCGTCAGATAATATCACGTAGCAGCGCCAGATAATATTACGTAGCAGCGCCAGATAATCTCACGTAGCAGCGTCAGATAATTTCACGTAGCAGCGCCAGATGATTTCACGTAGCAGCGCCAGATAATCTCACGTAGCAGCGTCAATTAATATCACGTAGCAGCGCCAGATAATCTCATCTAGCAGCGCCAGCTATTGTCACGTAGCAGCGCCAGATAATCTCACGTAGCAACGCCAATTAATATCACGTAGCAGCGCCAAGAAACTTTCTGACATTCTGATCGGAAGCTCCAAACTCTAGCTCAAAAAATCAAACAATTTTTGGCGTTTCATATTTTTTTCCAGATTTTGCACAAAAACAAAAAGAGATCACGAGTCCTTTCCGAGTGTCACGGACACAAAAAGTCATCAAACATTTATTAGATTTCATCTTTCGTGGCGACGCAATCTGGCGGGCAGAATGATGAGAAAACAATGTATTCATTCCGTTAGAATGAGGGAAATGAGAAAAGGAAAGGGAAACAATGCGAAATATCACCAGAAATCTCAAGTTTCAGGCGTCTCGTCTAAGAGTCCAAAATTCAGAATCCAGAATTCAGAAGTCTGCCTCGGATTCTGAATCTTTTAGACTGCAGACGCCCACAAAAAACAAATAGACCTTGTTTACTTTTTCTGTAAAATGGAAACATGACACTTGTTGAGAGAAGTGAAAGATATTCGAAATTGAAATCAGAAGTCTCATCTGAATTCATTAAACAAAACACTTTTCAGGTTGCTCAAGGAAAACAAAATCTGTTTACTTCTTCGCAGCGCTTCATATTCTCATAGCAGCGACACGTCCTATTCTCATAGCAGCGTCAGCTATTGTCACGTAGCAGCGTCAAATAATCTCGCGTAGCAGCGCCACTCAATCTCACGTAGCAGCGCCTAATAAACTCATTTAGCAGCGCCACCTAATGTCACGTAGCAGCGCCTGATAATTGCACGTAGCAGCGCCACACAATCTCACGTAGCAGCGTCAAATAATCTCACGTAGCAGCGCCAGAAAATGTCACGTCGCACCGTCTAATAATGTATAATGTTGCAGCATCTGATAATGATAATCTCCGAAAGCAATACCAGATAATCTCGTGCAGCAGCTTAGCGGCGAAAACGTCTACCAATCTGATGATCAAAGTTCGTTGCCACCTGAGAGCCCACTTATTTGCTGACCTTTTGGTGGCACTTCCAAATGACACGTTTGCTAAAGAGCAAAAAAGGGCTTCCCGGAGAAGGGGGGAGGGGAGGGCGCCTCAACAATTCATACACTTTTTGATCTACCCCCGCACTTCCATCCATCAAAAAAGGGAACAACCAGGAAGACGAGGACGGAAAAAAAAGAGCTCGAAACTTTATCCCGCTGATGATGAGAAATGGCGAGCAAGGGGGAGGGGGACGTCAATTTATAATGTAGCCGTCGGACGTCTTCTAGTACGGAGACGTCGCCTCATGAATACCAATTTAGGCGGCGCAGTTTTGATGGTAATTGAATGAGGAATTGTACGAAAATTGGTTGGCGTCGACGCCAATGCTTCCTTCTTTTTTTTATGTGGAGTCACATGACATTTCGTGTCAAATGACGGCTTCTGAATTAAGAAGACGTTAAATGTCCACAACGATGCGATGAATTCAGAAGACGTTTGGGATGGTTCTGGAGCCATTGTCAACAGACAGAAAATGCGGAATTTCAACTGGAACAATGGGAATTCATCAGAGAAATGTGAAATGTACTCGCTAATTGAATAATGGGAATCATAAGAGTGAGACAACTCGAGCATTGAGAGTGACATCAAAATAACACAATCGAATTCAGAGCTCTGAGAAAAAAGAAAAAAAACCAGAATAAGGGTAAACCCGGACTTAGCGGAATACGATGGCCAGCTCGGGGTCGAGGTGTATCTCATCTTCGAGTGTCGCCGGACTATCGATGCTGTTGTACGTGAAATAGGTCATACTACCGCGGTCGCCTCGAAAATTGAACTCTCTTTTGTGGTACATCTTACTGGAGGGCGCCGGCGTCAGGCACGGCGTCTTCTTGAGACGAACGATAAAGTCACGCATCTGGGCAGTCCGAGACTTTTCGGTGCTTTGCGAATCTGCAATTATTTCTCAAATTTAATAATTTTTTCATCTATTTTTATCAATACTATTTATTCATTTATGCGGATAGGGTATTACCACTTACATAAACCAATGAAATGAAGATAAACTCAAAAGGAGGGTGCCAATTGGAAATACGTTTGCATTGAAATAAACTAGAGGCATGGGATAGAGGCACGGTTCGACGTTTTAAAAATGAGCGCAAGTATTTTTAAATTTCTATTTCAGGCCAAAATTGATGTGTGGCCGTGGCCTAGAAACCCAAATTTCGTTGTGCGCCTAACGATCGACTTGTGATCCCGCCATTTTTTTTTCAATTAATGATGTTCGTTTTAAAGGCTCTGGCCGTGGCCTAGAAACTCAACTTAGCGTTCATATTTTGACTAGTTGACTTTGGTTATCATGTTCCAGTTGATATCGTCAAATTCAAAACTTTGGCCATGGTCACAAGAATAATGTCGTTTTTCGAACGAAAAAGGGAAACCATGAGTCAATAAAGTTTTCTGTATTTCCTCACGAGTTATTTTCAATTCGAATGCTCTTTTTTCCCATTTCCCAACACATAGACCCACTTGTGGAGTTGATGCGAAACCGGAGGAACGAGTTGGACCAGGCGATTTGCAGGAATCGCATCGCCCACATGTCGGACACATCGGTGGGTCCCTCGACGATGACGGCGTTGCGCAAAACCACTCGGAACGTCTTCTTCTCTTCGTCGAGAATCAGGCCGAAGACGTGGTCGGCGCTGACGATAGAAGCCGTTGCGGCGATGCACTTTTGGAAACAGTCGTGCATCAGGTCCGGCTGGTTTCTGAACACGAACGCCGCGTCGAAGATGTTCATCTCGTCTGGAAAGAAAATGACTGTTTTTTTAGGAACAAGAAGAGTCTAGACATGGTACTACATTGCCTGTATTACTGTATGTGGTATGCGCCTTTAAACTGTCTGGGTTACGGTGCATCGAAAAATTTGGTTACGGTGTCACGCGCCTGTCATACCACGTCATTAGAGCTCCTATGAACTATGATAGAGTTGAAAAACCCAGACAAACTGGAGCAAGGTCCCACCACGAAAAGAAGGGGCACACATCATAAACTTTTTTCCAAATAAACACCTGCCCCTTTAACCTCCTTATTTTCGAAATTCCATCATGAGAAAATCGATGTGAGGAAGAGCGGTTTGAGAAAAAATCGTTCAAAGGCGCAGATGAATAATTGGAAAAAAGTTCATGGTACTTCTTGTTTTCGTGGTAGGACCCTCAAATCAAAAATCACTCACCGTCCTCACATTCCGCAATAATATTCAAAACAGCTCGTCGCATCTCTGGACTTTTCATTTTGTGCTCGATTCGCGCGCGAACCGCGATGTGCTGCAGTGTGTCCATTTTCTGGCCGTGCACAAAATCGCGGAACTCGCCGAGCGCCGCGGAGCGAGCCCACGCCGGAGTGTCCGAAAAGCACACCCGTATCAATTTCTCCACCCAATGCTCACGGCTCATGACTGAAAATGAGAGCAATGTTGGTGTTGACAACAGTTTTTCACAAAAATTGAAACAAATAATGCGACTTACAAAAAAAACGGAAAATGAAAACCACCATCGGTTTTCAATCTAAATTTCAATAGTAAAACATTGGCAAGTTTCATGTCATGCTGACCAATTCGCTGACAAAACTAGAGAAAAATCGATTGAAACTGGCGAAACAATGATTTGATTCGAAAGAAGAGGCGAGAACTTGGGCAGCAAGAGATGCGCGCCAGTTTTTTCTTCTCTTGTCTGGCCACTCTCTCGCCGCGCCGCACTATTTCGCTGCGACTGGCCCGAGACCCTTCTCGTGCCAATGCAAAGGCGACAAGACGAGAAAAGTGGTCAGAAGACGTTGACGATGGTTGCTGGAGGAACAGTTCACTCATTTGTTCATCTGAGGACGTGGTAAACACTTCACTTTGGTAAATGATGATCATTTACCACAGTAAAGCATTCACCACGTTTATGCACATGGCATTTGGTGAAATCTGAGGCAATGTACATAAATACGCTTCACCTAAATAGGTACATAAAATGAAATCATTGGAAGCAGCGTCATCAGTTCTTTTGATCATTCACCGAGATGAAGCATTCACCACGTTCATCACTGAGTGTTGAGGAGTAGCGTTGCGCAAACGCGCTCCATATTTCACCGACCGCGACGCGACCGCGACGCTTGGCACCATGCCAAGAGACGACACATTTCGCGTACGGTTTGATGTCCGTACCCATCGACACAGTGATGTCAAAATGTGTGTCACAATTTATTGAGAATGTCTATGTTTTCTCGAATTTTTTCGCTCGCTCCGTATCGAGGTTACGGTCGAGTCGCTGCGCAGCGAAATTCGATTGGCGCCAATTTAAACAAGGCTCGTGGGAATAAGGCTCCATGAAAATGGATGAATGGATTAGGATGAATACAAATTACCATATCAATGATCGATATCAATGGAATTGACACTCCGAGGGGAGTAGACTATTTTAATATCAGGTATTGAAGATTACCCAAAAAAGTGAAAAGGTCTGGGGGATCGCCGTAAATCGACACCAATTCATCGACCTCCACCCCTTTTTTTCATTTATTCTCGAATTTTCTGCCGTCGAGAACCCGCGAAAATCCGTTTTTGGCGCGCGGAGAGCCGCTTTCCAATATTCCCATTCCTGTCGTCGCACTTGAAAATTGGAATATTTGCCTTCTCCTTCTTTTCTCTTTCTTTTATTTTTCTCATTTTCAACCCCTCCTCCGGGTCCAATTGTAATCGGTTTCAGTGCACTTTTCAGCGTGCTGAAAATCAGAATTTTCCGGAAAATATGAATGTTTTGTCTGCAATCGTTCCAAAAAAGAAGTGGGCGGAATAGGAAAAGAAGAAAAAACCCGGTGGAAATCTGATATTCGGCGCCAGTTTTTTTGGCACATTTTCTTGACTAGTAGGCCCTCCCCCCCACAAAAAAATGGGAAAATTATACGTTTCTCGTCTCAAAATTATTGTTATTCCAACGATTTTCGGGCGATTTTCTGCAGAATCACACTCGTCATAATCCAATAACTTTTCAATCTGTGATTCCAGGGAGAGAGCCGAAAGAGCCGAAAGAGCCAATTTTGATCTGCCACCACCTGGAATTGGAGTTTTTCCGAGCGAGAATCAAGGAAAATTGGATTGATTGGTGAGTTTGGCGCTTTTTTTTCAACCTGGAAAACTGTTACCTGTTTTGGGTTTGCAACTTTTTTGATCTACTAGGTAGATCGAGAACCTGCTTGACGTTTACAGGGTATATCTCCGAAACTGTGATAGTTGCGAGAAAGTTGTCAACTACAAAAAAGTGAAAAATTTTACGCTGAACATATTTGTAGTTGACAGCTTTCTCATAACTCTGCTAGTTTCAGAGGTATCCCCGGTTTTAAGCTCACTGCTAGAGGAACCATAATGTTGCGCTATCACACTAACTTGGGGGGGGGGGGTTTCGTAAAAATGAGAAATGTTAGGAGAAACCTTAAAATCGCAAAAATCCAAAAATCAAGAGCCAGTAGGTAAGAATGGACTCGGAAATCTGCTGAAAATCTGAAAACCTCATCGTTTTTTTGGCGCAAAGTTATGAGCCGCTCAAAAAAATTTGTTTTTTTTTCGCTCTACCCTCATTTTTTAAGGGTAGGTACCTAGAAAACTGGAAAAAGTAAGTTTTTTGGGGTCCTGAATTGAATGGGATTACTGTATCATATGACTCGCAGTACTTTTTTGAAATTTGACTATACATCGAGCCAACCACACACACACACTTTCGATTATTCTGAGGTAGATCAAATCAAACATCATTCAGAGTGTAATTATTCTTTCGTGCCAGACAAGAGGAAAAACAAAAGAGAGAGAGAGAGAGAGAGAGAGAGAGAGAGAGAGAGAGAAAGTGGCGGGAGCCGAGAAGATTCAGAAAAGATATACAGATGTATTTATTGGCCGTGAAATGAGATGATAATGAGACGACTCACTTTTTTTTTCTCTCTTTTCTCATTTTCATCCCCCCCCCCCCCCCCCCCCACTTCTTTGCAATTCTCCTCTGTTCTTTTGTGTCCTCTCGTGTCACTCATTTCCACTGCAAAAGTGACAATTGTCACTTTGTCTCTCTGCATGTCGCCAATTTTATCGCCTTCTCGATCATCACACACACTTTCTCACTGCTCATCGCATTTTCTTCTTCTTCACCAAACTTTTTTATTTCTTTGACCTTTGGACGCGTCTGGAAAGTTTTGGCGGCAGCGTTGCACAGAGTAAATTCAAGAACTATCACGGAACTCGACACAACTTTTTTGTGGTGAATCCAATCGAAACGGTGTATTTACGAAAATGTGAACCATTTTGAGACCTTTCGAATGGTTCAGCAAGAATGTGAATATCTTGACTTTGAAGAAAGTTATGTCGGTTTTAGTAGAACTTTTTTCCGAGCTCCGTGTTCCGTGTTTTTCTCGGAAAATGATCTACTAAAACCGGCATAACTTTCTTCAAAGTTAAGATTTTCACGATTTCGTTGAACCATTCGAAAGGTCACAAAAAGCTTCATATTTTTGGTAACTGCATCATTTTTATAGGATTCACCACAAAAAAGTTGTGGCGAGGAATTTTTTCCGTGCAACTGTGTTCGGTTGTTTCCTCTGGAATTCCAGACAAAAATGGAATAGTGTGATGGTTTCAGCTATAGTTCCTAAGAAGTTTTGTACTTTACTTTGAGATTCCAAAAAATAGCTCTAGATTTTCCTGTCACTCAGTAGTTCTGAAAGTTTCAGAGCATCTGACACGGTCTCTGAAAATTCTCTTGAGACTTCGATCTTTGTAATATCTTTGGTGTTCATCTAATTTTAAAACTGCGCGAGTTCAAAACAATTAGATTATTCACATTTTTGAGGCGACCCGAATAAAAATGCTCCCACAATCCCCATTATTCCGATTCGAGCTCAATTTTTCACACTTCTCCGCTTTCTCTGGAATTTTCAGCCAAAACTTTGAAATCGCAATGTTTTTTTCCGGACCGAAACTTTATCTCGAAAACTTGCGATTTCCAGTTGACACGTGTTTTAGGAAACCGGCTGAAACTGAAACACACTTGTCTGAAAATCCTTCCCCCTTCCAGAGAAAAAAATCCGGGTTTATCCGTTAAATATGTGGGTCTACCCAAAAAGCGAAGAGAAAAAGAGAAAAGAAAACACTCTTGACTATACTAATTCTCTATTTATCGGTCACTGCCTCCTCCTCCTCCTTCCCCTGTGACGGCCGTCAAAACAAACCGGCAGAAAAAGTTCGCGTTTCCCACGAGCCGCGAGAAAGAAATCATTAAAACTGGAAGGAAGAGGTGATAAAACACCGATTCGCTCGGCCCCTTTTTTTTTCTCTGTTCTCCCGCCGGACGGAGCCCAATCACTCGGCTCGTGCTCTCGTTTCCCATCCGGCTCTTTCTTTATGAGCCCATGTCCTGTCCTGTCCATCACTCAACATTTTTAGGTGATTTTCGAGAACACTTTTCAGTAGTTCGTAAAGTGTCCACTATATAGTGTTTCTCGAGTTTTCTATGAACCTAATTTCTTTTCCGATGTTTGCTCTTTCTGTCCGGCGCCTAGACACCCGCGAGACACGCCCTGAAGTCAGCTGGAATTTCAGATTTTTCGTGGAAACCTGAAGCATTCAATGAATCATAACAATTGTAGGAAAAGCGAACCATCCAGCGCGCCCACTCTAGCAATAAAAATGGAGCTCTTGATTTGTGCTCTATTAGTGAGTACACTCGGCTCGGCGAGCACTCAAATACACGCTCAATTTCACTCACACCGATTTCCGTTTGAAAGGAACGGGAGGGAAAAAGCTGGAAAGTTGAGGACAACTTCGTGTTTTTTTTTCCCGTGTCACAAACACTTGTCACGGACAACACCGAAAATCTTCAGCTTTTTTCTCTTCTTTTTCCCTTTTCCTTATTCGTTTTCAGTTTTTGTTTTATGATCGCTAAACAATTACGAGAAAAAAAATGGCGTCAGAATGAAAGAACTACCAATTATGAGGGTCCATTGGGAGTAGTAATGTAGGTCAAATAGAATGGGAGAGAGTGCTTCCTGAAAACAAGTTCGCTCTGTAATAAAACTTCAATCGGACGTTCAAAAAATTGTAGAATCTGTAAATTGAAACTTTTGGGGTCGCGGCCTAGAAACCATCGATGGATTTTCTAGATTCATTTCACAAAAGTGAACCCATTGATGACCAATTGAGAAAGTTAGGCCACGGCCACGATGAACCGATGTTTTTCAGTTGGAAAGTTTTGGAATGAATTCTCAATGACTCAAAAAAAAATAACTTTTCGAATTTTACGTAATATTTCTCAAAGTCATTTTTCTGAATACATCGGTATTAACTCTAATAGAACGGCACCCTTGAGGTTCAACTTTGACAGGGTATATCTTGAAAACTAAAGAAGTTACAAAAAAGTGGTCAACTACAAAAACATGGGAAATTTTATGCTGATAATCTTTGTAGTTGACAATTTTGTCATAACTCTTCTAGTTTCAGAGATATTCCAGTTTTAAGGTCGTGCACTAGGATGCCGTTCGTCTAGAGTTTTTACGGTAGCTAAAACGGTTTTTTTCTACGAATCGTAAGCCTTATTTTTAAGAAAAAGAAAGAAAAGACGGCTTGAAATAAATGAAATGAAACAAACGGAAGCGAGAAAAGACTCATAAAAGGCGGCGATGGCTGCTCGCCGTCCAAACGTATCCATTTCCATCGTTTTCATCCCCCCGAAACATTTCAACCCTGCCTCCTTTTCTATCCGTCCGCCAAAATGACTAGAATCTCCCCAAAATCCTGACCAGCTTCTCGTTCTGGAAATTTTCAGAAAGACCAAAAATCCCCCCTAAAAATGGGGGGGGGGGGGGGGAAGAGAAAGAATGCACTTTGTTTGGTCCCTCTCTCTCTCAAAAAAAAGAGAAAAAAAAACGAAATGAGGAGATTCACAAGAAAAGACGCCGTTTTCCCATTATATCTATCTTTTTTTTTTGGCTCGGTGGTGGTGGACTGACGAGAAGAAGGGCTCCGCTTCTCGGCTCTTTCTGATATGTGTATGTGTTGTTTCGCCGCGATTCCGTACGCTTTCTTGTGTCGGTCTCTCTTCGGCCCACTTTTATGATACATTCGGAAGAAGGAGCCGCGCCTCGCGACCATTTTTATCGCCCTTTGAGTCAGACCAGATTGTGTTGTGATGTTGATGTGATGCGTGTGTTTTTTTCGGGAAGCGCCCCGGTGACAGAAGGATGTCTGGAATGATTTAGAAAGATTTGTTTTATCATTCTGCGGTCAGAATAAGAATAACAAACACGTTTGTGGAAAAACACACACGCACACTTCTTCGTCTCGAAATTTTTGTTTTTGATCTACTCTGGTTCGAGTTTTGAATTAAACCCCGTTTTTGATCTACCTACCTCGAAGCCACCAGAAAACTTTTGATCTACATATGTATACCCCAGATTTTCTTTTTTATCCCTAACATTTCACACTGAAATTCGCCAAAGTCCACAAAGTGCACCAGACAGAAAAAAAGTTTGAAAATGTTGCAAAACGGCTAGATTTTCCACTCTGATACGCCGAGCAATCATCATCTTTCTTCTTCTTCTTCTTCTTCTTTTTCTTCTCGAAAAACTGACCACTGAAAAGTTTTCTATCCGTCTTTTTTTCCACACTCTTTTTTCCAATTGAAACGTTTCTCTCGTCAATTATTAAGTTTTTCACTGGAAATTTTTCGATTTCCAATTTCCAGAGAGCATTTTTTTGACCTCGAATTTTCCCAAATTTTTTCGGTTTTCAGACTAGATATCAGCCTGAACCGATCTTGAATTAGATATAGACACTGAAAACGGAAACTGGGGGGAATGAACAGACGATGCATAAAAAATGGTGTATTGGGTGGGAAGGATGGGTGGAAAAAAGGAGGGATGTGCTCGGCGAGCACACACACACACACACACACACACACACACACACACAATGTCACAAGCACATTGTCCGGACGAAAGCGATGAATAAAACGGAAAGAGAGAGAGAGCAAAAGAGAGAAAGAGAGCAACTTAATTGAGTAAGTACGTCCCAACCACCGCCCGGCGAGGAGCGCCATCCGAGTTCTTCAGCTATTATATTCCAACTCATCCCAAACTCGTTTTGCTCTTTTCCTGAAAATATTCCGGCTGAAAATTCTCTTTTATTTATTGACCGTTTTCTAGGTGCTGCTAGGAAATCATTTATGGGCAGCGAGTTTCTGGACGCTGCTAACTGGGATTTTGTGCCGCTGCTTGGTGGAGTTTTTAGGCGCTGCTAATTGAGATTTCGTGCCGCTGCTTGGTGGAGTTTTTAGGCGCTGCTAGGGGTGAGTTTCTGGGCGCTGCTAATTAGGATTTCGTGCCGCTGCTAGGGCTGAGTTTTTAGGCGCTGCTAAGTGGGATTTTGTGCCGCTGCTTGGTGGAGTTTCGTGACGCTGCTAGCACAGAGTTTCCAGGCGCTGCTAGATGGTAATTCATGACGCTGCTAAAACCACACACTTGAAGCCCCTTTGTTTTTGTGACATTTCTTCCAACCAGATGGTTTCTGGTTCGACTCGACCACCTGCCTTCCCGAAAACTCGAACCCAAATTATTCTCATACTTCTCCTTATTCCTCAAAGTGTTTTTTTTTTCTCTCTCTCTCTTGCACAATTGTTGTGTGACGAGACAAGCGCAAACTTGTGACTTTTCCTCGCCTCTCCTGCCCCCCTCTGGCGAATAAAACCATTAGTCACCCATCTGCTCACTATGTTTCTAGGTTCTCCTCCTCTTCCTCCTTTTTTTCCTTCCTCCTCCCTAAAGTTTTTCTTTCCATTCCAATGAGTTTTTTGATTAGGTTTTCGGTGAGTACATCTCTCGAAAACTTCGTTTCAACATACAACATGTACAACGTATTCTCAACGATGTTGCGAATCGGTGAACTGAAAAATACATCGAAGTTTTCAGTCAGAACATCGAAAACCGAAAAACTGGAAGTTTTGAAGCGAAAAAAGTTGGAAAATCGAAGCAAAAATCACAAATTCCCCGGGCCAGACACCAAAATTAATCGAAAACTGAGTCCAGAGCCAAAAGTCACACTTTCGGCAATCATTTGTTTTCACCTGCTCCGGAAAACGTGTGATTTCACTCAAAAACGGCAGTTTCTCACGTTTTTCAAGACCAAACTTTCGCACAGAGTTCAGTCTTGGGCTCAAATTCAATTTGGCTCCTAGAGCCCTATTTCCGAGTCAAAGTGAAAAAAAAGAGAGAGAGAGATGCGAAGAAGGGAGGGAAGTGCGCTCCAATTGTCTCGAAACTTGAACTTAGTGATGTCACGTCACGCTTCCTCATTTTTCTTTTGACCTACTTTTTTCAAACTGCAAACTGTATAATCTATTAAAATTTTGATCTACCAACCTTTCCCAATTCTACTCGTCATGTGTCAATAACTCTGATTTTCTGGCTCACCCAAGCATTTCCTATTTATATGCTAATTTTCGGTCATGTCAGTTCAGTACTACAATGTCAATTCTCACTTCTATTTTCGCACGTCTCCAGAATCCCGAATCCCTCGTCAGATTATAGTCTGATCGTTAATTTTGCCCAATTTGATGTCATCGAAAGTTCATTTCGTTTTTCTCTGATTTCAGTCAACTCAGAATCCCATTTATTCGAGTTGCCGTCTGAAAACCCTTCTACAAGAAATTTCAAGCCAATAACGCTGAAAACGCTGAAACTGTTGCAGGTGATGCGAGTGCGCGCCTCGTCCTACTGTCAAATGGATGATCGCGTTCCGTTTCTCACGCCCCACGTCAGCCATTCGCACAGTCGACTTTCGGCTGAAATCGAGGCAACGAGCGGTGAGTTTTGAGCACTTCATGTTAGAAAAGTAAACTGAAATTTAATGGAATCTCGAAAAAAATCAGGATCGATCAGAAACCTGCGATTTCCATCTCAAATAGAACGGCATTCCTGTTGCTTAGCTTTGAAGGGGTATATCTCGAAAACTAGAATAGTTACAAAAAAGTGGTCAACTACAAAAACATGGGAAATTGATCGGTGATCAAGTTTGTAGTTGACAACTTTTTTGTAGCTCTCCTAGTTTCAGAGATATTCCAGTTTTAAACTCACGCACTAGGTTGCCGGTCTGTTAGAGTTTTCACGGTCTTCTGTATCCGGATTTTCGAAAATTCTAAATCAAAGTTCGATTCTTCCCGTAGATCAAAATTGTTT
The DNA here is from genome assembly GCA_963966605.1 of Caenorhabditis sulstoni. Lineage (NCBI taxonomy): Eukaryota > Metazoa > Nematoda > Chromadorea > Rhabditida > Rhabditidae > Caenorhabditis > Caenorhabditis sulstoni. Next base: position 12,125,865 of record OZ016479.1, read on the forward strand.
TTTCCTTTTGTTTGATCTCTGGCCACCCGGGGCAACCTTTAAAAATGCTCTTTGCCTATCAGAAATGCACGCCGTCTGCCCTACTAATCAGCATCCGTTTCCTCTCCATTCCCACTCCACTTTTGTTAGTTTTTCCCGTTTTTCCCGTTTTTCCCCCATCTTCTCAAGTAATTATTCAAGAATTTCTCGCTGAAATTGAACTTTTGAAGCCTCCTTTTTTTAGCTAATAGGTTTTTTCCTCCCACTTACACGGAAAATTCCAGCAAAAAAGCGTCTCTAGTTTGATCTCTAATTGCCATGAATTTCAGCGCAAGAAAGTCTGAAAATTTGAGCCGTTTTGTGATCGTTAGTCACTCATTCACTTCATCAATTATTTTCGGAGCCCACCTCCAAACACACCAACCAAAAAAAAAATTTTTTTCCTCTCTCTCATTCTCTCCTCGTATCAGACACCAGTGATTCATAATCTTAAAACACATCAGCTCGTCTGAAAAAAAAAAAACATATTCTAGCTGTAGACTAAAAAAAATAGAGCAATTGGCTGAAAATGTGCAAGAAAAAATGAAAAATGCACTTTTGATTAGAGATGAGTGAGTACGGAGAATCGGAGAAAAATGTGAGAAGTACAACGTTTTCCTATGAATTTTAAAGTTTTTTTTTATAATGACGAAAAAACTTTATTCTGAGAAATAAAGTGTGAAAGACGAACTTTCAATTTCATTTTTAATTTTTCAAAAAAAAAAATTTTTCGGTGCTGAAATTTTCTATTTTCAGAGAACGCAATTGTTTTTTCGAAATTTAAGTATATCCAGACAAAATCGATGCGTTTTTTTTTCAACATTTTTTTTTTTGGGGTACATCCGAAAAATCTAGTGTGCACCACCGGATTTCCAGATTTTTTCCGGCACATGATCAACAGATAAAGAGCTCATAGATCAGGTTTTGTGCTCATCGCGAAAACTTCTGGAAATTGCTGAAATCATTCGAAAAATACACTTTTCACCCTAAACTATTCAAGATTGACAAAAAAAATTTTTTTTTTCAAAATTTTTTTTGCGAATATTATTTTGACTACCGGAAATAATTGGCGGCCATCCTGAAAATGATATCACAAATCCTCTCGTATTTTTATATTTTTTTCCTTCTTACTTCCCTCACAATTTTTTCCGTCATTTCCGCCGATTTGACCTACTTTTGAGCCGCGTTTTCGCGTAATCCTCCGGTCCCCCTTTTGTTTCTTTTCTGTCTCCTCTTCTTTTTTCTTTCCTCTCCTTTTTCTTCGTATCCAAAACCCACTAATCATCATCATCATCACCGAGAAAAGGGGGGGGGGGGCTCTCTTGCTCCGCGAGCCCTCAGTCTGATAACATGTTCCCCGTGTGCTCGAGAGAAAAAAAAAACAAGAATAATCTGTTCTTTTTTGTGTCTCCAAGCCATCGTCTGTCTTCTATTCAACCAGTTTTTGTATTTTCGGTCTGAAATTCTGGAACTCGTCTGAAAACGCTTCTTTTTGATGATTTTGATACAAGAAAAAGCTCGCAATGAGAAAAACACTTGAAATCCTCTGAAAACACCAATTTTATTGGTTTTTTTTTCCCCTACATTTTCAAACAATTTTCTCGGTTCTCCGGCCGAATTTTCTATTTTCTAGTAATAAAAATTATTAGTGTAGTTCGTGGTGACTAAAAATGGCGCGAAATTTAATAGGTTCCAGTTTCGTTTGCCCCCTCATGTGGCCAATGTGCGTGCCAAACGTTTTTCGTCGAAAAATCGAACGAGACAAACGAAATTCTATACAATTTTTGCAGTTTTTCAGTGTCAAGAATTTTTTATTATCGATTTTAGGCCAAAACTAATATTCCTGTGGCCGTGGCCTAGAAACCCGAATCTCGTTGCGCGCCTATGCGCGATATCGATTGATTTGCGATATTATTCGGCCGCTCGATGCTCCGCTTAGATAAACATGTCTTTTCGCAAAGAAATCTCGAAAATGCATCGAGGCCGTGGCCTAGAATTCCCGCGCGAAAAGCAGCAGTTAGGCCACGGCCACAGGAATTTTAATTTTGGCCTAAAATCGATAATTAAAAATACTTGCGCTTATTTTTAAAGCGGCGCTCTTTAATTTACTTTAAAGCAAAATTTTTCCGAATTTTCGAAAAAAATCAATATTCACGTGAAATTCAACAGTGAAAATTGCCACATCATAACTTTTTCCCCGTGAAAAAAAAATAAAATTTTTTTGAGTATCTGACAGGAATCACACACTGAAAAACTAGTGAACATGTGGTGAAAAGTGATAAAAAATGTTGTGAATTTTCTTTTCTTCGTGACTTTTTTTTTCTTGTTGGGACATCTGCTCTAACCACTAAAATCTCGTTTTTTTTTTTTGCATCATTTGCACCCGCGAGAATAAATATTCATTTTATTTTTATTTTCCATCTCCTCTCTCGGAAAAAAAACCTATATCTTTTATGGATGAGAAAAAGAAGAAGGCGGAGAAGAAGAGGAATTCTACCATTTCCCTCATACATTTTTTTGTATTTTTCTCGCTGGCTCTTCTTCAGATCTCTCTGACTTCTGACTGAAATCAATTTTCAGACGTTTTCAGACACGAGTCTCGTGAGACTTTGGTCAGTCAGAAGAGTACACTTTTTATTGGATTTTTCGAGAAAAAATTTGAAGAATGATTACTTTGACAGCGGTTTTTGAGCGTCTGAACTTTTCTTTTGACTTCTGAAAATGTCTGAAAAGCCCTTTTCAAAATTAGACTCTTTCGAATTTTGAATAACCCAAGTTCCATATTTTGAAATTATTTTTGCGGTTTTTTTTCAATTTCCGGACTATTTCAGAACAATTTCCGGAACGAAAAAGGGATTCAATCGTTTTCGAAAAATAAAAATTTGAATACTTTAAAATAAAATAGAAAAAAAAAAATTAATTTCCTGTCCAACCCCCGTTTTTTTTATTTATAGAATCGATAGACTCAAACTAGTTCGACAAAAAAAATTAAATTTTTGGTGCTGCTAGCAGAAGATTCTAGACGCTGCTAGCAATAGTTTTTTGGCGCTGCTGAGGTAGAATTTTATGGCGCTGCTAGAGGTAACTCTAGACGCTGCTAACGGAAGTTTCGACACGCTGCTAGGTGTAGTTTCTAGGCGCTGCTAGCAATAGTTTATTGGCGCTGCTTAGTGAAATTCGTGGCGCTGCTAACAGTAGAGTTTCTAGCCGCTGCTAGGGGTAGTTCTAGGCGCTGCTAGCAATAGTTTATTGGCGCTGCTTAGTGAAATTCGTGGCGCTGCTAACAGTAGAGTTTCTAGCCGCTGCTAGGGGTAGTTCTAGGCGCTGCTAGCAATAGTTTATTGGCACTGCTTAGTGAAACCCGTGGCGCTGCTAGAGGTAGAGTTAATAGCCGCTACTAGGGGTAGTTTCTAGGCGCTGCTGAGGTGGAGTTTTATGGCGCTGCTTAATGAAATTCGTGGCGCTGCTAAAGGTTGAGTTTCTAGACGCTGCCAGAGGTAGTTTCAAGGCGCTGCCGAGAAGATTTTCTAGGCGCTGCTATGAGAAGTTATTAAGCGCCGCCAGAAAGTGAAGAGAGATTTCTCCAATTTTCCCAAGGCTTCATGCGATGCAACGCCGCTTGAAACTTTGCTCGCAGCACGAAAAAAAAGCGCGCCGTCTCCCAGAACATGTTCCGAATAACGAAAAAAGAATGAGATATCGAGGGGAGGAGGGGGGAGAGGGCTATAAAATGGTGTCATAATCCGGCGGCGGATCCGACTTTCTTCCTCTTCTCTTTCCTTTTCTTTTTTTTTCGCCGCCTTCCGCCTACTTTTCATTTATCTCTCTCATCACTTTTTTTGTCTGTCTTTTTGTTTTTTTTTCTGCATTTACTTCCAAAATCCAATTTGAAATCACCAATTTTCTGTACAATTTTCTATTTGATGTGCTCGCGCGAAATTGGGAAACCAATTATTCAATTTCCGAAGAAAAGGGGCGTTAGATGTACGAAGAAAAACGAAAAAGTTCCCATTTCTGAAAATCGTCGCGCCACGTCTGAAAATGTACTCTCCGTTCTCGCTGCCATTTTTTCACTCGACCAACGCCTACCGCTACCATCCGCTTCCTCCCAGCTCACCGTCGTTTCGGATGGTCCCATCGAGTCGTCCGATACCGAGAATCACGAAATGCTCGTCGGACGGCGCGGCTCCGCCGCCGTCACGACGTCGTCTCTCCACGGACCGCCCGTGTCTCCAGATGTCGTTGTCACACGAAGCGCGCCGGAAACGAAGCCGTCTGACGCGCACCAGATGCGTCAATTCGGATAGTAAGAAGAGCTATTGTAAGGGTTTTGCGGGAGGTTGGGTAGGCGTCTGAAAATCTAGTTTCAGAGTGACTCTCTGTTTCAGACCGGGAACGCTGCAAAAATGAATAGAATCGAACTTTGGTTTAGTCTATCCCAAATATGAACCGAATTTTGAAAAAAAGGATAATAATATTTTTTTTCAGGTAACACTTTATCGAGCTCACTTTCAACTATTCCTATCACCGGACAACATTCTGCGTTAGTTTTTTAAAAATTGAAAAAAATCTGAAAAAATTAGAAACCAGAAATTTGACCTTAAAGAGAAAAACAAAACCACCCCCAGAAGTTTAACTTTGACAGGGTATAACTCGAAAACTAAAACAGTTAAAAAAAAGTTGTCAACTACAAAAACATGGGAAATTTTACGCTAATTAAGTTTGTAGTTGACAACTTTTTCATAACTTTTCTAGTTTCAGAGATATTCTAGTTTGAAGTTCACTATGTGTCTAATGGCTTACAGTATTCTGTACACAACTGAATTTTTCTGATAAGTCCTAGTACCACGTCACTTGAGTCATTCTACGCTGTTCTTACTAAAATCTATCAAATCGTTTTCCAGACCGGCTCCAAATCGGGTGCTCGTGAAAGGGCACACCGTCTCGACGTGTACTCCTCGATTCGGGTAAGCCAACACTCTTTTCAATATTTCTCTTTACTCAATTCCCGAGAAATCTCAATTAAAAGTACAAAAAGAAGAGTGTACCAAAGTCTCTTGAGTTGTGTCTTTGGAGTCATATGATTGCTCTCGTCTTCCTTCCAAAAATTCGACTAGTCGGCTCAAAACCAATATTGATTTCTAACGTCGTTTATTGAATTTAAGGCGGGTGGAAAAGCGGCAGGTGGGAGAAAGGCGGCGAAAATTGCCAATTTTTTTTCGTGCGCGCATTTTCAGGAAAATGAGCCCCACACCACGCGCAATTGCAATTTGCATGCTAATCAACTTTTTCGCACCCGCATAGAAACCTATCGACCTGAAAAATAACAATTCCGGAACTATGATTTCACTTCAACGTTTTCACGTGTATTTTGAAAATTAGTTTCAGTTGCATGTTCTGAAAATGTGTCTTGCCAACCTGACTCATTGTCATTCCGATGAATCATCACTTGACATCAATTTCAGTTTCAGACGACGTCTGATTTCTCACGAGTCCGTCTGAACTTTATTTTTCCGAGCAGCTGACTAAGAGCACTCTTCTCGAGCTCTATTAATATGGAAATTTTTTTTCGGGCGTATTTTAGGTCAGAGGTCTGAAAATGTGTCGACTGTAACTGCCACTCTCAATGACCCAATTTTCCCATTTTTATATATGAGAATGCTCCGAGTGCACCAGAAATTACTACTCACATGAGAGTCCCGAGAACTTTTGGGAAAGTACAAAAAATTTTCCCATTTTTTTTCCCACGATTCCAGTCACAATCTGAAATCATTGAAAAGTGTGAAAAATCACGTAGCTCACCCCAAAAAAAAAAAATTATTTTTCATTTTTGGTTTTTGATATGCTCCAAGGAGCAGCTCACTTTTTTCGATGCTTTATTTCCAATCTTATCGATCTTTTTCTCACTTGAATTCCAGTTTTCAAGTGTCTCGAAAAAGAGCTCTGTCTTCCCGTGAGCCCACATTCTCGACTCATTCGGAATGCTCCAATTTCAGGCACCGCTGCGCGTTTCCAGCCTATTCCTTCCCTATTTTTTCTTGTTTTGTCACGCAATCCATCCGCCCAGCCAGTCAGCCAGGTGTCAAATTTCCACAATCACTTATTTTGATTCTCCCCTGCCATTGTCTGGAATGGGGCTGAAAAAGGAGACGAAGAAAAAGAAAATGACGAGAAAAAAGGAAAAAGAGAAGGAGAAAAAAAAGGAAAACGGGTCCCATCATGACCGTTTTTATGTTTTGCGTGTGTGTTCTCGTCAAATTGCCACTTTTTCGGCTCAATTTCAAATGCTCCGCGTGTGTGTGTGTGTGTGTGTGCTCAAAAACCGTCGAAATCTCATAAAATCGTCACGTCAAAAATGGCCGCTTCTCCTTTTTTCCCTTTTGCAGCGTTTTGTCGAAAATTTGCAAAAATTCCGACCTTTTCTCCCCCGCGAAAATTCGAATTCTCCCAGTTGTGAGCCGATTTGCTTTTCAGATTTTTCGAATCTGAAAATTTTTGCTCTTTGCTCTTTGCTCCCGAGTGAGAGAAAAACCAGGTGAAAATGGGGGAATTTCGAAAAATCAGATCCCTCATTTTCGAATTAGACCACTATAAACACCTTGAAAATCTCATATTTGTCAGATTTTTTTCTGTAAACACCACAAATAACGCAAATTTCGGCTTCAATTTTTGAATTGATAAATTAGAGAGAGAGAGGAAAAAACACGTATTTCGATACAAAAAAGTGTTTTTTGTAGTTTCACCAGGAAAATAGACGAAGAACTAGACAATTGGTAGATCGTAGATCAAAATCTTGGTGCCACGTCAACTTTCTTATCAGAGCACTTTTGGGTGTTTTTTTTTCAAATATCTGATATGATTCGATAATATTTTTATTATTTTTCTTGGCAGTCCTTGTCGGTCGGCAATGGGGGTGGCTGAAATTCGATTTTAAGACGTTTTTGGTATGGTGTCACGCGTTTTGTCTTTTTGTCTGAAAATCCGAGAGAAAGGCTATAAAATTATCTGGCTTCTCACCTTTGGTCTTGTTAAAAATTCAATTAACAAAAGTTTGCGCAAGGTGTCGCTAAACGTCATTTTTTCTGAAACTTTGCAATTGATATTTGATCTACCTAGAAGAACTTTGATGATTTGAAACTTTGGGAGCGTTGTCTTTTTGATCTACCAGGATTACTCAAACAGAGAGGAAGGGAAGTCAATGCTCACTTTGGATTCTGAAGACGTCAACGATTCTGAACGCATTCAGAAGTTTGATCAGCGTGACCGCTAGACAAGTTCACTTTTCCGCATGTCAAATTGGCTCACCATCATCATTATGCTCATTTTTCGCATTTCCTCCCATCATCATCATCTTCTTCTGCTTCTCCCCGTTTCCTTCCACCCCTTCTCATCTCCTTTTGTCTCTTCCTGTCACTCCGTTTCTCCGCTTCAACGTCTCCGTCTTCCTCATCATCCGAATATGAATTCAGCCGACGACGATGCCGTGGGCATCCTCATCGGACGTGTCGTCTGAAGACGCGCTTCCGATGCGACCACTTCCGGAACTGTTGCCTAACGGCGCGTTTCAACGACGGTCGCCGAGAATGCCAAAATATTCGGATACCATTCTCCATACCTATTCGTGCCGAAAATTGTCACAAATGTAAGAGGAGGGGGGCGAGAAAACCTTTTTTGCTCGCGGCGTTTAGCAGCGCCTGAAAACATGTGAATTGAAAGAAACCTTCCTGAGCAGCACCGAGAAACGCAACTCTAGCAGAACCCAAAAATATCTTCCTGGCAGCGTCACAAAATATCTCTCCAGCAGCGTCAGCAGCGCTTGAAAACCTTCTCCAGCAGCACCCAAAAATATCTTTATGACAGCGCCGCAAAAATTCTCTCTGGCAGCACCAGTAAACTATCAATAGCAGCGCCATAATACATCTCTTTAGCAGCGCCAAGAAACCTTCCGTAGCAGTGCCTAGAAATGTCTCTCTAGCAGCGCCACGAAATGTCTATCTAGCAGCTCCAAGAAACCTTCACCAGCAGCGCCTAGAAACCTTCCGTAGCAGCACCAAAAAATATCTCTCCAGCAGCGCCACAAAATTTCTCTCTAGCAGCGTCAAGAAACCTAGCAGCGCCTAGAAATCTTCCGTAGCAGCACCAAGAAATGTTTCTCTAGCAGCGCCAGGAAACCATCACCAGCTGCAGCGCCTCACCGAGTCAAACCTAATGGTCTTGTATCTCTTCCGAAGCCCAAAATAACTCGACATAAAATCCGGCTCTCCTCTCTCACGATGACTCGTTCCGGATGTGTCATTCATTTCAGAAGAAGAGTTGTGTTGTTCCCGCAAGCCCCGCCCACTTTTCCTCATTTCCCCCGACTGAATCCAATTTCCGAGCGCGGCCCACTATGTATAATCATCATCCCCGTCAGTCTATTCCTGATCTCTCTGAAACTCGTGGAACCAAAAAGTGGGAGGAGCCTACTTTTTTTACTGCTACCTTTTTTCTGTCGCTGGAAAAAGAAAACATCTCTTCGTCTCGCTTATTGCGCTTCTAGAGGATCTGAAAATCGAGTTTCCACCCAACCAATACATATCCACTCCAACTATTTATTATTGGTGCTGAAAATGGGATTCCTCTCAAAACAACGTCTTGCCGCGTCGCGATCGTTCCGCGTTCGCCAAAAAGCGCCGGCGCCGCAAAGATTTCGGTGAGGCGCCAGTGCGGGAAATCGTGAAATTCCACTGCCCGCAAAAGGCGAAAATTCGTGCGGCTGAGTGGTCTAGTGGTATGATTCTCGCTTAGGGTGCGAGAGGTCCCGGGATCGATCCCCGGCTCAGCCCGATTGTTTTTAGACTTTGAGAAGTTTGGTTAACGATGATCATTGGTGGTGTTTTCAGGTCAACATCGATCCCAGCGCCTTTGGATCGTCGGCAAGGGCGCAGTTGCGAGTTTCACACCAGCGATGATGATCGTCACGATCGTTACGACAATCCGATCGCTCAGGTATGTAGGTCAAACTTCTGAAATAAAGAAAGACGCTATAGTTGGGAAAAGGGGCAGCAACCGAGAAACACTCGAATCGAAAAACGCGCGAGTTAGCAAAACATCGTGAAACTTCTGAAAATGAAAACGATCTGAAAGTATTCCCAAAACCCGGTTCAAAAAATGTGACCCACATTTTCTCATTAAACAAAGTGTACATAATAATAAAAACTCTTCTTCTTCTTCTTCTTCCTCTTCCTCCCTTTGCTCTCATCAATTTTTCATCTCTTTTGCTCTCTCTCTCTCTCTCTTTCACTTTCATTTTCTTGGATTTCTTCTCGTTTTCTGGCTCACCGAGCACACAATTTATATAAGTGAAAGAGGAACATACGTCGAACCTGACTGGAAAAAAGAAGAAGAAGAAAGAAAAAAACGAGGAGGGTACTCGGAGGATCTCAGCCGCGCGGCAATTAGTGCAGAAAAGGCGCGGGAGAGAATGAGAGGAAATCCGAGGCGACTCCTCCTCCTCCTCCTCCGGAAAATTGAACCAATTTTCGTGAATTCTCAATTTTTCTTTCTTTTTTCTTCTCTTGTTCCTTTACCTCCCTATTTCCAGCATTTTCAGCCGGCTACATAGTTTTTTCTCTCTAGATTCAAGGTTAGAAAAAAAAACCATTCTTTGACCTTTCTCTCTATGTTTCTCTTGCCATTTTTCCTCTCACTGCTGGAAGAAGCGCGAAGTGAGAGAAAATATGATTTCCTTATTCAAATTTACTCACATTTTTTTTCCGCCGACGTCTTCTAACGTCTTCTCCTTTTCCCCTCCTTTTCTTCCCGTCCGTCCGTCCGTCCGTCCAAACCGAACATTCATTTCTCCGTTGTTGTTTTTTTTTTTCTGGAACTTCTATGGTGGATTCCGAACCGACGTCTTCGCCGTTGAATCGTCGTAAGACTGAGCCGAAACGGTTGCAAATCGGCGAATACACAAAAAATGGCTCTTTGTCCGCTAAATCTGGCGCGACGAATTCGGAAAGCGGTGTCGGAAGAGACCGCGCGTTTTCAATGTATTCGGTAAGATATCAAACAACAACATGGCGTGTTATCCGAGCCACGTGGGATACTGTTTTGCATCACACATGATGTGGTTTGCTTCTTCCTTTCCTGCTCCGTCTGGACCATTGGGGATAAGGAGAGCTGGGAACGAGTTCGAAGACCAAAATCCCCCCAAAAAGTTTCGCTCCCGGGTGGGCTCGAACCACCAACCTTTCGGTTAACAGCCGAACGCGCTGCCTATTGCGCCACGGAAGCACGATCGATCGCGCTTTGTCAAGCCATATAGAAGCGCGCGGTTGGAATAAAGTTTATTCAATAAACCATTGAAATTGTGGCCTTCCTAGTTTAAGCGTGACATCATCACTTTTCCAGGTTTCATCCGACATCCTTCGCGTCTCCGGGTACACTCAACAATTTCGAAGCCTTCTAACTGCTCGATTCTCGCCACGTCGAGAATCAGTGCCCAACGTCAACGTCGAGGCCGGAGAGGACGAGAACAAGAATGGTGAGCCAATCCATATGCATACCGATATGCTACCGTAATCTCATCGCGATCCCTTTAACTTGGAAAATGGCTGTCATACAACGAAAAGGTCTAGAGTTCTCCCAAAATTAGTCATTGGTCGATTTTCCTATTCATTAAAAAAGCGATTTGATGGTAGGTCAAAAAAAAAAAGTTTTGTCTCATATTTCGACAAACAAGCGCTATAGCGTAGTCCCGGATTGTTCGAAAAACCACGTCAGCCATTCGTTGTCTTGTTTTTCCAGCGAAAAAAAAATGTGTAAGTTCGTTCTATTTTCGGTGTAGGACCACTGTTCGGTAGGTCAATACTGGCTACCGTAACCTGTGTCTCCAGATCTGTTAGCCAGACGGCAGTAGATCAAAATCTGTGCCTCGTTATGTCACAAAGCAAGTAACAGTAATAAATGCGATGTAACCTGTCATGCCACTTCATGAAGTGGCACTACTGCACAGTGGTTTCCAGGGTAGATCAAAACCACTCCAGAGCTCTTTTTCCCTATACGCTTGCTCCTAGGAGCCGTGCCATATTTCGCATTTCTCGGCGAAGCCGTATCGCATGTGTATCTATCACTTTTTTCCGGCCGCTCATCCCTCTTTCCGTTCTAAGCAGCTCTTCTTCGTCTCCTTCTCCTCCTCGTTTCCTCATCCCGAAAGTGTATTCGAGATTGCGAACCGGGATTACCTTATTGTGTGACAGAGGGCATGCGGATAAGACGGACAAGAATTGATCTCGGATTGCTCTGGAGGGGAAAGATAATAGGAAAAGGCTGAAAGTACAATGGGATCTGTGCAGAATTCGAGCACTTTCAGAAGTTTGAGCACACCCTTGCTCACTTCTGATTCATTTTTCTCGAGACGGATTCACGACATCCGGTTTTTTTCTTGATTAAACCCCCTCGAGAGCCGGATATGAGCAGTTTCGCACTCTTTCGAACCAAACAACTCATTCCTACTCATTTCCGTTTTCAGCCGCTCTCACTCATTTTCAGCGTGTGTCACACACCTGATTTCTTACCGTTGACGACGTCATCGATGCGAAGAAGCCCGCCGGCTTACACTTTTGATCTACGCGATGGTGAGCGCCGGCGCGCGCGCGCGTGCACACGAGCAAAGAAAGTGACGTTGAATGGAGAAAAGAATGGAGTAGATCATAAAATGAGGGAAAAGGGATGAGTCGTCGTCCGGAGCTAATCCCACCTCGTGATGATCCGGACATGATAGTGCCACGTCATCGGGGGCGAGTTTGACGTGGCAGGTGTTGTCTGGGGTAGATCAAAACATTCATCAAAGAACTTGGAGGGGGGGGGGGGGCTGGTAGGTCAAAACAGAAACCGAAGCCGAAACTGGAAATTGTTTTCGTTTCCCTTTGCTCCTAATCCCCAAAACCCAAACTCACAAAACCTAGTCAATTTCTATTTTTCCGTGTGTCACCCGCTAAAGAAGCGCACCCCAGAAGGCGTGAAAACCCGCAAAAACACATGCACACCAGAATTGCTCTTGGGGGCTCCGCGAGCAGTGTGAGAGAGCTCGCGCCCCATAGAGCCACCAAAGTCAATAATCCTGATAAGATTATTTTCTCTGGGGTCTCCACTGATTATCACTATTATTATTATGATTATTATTCGCATTCGCTCTTATGCTCACGGTCTGGAAGAAGGGAGGCGAGAAAAAGAGAGGGTTAGAGAGGGAAAGTGAAGAAAAAAAAGTGGGCGGAGTCTTCTGGCGAAGGGGGTGGAAAAAACGGAAAACGGGCGGCCGAGGAGAGGTGATATTCGAGAAGACGGGGCAAAAAAAGGGAAGAGAAGCACTCTTTTCTCTATTTCTCTCTCTCTCTCTCTCTCTCTTCCTCACGCAACCAAGGGAGCTTCTTTTCCTTCTTCTTCACTTCCTACCACTTATATACTTAAGCCCCCCCCCCTTCTCTCTCTCTTCCATTTTTTTCCCCTCTGTCTCTACCCATTCCTTAAGGGGTTCATCCTGAACTATTCCGCCCCAACACACTTTCACTATTCACTACTATGAAGCCGTCGGCGGCTCAATGAGCCAGAAAAAGTCGTCGTCGCCGTCGTCGTCGTCGTCGGAAGCGCGACGTCGTCGAAGCGAACTACTGAACGGTGTCGCAGCCGCGCCGTCGCCGGCCGTCGGAGCCGCCAACCACGGCGGCGGTCCGACGGCAAAAGTGCCGCGACGGTCGACACTGGCGCCCGGCTCGACGGCACTCTTCGCTCTATCGCAATTCGACTCGCGCCGCTTTTCGGCGATCGACGGTCCGATCGGTCTGCGGCGCGGCAGCTCGAAGAAGCGCGTGATACGAAGCGATCCGAAACAGATCATTCACATTTTCACCAATCCTTGTAAGTCTTTCGAGTAATTTGAGAGATTGAGAGAGAGCGAAACCTGACACTTTTACCATCACCAGCTGGCGTTGACGTAGTTCTCATTTCACAAATATCCCCCAAAAAAAATGTAAACTAAGAGGAACGTCACACTCAAAAACTGACATCATTCTCTTTTTTCCGTTTTGTCCCAATTTTTGCGAAACCCAGTGATCCTGAAAACACGAATAGATGGCTGAAAATCTGAAAACTCAGCATTCCTAAACAATTTGCACACATTCATTTCGCGTCTCGCCGAAATGAAAACAGGAAAACATGTGATCGATTCCTTCTCCCACCACTCGAAATTTGCACCTGTTTTTCTGTTTCTGATGGGAGTGAAAATTGAAAAATTTGTCTGGACGCCTGAAAAATTTCACGATCAATCTGAAAAATCGTAGATCAGAGTCTGAATTATATAGAAAAAAAATTTGTCATGGGGTGGAACCGAACTTGCGTCGAGCGGTTTGATAGTCGCGATCACAACCAGGTAGACTACGCATATACGGGCGCGCAGCGCCGCTGCTGCGATTTGCGCACAATGCACCGAATCTTACGGAAAATCACATCCAGGATTAGTTTTTCGTGACGATTTCAAATCTCCCATTGAGACTATCCCATTGTAAGTTAAAGATTTCATTTTTATTCGAATGCCGCCTCTCCACTCTTTTCTCTGAATGACTAACTCTTCGTCATATACATAGAACGCGAGAAGTAGACGAGTATGGAAAAGGGGGACCACGAAAATGGAGGGGAGAAAATTAATAATTGAAGAGCAGCAGCCCCTAGTGCCATGATGATGATGATGATGAGAATGATGATGATGAAAATGATGATGATGATGATGATGATGGGGGGAAAAATGCAAACTTTTCTATATTTCCAAAAGTGAACATTTGAATTTCAACAATCCCTTTCAAATATAAACCTTGCTCACTTTTTCATTTGCTCTCGGAGCCCATAATGAGCAACTTCCGCGTCATTACCTTTTAGCGAGAAGAGAGAAAGCGTGCAAAAGTTGATACAAATCACACTAAAAGCTCTTTTCTCTCCCCCTCCCCTTTCCTTTTTTCTTCTCGTGTTTTGTTCTAATTGGGTTCGTTGAGGGACACAAGTAAGATAAACGATCCGTCGCTTTTTTCGCCGCTTTCTCCGACTTTTTACGATTAGGCACGCATTTTCTAGTGAAAACGACAATATCTTTTCATTATTATTTCTCAGCTTATTTTCACCCGCACCCTTTCCTGGAAATGGCAATGTATTTTCGAGATTTTTTTGGCGATCTTCAGATTTTTGGGCGGGAGAAAAGAAACAACTTGAGTTAATTTTACATCCACTCGAGAGCCGCACAAAATTCGAAATGCCCGAGTCTTGTTCTAGCTCCCGGGTTCGCGCCGATTTTTGATTCCCCCCCCGTCTCGTCCAGATTATACGAGCGTTTCATCCGACTCAAAAACATCTGGATTCCACTGCCACGTCATCATTAAATCCCGATTATGAGCGTCAGAAATCGAAGGGGGGTTTTCTTTTCTATTTTTAACGATCGTTTTCTATGAAACTTGAATTCAAGTCCGATTAGCTGAAATGTCTGAAATTCCGACCAAAAGACTACTGTAGTGTGTATCTATGATGCTGGAAATGAAAAAAAAACGACGACAATAAGTGGGTTTTCGGTGGAAAATTGAGTTTCCACCTGCCCCCCCCCCCCCCACGCGAATAAGTTCATTAGAGCGCGTTTGCCCCCCTACAGCCAGTGGTCATGTTTTTGATCTACCTCTCCCCCGGGCGAAGTGGACTAGTCTGGAAAAGACTGAAAACGCGTAGCTACACCGTTGACCTTAAAAATGATTGGAATTGTTCATGAAGGTTCAAAAACCCAGAAACCGACACTTCTGATCCGAACCTCCCCGTTTTTTCTCGTCCACTGACGTCATTATTGACCCTTGGCGTCCTTCTATGCATTCAAAATGAGCCACTCCGCGTTGAATTTGCAAAATTGTTCACGAGCAGCGCCACAACCTGTACCTATAAATATAATGACGAATTTCAAAATTAGGGGACCCAGGACCTGAAGGGGGGTCCGGAGTTTCATTCTTTCAGAAATTAATTGCATTGGTGTGCATGTGTGGCACTATTTTGTCTCGGGCGTCTCCGGCCATCACCGGCTCTCTCGCCGCCGCTTTTTCTCTAATTAAAAACGGCTGCGGCTCCCTTTTCGCCACTGCCTCACTTCTCCTCCCACTTTCTCTTCGCCACAGCTCACAGACCAGCTCAGACTCCGCCCACTTTTCAGCTCATTCGCCTTTCTCAGGGCTCGCCGAGCTCTTGTTTTTGGTGTTTTTCCATTTCCCTTTCGGTGGTGTTGGTGGCTAGGCAACCAGATTCATCATCTGCTACCTTTTGTATTCTCTCTTCCTAATGGACTGACTTGACTGAACATGCAAAAACTGCAAACGATTGTCTTCGGGATTTGTTTCGATTCGGACGCCAAAATACTCATCAACGAAGGTTTGAAACCGTCGGATTCAAAAATAACGCGAAAAATTGACGGTATTTAGTGTGGTTTTACGAGCAATTAGGTGCATTGTGCGCAGCGCCGCAGCGCCACGTCCCCAAAGGTAGTGTACCTGGTAGCGGGCGCCGCTGTTAATTTGTAGACCATGGTTCGATTCCCCACCATAAAATCATTCTTTCTCACTTCATGACACCAACATTATTGATCCAAAAGTGCCGGAAATTCGCATTTCCTCCATGAAAACCAGCACAAAGACAGAATAAAGAATAAATCTTCCTTGAGAACTCCCCCGACGGGTAGCTTTTTCGAGTCCATCAGAATCGAAAAGTGGAGTAACTCAAAGAACAGTTGAACACTTGGGAATTCCGTTTATATTTTCTTATTTTTTTTCGTTTCGTCTTCATCCCCCCCCCCCCCCCCCCCCCCCCCACACACACACACTCACAAGTGGCCACAAAACTTTGGAGTCGGGGGGTTGGTACAAATCGAGACGGAGAGGATTCAAATTTCCTTCCCCCCTCCTCATTTGAAAGATTATTCTGAAGTTTTTGGAACCACACAACGGGGGGAGAAGGGATGAAAATAAATAATAACTTTAATCTTTTAGCGGTCATAAGAAGGGGGGAAGTAGAGAGAAAACGGAGAGTTTATGATGAAATATAATAGGGTCTCCCATTGTGGCTGCAGTCTCCTTTTCCACAGCGGGACACATGACTTATCCTCATCTCTTTAATTCCAGTTCAACGGGTTCAAGGGGCACACAGAATGAGCGGGAGCTAATCGGAAAATCTGAAACTAAAGTCTGAAAATGTAGGTGTGTCTTCCAGACGATCGATATGTGAACGGCGGTGTTCGATTCGAGAATGACATCATCGAGGAGGGTCAGACGACGGCGTCGGGCGCTTCCGGAGGCGGACAGACGCCGCGGAAGATCGCCGGATTCAGAAGACGTCAGAGTGGATACGGTATCGCCATTTCCAGGTGGGGATGTTGGTTTTATGAAACTAATCCCTCTCTTTTTTTTTTCTCATCCGTTTCCCTACTTGAATTTTTTGACCTACTTGAATTTTTTTTCTTGGATTTTCAGCGTTTTGAACTCTGAAAACGTGATGAAAAGTTTCGGAAGTTTTGGAATCGCTGAAACTCGCAAAAACCTAAGAAAAAAAAATGACGTTGTGCCACGTCACGAATGCAAACTTTCAGCTCCAATGAGCACATTCACTCTTTTATTATGTTCCCCCCCCCCCCCCTCACCCGATTTTTCTCTCTTTTTTCCTCTCCTCTCTGCCTTTTTATCTCGATATGTTTTGTACCCGAAAAAGCGAAATCGCGAGTACATTCTCTTATTTTTCGCTACCAAAATATTAATTTTGGGCAGACATCACAACAGAATGAGTCATTTTTTGACAATTTCCGGTGCATGCACAATGCTCACGTTTCGTCATGATGCTCTCAATCATTTTTCAGCATGCTTCTGCTCGGTGAGCATGCTGAAAATGAGGATCAGCGCTGGAATGCCCTTGCGGCGGCGGCGAAGACCCCCATAATCAAATTTGACCTACTTTTGGGGGGCGTTGGTGGAAGGGAAAACAAAAAGTTCTCTGTTTTTTGACCTACCTCGAGGTAGATCATAGAATGGAAGGGGAAGCGCTATTTTTGTTGACGCGCGAGTTTTGATCAACTAACACAGTACATTTCTGCGGTTTTGCAAGATTTGACCTACCCTACACACCAGGTGGCTTTGATTTGACCTACTTTAAGGTCTCAAAGTTCTATTTTCCTCCGCTTCTCCTCATAAATGTTTCTGGCAACCGGAATAAAGTTTTCGAAAAGATCCGAGCCACCATCAGATGGTCCTGAGCCCCCCGGCCCTTGGGGTCTCATAAAACTTTCCCCCCCAGCTCATTTTATCTCTATTTTTTCTTTTCGTTCTCTCTTTTTCTCCTCGAGACCCCACCACACCACAAAACCTTTTTTTTCGGCTCATTGTCTTCTAGATCCGGTGGTGCACCGGCAAATTTTCATTTTTTTTCTCTCTCTCTCTCGATCAATTTGTAAAAATCTGAATGTTGAGCCCCCTTCTAAGAAATGCATTCCGAATTCCGAATTCTCAACATTTGCGCTAGTAGCGAGAAGAGGAAAAGTGGAAAGGTGGCGGCAATTTGAGATTCATGAGAAATTTTCGAAGATTTTGGTATAAGATTTTTTGGGTGGAAGACGAGAGAAGATATTCTGCACAGCTTAAAACAGGTGAAACTCTGGAATTTGAAATTTGCATAGAATTTTAGAGAAACAACTTTTTTTTCCGTATTTTAGAGCCACTAGCATATCAATTTCATCAATTGAATATGAAAAATCCACAACCAACAAGATAATTTTTATTTTTCCTTATCGCTCTTCATTTTTCTGTCATTCTTCTCCAAAAATCGCCGACTTCCAACGATTCACTCGAAAATTGGAGCCGCTTTGCTTCGGCTCCAAAAAATGCTCCAGACTCCGCCCATATCCCGGCTCGCGGTGCACAGCCGAGCACACCTTTCTTCCACTTCCTTTTCGGTGACTTCTGAAAAAGACGTGAGTAACGTCTTCTGAATCCGGGCATGTCGCTGCGCACTGCATTTCGATGCATTTTCTACCATATTCCAAAAACCATCATGCCGTGGTTCTTTTTGAAACGGGATTTTCGGAAAATTCTGTACGTTTTTTGTTTACTTTCAGTTTCAGACGAGAAACAGATAAGACTCATTCAAAAAAAAAAATTGACCAGAACAGAAAATCGGAAACTTGCCGATTTTTATTTTCCCTTGGTTGTCATGGCAAGGGCGTGCGATTCCTTCCCCCCAGACACTTTTTTTTGGCTTTCTTAGAGGAACTTGAGAAAATCACTGGTTTCCGTCTGGCACATATTTTGGCTGGAAACGCCATCATTCGTATTCTTCACTGTTACTTCTAGGCGCTGCTAGGATTAGTTTCCAGGTGCTGCTAGGATTAATTTCTAGGTGCTGCTGGATTGAGTTTTTAGGCGCTGCTAGAATGGGTTTGTTGGCGCTGCTAGGTACTAATTTTAGGCGCTGCTAGGACTTAGTTCCAGGTGCTGCTATGAGTAATTTTCCAGGTGATGCTGGGATTAATTTCTAGGCGCTGCTAGGTACTAATTTTAGGGGCTGCTGGGTGATTTTCCAGGCGCTGCTAGAGTGAATTTTTTGAAGCAGTGTTTTTTGGAACATGATTCTGAAAAAACACTGGAACAATGTCAAGATTATCTCAATTTCCAATGATTGCAGTATTACAAGCAAAGCATTTCTAGATCCCAACCACCTGCAGAAAATGCAATTTTTCGCCGAAAATCCTATTCACCTTTTTCTGATCCCAATCCGAGCTGCGAGCTCACCGAGAAGAAATATTATTATTGTTAGTATTTATCCGAGTGCCGCGCACTTTTGTCATGTGATTTTGCCATGATAAGTGAAGGAAAATGAGATTTGTGATATGATAGATCAGGAAAATAAGATTCCGAGCGTACGTCACGACGTTATGCGACATTTCCTTCGCAGCGCCGAAAAACTTATTCCGAGCAGCACCAAGTGTCTGCGTCACATGTCACACCTTCTCAAATATTCTGATCCTTTATGAAGAGCAGGTGGATTTTCTATGGGATTCTTAGCCACTTCACCACTTTTCTCAAACCAAGATTGGTCGCTTTTCAAAATAAGTGTGACGTCTCTTGAAAACTCCAAGCTTCGAAAATGTTTTCTTCTTCTTCCTAATTCCGCTCCTTATCTGTCTAGGGTCACTGGCAATTTTTGCTCTTTTCACAGAGCTCGATCCCAATCCCAATCCCATTTTCTCTTTTTTTTTGCGGGTAATTTCATTCTTTTCTCAAGTTCTCGCTGCAGAAATTGGATAAAACTGAGAAGAGCGGAAGTTGAAAAAGTGGGCGGAGTCTGAGAGTAGAGAAGAAAAAAAACGAGGCGAACAACTTTTTTCCTCCTTTTCTGAGCCGTGTCTTCACACAATTCTATCACCGATTCTAACACTTTTTCGTCACTGCCGTGGTCGTTTAAACCTCGGCACGTCGTCTAAAAATCGCGATGTATTCTGAAGAGGTTCTCATCGATCCCGAGCTGAACGCCTTCTTCTATCCTCATGAGTGGCGGTGAATTTTCATTTTTTGAAGTTAAAAAATAAGAAAAACAAATCAAATTGGAAAAAAAATTATCGAAAACTTATTTTTCTAGCAGTTCTAGATGATATCACATCATGACCAAATAAGAAAAACGTCCTCTAGCAGCGCCTCATATCCCTTCTGGCAGTGTCTAGCAGGACCTAGCAGCGTCTAAAAATACCCATAAGCAGCGCCTGGCAGCACCAAAAAATACCTTTTGGCAGCGCCTAGCAGCACCTAGCAGCGTCTAAAAATACACTCTGGCAGCGTCTGGCAGCGTCTGGCAGCGCCTGGCAGCGCCTAGCAGCACCTAAAAAAACCCATTAGCAGCGTCTGGCAGCGCCTGGCAGCACCTAGCAGCACCTAGCAGCGTCTAAAAATACACTCTGGCAGCGCCTAGCAGCACCTAAAAATCCCATTAGCAGCACCAAACAGCACCAAGCAGCACCAAAAATACCTTCTGGCAGCACCAAAAAAGTACCCTCTGGCAGCGCCAAATTTGACGAATTCCCAATTCCTTCTGACGCGTTTTCTTGAATCTTGTGATTTCCAGATGTCCAAACAATCACAATAACGATCAAAAATCAGTACTACAAAACGTGTAAAAAATAAGAAAAAGAGTGTGATTCTTGAAGCCATTCCGTGGCCGTCACTTCTCGATTTCACATATGGACTACTCATTAGTGGGTGTCCCCTTTTCTGTGCTGCATAACATGAAATTGTACCCCCCCCCCCCGTTTCCCCCTTTTTTCTTTTTCGGAGCCCCGTCTCAGCCAGAGAAACGCTACATTTCTCGCCTTCTATGAAGAAATATATATTCTCTTCGTCCTCTTTTCTCTGAATTCTCTCCACTTCTGGCGTGCTCTCTGTGTCTGAAAATGTTCTGACACAAACGCCGGCCGGCGGCAAAAAAACGAGAAGTGGGCGGAGCCGAAGTGAGTGCGCTCCGCGAGCCGCCGTCTCGGAGCCAAATGAATTTGATCGAAAAGACACACTCACATCTGGTCACTTTTGCCATTCGGAAAAATCGGACAAAAATTCTTCATTTCTTCTTGCACTTCTTTTTTATTTTCGCTTCCTCCCCCCTCCGCAAGTGAGACAGAAATGCGGATTTTCACCCGAAAAGTCATCGTTGACACCATTTTTTTCTTTTTCGAGTGAGTTTTTGAGAGCCAAATGAACGGGAAACTTGGCTGGAATAGTGAATTTTAGAAAAATTGTTAGAATGTCAAGTGTCCTATGCCTAACTAATACTTTAATTTTCAGCGACAGCACTGCAAAAATGCGATGCCGCCTCAGGAAGCAACTATTCATTCGAAGAAACAAGGTACAGATTTGCTTATTTTTCTAGAATTTTCAGCGCTAGAAATCACATTTTTACATCACTTTTCACCTGGAAAACGGCGCGAAAATATAATTACTTTTTTTCTCCGATATAATCCGATTTTTTGCACCTGTTTCAGATTCTTTTGAGAAATAATCAAATTATTATTTTTTTTCTCAGGTCTGCGATATTTCTCTGTTTTTGGCGGTTCTCGGACTGATTCTGGTTATCATCGACTCAGAACTCACGGCTCTTTCCAGCTCCACCGGTATTACCAAGGTACTCGGAACTTCCGAATTTCCAGACAAAAACGTGAGATTCCAATTTTCAGAGCCACCCGGTCTCGATTGTACTTCGTTATTTGTGCGTCATCTCCACTCTGTTTCTTGTCGGCTGCCTGATTAATTATCATGCGATCGAGGTGAAAATCGCGTTAATCGATAGTGGAGCGGACGATTGGAGGGTGGCGTTTAGTACGGATCGGTTCATCAAAATGCTCATCGAGGTCCTCGTTTGTAGTATCTGTCCGTTTCCCGGTGAGTACGAGTACAAATAAAGAAGAGGAAGGCGCGGTTGAGAGAAAACACTTTTGTCGCTGCGAGGCTTCAATTTCTAGGCGCTGCTAAAGCGAGTATTTCTAGGCGCTGCTAGATGGGTATTTCTAGGCGCTGCCAGAGAGGTATTTCCAGGCGCTGCCAGAGAGGTATTTCTAGGCGCTGCTAGAGGGGTATTTCCAGGCGCTGCCAGAGAGGTATTTCTAGGCGCTGCTAGAGGGGTATTTCCAGGCGCTGCCAGAGAGGTATTTCTAGGCGCTGCTAGAGGGGTATTTCCAGGCGCTGCCAGAGAGGTATTTCTAGGCGCTGCTAGAGGGGTATTTCCAGGCGCTGCCAGAGAGGTATTTCTAAGCGGTGCTAGAAGGATATTTCTAGGCGCTGCCAGGGAGGTGTTTCTAGGCTTCTAGGCGCTGCTAGAGAGGTATTTTTTGGTGCTGCTAGAGAAATTATTTTGCTGACACTGCTGGAGCGAGTTTTCTTAGCTTTTCTATAATTCTCGTCATTTTCAGAAGTGTTCAGCGATGGTCTCATGAGAATGCCGTACATCAACGCAGATACTCGACAAGTGAAAATGATCAACGTGCCCGTCGATGTTCTTCTGTCCGTCCCAATGTTCCTTCGCTCGTACCTCGTCTGCCGTTTCATGGTCCTTCACAGCAAACAATTTCAAGTAAGACGGAGAAGATCTGAAATTCGCAGCACTACCCAATACTTTCAGGACGCCGCCACCCGTTCGATTGCCGCTTTGAACCGTATCTCGATGGACTTCCGTTTTGTGATCAAGACAATGATGGCTGATCATCCGCTCCGAGTTCTGATCGTTTTCACACTTTCCTATTGGATCTGCATGTCGTGGATGTTCACTCAATGCGAGAGGTATTACTTTCGATAGTTCGAAATGCATTCTGGAAACTTTTCAGATACGACGGACAGCTGGAAGTGGAGCATTACTATCTGAACTCGATGTGGTTCATCATGGTCACGTTCATGTCGATCGGATACGGCGACATCGTTCCCAACACCTACTGCGGCCGTTGTCTTTCGATCACGACTGGAATTGTGGTACTTGAACTCTAACCGTAACCCGCGGATGCTATTTCGCTGAAATTTTCAGGGCGCCGGCGTCTCGTCCGCTCTCATCGCGATCATTTCCCGAAAGCTGGAATTGTCGCGAGCTGAAAAGCATGTGAACAACTTCATGGCCGACTCGAAGCTCACGAATCAAAGAAAGAATGCGGCGGCCAGCGTGTTGCAGGAGACTTGGTGAGAGTTTCAGACACGAATCCGCATTTTCAGCTATCTTTCCCCGTTCCAGGTTCATCCACAAGTACAAAAAGGCGCTTCACAAGGGCGACGACCTTCGTCTCCGTCATCACCAACGTCGCTTCCTTCATTCCATCAACGAGTTCCGTCGCATCAAATGGGATCAGCGGAAGCTCCAAGAAAAGGGAAACAGCCTTTTGGACGTCGGAAAATTGCACAGCGACATGCACGAGACCCTCTGGGAGATGCACCGCACCCAGGACCATTTCATCTCGCAAATCGATGTGCTCACCCAGAAAATTGTCGAGCTCCAGAACACGTTGAACGCGAGACCACCGTGCTGTGCTCTTCCCGGCGGCTCTTCGAACGACGCCACCTTCTTCTCGACGTCCACCCAAATCGGCGCAGTTCCCACCGTAATCCCGGCCCTCCCCCTTCCACTCCCGTCGCAATCCCCCATGCTCCACTCGAGCCAATCGCACCGTGAACCGCTTCAAGTCACCACCACCACTGAGCACGTCGCGCTTCCGAACTCATCGTCGATTCCGAGAATCTCGGTCGGAGCCACCACCTCTTCCTCCTCCTCCTCCTCATCGTCGTCGTCGTCCTCGTCATCTGGAGCGTCGTCGGGAAACGGAAGCCTTCCGCAGTGCCAAGTGGATCAACTCTCGAATTGTCCCACCGGCGGAATCTACGCTACAGTAACCACACCGCTCATTTCCAATTTTGAGGAGGTCTAAGATATGTTCGAATGGCTCTACTCACAGTATAGACATCTTCAAAATTATCTGAAAGTTTCAGAAGATTCGTTTCTTCTGCAAAAAAAAGTGAGCCCTGTTATCAAATTACTCTGAAAAATATCGCTTTTGACACAAAAAGTATCGCATTTTTCTGTGATTCATCCAGCCGACTGTGTTCTTTTTCTCCCCCTCTTTTCTCTGTAAAATTTCCCGATGCCAATCTATTTACCGATCCCGAATACAATAATTTTCGTTGTAAATCAAACCACTTCCCCTGCGTACAACCCAAAAAAAAACATTGTAATTTTTACAAACAATTGCGATTCCGATCTCCCTCCCACTTTCAACCGGTTTTTCAAATTCAATTTCCCACCGAAAAAACCCCTTCTCCCTGGAGAAATTATTTCTAAATTTTACTGTTTCCCTCCAAAGGTCCGGTCAATTTAATGAGGCAATATCTGAATGTGATCCATTTTTTCTCCCCCCGACTAAAAATCACCTGGAATAATCGATAATACGAAAAATCAGATAACACTTCCACTCCACTTCATATCTTTGTGGGACTCACCGGCTGTTTTCGCACGTTGACCAATACATTCTTTTCTCTGTTTTCTCGTCTTTTTTTTTGGATTCCCAATGAAATAAATTATTCTTGAATTGGAGAGTATTTGCAAGTTTTCAGAGATATATTCTGTTCAGAAGCGTCTGGATAAATACATGGCAGCGCCTGAAACTTCAGTCTCGCAGCACCGAAACTCTTAAGAAAGCAGCGCCTAGAAACTTTCTCTAGCAGCGCCACAAAAAAGGATCGGTAGCAGCGCCACGAAACCCTCTACTGCAGCGTCTCGCATAAAAACTCAGATTTATCTATAACCAAAAATACATTTTTTACCGAGAGGGGAAGACGTAAGAATCAGGTTTCTATGCTTCTTGGGGACAGCCATCTGTTTCAGATGTAACGGCACTCGCGCTCTGCCCACATGTACGCTCCGAGTCCACGCAGATCCGTCTTCTTTTCACCCATCATCTCCAGTTTTCCCAGGTTGAACACCTGAAAAGCGCCAATATTTGAAGACCGTTTTCGGATTTCGAGTTGGCTTTGACTGGGAAAAAACTGCTCGTATGAACGGCGAAAGTTGAAAATTTTTCAAGACTTTTCTGAAATGCTCACATGAGTGGGAAGATGTCCATCGTGAATGTAGTGATCGGGGAAGTGGACACGAACGACACTCCTCGTGCACTGTTTCCCAGAATTTACCGGTGCTCCACAGTAGTTGGGAATGTAGATGTAGGGATCGACGCGCCACTGAAAAAAAAACAATATTTCAGATCAAAACTTCCAGATGAACATATATACATACCCAGTCCTTGGTGGACGCTTTCATCGAAAAGTATCCATGATTGTCGGTCGTGACGTCGAACATCAGTTGGTCCCATCGAACTGAAAGAAAAACATGTGGCCGAGTTTCTACAATAACTCGGCCGCGCTCATTTTCTAGGCCCTTCACTTACTCTTATTCTTCTTCCAAATCTGTATTTTCTCGTTCGCGTACGGCTTTCCGTTGCACAGAAGTTGTCCGGTTCCGTGCACCGAACCCTCGGCGTCTTTCCAGATTTCGCACCAAATCGGTGCGATCAGGAGAAGAGCGAGGAAGAGGATCTGAACAGGAAAATGTGAACGGAGAGTTTACAAGGAACTCACCTTTTGCATCTTGAGTTCTGGAACTGACTGAAAGTCGCAAGCCTCTTGACTTCGGTTGTGACCGTTTTTGACACGTCGGAACTAGATTAGTAAACCAGGAGGTCACATTATTATTGTTTCACTAGATTAACTACGGACCCTATAAAAACAAGGGTTTTCTCACGTATCAGGAGCTTGTTTCGAGACACCGGGGTGTAGAAATCATATTGTTTCCCGTTTTCGTAAACATTTTCAAAAGAGGAACATAAATTGAGTCATGCG